>CM065718.1:16741886-16864386 GCA_033310375.1 Conus canariensis
GTAATCCACGGTGAGTTTTGTGTCAATGGGAAATTGGATAACGTGCAGTGTACAATCGGTAACATAACAGGATTGTTGATCCACATAGTGCTGAAGGTCTGATGGGAGGATTGATGGCTCAATGAAGTACTGTGGGTCAGAGAGGAAGATAAGATTTCCACAGTCCGCTTTGAGCCAGACACATAGAATGGTACTTTACATTGTGTTACGATTGAGGTGAACATTGGTAGTTCACAGAGAGCAGTTGGTCTATTGGGAAGACTGGTAAATGTTATGAGTCATAATGGAGGACTGGTAAGTGCAATGAATCATAATGAAAACTGATAAGTGCTGTGAATCATAGTGGAAGACCGCTAAGTGTTGTTAATCATAATGGAAGACTAGTAAGTACCATGATATATAACGAGAGACTGGTAGCCACTATGAATCATGATGCAAAAAAGGGAAATGCTGTGAATCATAACTGAAGACTGGTAAATGTTACGAATCATAGTGGAAAGCTGGGAAATGCCATGAATTCTACCGGAAGACCATACGTGCTGTAAATCATAATGTGAGACTGGTAAGAGAGACAAAAGACAAACAGACAAAAACGTTTATTCGTAAAGGCCTTGGCCCCTTAGAAGCGGGATACACGTAAAATAACGTTGCATAATCCATTGCCAAAAATAGTCTTGCATAATACATTATCAATGGGGAAGGTTCACAAACGAATTTATTACAGAATTTCTTCGTTTAAATCCTCTGTAGAAATACGCAGCCAGCTGTTGCACTGTTTTATCATTTGTCGACGTCATTAAAAAAATCAATTTGAAGAATGAAGGATGTCTATAGTATTTAGCTGAAATACACTGTTGTCTAAGATCACTTAATTCAGGACAATAAACGACAAAATGAACTTCATTTTCCTGTGATTCCTAATAAAATGGACAAGTACTTACACGATCGTTCAAACTGCTATAACGCTGAGAATGTGCATAGACATCTGAAATACCGAATCTGAACTTGGTCATCATATAATTCAAATGTCTGTCAATATCATGGACAAATGCCTCGGTACACAATGCATAGGATTTAACATTCTGTAAATATCAAATCTACAGCTATCTTCAACATGTGAGTTCTATCTTTGCCAACTGCAATCGATCAGTATTTGTCGAAAAACACGAATCAAAGCATTTGTATCACCGACACCTTGATTCTCCCACACAAAACCAAAGCCATATTCATACAGTTTCAGCCTTACATTCGTATTCCAGTTTTTCTTACCTCTAGCATCCAACTCTACGAGCATAGTATAGGCTTTATAAGGCAATCTGTGTGGTTCCATTTGTGTTATCCTTAACCAGTAACGAATACATTTAACAACTGAAATTAAATAAATAGGATATTTATTAGTCTCTCCATATATCAAACCATTTGGTGTTTTCATTGAAACGCCAAGAAATGTCCTCAAAGCATACAAATGAATTTTCTCAATATGCCTAGCAGCAGATTCAAAACCCCATTGCTCAGCACCATATTGTAACATTGGTTGAATCTGGACATCAAATGATTTTAAAAACAAACACAGAGATCCACTATCTAGCAATTTTAATTTCCTCAAAATACACAATAAGGCATATCTAGCTCTACTTCCAAGATCTTTACAAACAAAGGTAAAGCTTATGCGTGTAGAAAAGTAAATACCAAGATACTTATAAGCATTCACCACAGGCATACTGACTCCATTATATGTCCACCTTTCTCTGGCGGCAAGATAACCACCCTTTCTAAACAAAATCATATTACTTTCGTTCGTGTTTATCTTTGCATGCAGAGGAAGCTCTTTCCAATCTGTTCAGCTGGGTTTGTAAACCAGTGATAGTTTCAGACATTAATGCAACATCGTCAGCTAAGAGATGAATGAAAATCTCAAGGAAATCATCTATGAACATTGCGCCATATCGTCCAGAATTAATAATCTCTGAAGTCAATTTATTGATACATAAGGAAAACAATATAGGACTACATACTTCACCTTGCTTAACTCCAGTCGTGCAGTTTATGTAATCAGTCAAAGACCCACCACTTCTCACTCTAGCTTTTACAGAGTCATACATGCTCATAACACATTTATATAATGTTCCTCTTATTCCATTTTTGAACAAAATATCCCATAAAATACTCATATTAACAGAATCAAAAGCCTTTTTCAAATAAAAAAGCAACATATCACTTACGATTCAAACAAAACTGTTTTTGCACAAATGGCATTAGAGTAAACATGTGATTTCTTGTAGAATACTTGCGCTTAAATCCAGCTTGGCATTCACCAGTGAGATTATTTTCTTCTACCCAGTGCTGCAGCCTTCTGTTGATAACAGCACTGTATATCTTACTACAACTGTTACACAAGGAAATACCTCTATATTTATTTGGATTATCAACATCACCTTTCTTGTATAAAGGGAGAACAACAGATTCAGTCCACAGTTCTGGAAACAAACCTCTGTCAAACAGAGCATTAAAGAACTCTGTGACAAAACCTAACAACACTTACACGCATTTTTTAACATTTCACCAATGATTCCATCATGGCCACTAGCTTTACGATTCCTTAATTTCTTTAGAGCCAGCAGGATCTCGTCTCTTGAAATTGGACAATTTAATGCACCGTCACTGGTATTACTGTTATCATTAGTATTATTGTAGCCATTGTTATAACTACCACCTTCATCATCCATAACACTATGGATATCTACTTCTTTTTGAAGCAGTTTCTGAAAATGCTGAAACCAGTTTTCTAAACTAATGCTATTAGAAGTTTGTTTACTTTTATTGTGAATTCTGCACATTGAATCCTAAACTTTCTTCTGGTCATTTACAGAGGATACCAATTTTCCAACATTTCATGATTAAACTGTTTACGTTTTGTTTTCAAAAGTACTTTATATTCACGTCTGGCATTAGAGTAAGAGACATGATCTGGTAGGGATAATGTGCGACAATATCTACTTGACAGATTGCGAACCTTCTTTGAACCAGACTGACACTCCACATCAAACCGGTCATCATCATGATCATGTTTGTTTTTTGTTAATATAAATCTGTTTTTTTTTCATACATTCACCTGCATCTTTCAAGCAACTGTTAGATATATGCAAAGCTTCATTTATATTCACATCAATTACACTGATCGCCATTTCAGCTCTCTGCTGAATTTCAGGGGAGCAAATTACATCACTAAATACATTGGCATGTGTCTGATTCCAAACATACTTTTCAATAGCACAGTTAGAAACATACCTTCTTGCGTTGTTCATGCATTCATTTGGGATACTGAAGTTCATCACCAGAGGCATATGGTCTAATTCGATCCTTTCTAATACTTGCAATTTACAGTAATTCAAAAACCTTAAAAACATATCTCATGACATTATAAGTAATTACTTACACTATTGCCTCTCTCAGAGATGTATGTGTATCGACCATTCAGATCGCCCTGACACATACCATTCAAAACACATAAATTCAAAACAGTGCACATATTGATCAATAGTTTCCCGTAATTATTCAATACATTATTTTCGAATTCCTGTTGGTACATAAAGGGCTACTTACATATTGATTATCAAAAGGCAAACCATCATCTTGTAAATCATGTGAAAAGTTTGCAATCTGACTGTTTAACACTATACCTGCGTTTGCGTGCAGCATGAGTCTTCCCCCCTCCTGCACACAGCTACTCACGCTAAAACCCCCGCCTACATAGCGATTTTGGCATTTTTGGAATTTACTTTACGTGTTATGTTTGAACCGTGTTAACATCATAATTGGTATGTCCGAAAAGAAGAAATCAAAACTTTTAGATGAATGTACTTTCAAAACTCTAAAAGATCTTGCGTTGAGAAAACGCATGGATAAATGACGTAACCAAAACACAGAAATAAAAACAAGTGCTGAGTTTGACGATCAATGTTTAGTAATGGCATGCAGACAAATTGATACGAAAAAAAAAACACTCACCTAATACAGTTATGGTTATGACACTTTTCGTTATCAGTTAGTATCCATTTTTAAACAATTTCACAGAATTTGGGCTAGAGAATTTTTGCGAGTCAAGTGCCTGTGTGTGTGTGTGTGTGTGGTGTGTGGTGGTGTGTGTTTACTGAATCAGTCGAATCGGTTGATTTGTCATTGTAATCAAGAACATCTTCAAATAGACATCCCTCATCTTCCCTATCATCTCCACTGTCGATCGACTCTCCTTCGTTATCGGAACCGCCTTGAATACATTGAAACAGTAATTTGTTCTAAAGTAATGCTTTGATGGCGCTGAGCTGGCATTTTGACTGGACACTAAGCAGACGAAAGGCCGGTGCCAGAAATGCGGTCAGTTCAAGTCAGAAAAACCCAGCAAGGGGTTCATTGTCTCAGCCACAGATAGCGAACGTGAACTTTGCTTGAACTTAAGAACTAGGGCATGTCAGGCTACCAGGAACCCTCTACAAACTTCTGGCGGGAGTTACTTCTCTTAGACCGTTACAGTTTGAATAGTAGAATTTTTCGAAATAAGAACGCACAGACCCGTGCGCTCCGTAGACAACGGAGCTTTCAGTCAGCACGCGGCACCATGCGTGCTGTAGGCAGCAGAGCTATTAGCAGCGCACGGAGCCATGCACACCGTAGGCTAAAGGTTAATTCACCACATATCAAAAGATAAATATCATCAAGAGCAAGTACACAGTCACTCACAATTCTTCGAGCATACTTATTCCATTTTTGATGTCAAAATGTGTATAGTAAGGTGAGTCTACTGGTGGTACGTAAGCGCATATATACAGGATGTTTTTATTTGCACAAAACAAAGATTTATCAATAATCAAGACAAGACAGTTATCAGATTAAATATATAATAACTCGAATGAATGAACAGAGCTCGTATTTAGCAAGACATAACAGACCACCAGAACGTCTTCGACGGGCTGTAAGTTTCGTGGCAGGTTTGCAAAACGTCTTGTAACTTACAAATCAGATGACTGAAAATCTTCCACAAACGTTTCATCAAAACATATAAAATCAAAAGAACAAACACAAGAGACAAAATCCTTATTGTGTAATTTAGACAGTAAACCATTCACATTCCAGTGAAGAAAAGAAAAGTATTCAGAATTTTCATTTTCAATGGAACAATCTGGGTTATTACTGTCAGCAAACATGGGGAAAGCGTTGCACGTACCGTCATAAAACGCGTCATACAATTCAACCGCGAGCCTCCCCACATCGATGTCTCGTTTCTCTGCCTTAGCTCTGTGTTTTGCATATCAAATCGTGGCAGCATTTTATGCACAGCCAGACACTTCCACGAGACCAAGGCAAAGGTTTGTCTCTGGCTTTCTGACCACTTTCTTAGCTCATCCTGTGTTGGTTACTTGTCGCCTAAGTTTTTTCTCTGCTGTCATACGCTGCATCAAGTCCTGGATTTCAAAAGGTTCTTTGCTCTAGGGGTCACAATATTTTGTTTTTCACTGACGCTCCTTAAGAAGGTATGTTTTCATTGTGAGTATCCCTAAGAGAGTCAATACTCACTGATTTCCTGCAGAAACGATTTTCTTATTTTTCCGTCTTCTCATACTTGCAGATTTTGTTTGCTGGGGCACTGTGCTGTGCTTTCAAGTCTTCTCAGACCTTCTCTGACTCTTTCTTTTCCGCTGTTTAGGCAGCGTTCAAATGTTTCTGATGAATCTTCTTTCTCATTCAGGTTCTATCCATCTGTCACTGGGGTCTAGATTTTGAGGGGATATCTTCACCTTTAGTTGCTTCCCTCTATAGATGATTCTACCATGTACTGGGGCAACGTCTTTGATTGTAGCTGATTTGTGCTTCAGAGTGCTTTTTTCTATTAGTGCAAGCAGTTTGGTGGATTAGTTTGTTCGTTTGTTTTCATCTTATTTTTCTCTTTCCCATTTTGTGCTTACCAGTGCTAAGTACAAATTCCTCATTTGAAAAAAAAAAAGTTTGGTTTGAGTCACGGCCTTGTTTTTAGTGTGCTCCTGTTCTTTTATCCGACATAATATTTTGCTGGTGCAGTGTGTTCCTGTTCTTCATCAGAGATTTTATAATCCCTTTTTCATTCAGTGAAAATGAAGCATAGGATGAAGCCTGTCACTTAGTTCCAAGCAACATAGAACTCCACAGATAAGCACCCACCATCGTAGTAATCCTCAAGGACTATCAGTAACAAGGAAGAAAAGGTCCCAAAGTCTGTAATTATTTTATGCCTCCCATCTCTGTCATCTACTCTTCTGTGCCTGTGGTTATGTCAGCCAAGGCGATTGTTGTCAGCTGAGACATTCCGACTGACGGTAAAGAGCAGTGGTCTACATCACAAAAGGTGACATTCACCCAGTCACACTCAACGAGGAATCCAGTAGGTTCATCAGTAGAGGCATGGCAGACAAAGCCCTGCATACGTTTTCCTCATGTAACTTTATGCACCTAAATCCAACAGAACACAAATATTTTATTTATCCCACTCCTCTCTTTGAGCTGTTATGCAACATACATCCAGAGCATCCAAGCAAGTCACATTTGTTGTTTAACATGATTTCATTAATTATTGATTAAATGTTTGTTGTTGTTACTCCTCTGACAGACGTCGGTCTGGATGTCCGTGGGAACCTTGGTGTGGCTGATCGGAATCTACGATTGCTGTTACAGCCGACAGTGGTTTGGTTGCTCCAGAACAATGATGTTTTGAAAACCGTATCCGTTGCCGCGGCCATTATTGTTGTGTTGTAATTAAATAAAACGATGACAGTCAGGTTTACATCTTGATTGTTATTACTGTCTTTATTTCGTTTGTGTGTCTTTTTCTTACCTGGCGTGAATGGCCTCAGCCTTGTGCACATTATATTTTGTTGCACTACCTCGATCTTTTGTATATTATGTCAGTCTACTTTGTGTCTTATTTTTTATCAATGTCTCTTTAAAGTGTGTGTGTGTGTGTGTGGTGTGTGTGTGTGTGTGTGTGTGTGTGTGTGTGTGTGGCGTGTTGGTGTGTTTGTGTGTGTGTGCTCGTTGTTTTGTCGTCTTGTGTCTTTCTCTCTCTCTCTGTCTCTCTCTCTCTCTCTGTCTCTGTCTCTCTCTCTCTTGTCTGCTTCTCGTTCTTTTGTTTCTGCTCTCTCTCCTCTCTCTCTCTCTGTCTCTCTCTCTCTCTCTCTCTCTCTCTCTTCTCTCCCCACTAATTCAATGGCCTTCCGTAATCTTTTGATAATTGATGGACACCACCAACGTTTCTTCAATGTCCACTAAAATCTATGATGGGCACCACCTGCAATCTCCACTGAAAAGCTGTGAGTGCACTGCAATAAAATGTCTGCTGAAATGTTATGATGGCAAACCAACAATTCCTGATCGCCACTGGAATGTTGTGAAGGGCACCACCAACTGTCCACATGTCCACTGCAATGTTAAGATAGTCACTGCCAATAATGCCTCAGTGTACACTGAATGTTAAGACAGTCACGCCAATAATGCCTCAGTGTACTCTGAATGTTAAGACAGTCACTGCCAATAATGCTCAGTGTACACTGAAATGTTAAGACAGTCACCGCCAATAATGCTCAGTGTACTCTGAAATGTTAAGACAGTCACGGCCAATAATGCCTCAGTGTACTCTGAAATGTTAAGACAGTCACTGCCAATAATGCCTCAGTGTACTCTGAAATGTTAAGACAGTCACGCAATAATGCCTCAGTGTACTCTGAATGTTAGGACAGTCACTGCAATAATGCCTCAGTGTACACTGAAATGTTAAGATAGTCACTGCCAATAATGCCTCAGTGTACTCTAAAATGTTAAGACAGTCACCTCCAATAATGCCTCAGTGTACTCTGAAATGTTAAGACAGTCACTGCCAATAATGCCTCAGTGTACTCTGAAATGTTAAGAAGTCACGGCCATAAATGCTCAGTGTACTCTGAAATGTTAAGAAGTCCACTGCCAATAATGCCTCAGTGTACTCTGAAATGTTAAGAAGTCACTGCCAATAATGCCTCAGTGTACTCTGAAATGTTAAGATAGTCACCTCGCAATAATGCCTCAGTGTACTCTGAAATGTTAAGAACAGTCACGCCAATAATGCCTCAGTGTACTCTGAAATGTTAAGACAGTCACTGCCAATAATGCCTCAGTGTACTCTGAAATGTTAAGATAGTCACTGCCAATAATGCCTCAGTGTACTCTGAAATGTTAAGATAGTCACTGCCAATAATGCCTCAGTGTACTCTGAAGTGTTAAGACAGTCACTGCTAATAATGCCTCAGTGTACTCTGAAATGTTAAGACAGTCACTGCCAATAATGCCTCAGTGTACTCTGTAATGTTAAGACAGTCACCGCCAATAATGCCTCAGTGTACTCTGAAATGTCATGATGGGCACTGGAAACGATTCCTTACTGTCCACTGGCATGGACACCACCAACAGTTCCCCAATATCCATTGAAGTGTCCTCATGGACAACACCAACATTTCCCCAATATCCATTGATGTGTCCTCATGGACACCACCAACATTTCCCCAATATCCATTGAAGTGTCCTCGTGGCCACCACCAACAATTCCCCAATATTCATTGAAGTGTCTTCATGAACACTAGAAACAATTCCCAACACTCATTGAGTGTCTTCATGGACACCACCAACAATTCCCCAATATCCATTGAGTGTCTTCATGGACACTAGAAATAGTTTCCCAATATCCACTGAAGTGTCTTTATGGACACCAGAAACAATTCCCCAATATCCATTGAGTATCTTCATGGACACCAGAAACAATTCCCCAATATCCATTGAGTGTCTTCATGGACACTAGAAATAGTTCCCCAATATCAATTGAAGTGTCTTTATGGACACCAGAAACAATTCCCCGATATCCATTGAGTGTCTTCATGGACACCACCAACAATTCCCCAATATCCATTGAAGTGTCCTCATGGACACCACCAACAATTCCCCAATATCCATTGAAGTGTCATGGACACCACCAACAATTTCCCAATATCCATTGAAGTGTCCTCATGGACACCACCAACAATTCCCCAATATCCATTGAAGTGTCCTCATGGACACCACCAACAATTTCCCAATATCCATTGAAGTGTCTTCATGGACACCACCAACAATTCCCCAATATCCATTGAAGTGTCCTCATGGACACCACCAACAATTCCCCAATATCCATTGAAGTGTCTTCATGGACAACACCAACAATTCCCCAATATCCATTGAAGTGTCCTCATGGACACCACCAACAATTCCCCAATATCCATTGAAGTGTCTTCATGGACACCACCAACAATTCCCCAATATCCATTGAAGTGTCTTCATGGACACCACCAACAATTCCCCAATATCCATTGAAGTGTCTTCATGGACACCACCAACAATTCCCAATATCTATTGAAGTGTCCTCAGGACACCACCACAATTCCCAATATCCATTGAAGTGTCTTCATGGACACCACCAACAATTCCCTATATCCATTGAAGTGTCTCATGGACACCACCAACAATGTCCCCAATATCTATTGAAGTGTCCTCATGGCACCACCAACAATTCCCAATATCCATTGAAGTGTCCTCATGGACACCACCAACAATTCCCAATATCCATTGAAGGTCCTCATGGACACCACCAACAATTCCCCAATATCCATTGAAGGGTCCTCATGGACACCACCAACAATTCCCCAATATCCATTGAAGTGTCTTCATGGACACCACCAACAATTCCCCAATATCCATTGAAGTGTCTTCATGGACACCACCAACTAATTCCCCAATATCCATTGAAGTGTCCTCATGGACAACACCAACAATTCCCCAATATCCATTGAAGGGTCCTCATGGACACCACCAACAATTCCCCAATATCCATTGAAGGGTCCTCATGGACACCACCAACAATTCCCCAATATCCATTGAAGTGTCTTCATGGACACCACCAACAATTCCCCAATATCCATTGAAGTGTCCTCATGGACACCACCAACAATGTCCCAATATCCATTGAAGTGTCTTCATGGACACCACCAACAATTCCCCAATATCCATTGAAGTGTCCTCATGGACACCACCAACAATGTCCCAATATCCATTGAAGTGTCCTCATGGACACCACCAACAATTCCCCAATATCCATTGAAGTGTCCTCATGGACACCACCAACAATTTCCCAATATCCATTGAAGTGTCCTCATGGACACCACCAACAATTCCCCAATATCCATTGAAGTATCCTCATGGACACCACCAACAATTCCCCAATATCCATTGAAGGGTCCTCATGGACACCACCAACAATTCCCCAATATCCATTGAAGTGTCTTCATGGACACCACCAACAATTCCCCAATATCCGTTGAAGTGTCATGGACACCACCAACAATTCCCTAATATCCGTTGAAGTGTCATGGACACCACCAACAATTCCCCAATATCCGTTGAAGTGTCATGGACACCACCAACAATTCCCCAATATCCGTTGAAGTGTCATGGACACCACCAACAATTCCCCAATATCCATTGAAGTGTCTTCATGGACACCACCAACAATTCCCCAATATCCGTTGAAGTGTCATGGACACCACCAACAATTCCCCAATATCCGTTGAAGTGTCATGGACACCACCAACAATTCCCCAATATCCGTTGAAGTGTCATGGACACCACCAACAATTCCCCAATATCCTTGAAGTGTCATGGACACCACCAACAATTCCCCAATATCTATTGAAGTGTTTTCATGGACACCACCAACAATTCCCCAATATCCATTGAAGTGTCTTCATGGACACCACCAACAATTCCCCAATATCCATTGAAGTGTCCTCATGGACACCACTAACATTTCCCCAATATCCATTGAAGTGTCTTCATGGACACCACAACAATGTCCCAATATCCATTGAAGTGTCTTCATGGACACCACCAACAATTCCCCAATATCCATTGAAGTGTCTTCATGAACACCAGCAAGAATGTCCCAATATCCATTGAAGTGTCCTCATGGACACCAGCAACAATGTCCCAATATCCATTGAAGTGTCCTCATGGACACCAGCAACAATTCCCAATATCCATTGAAGTATCCTCATGGACACCAGAAACAATTCCCGAATATCCACTGAAGTGTCTTCATGGACACCACCAATATTCCCCAATATCCACTGAAGTGTCAGTGTCCTCATGGACACCACCAACAATTCCCCAATATCCATTGAAGTGTCCTCATTGACACCACCAACAATTCCCCAATATCCATTGAAGTGTCATGGACACCACCAACAATTCCCAATATCCGTTGAAGTGTCTTCATGGACACCACCAACAATTCCCCAATATCCATTGAAGTGTCATGGACACCACCAACAATTCCCCAATATCCGTTGAAGTGTCTTCATGGACACCACCAACAATTCCCCAATATCCATTGAAGTGTCATGGACACCACCAACAATTCCCCAATATCCGTTGAAGTGTCTTCATGGACACCACCAACAATTCCCCAATATCCATTGAAGTGTCATGGACACCACCAACAATTCCCCAATATCCTTGAAGTGTCCTCATGGACACCACCAACAATTCCCCAATATCCGTTGAAGTGTCCTCATGGACACCACCAACAATTCCCCAATATCCATTGAAGTGTCCTCATGGACACCACCAACAATTCCCCAATATCCATTGAAGTGTCCTCATGGACACCACCAACAATTCCCCAATATCCATTGAAGTGTCCTCATGGACACCACCAACAATTCCCCAATATCCATTGAAGTGTCCTCATGGACACCACCAACAATTTCCCCAATATCCGTTGAAGTGTCCTCATGGACACCACCAACAATGTCCCAATATCCATTGAAGTGTCTTCATGGACACCACCAACAATTCCCCAATATCCATTGAAGTGTCTTCATGAACACCAGCAAGAATGTCCCAATATCCATTGAAGTGTCCTCATGGACACCACTAACATTTCCCCAATATCCGTTGAAGTGTCATGGACACCACCAACAATTCCCCAATATCCATTGAAGTGTCGTCATGGACACCACCAACAATTCCCCAATATCCGTTGAAGTGTCCTCATGGACACCACCAACAATTCCCCAATATCCTTGAAGTGTCCTCATGGACACCACCAACAATTCCCCAATATCCATTGAAGTGTCCATCATCTACTGGCATGTCCTGACGGCCACCGCCAACAGTTCCTAAATGTCTACTGAAATTTCATGATGCGCAATACGATATTTTCCCAATGGCAACTGAAATATTATCAGTGGCAAAACCAACAATCGCCCAATGTCCACTGAACTGTAATGAGCATTGGACATTGTGTCCAAATGTCCACTGAAGTGTTTTGATGGGCACAGACTTATAATCCCCCATGTAGACTGAAGTGCCAAGATGGACACCAGTATCATCCCCACAGTGACTACTGATATGTCATGATGTGCACAACCAACATTTCCTCAATCTCCACTGAATATATTATGATGTGCATAACCGACTTTTCCTCAATCTCCACTGAATTATTATGATGTGCACAACCAACAATTCTACAGTCAATGTCAGCTAATATGTCTTGATGTGCACAACCAACAAGTCCACAATCAGTATCAACTGAAATGTCATGATGTGCAAAAGCAACAATTCCTCAATGTCAGCTAAAACGTCACGATGTGCACAACCAACAATTCCTCAATGTCGGCTGAAACGTCACGATGGGCAACATCATTCATTCTCTAATGCCCCCTGAAATGTTACAATGGGCCACATCAACAATTCCCTAATGTGGACTGAAATCTTTAGATGGGTGCCATGAACAATTTTTCAATGTAAGCTGCAATGTTGTGATGGGCGCAATTTCTAAATGTTCACTGATATGTCATCATCAACACAGCCAACAATGTCACATTCATTTCATCTCATTATGCCCATCGCTCCTGGTGAGCAATAGCATCGACGACCTCGCCATCGCACTCTGTTCTGGGCTGTTCTGGTCATTCCAGTCCAGTTGGTCCCTTGTTGTTTCAACTCCGCCTCAGTGTCTCGCCTCCAGCTGTTGCGAGGCCAGCCTCTCTTCCTCTTTCCCTGCGGGTTCCAGGTCAGGGCTTGGCGTGTGGTGCTGGATGCTGGCTTCCTGAGGGTGTGTCCGATCCAGCCCCACTTCCTTCATAGTATCTGTTTGGCCACTGGTTCCTGTCCCGCACGCTCCCACAGATCTTCGTTTCGGATCTTGTCCTGACATCGGATTTTGTAGATGCGCCTCAGACTGGTGTTGAAGAATGTCTGTATCTTTTGTTGCATCGTCTGTGTTGTCCGCCATGTCTCGCATCCGCAGAGCAGAACTGATTTCACACTGGAGTTGAAGATGCGGAGTTTGGTTCTTATGCTGATTCCTCCAGATGCCCAGATGTTCTTGAACATGACGAAAGCTGCTCTTGCCTTGCCGATTCTGGCTGTGACGTCTCGGTCCATGCCTCCCTGTTGGTCCACCACGCTTCCCAGGTAGATGAAAGACTCCACCTCCCTGATGGGCTCTCCACCGACTGTGACTGATGTGTTGGCAGTGGTGTTGATTTTCATCAGCTCGGTCTTCTTCCTGTTAATCTTGAGCCCTGTCCTGGCAGATGTGGTTTCCAAGCAAGTGGTCTTGTCCTGCATCTGGCTGTGGCTGTGTGACAGGAGCGCCAGGTCGTCAGCGAAGTCGAGGTCGTCGAGCTGCGTCCAGAGTGTTCACTGTATACCGTTGTTCCTGCCTGTTGTAGTGGTCTTAATGATCCAGACAATGACCAGGAGGAAAAGGAACGGCGACAGCAGGCACCCTGCCGAACTCCCGTCTTCACCTCGAAACTTTCGGACAGCTGGCCAGCGTGGGCAATCCTGCAGTTCATGTCCTGGTAGGTGCACCGGATGAGGGAGATGATCTTCTCGGGGACTCCGTAATGCCTCAGCAGCTTTAACAGCGTCTCTCTGTCCACACTGTCGAAGGCCTTCTCATAATCTATGAAGTTGATGTAGAGGGAGGAGTTCCACTCCAGCGACTGCTCCACGATGATGCAGGCTGGCGATCTGGTCAGCACATGATTTGTTCCGCCGGAAGCCTGCCTGCTGGTCTCGGAGCTTGGGGTCGACAGCCTCTTTCATTCTCTCCAGTAGAACCCTGTTCAGAACCTTGCCTGGCGTTGACAGGAGCATGATCCCTCGGTAGTTGCTGCAGTCCCTGAGGTCTCCTTTCTTTGGCAGCTTGATGATGATTCCTTCTTTCCACTGGGCCGGTACCTCATCCTTCTCTCAGATCTTGCTGAAGAGGCTGTACAGCATGTTGGCAGCTGCCTCTGTGTCTGCTTTGATGGCTTCTGCTGGTATCTCGTCCGGCCCTGCAGCCTTCCCATTTTTCAGAGTCATGATGGCCTTCTTGATCTCTGCCTTTGAGGGGTTGTCACAACTGATGGGCAGTTCTGTCTCTGTGGGTGGGATGTCTGGTGGTGCGTCAGGGGCCGGGCGGTTCAGCATCTCCCCGAAGTGTTCTGCCTATCGCTTCAGCTGTTCCTCGGTTGTTGTCAGTGGGTTTCCGTTCTTGTCCTTCACTGGCTTTTCTGTCTGCTGGAACTTACCCGTCAGCTTCTTGGTTACCAGGTACAGGTCCTTCAGGATCCCCTGTCCAGCTGCTGCCTCTGCTTGACTGGCCAGGTCGTCAAAGTAGTCCCTCTTGTCCTTCTTGATGCTCCTCTTTACTTCACTGTTCGCTGCTGTGTGCTCGTCTTGTGCCTTTACCTTAGCTGCTCTTGTTCGGCTCGTGTTCAGCGTAGTCTTCTTCTCTCTCCTTGTTTCCAGCTTGTGGATGGTGTCGGCTGAGATCCATTCCTTGTGCTGGGTCTTCTTTTTGCCAAGGATCTCTTCACATGTGTCATGCCAGAGCTTCTTGCAGTGTCCCCACTGTGTCTCGATGTCCATCTCACCATCTTCTATCAGCTCTTGTAGCAGCTGGAACCTGTTGGAAAGGCTGATCTGGAATGCTGCTTGTGTGTCCCTGTTTCTGAGCAGTCCAACATTATACCTTGTCCGTGTGTTGTTGGCATTGATGAATCTCTTGAGGCGAAGTCTCACTGTTGTTAAAAGAAGGTGGTGGTCTGATGACACGTCAGCACCTCTCATCACTCGTACATCCTGCCATGATCTCCTGAATTTGCGGCTAATGCAGATGTGGTCAATCTGATTCTCCGTGACGTGGTTTGGGGATCTCCATGTGGCCTTGTGGATGCGCTTGTGTGGGAAGATGCTTCCTCCTATCACTAGCTGGTTCAGGCGCACAGGTCTGCAAAGCGCTCACCATTCTCGTTCATCTGTCCCAGTCCGTGTGTCCCCATGATGTCCTCGTAGCCTGTTGTCCATTCCAATCTTGGCGTTGAAATCTCCATCAGTATGGTTATGTCCTTTGCTCCTCTTCTGTCTGTCACTGTCTGTAGTTGCTGATAGAAGTCATCTTTCTTCTCTTCCTCCGCATCATTGGTGGGAGCATAGCACTGGATGATGTTCAGCCTGATGTCCTTCTTCTTCGTGGTAAACTTGGCTGTGATGATGCGGGAGTTGACAGGTTCCCATCCGATGAGTGCCCCTGTGCCTCCAGTGACAGCATCAGGGCCACACCCTCAGTGTGGGGGGCTCCATCGTCTGTGTGTCCTGAGTACAGCAGCTGTTCTCCAGATGAAAGTCTCAGCTGTCCTGACTGTAGCCACCTTGTCTCACTCAGTCCTAGCAATCCGATCTTGTAGTTTTTCATCTCTTTCGCAACTTGAATGGGTTTTCCTGTTTCGTACATCATCCTGATGTTCCATGTGGCTGCTCTCGTTGTTGTCCTGGGTGTTAGAAGGGGAGTCAGCCTTGCAGCTTCCATTCGGCTTTCACTGCACTGCGTCATAAGTCTCCAGGATGGAGACCTTCCTTGCCTAGGTGAATGTTTTGGTTCATTGTCGTCGATGCTTCTGTAACTAGTCTTTTTTACAGGTACGGTTGTTAGCCCTACGCAAACCCTTTATCCTCGGGGCGAGATGGTCCTGCCTTAGTCGCCTCTTACGACATGCATGGCAGGGCAGTGGGTCTATTCTATGCCCAACCCACAGGGTGGAACAATGTCACAAGGTCTACTGCAATGTTACAATAGACATGGCCATTAATGCCTCAGTGTCCACTAAATTTCATAATAGGCGCTGCCACTACCACACACCACCTAACGTCCATGAAATGGGCACCATCGGCTATTCCCCAGCATTAAATGAAATGCCATGATGTCCACTACCCACAATTCCCCAATGTCCTCTTAATTTGTATTAGGGGTACCCCAATGTCCACTGAATTGCTATGATAGACAACCGCCAACAATTCTTAAATGTCCACCTAAATGTCATTATGGGTACCGCAAACAATTGCAAAATGTCCGCTGAAATTTCAGAATGATAATTACTCACTATGCCCAAATGTCTCGCTGAAAATAGTGGTAAGCATTGCAAACGACACTCCTATCTCCGCTAAAATTGTATAATGGGCACCATCAACAATTTTCCAGTGTCCACAAAATGTGATTATCATGGGCACTGCCAGTAATCCCTTTTACTTCACTGACAAGCCATGTTGTGCACCATTGAGAATATCCCAGAGGTCTGCTGATGTGTTGTGCTGGGCAAAATCACCGATTTCCCCATTTCTACCGAAATCCCAAATATCTCTTGACATGTAATTGGAACCACGAACAATTTCTCACTGTGCACTGACATAAGCACCGAAAACAAATTACCCAACACCCACTGAAATCTCGTAATGGGCACAAATTCTGATTCGCTGACATTTTAATATGTCATGACTGGCACCATCAACAATTCCGCAGTGTTCACATGAATGCTATGATTGACACCATTTACAATTCCAACGAAAGATCATAATGGGCACCACCAACACTTCACCAATGTCGACTGAGACTTCATGATAGGCATTAACAACATTTTACCTATATCCACTGGAACGATCATAATTGCCAATACTAAAAATTCCCGATGCCCACTGGCATGTAATATTCACCAAGAATAATTTCTCAAAAAGTCTACTGAAAGGTGATGATTGGCATCACCAACGACTCTGCAATGTCAACTGAAATGTCGTGATGGTAATCAACATTTTGCCAGTTTTCACTGAAACTTTGGCACTAACTATTCCCCAACATCCACTGGAATGTAATGGTCAACAATGAAACTTACCCAAATAAATACTACAATGTGAATATGGGCATCACCAATAATTTCCCAATGGCCACTGAAATTTTACAGTTGGCACCAACAATCATCATCATCATCATAATAAAAGCAATGATAACAACAACAACAACAACAACAATAACATTGATAATAATAATAATAATAATAATAATAATAATAATGATGATGATGATGATGATGATGATGATGATGATAATAATAATAATAATAATAATAATATAATAATAATAATAGCGACAACAACATCTCCAAGAACAGTACTACTACAGCTCTTACTACTACTACTACTACTACTACTACTACTACTACTACTACTACTACTTTTACTACTACTACTTCAATCTAACAGTAACTGTGCCACCCAATGCAATTATTTGCGCACCTTAATGTACTTGGGAATGAAATAAAGTAAATTATGAGTCGCATCACGTGTGAATATGAACTGATGTATGTAAGTTCTTTTTTGTACTCCCAGTTCTTATAGAACAGGGAGTACTTTACAATGGGAACGAAGAAATGCTGTGTGTGTGTGTGCGTGTGCTGTGTGTGTGTGTGTGTGTGTGTGTGTGTGTGTGTGTGTGTGTATGTCTGTGTGTGTGTGTCTGTGTGTGTGTGTCTGTGGTCAAAATGTGTTCCACTCACTTCAGACAAAACTACTGGGCCGATCTTTCTGAAAATTTCTAGATATGTTCATTATAGGTCAAGGATGATTGCCGATGTGTTATTTTACGTTGTAGCCGTTACTTACGGGCCCAAAATGTTTTTCTTTCTTTATGGAATATCTAAAAAAATACTTGGTCAATCTCTTTGAAAATTTGTAGGCATGTTCATTATGGGTCAGGAATCATGCCCGATGTTTTATTTTACCGTTATAGCCGTTACTAAGGGCCATAACGGCCCACAACGTCTTTCCTTCTTTATGGAATATCTCAGAAAGTACTTTGCCAGTCTGTCTGAAAATTTGTATGCATGTTCATTATGGGTCACGGATCATCTGGAGAGATGTATTCAAAGCATATAAAGAAATATATGAGATTGTTGGTGACAAAACTGCAGATGAATTCTGTTTAGAGCCTTTATTTTGTAATAGGAACTTGATGATTGGGGGCAGATCTAAATTTTATAAAAACTGGATAGAAAATGGTGTATTCTGCGTACGGAATCTTTTAGACGAAAATTGTGGGTTTTTTTGAGTTTCCAGTCCTTTGTTGATAGGTATAACATCAATACAGATTTTGTAACATATAACGGTTACATTAGTGCTGTGAAAAAGTATTCGAGAGAAGCTGGAGTAGAAATAACATGTTATGAAGAAGGTGAGTCAAGTAAACTAATGTCTGTGATATGTTCAGTTTCAAGAGGAGCCTCACTTTATTATGATCTATTGAATCAAGACACTCTAGAGTCAACTTTTAGCAATAAATGGAATGAAAGATTACCAAAGGACGTTAACTGGGCTAAAACTTTTCAGAAAATCCAACAGATAAAAGATATTAAGTTAAGATGGTTCAGGTTAGAATTAATAATAGGATACTAGCAACCAATACTGTTTTGAAAAACATGGGCATTGAAAATTCAGAAAAATGTTCTTTTTGTAAGAGAGAAACAGAAAAAAATTCAACATTTATTTTGGTACTGCCCTCATGTTCAAACTTTTTGGCAAGAATTTCAAAATGAAATGAATAGAAAATGCGAAACTATGAATCTACTATTGAATGAAAATATTGTCCTGTTTGGTTGTGACAATGATTTTAGATCAGATCAAACATTTCACTTAATCCTGTTACATGCCAAATTCTATATTTACAAATGTAAATATGAAAAAGGTTTGACATTATTTCACGTTTTCATCGTGTATTTGAAAGCAAGATATGAAATAGAAAAGTATGCTGCATGTCTTCAAATGTCCATCGCAAAGTTCATTCATACACAGTGGCTCCCATATTCTTTTTTATTGGATTAACGCTTTTTTTTCTGGCAAGGTTTCCAAATAACATGACAACGGTCAGTTCCTTTGTTTTATCTGTTTGATTAATTTATTTGTTCGGTTCAGTCATTTTGTTTTCATTTATTTAACTATTATTCTTTTTGTGTTTACCCTTTGTGGTTATTAGTGCGTCTATATATGCCTATGATAAGATTTAGAAAAAACGCATACAGTGTTTATTAAGTGACCATTATCACTTTGATAGTAGTAGAAGTAATAACAGTAGTAGTTGTGGTGGTAGTAGTAGTTCTATTGATGGTATTAGTATTCACAATAGTAGCAAGGTGATGATGTTGAAGATGTCGATGATGAAGATGATAATGATGATTATGAATGATTGATGATGTACATTTTGCTGTTGTTGTAATTGTCTTGCTGCGATAAGTATGCGTTTTACGTTTTGCATTCCTTACTTGTAATTTGTTCTTATGTTTTGTAATAAAATATGTATTTAATTTTTTTTTTAAGTATTAGACAATATTAAAAGGCAATAGATATCACTGAGAAAAAAAAAAAGTATCGTGTATGCAAATGATCTTTGATAATATTTTTTTCTTTGGTTGCGCACAAAAACATTTAAATTTTAGATACCGTCAATCTGACTTATTAAGAGAACATCAGGTTTTGTCCAAGGAAGAAGAAATAAATAAATACTAAAACGAATCCAAAACAAAGAATGACAGAAACAAACAAATGAATGACGGATGAAGTGCAGATTCCCCCCCCCCCCCCCCCCCCAAAAAAAAAATAAATAAATAAATAAATAAAATAAAATAAAATAAATAAAAGTCTTCGTGTTTTTCGTTAAATTGTGAAACGGAACGGAACAAAAAAAAAGCTTTAAACTACGCGCATGGGTAATGAACATTAAAAGTTCACAGTGTGTGTGTGTGTGTGTGTGTGTGTGTGTGTGGTGCGTGCGTGCGTGCGTGCGTGCGTGCGTGCGTGCGTGCATGCGTGCGTGCGTGCGTGCGTGCGTGCGTGTGTGTGTGTGTGTGTGTGTGTGTGTGTGCGCGTGCGCTTGTGTGCATACGTGCTTGCGCACGCACACGTGTGTGTGTGTGTGTGTGTGTGTGTGTGTGTGTGTGTGTGTGTGTGTGTGTGTGTGTGTGCACGCGCGCGCGCGTGTGTGCGCCTTTTTCTTTGAAACATTATTCAAGTCCTGATGGGGACGTCAAGTCTTGTATCCGTCGCAGACTCCATTCCACCCTACTACACAAACTCCATCCCTTCAAGTCTCCAGGCCTGTCACCCATCTTATTCCTTTTATCCCCCACCACATTCCATCCTTATTGTTTAGATATAGACTCCCTCCATTCCTAGACCCAGAGCAAAGCATCCCATCTATTTACTGTTCGTATTTCACTTGAGAAAACTGTATTTGAATTCGCTTCTTTCTTATATTCAACCCATAACAAAAAGTTCATGTTTTCATCCGTGCGGAAGAATGAATAATTGAAGTTGCTGTTGAAGTGCTTGTTCTCATTTATTTTCTTTATATTTTTTCCATTGACTGATTCATTTATTTGTATGCTTTTTTGCAATGATTATTATTAAATGATATTTCAGAGTCAAGAAAAAAAAATGTTGATATGGATGAAAACGTATCATCGATATGTTCTAATTTACTCAATCTTGATGGATATCGTACCAGTTATTCATTTTTACACTGGAATGTAAACAGACTTCTTTCTAAAATTAATCAAACAGAATTTCTATCTTACCTATTCAATTTCGACGTATATGTCTTGTTGAAACGTTTGTAGAGAATCTGACTCTTAATATTTTCACAAACTAGACAAGCTTTATAAAGCCAGGATAAAACTTTCAAATCAAGGGAGACGATCTGGGGGTATAATGTGTCTTGTTAGAAATGAGATAGTTCCTTTCATTCATGAGATCAAGGCAGATAATCCTAATGTGCTCTTGTTTCAGATTGAAAAGAATTTGTTTGATTTAACAGAGAATGTTTTGTATGTGTATTCGTATGTTCCTCCTGAAGGCTCGCCTTTATATACCAACTAAGATATTGATAACGGCATTAATTCACTTGAAGAGTGTATTGTTGACTGTATACTTGAATGCTATGTGCATGTGATCCTTTCCGGTGAAATAAACAGCAGAACTGCAAATTTTTCTCCTGATATTTTACATGATGATGAATTTGGTATAATTGCAAAGATCTAACAGGTATGTGCCAAAGTCATTTTGAATCTTATCTTTTGATGTACGGTATACCTCATGTTCACAGACTCTGTCCTGAAACATTTCCATGTTCAGATCATCATCATACTCTGTTGCATTCTTGCCCCCAGTGCGAGCATTGAAATCCCCCAGTAACAACAACGGCAAATTTCCAAGAGATTCTATTAAATCCATGATACATTGCTCCAAAATGGTAATACCATTGGATACATCAATAGTTTGGTAATATGCAGAAGAGCTTGGAGGCAAGTACACACCAACTAGAATTACCGGTGATTCTGTTCCCAACAAATCCTTAGACAGTTTCAATACAATAATATTATCATACTCCACATTCACTTTTTCAACATACTTTAAGAGATCTTTTTTCACAAGAAGTGCTAAACCTCCAGACAATCTTGCAGTAACCTCATCTGTCAGACTAACACCTGGCACAATGAAAGCGTGATGGTTTGGAAATAAACGTTCCGGAAATTGGGTTGCGAACGTTTCCACCAGGAGACAAATGTCAAAATCACTAATATAAGCACGCAGATCGTTATCATACACACGCGAGAGACCTTCAATGTTGTACGTAATAAATTTCACATTTGATATGACATGGGCCTGGCCGAGTCCCTATGCGGTATCCTGTTTTCCATGCTTACTTGCCGTTTCGTGAATCGTGGTCTGGCGTTTGGCAGGGATGCTTGTGCACGAAGCACTCCGTAGTCTACCTGTAGGCCCGTCACGTGCAGTTTTGTTTCTCTTGTTGCGTGACCGGTGCGTCGTGTCCTCGTTGCTCCTCCGCTCAGTGTCTGTCTGTGGTGTGCGAGGTTCAGTCACAGTGTCTGTCTGCTGTGTGCGAGGTTCAGTCACAGTGTCTGTCTGCGGTGTATGTTGTTCAGTCACAATGTCTGTCTGCGGTGTGTGAGGTTCAGTTACAGTGTCTGTCTGCGGTGTGTGTTGTTCTGTCTCAGTGTTCGTTTTGTCTCCTGAGTCCTGACATGCTGTTTCTGTGGTATTATCAGTCAGTTCTGATACCACATTTCTTTTTTGATTTGGGTTATCTATGTCGGTATGGGACTGTTGATAGCTGTGTTTGTCGTTTGTCTCTGTATAAATCGGTGTTGTATTTTCTGTCTGATTTAACTGCTGTCACTGACTGCCGTTCTGCTTGTATCAGTAACATTCTGCTCAGCTGGGTGTGTGTCACTATCCAGAATCTGACCTTGTCCACAAATGTCTGTCGTTTCTGTCGTGTTTTCATTGTCTGCCCCTGTCTCTGTGTTACCATTTTCTGTGCGCTCTTTTTCTTTATCATTTTCTGTCGTCTCTTTGCCAGTACATGTAACCTGTTCTGTCATATGTTGCTTGTGTGAAGTATTCACAGTAGTATCATTGTCAAGTGTCAGAGAGTTGTCAACCATGTCACACTGACCGGTGAGGATGATGTTTCGTGCTGGCAGTGGTGGGAACTGCTGCATGGAGGCATAGAAGGGGTACGGCTGGGTAACGTTGTTCCAGTCCTGCATCCCAGTCCTGTCGTAGCCCCCTCCTTCCCCCTCATATTGCGCGTAGCAGCCTGTAGATGAGAGGCCACCATAGTGGGTGTCACTGTACCATGACCCCCACTGTTGCTGTTGTTGAGAGAGACAGACAGAGACAGAGAGAGACGGAGAGGGAGGGAGGGAGGGAGACAGACAGACAGACAGACAGACAGACAGGCAGACAGACAGACTCAAGATAGTAAGATGGACTCAAGATGTTTTATTCAAATAAGGCCTCAGAGTCCATCATGAAGGGGAATGTGAACATTAAACTGAATGAAGATATGTAACAGGTTCAAATTAAAACTAACGATAACAGAACATGTATTCATGCACATCAGAGCCAGTTACAACACCTCTCAATTTAAATCCTTTATGCGAAAACCAAGAAAAATGACATGTGTCTTCAGGTATGGTCGATGACATTCTAACAGACTCAGTTTGCTACTGACATTGAAAATCGCACACGGGAATATTGTTTTCAGTTTCAATTAACACATTTGTTGCATGGTTTGTTGCATGGTGACAGATGAGGCTCAGAAGATAATACCCCAGCGCCCTGACATAGCTCTTGTCGCCTTGAAGAGAAGTGTGTGTGTGTGTGTGTGTGTGTGTGTGTGTGTGTGTGTGTGTGTGTGTGTGTGTGTGTGTGTGTGTGTGTGTGTGTGTGTGTGTGTGTGTGTGTTGTGTGTGTGTGTGTGCTTGTGTGTGTGTGCGTGTGTGTGTGTGTGTGTGTGTGGTGTGTGTGTGTGTGTGTGTGTGTGTGTGTGTTGTGCCTGCGTGTGTGTTTGTAAGTTAGTGCGTGTGTGTGTGTGTGTGTGTGTGTGTGTGTGTGTGTGTGTGTGTGTGTGTTCTTGAGTAAAAATTTCATAGTTTTGTTTAGCTCCTTTTGTTTCTTTCATAATAATGTTAAAAGCCCTCGGCATGTTCTGAATTGTGTTTGCATTATCATATCAGGTTGTATTTCAGTTTTCTTTATGAATTCTTTCATTCAGGAAATCCATCCACAGTATGAGACAAAATTTATAGTATAATCATCATTAGTCATGAATTCTTCAAAGTTCATGAACTGTCCATTTTCCTTCAGAAAATGTTTGATTGCATACTTTCCTTTCTCAATTAATTTCTTTTGTTTAATTATCTCATTTCCTGTTTTTATCTTGTCGTTATAAAAACAGGTTCAGCTAGAAGTTCATTTAATGTTTGTGGTGTCATACAGAGACAAATTCCCTATAGGCTATAAAGGTGTGTCTTCAGAACCAATTAGAGCTCATGTATCCTGTACCAAATGCTGGTCCATAATGTTCAATTTTTGTCGCTGAATGGATATATTTTCGTAACAATGCTCTTCCATTTGTGATTTGTGATTTTAAGATTTTTTTATCCATAAAAGTTTCAAACCATTAATATATTTTTTGATGTCGGGTATATTTAAGCCACCTTGCTTCATATTTATAATCGTTGTTTTCCTGCTTATTCTATCTTGTTTACCATTCCACACAAAGCTAAAACACATCTTTTGAAGTTTTTGAATTAAGAGATCAGGTGGGTTGGGTAACAAAATCCGGAGGTGTATGAGGTTACACAGAATGAGGGACTTGAGAACAGCAACTCTTCCGACTGGTGTTATACTTCTTTGAGACCAAATTTTGAATAATGTTTTAACTTCCGAAAACTTACTGTCATAATTCATGTTTTCACATTCTTTCAAGTCTTAAGTAAACCAAACACCGAGTATTTTGAATTGAGAAGGGTTCCATATGAATTTTAGATGAGGACAATATTTTTTCTTGGAGATTTTATGACATCCTAGCCATATTACTTGTGTTTTTTCGCTCTTCATGAGGAGTCCTGAAACTCTCCCAAACGTGGTAAGGATATTAATAGACTGTTCAAAAAATTGTTGTCGCCAGTGTTTACTAATTGAGTGTCATCAGCGAACTGGGATATTTTGTGTTCTACATCATTTATTTTTATGCTTTTTATCTTCTTTTCTTCCTTTATCAGTATGGCTAAAATTTCTGCGCATATAATCAATAAGTAAAGAGATATGGGGTCTCTCTGTATGCATCCTCTTTCTACTTTAAACCACTGAGCAGTCTGGCCATTTACAATAACAGTTGATTTGATATCCTTATAGAATGATTCTATCCAGTGACATATACTCTCACCAAACCCGAAAACCCTTAGAACGTTCAACATAAAATCCCAATCACGTGAGTCGAAGGCTTTTTCAAAGTCTATACAGAGCAACATTCCAGGGAGGTTTTTCACATTTAAATAATTAATCAAATCATAAATTAGTCTCATATTGTCGCCCATAAATCTGTTAGCCATGAAACCTGTTTGATCTTCACTGATGGTAAAACATTTCTATTCTTTTTTAAATACACGAGGAAGCTATTTTTTATACTACATTTAGGAGGGAAATAGGACGCCAAATTTTTATATATTCTTTGGGTTTATCACCTTTTGGTATGCAAATAATTAGTCTCTGCTTCTGTGTTGTTGAACATTCTCCGTCTTTGTATGATTCATTTACAGATCTTATAACCAGTGGGCCCAGTGTTTTCCAAAAGAATTTAAAGAATTCGGCGCCGAAGCCATGTGTACTTGGGCTTTTTCTATGCTTCATATTTTTTAAGCTTCGCTTGCTTCTTCTATAGTGATTTCTCCTTCCAACATTTTTTTCTCATCTTCAGATAACTGTGGATTTTTCAACAAGTTTTCTGATTTCACACTTTTCAGTTATCTTTTTCTTGTATACATTTTCGTAAAATGTATTAACCTCCTTCAAAACACCTTTTTGTTCTTTTATTATTTCATCATCTTAAATCGCAAGTGTAGTCATTTGTTTACTAATATAGTTACTCTTTTCAAGGTTGCAAAACTATTTTGATATTTTGTCACCATCTGCAATCCATCTCGCTTTTGATCTTAATAATACACCTTCCATTTTTTTGTTCCCTGATTGCTCTTAGTTTTTTTTTTTTTTTTTTTCATTCATTCTTATTTCAATTTCTGTTTTATTCTCAAGATTTTCAAGATTTTCAATGCGTTTGAAAATCTTGTTCTCTTTTTCTGTTGTTGTATTCTTTTTCATTGTGCCGTAAGCTATTGATTTCCTTCGAATTTTCATCAACAGAAAATCCCAAAAACTTTTATCTGAAATCTTGAATCTGAGTCCAGATTTTATTAACTCAGATAATACTGATTGATCTTGTATCGCTGATTGATCAGCTGCGTATTCTTTTATAACATCCAGAATTAACTTATTAATTACGTCTACATATCCTTTAATAGAGATGCATTAAATTTCCAGAATCATTTGAATTTTTCACTTTTACCAAATTTCAAGCATAATGTAACCATCGAATGGTCAGACCAGTAGCCTGGTTCAATGTCAGATTTTTCATGATAAATATAAAGATAATCAGACAATAGAAAGAAGTCTAGTCGGCTTTGTTTCAGTGGAGTTCGTTTTCGCCAGGTATATCTCCTACAGTCCGGATTGTCTTCCCTCCATATAACTGCCAATCCCATTTCTTCCGTCATGTTTATGAGTTCTTCTCTTGCTTTTGGATTATTATCTTGTACATAATTATAACAGTCTAGATGTGGATCCATTGTGATGTTCCAATCACCTACAGCAATAATATTACTAGTATTGTAACTCTTTATGGTTTCTTTAAGTGAATTGTAAAATATCGGACTATCTTTATTAGGCCCGTACACATTAACCAGGAGAAACTGTTTTTCAAATGAATTAAATGCTACAGTTATGAAGTTTCCGTTTTCATCTCGTTGTACATCTGTAATTTTGAATTCAAAATTATTTGAAAACAATACAGCTACACCTCTGGAATTTGAACGGAACGAGGCAAATAAGCATTTATATCCCCATTCTGCAGTTACATACTCCTCTAGTTTATTAGTAAAATGGGTATCCTGTAAACAGTATATTTAATTTTTTTTCTGTTTTAAATAGTGAAATACATCCCTACGTTTATGGAAATCTCCGAGCCCTTGACAATTTAATGAAGCAATTGTTATGCTATCCATGGCGATTCAGTGAATAATTGTTTCATATATACAGAACTTAAAGCAAAGTGGGCCAAAAAGATCAGAAACAAGAATGGAACCCAGCTCTTCCAAAAAGCACAGCTTATATAACAATGATTTTCATACAATACATTAATGTACCGTATCCCCTGGTCTGAAACGCAAAAACAAACAATGACAAACACAAAGATTGAAAAATATATACAAGTTGTATGGATTATACGCATGAGAAGTATGATAAATACATAAAAGAAAATCAAAAGCTCCTTGACCACTGCAAGCGGATAATGACGCAACAGCATCTTTGAGGGAATTCAAAGATAATTTTTCATACAATCAGATTCATGTTAACGACTAATAGCTAAACTTTTTTTTAAAAAAAGGAACAACTTGGATCCAAAGAGTCACAAAGCATTATCATATTTTCAACATCGGCAAAAGCGATGACAAACCAATCAAATTAATGGTTTTTAAATCATGTGAAATACCTCCCCCCCTGCCCCCCCCCCCACACACACACATATCCCCCCTCCCCCCCCCCCCCCCCCCCCCCCCCCCACACACACACACAACGAAACGGCTTGCTTGGTTTCCCATCTGATTGATTTTGTTTTTGAACACCTCTCTCCCCCACCCTCCACCCCCACCCCCAACGATTCCATCCACCATCACAAAATTCCGCTACGATGACAGGTGCCCACTGTATCACTGACCGACAGGTGAGCGATGGTGTGAACACTCATACATGATTTAGGGGAGGGGGGGCGGTGGAGGGGGGGGGGGGTCAGTGTGAGCCGTACTCTCTAAGCCTAACAAATCTACCAACCGCAACACACGCTCGAGACACAGAGAGAGGGAGAGACAGAGAAAAAGAAAAAGAAAGTAATTAAAAACTAATAATCATACCAATAATAATAATAGTAATAATAATAAAGATGAGCGAGAGAGACAGAGACACAGAAGAGAGAGAGAGAGAGAGAGAGAGAGAGAGAGAGCTCTCAATTTTAATCATAGGCAGTATGTCTGAAACCTCGGGGGAAAAGGGGGGCAGGGGACGCGCGCGCAAACACACACGCAAACACACACACACACACACACACACACACACACACACACACACACACACACACACACACACTGTTGCTGTAACCTTGACATAACGTAGCATTTACATACGCCTATCCTCGTCTACGACGCCTCAGTGAGATACATTCAGTGCACTGCGAAGTAACAGGACTAACTTCATTCAATAATCTTTATATATTCAAAACATAACACAAGTCAAGATTGTCCGGGGAACTAATCAGACACAGAGACGGAGAGACCAGACAAATACACAATGCACGTGACACGGGAAAGGAGAGACAGACAGATCTATACCAATCGTCAGACAGAATGGGACAGAAGTTACCAAGTTAAAAAATAAAAATAAAAAATGAACAAATCAATTTAAAACGCGCACGTCGGACACTGTTTTCGTTTCGAACCTACTCCAAGTTGTCTGTGTTTTGAGCTCCCCCCCCCCCCCCCCCCCCCCCCTCCTCGTTCAGCAGCCCAGCTTGTCAACATCACTTTTCTGACAGTCACTTGCTGCAGGGGGAGGTAAGGTAAGGTAAGGTAAGGCAATAGAGTAATGTTGCTCATAGCCTAGCCGACCGCCAAGAGCCCTATCAGGGGCTGTCACCGCGTTGACGTCAACTCGCAAGCAGCTGGGGAGGATTGTTGTGTACGTTTTTTTTTTTTTTTCTTCTTTCTTTCTTTCTTTCCCTCAAATATCTGCATTAAACAAGCATTAATCTCCACTAAGTCTGATGTGTTTGTATTTGGGCTCCCCCTTCCTTCCCTCCCCATAACACACACACACACACACACACACACACACACACACACACACACACACACACCACATATATACATACATACCTTGTTAATAAAACTAACCCCTAAGCTCATGCCAAACGAGAACAATGCGACAATGCGTATGCCCCCCCTCCCCCGCCCCCCGCACGCCATTCCCCTCCTCCCTGCCCCCCCCCCCCCCTTTTTTTTTTTTTGTTGCTATTGCTTTTCCCTGCTGCTTTCTCTTTCTTTGTCTGCTGCACCTCTAGATAGTGATCGTTCTTTTTCAGGCCAACCTTTGACTGTTTTCAGTTCTGTGACTGAGGATGATGTAAGAAAAGTGCTAGTTAGTTCGCCCAGAAAATCATGTGACCTTGACCCATTGCCTGCATCCATCCTGTTCCGCTGTATTGATGTTTTGCTCCCCTTCATAACCCACGTCATAAATGCTTCCCTCTCGTCTGGCGTTTTTCCCCAAGAACACAAATCTGCTGTTGTTCGTCCCCTTCTTAAAAAGCCTTCCCTGGATCCAAATTCACTCAAAAATTACAGACCTGTCTCGAATCTCCCCTTCCTTGCAAAGGTCCTCGAGAAAATCGTGCTTGCTCAGCTCTCAGTTCATCTTACTCAAAATAATTTGAATGACCCTCACCAGTCTGCTTACAGGGCTGGACATAGCACAGAGACCGCTCTCCTGAAAGTTGTAAACGACCTTCTTCTTGCCCTTGATGATGACAAAGTCTCCCTTCTCTCTCTTTTGGATCTTTCCGCGGCATTTGACACCATTGATCATGACATCCTCCTTTCTAGACTCCAAACTTCTTTTGGCATTCACGGCACTGTTCTTGCGTGGGTTAGGTCCTATCTCAGTGATCGTTCCCAGAGAATTGTTGTCAATGGTCTTTCTTCATCTCCTTCACCTCTAACCTGTGGGGTACCACAAGGTTCCGTCCTTGGGCCGGTTCTGTTTGCTCTGTACTGTATGTCAGACCTGTGTCAGACATTATCGATCAGCACTCATTGCTGCATGAGAGTTTTGCTGATGACACTCAGATGTACAAGTCAAGCACTGTATCTCAACTCAAGAACGTTGTCAGTGATGTTAAAAGCTGTTCACAGGATTTAAAGAATTGGATGACTTTGAATAAGTTGCAGCTGAATGACGACAAAACTGAAGTTCTTCTCCTTGCTCCTCCCAAACTCCAAGGTCATCCCTCCCTTCCTTCTTCCATCAGTATCGGAAGTTCTGATATTCAACTCTCATCCCAGGCTCGTAACCTCGGTGTGACTTTTGATTCCACCCTCTCTTTCAAGCACCGCGTGTCTAATGTTTGTAAGGCATCATATCTGGAAATACGTAAGATCAGTTCAATCAGACACTTCCTTTCCACTGAAGCCACAAAAACTCTGGTTTGTTCCCAAGTTCTCTCAAGGCTGGACTACTGCAACAGTATCTTGGCTGGCTCACCAAAGTACCTACTCAATAAACTGCAGAAGGTTCAGAATAGCGCTGCCAGGCTTGTTTGCAAAGCGTCTAAACGTAAACATGTCACTCCTCTGTTGCAGTCCCTCCACTGGCTTCCAATTCAGAGGCGAATTGACTACAAGCTGGCGTCCGTCTGTTTCTCTTCTGTTTCTGGTACTGGACCAAAATATCTTTCCGACATCCTCCACATCTACATCCCATCCCGTCATCTTCGTTCCTCTGCCGACAGTAGCCTCTTGCGCATTCCTTCTGTCAGAACAAAATCTTTTGGTCAACGTTCTCTTTCCTTCCAAGGACCAACTGTCTGGAATACACTTCCCATCAGTGTCAGACACCTACTTCCACCCTCTTCTTTCAAATCTGCGGTCAAAACTAACTTCTTTCATCAGTCGTAACCCCCCCCCCCCCCCCCCAATCCACCTTGAGTGGGTTTGTGCGTGCGCGCGCGAGTGCCTGGTGGTTGTATTGCTTGTGCGTGCAGGCCGTGTTGATGTGAGTGCTTGCGTGCGTGCGTGCTGGTGTCTGAGAGCGTGGGTGTGTGGTCATGCGTGAGCTCGCGTGCGCGCGCGCGTGTGTGTGTTGTTGTTGTTGGTAATGTAAAGCGCTTAGAGCCCTAAGTTATAGAGAATAGGCGCTATATAAATTAACATTATTATCTCTCTCTGAGATGGAGGCACCCAGTCCCTTTCCTTTGGTTTATTCCTGATCGGTTCATTTCCCTCCTGTGTGTATGCCTTGTAGGGGAGATATGAACCGTTTAAGAACAAACTTGAAGGGAGGGTGCTCGATGGGAGAGATAGCTTTTACCATTGCTGTCAACTTTTTTTCCCTCACCGAAATCACCAGTTTGGTCACCAAAATAATTTTTGTTTTCTTTAAAACAAGTTTATTCACTCGGAACCAATCGGTTTTGTTGTTGTTGTTATTTTGTGTGTGTGTGTGTCACCATAGCCATGACAAAACACGACACGTTTTGACTTCTTTGGTCTTTTTTAGGCAAGATAAACAACGTTCCCGTAAGAAAACCTAACACAGAGTAACTTTTATTTAAGACTGGCACATACTTTTAAACTTGCGTAAAGTCAGACAAATACAAAGACGAACAATTTAAGTCGGGGAAAAACACGCTCAGGCCAGCAACTCCTCTGTCATCATAGTAATGACTTGGCAATGATTTAGAGGTTGAAGATGAAGAAATTGGGGACATGAAATTAAAAAAACGTAGTATAGATATGAAAACGCTTCTCTAGCTGCATGATGGTACCATCGTTATTCCTTTCGAAAACAGATCTATTTGTATTGCCTTCTCCTAGGCCTTTCATCCACTGGATAGGAACTCATCAGGGAGATACGGCTGGTTGTATCTGCGCTCCTGGCGTCAAATAGAGACACACCACAGTCCATAATACCGTGGTGTTCTCACCACCAAGGGTTCAAAAAAAGAATCCAACAGCACCCCCAAAGCAGCCAGCGAAGGGTAGTAAATGAAACAAAACGAAAGTGAGGGGAGGAAAAAAGTTGCTGAAAAACTAAAGACATTATGCAAACAGTATAAAATGTAGGGGGCAATATTTGAGCCTACGCTTGAGGATCCACCCAAAGATGCAAGGGAGATCAAAAGACAAACACAGACAGAAACAAATAAACTCGATTTAATTGAAACGAAATTGCAAATAAAATAAGGTAGGGAACAGTAAACAAGTAGGGTAACTTTTGCTCCCATAAGAAAACCTAACACACTCACTCAGGCCCATAACTACAGAAGTTGGGGAAACCTGAGGACCGTAGACGCAACCTCCCTTCTCCATCTGTCTCTGTCAGCAGCTCACGTGTATGGAGTCCAGTCCATTCTCTGATGTTCTCATGCCAGTTCTTCCGCTGTCTTCCTCTTCTTCTCCCGCCCTCGAGGGTGCCTTGCATGATTGTTTTGGGCAGACTGGTGTGTCGAGTGTTGTGCCCAATCCATATCAGCTTGCGTCTCTTCACAGTTGAAAGGAGAGGTTTCTGAGGTCCAGCAAGTGGAGAAAAAAAGCAAGCGTTGCGGTTGAAAAAAAAATTAAACGATATCAAAAAAAAAAAAAAAAGAATGCTCGCATTTGGCTGCAAACTGCAAAGCAGCCAAAGACAGGTGGAGGAAAACCGAAAAAAATTATGATACTACGACATCCTTCATAACAAAGTGATCGGAAGAGATTCACCCATCCTGGAAGGCGGCACAGGTAAGACTTATTTAAGAGTTTAGGGAAAACCTCGCGTTTGGGGGCATTTCTTTCGACTTTCATTGATCTTTAAACATAATTTACCGCCATCATGTATTCTTTATGCCAAAGTTTTGATAACTAAATACTAGAAATGTCCAATAAATGCTTGATAAACGCACAGGTTGGCATGTTTATTTCAGCATGAATATTCCATTCTATAGGATATTGTCCAGTGTTGAGAAAGGGCCCGCAAAACATTAGGTTTGCCAAGCCATAATGCTTTTGTTGCTGTTGATTCCTGTTTATTTTGAGAATGTCAGTGACTCTAGATTTAGAGGATAACTCGGCTTAGTTCACATTTATTATGCACAGACAAGAGAGTAAGCTGTGAAATTGTGTAGGGAATCTTTTCATTTTGCTGAAATCAGTGCTGCATACTGCATCGATGGTCTAAGAATTACTTTCAGCTTCCTTTGTTTAATACTTTTATCCATTGAAAACTGGCTTAGTCATTTCTTTCTTTTTTTTATAACTGTCAACCTGTCATTAGTTAAAAATGAATGGATGCGACATAGTGAGCAGCAGTTACTGCACTTTTTTATTAATTGATGTTGAATCACATAAACATTAAGTCTAAAAGCTTGCTTTTTTATTTTGTTTTTGTTTTCGTGACCTCTGTCTTGTTTTATAATGAGAAGGGGATGAGTTGTGTGTGTGTGTGTGGGGGGGGGGGTGAGGAGGTATGTTTCTGTCATTATTGATAGGTGTCACTGCTGTCACACCCAAGAAGCAAATAGAATGCAAGTTTAAAAGATCAAACACATATCGATCAATTCTTGTTCTTTCAATGGATTGGCCAAACATGCGATATTATTACCTGATTGTGCAGAAGATCAACCAATTGCGACAATTGCCTGATTCTGCATATCACTAAAAATACACATGAAATAAATACATGAAGTCTGCTGTTTTTATTATGTATTGCATGCATCATAAAAACATATCTTCAATTACTATTTGTTGTAAACAAAAAAACGAAACCACAAAAATGGATGCATGTGTCAAAATGTCTTCTACATGTGTTCACACAAGCCCACAGAAGGTCACAGATGCACAAGCGCTGTGATTTATAACTTAGAGTAATTCTTAACTGGGAGATCTGTAGCCACCCCCCCCCCCCCCCCCCCCATGTGCATGCTACATTTGACTGCAGTTGCAACTGGATCTTAATGTCCTTGATTTTCATTTCAGGTGGTTTTCATTCAGCGCAGGCTGGACTATTTTTCAATGAAAGAGATGGGGTCATGTCAACTGAACTGGGTGAGAATATTTGAACTGTATTCTATTAAAACAAATCACCTCCGCCTTCTCATCCCAAACCTCTTGCACTCATGTTATCCCCATACCTACAGCAGGCAAACGTCCACTTCTGCTACTTGCTTTGTATCAGTTTGACAGCGTGTATATGATTAAAAACAAATTGTATAAATGCTTGCAGTATGTGTGTATGTCATTACAAAACATTCATAGAAATGCTGTGTAACTCGCTGTGAGAAGAGCTATGTTAAATACTGTGTGAACTCAGTATGTAAACATTCCCATCAATCAGTAGAATAAATAAAAATGAATTGCAGAACATTTATTGAATTTTAAAAGATGGGATAAACCGATATCAGATACTGGTGAAATGATGTCATATATTAATAACAATAACATTTACTACTGTCACTACGCCTAGTGCGGTGACAGGGATACCCGAATGTAGAAGGGTACCCACTTTTAATCCACCCAGCCCACACTCTAAAACTACCGACACCACAGAACAAAAATACAAAACACTAAATAATAGATGCAACAAACAATCAAATTTTATTCAAATTCGCACTCACCCACACACTATCAGCAACAAAAAAAAAATCTTCAAACAATAATACAAAAAAAACCCACCAAAATCAGCAATACACAATAAACATGCCCCGTCACGCCACCTTCAAATCCAGGAAGCCTCAAGGGATCCCAACCTACACAGGGTAAATACCGGACCAGGGATACTCCAGGGACTATCACGTGGTAACCTGGGGCTGGGTCATCCAGAGGCAGGATGGCCCACCGAACCCAAAGTGCCCGTGCGATACGAACCACAAAGGGGACACAACGACCCCCCCCCCCCCCAAACAAAACAAAAAACAAAAACAAACACACACACAAAAACAATCCGTTACAATTCCCCCTCCACACAATGCGTACAAATATACCTAGATCTCTCTCTCTCTCTCTCTCTCTCTCTCTCTCTATATATATATATATATATATATATATATATATATATATATATATATATATATATATAATTATAAACAACTAACGCACAATACCATTCACCCTTCACACACTCGAACCGTCTTTTTTTCACACAATCAATTCCCACACTCCAACTTTTTCCCCTTCCTTCACGAACGTTCACGGTTTGTGCACTGGTGACCACACTGTCACTGAGGTCCTGATGCCCCAGCAGATGAAGCGCCGAACGATGAAGAATCGACGATGTCACAAGGTTCAACACTGAGCCACTGATTCAAAGTACACTGTGACACACATTGAAGAAAATGAAGAGCCCAGCAGCTCAGCAGATCTCAGCAGCAGGAGGGGGAGCTCCGACACTCGCAGAAGAATGAGCTCACCCCCTCCCAGTCGTTCGTAGAGATGACCTAGAGGTCGGCCAGAAAGAAGTCGGAAACAGGGCAGTACCAGGTAAGATGCCTCACACCAGAGGTTGCAGCAGCAGAGCGGTCAAACCCTGTCGACACCTGGAGTTACGATGACCAGCGAAGACAATACAGCACAAACACCCGCCAGAGCAGCTCCAGATCGGGGAAACCCTCGTTCCTTTGAAGGAGTGGACACTGGTGGCAGACACCGACACACCGATAACTTCTTCTTGGAATCCCGACATGTCACAAGGACACACCGATGGGTTTCCTGGCAGCTCACTAAACAAAGTGGCAAAACTGCCTCACCAAACGCTGGATCAGAAGACCTCCGTCTCGAGCCAGGAGTCGCAAACAACTGAATCAGACAGTCAAAAACAGACGACACTTAGAGTTGACAAACACCATGAAACTGACAAGACCACACCCTGACTTCGACCAATCACCAATAGGTTGCCCAGGGAACGGCACAACAAAACTCCAGATAGGGGCATAGGTAGAGACAGTCGTATGCAGACTCGAAACACTAACTTGCCAGAGGACCAATCAGCAATAAGTCACCTAGGGTGACGAGTCCACACTTCCCAATATGGGAACAACAGACTCTAGATTATAAATCCCTCCAATCATCAATCGATAACCACCAACAGCTTGTACACAAGACCAAATATGGACACAACCATATACAAGCACCAGTCTCCAATAGCTGGTCAACCAATCACCCATAAATCACCAAGGCAACAGACCACAAAATCACAAGAATGGATAGAGCCAAATATAGGCACAAACTCCACCCTCTTTGCTCGATCACCTACCAACAATGACTCGACCAAAACACACAAAAAAATAAAACACGCATCGTAACTCCCAAATATCGACACGGGAAAAAGAAAGAACTGACCGCTGCAATAACTCCGCCTTACAATATGCGCAATTATGTCCCTTGAATGTCCTTGCATGACAACACCCCCTCCCTAAGATTTAAAGTATCACTTTAAATAACAAATCATAAGTCACGCACGAACCTAACAACAGCAAAGCAGAAACATGTCATTGTCAATAACAGCAGTACTTGACCTCTTATTCCACCCAAATCAGAAAGTCGGCGACAACATTGTCTTTCCCTGGAATGGCTTCAACCACAAAACGGAATGGCTGGAGAAGCAAAGCCCATCTAGTGATTCGCCCACTTGGCGATTTCACCTGATCCAGGTACTGGAGTGGAGAATGGTCTGTCTGAAGTGTGAACTCGACTCCATACAAATAGGGTTCAAATTTTTTAACTGCCCACACCAAAGCCAAACACTCCTTCTCCACAACTGAATAATTTCTCTCTGCAGGATTCAACTTTTTGCTAGCGCAACACACTAGATGCACTCCGTCATCGTGCTCTTGGCAGAGAACTGCACCGATGCCCACCTCTGACGCATCTGTCTTCAGGACGAATCGTCGACCTGGCACGGGTAGGTGGCACACGGGCGGTGAACAAAAACAGTCTTTCAATGCTTGAAAGGCCCCCTCACACTCGGGAGACCACACAACCACCCGTCTCATGGTCCCTTTGGTAAGGTTGGTTAATGGAATGGCAATCTCTGAGAACCCAGGGATGAAGCGTCGATAAAAACCGAGTCCCAAGAAACTTCTGACTTGCTTCTTGGTCGTAGGACGTGGTGCCGACCGAATGCGCTCCATTTTGTCCTCTTCTGGCATTATGGTTCCCCCTCCGATTTTGTGTCCCAAGTACGATATCTCAACATTTCCTAGCTCGCACTTAGTAGGTCTTGCAGTGAGACCACATTCCCTGATATGTTGTAAGACCGCACGCAGGATGGTCAAATGCTCCTCTGTGCCAACTGTAGAAATGAGCACATCGTCGATAAAGTTGTCGACGTCGTCAGACTCTAATGGCTGCAGCAACTTCCGCATCATGCGGGTGAATACCGCGCCTGATGTGCATAAACCAAATGACATCTTGATCCACTGGTAGTGGCCTTGTTGTGTGGAGAACGCTGTCTTGGGGCGGTCACTCTCCTCAACTGGAATCTGCCAATACCCCTTTGACAAGTCCAGCTTGCTAAAACCCGCCGCTCTCCCAGCTTAGCGAACAGGTACTCAATCTCTGGCATCGGCTCTGAGTCGAACTCTACAATCTTGTTGAGGCGACGAAAATCGACGCAAAATCGAATCTTGCCATCTTTTTTCTTTACCGGCACGATGGGTGAGGAGTATGGGGACACTGACTTTTCAATCACCCCCATCCTCAACATCAACTCCAGTGAGTACCGTGTATAAGCATTTTGCTTGTTGTACTCGTCTTATATGTTGTTGCTGCTTTTGTGTGTACTTCCTGAATAAATTCGTTTAAACATCAACTCCACCTCGTCACGAATGGACTCTCGTTGACAGTAGGGCACTGGGTAGGGCTTGGACCGCACTGGAGTGTCAGAGTTGAGTCTGATCTTGCAAGACTCCAATGTGGTCGATCCAGGGAGGTCAGTCAACACGTCATGGTATTCTTTGACTAACTCCTGAAGCTGTCCTCTAAATCCGGCATCCTCCATCCCAATCACGTCTTCCGCTGTCTCAGATGTGGTTAACGGAACTAGAGGAATTTCCTTCCTGATGGTGGGGATTTGTTCCTCAGCCTCTTCCTCTTGGTGTACAATGGAAGCCACCACTACTGGGGTAGATTCCTGCTCTCTCTCCACAAACATCTTGAGCAGGTTCACATGGAACAACTTCTCTCATCCTCGCATGCGCACCTTGTGGTCTGCCTCTCCCACCCTGGCGACCACAGGGAAAGGGCCTTGCCATGCCAGTTCCAACTTATTGTTTTTCACTGGCTGCAGAACTAGCACTCTTGTTCCTGGCTGAATCACTCGAGGACGAGCCTTCCTATCAAAGTAGCGCTTATATGTCTTAGCTGCCTTCTCCAGGTTCTCCTGGGCCAGAGCACACGTCTCAGCGATTCGGTTTCGCAGTTCGAAGACGTAGTCATCAGCTGTCTGAGTACCCAAGCTCCCTGGCTTTGACCACAGGTCACGTAACACCTTCATTGGACCTCTCACTCTGCGCCCATAAAGCATCTTGAAAGGAGAGAATCCGGTACTCTGCTGGGGAACCTCTGTATGCAAACAGGAGCACTGGCACCCAGTGGTCCAACTCTTCTGGTTTCTCCTGGGTGAGCCTCCGCAGTATCTTCTTGAGAGTGCCATTAAAGCGCTCCACCAGTCTATTGCATTGGACGTGGTAGGGCGTGGAGTGCAGACCTTTGATAGACAATAACTTGAACACCTGAGCCGTTGCCTCACTTGTGAACTGTGTACCTCTGTCAGTAAGTACAGACGCAGGGATCCCAGTGCCTGACCACATGACAAACAATGCCTCAGCCACGGCCTCTGATGTGATAGTGCGAAGTGGGGTGGCTTCTGGATAACGAGTAGCGAAATCCACTTGCACCAAGATGTACCTACTGCCGGACGTAGACATAGGTGTGATAGGTCCCACGATGTCCACTCCCACTCTGCCGAAAGGTTCCTGTGCCAGGGGCATCCTGACCAAGGGCACAGGCTTCACTCGTCCCTTGTCGACCGTTCGCTGGCTCTTAGGACAGGACTTAACATAGCAGCCAATATCTCCACACATTCCTGGCCAATAAAAATGAGGGAAGATCCGTGCCTTTGTTTTGTTTCCCCCAAATGCCCGGCCATGGGGATGCCGTGTCCCAAGTTGAGTATGGTCCTTCACAATGTCTTGGGCACGCAGACCTGGGTCACAATTCCGTTAGTGCTCTCATATCTACGCAGCAGAATTCCGTCCTTCCAGCTGAATGAAACTGTGTTCCCATGTGGATGGAATGCCGTTCCCTCTTCTGCTGCTCTCCGCGCTAGAACAAGGGTGTCATCCTGCCATTGCTCCTCGATGAGCTTTTCCTTTGACACAGCCATTACTTGCTCCTTGAGCAATAGGGGTTGTGTAGGGGTGGTAAGTGCTCTCGTCTGTGCCTGTGTAAGCACAGCGACCTGAGGTTCCTGGGGCTTATCCTCCCTCGATGATTCATTTGTCTCTCTGATAGGATACACAAGGACTCTTTCGGGATCTGCCTCTCCCTCACGACGAACATAGTTGCCCACCAGCACATCGCCAACCGGGTCTTCCATCACCAAAACCTCAACTCTGCCAACAAAGAACGGCGTATCTAAATATACACAAGCCACAGGCAGTACACTTCTGCAGCGGGACTCAGCCAATACCACTGTCTGTGTTGCCCCGGTGTATGCCTCCCCTGGAACCAGTCTGGCAGCAACTACAATATGCGAGGCACCGGTGTCCCGGATACCTTCAGACCATAAGTCGCCAACCCTGACTTTGCATCTGGGGTTGAAGGGCTTCTTTGAGCAGGGCACACATAGCGTCGGTGAGACGTCTGCATAAGTAGGTGCTCCTTCATCACGGACAAAACGGATCTGGCCATCAGGAGGAGTCGGGCAATTCCGAGCGAAGTGTCTCTGACCTCTGCATGCATAGCACGTCATCCCCTGCTTCAGTGGTCCCTTAACCAGCTTGTTGGGTGCCTGCCATGGTGATCCTGTACCCTTGCCAAAGACGAGGGTCTTGACCTCGGTGGACTGGTCCCGATCTCCAACTCGGGATGACCTGACACTGGTATCTTGCCCACGTGTTACTTGAGGTACTGGTCTCTTACTCTCTCTCCCCATTCGCCGTGCCTCTGCTAGGCGGGTTGCCTCTGAAGCCACATCTCTCACGTTCCTAGGGGAAGCGCGACGTACCTCCGTCACGAAGTCAGGTGTAAAGGTACCATATATTTGCTCCTCAAAAATGTGGTCTTTAAGGTCTTCTGCCTTAGTCTCGTCTTTGCCGACGGCCACACACCAAAGACTAAAGCATGACTTGAGACGATCAAGGAATTGCTCAAAAGTCTCCCCGGCCTCCTTCTTCATATTCCTGAACTTCTTACGATACGCCTCTGCATCAAGGCGGAAGTAATCCATCAAGGCCTTCTTGACATAGTCAAAGTCCGTGAGGTCTTTTGCAATGAGCCTCAGGATGGCGTCCCTTGTCTTTCCCTTCAGCAGAGCTATGAGTCTAGACGACCATGAACTCTTCTTCCACCTACATAGATTGGCGACACGCTCAAAATGAGCCAGATGGGTGTCGACATTATCTGTATCTGTGAGAGGGTCGATAGCCACGTGGCTGGTAGCTTCGTCCTCGGCCCTCTGAGCTGTGGCCTCCATCTCACGTTCCCGGAGTCTCAATTTTTCCTGATTGAGGCTGACTTCTTTCCTTCTCAGGGCTAATTCATCTTCCTCCTTCCTTCTACGCGCCTTTGCGTCCTCTTGGCTAGCGGCCATCTCCTGCATTCCCCTGGACTTCATGAGGGCGAGCTCCTCCTCCTTCTTTAACCTGTCCACCTCCAGGAGGGCCAGCCTGGTAACAGCTTCCTCTTTCTCTGGAAGGCTGAGGGCAGCCTCCTCTCTCTGGCACTTAGCGGCAGCTTCCTCTTCCTCTCTCTGGCACTTAGCGGCAGCTTCCTCTTCCTCTCTCTGGCACTTGGTGGCAGCTTCCTCCCCCTCTCTCCTGAGGGCAGCCTGCTCTCTCTGGCACTTAGCGGCAGCTTCCTCTTCCTCTCTCCTGAGGGCAGCCTCCTCTCTCCTGAGTCTGGCTGCAGGCTCCTTCTCTTTATACGTCACATCGCGCACATCTAGAGCCTTCCTTAAGAACAACTCCTGGCTCCTTTCCTCCTCCTTCGCGAGGTTATCCGCCACAAACTGTGCCAACTCTGCCTTGCTGAGGTTCATCTCACTACCTAAGTGCAGGTAGAATTGCATAGCCGTCCCGGTGGGTGTCCCGAAGCTGGCACCACCTCCTGTGGGATTCTCAACACCCCGCCTACCGGATGCAGGAGTGACCGGGGAGGTGGCCCTCACTGAACGCCTGGCGGGGGTGGAGGTCCGTCCCTCCTCTTGACCATCGTCCTTCCAAAGCGCAGCAATATGCGACCGTAGCACTCGGTCCGATCCTGTCGCCATGACGAATGATCACAAGATACTATCACGCACCCACTCGGACTAACCCCCAACCTAATTCACACAGCCCCCCAACACAGGATTAATGGCTAACACCGTGAGCGCAACCGTGACCCGAACTGTGACTGCAACCATGGGTGCAACCGTACCCGAAACCGTGACCGCAACCGTGAAACCACAATAACCTAAACTATTAGCCCTTTTTAACCCAAGGAAGAGTACCCAATTAGCCAACGAAGGCTAAACACTTACTGGGCTACTACCCCCTACCCCACTGGGTTAATGTTCAACCTTACACTACGGTTACCACATTAGGAAAAACAAGTGTATAAAACACCCAAAACATGCAGTTTTTTCCCTCTCACACACACACACATACTCACAATCTGTGCTTATGCATGTATATCCACCACGTGGTATCCCCCATCAAAACAAAATCAAATCACCAACACAATATAACATTAACAACACAAAAGACACAACCATTCACACACCACTCACCCCTTGGCCGCACCAAGCCAAGACACAAGACAATGTTACCGGGATCTGGGAAGCTTTATTACCCAGGTAACTGTGCTACCGCCCCTTACATATAGCACGCGCCCTCCAACCACCCACACGGAACAAAATGGCCCTAGCAAAAAATTTACTTTTAAACTAACTAAACACACAACAGGTCCCTAACTCTGTACCCAAAAGCCGAAAGAACCTAAATCCCAATTAACTTCATTACCCTAATTAACCCTACCCCGCATCTCCATTACCTATTGACACCTAGTGTGGTGACAGGGATACCCGAATGTAGAAGGGTACCCACTTTTAATCCACCCCACCCACACTCTAAAACTACCGACACCACAGAACAAAAAGTACAAAACACTAAATAATAGGTGCAACAATCAAATTTTATTCAAATTGACACTCACCCACACACTATCAGAAAAAAAAAATCTTTAAACAATAATACAAAAACCCCACCAAAATCAGCAATACACAATAAAAATGCCCCAACACCCCGCCTTCAAATCCAAGAAACTTCAAGGGACCCCAACTCACTCAGGGTTAATACCGGACCAGGGATACTCCTGGGACTATCACGTGGTAACCGGGGGCTGGGTCATCCAGAGGTAGGATGGCCCACCAAACCCAAAGTGCCCGTGCGATACGAACCACAAAGGGGACACAACGACACCCCCCCCCCCAAAAAAAAAAAAAATCCGTTATAATTCCCCCTCTACACAATACATACAAATCTCTCTCTCTCTCTCTACCGAGCAGCATTCCAGCAACTTACAGAGCAGCTTGGTGTTGCAATGACTGCAAGAAATATTCAGTTATAAAGAAAGCTTGATCTTATGTCGTAGATTGAAGAAATAGGGGGAGATAAGCATTCATATCTGCAGTGGCAGATAATTCTGCCTAACTAACAGTATGTGCTTGAGTGGGTGAATGGGGAAACAATAAAATAAATGGTTCTCAAAATGAGCCTTCAGCAAGCTTATAGTCTCCAAGGGGAGACAATCTCCAATAGGGAGAAAACTCACTAACATATAACTCCTGGTCAGATACCGATATTTCGAAACCTGATTGTTTCTCCTCAGTGACCGCGGAAAGTGGTCATTTGACTCCTCTGCCTTTTCGGTTTTAAGAAGAATGCTATCCCAGAAACAGGCTGGTGTGCAATACCGTAGTATGTTTGTTGAGTTTTCAAAAAAAAACAACCAAAGGTGCCACCTAAGAAGCAAAAGAAAATCACGAAAGAGCAAAACAAGCTACATTTTCTTGTGAAAAGTAGAAATATAAAAAGATAACCTCTTAAGACACAAGTGCTGAGGGCCAGTTCTTGGAATGAATCTGCAAGGGACTGAATTACAATAACCTAATAAATTCCAAGGATACGTACCGAGCACCATTCCAGCAACTTACAGAGCAGCTTGGTGTTGCAATGACTGCAAGAAATATTCAATTATAAAGAAAGCTTGCTCTTATGTCTTAGATTGAAGAAATAGGGGGAAATAAGCATTCATATCTGCAGTGGTAGATAATTCTGCCTAACTAACAGTATGTGCTTGAGTGGGTGAATGGGGAAAAATAAAATAAATGTTTCTCAAAATGAGCCTTCAGCAAGCTTATAGTCTCCAAGTGGGAGACAATCTCCAATGGGGAGGAAACTCACTAAACATTTTATATATATATATATATATATATATATATAAGAGAGAGAGAGAGAGAGAGAGAGAGAGAGAGAGAGAGAGAGAGAGGGTGAAGAATTGGAGTGAAAAAGCACAACAAGCAATGTAAACAAATATATTCAATATTTCTAGCTACTGCTCTTTTTCACGGATGACAGTTTGTTTAGTTCACGTCAGAAGTGTGAGTGACTTCACTGGGTCGATGCTGAAAGATTTCCGTCCTGACAGAGATGTAATCAGCACCAATTGATGCAGAGTCTGAAACATCATCCTGTTGTGACTATCTCTTATCATGGTAGTCGTACCAGAGAGAACATCTGAGTAATTATCAAACGCAAGGGAACTCAGCATGTGTATCTAATAGTTAGTCATGTGTGTTCAGGCCTTGTGGTTGTTTTGTTTGTAGCTTACGAATCCAGAATCTTTCTCCCAAGATCTGTGTGTGTGTGTGTGTGTGTGTGTGTGTGTGTGTGTGTGTGTGTGTGTGTGTGTGGCGCGCGCGCGCGCGGCGCGTGCAGCGTGTGTGTGTGTGTGTGTGTGTGTGTGTGTGTGTGTGTGTGTGTGTGTGTGTGTGTGTGTGTGTGTGTGTGTGTGTGTGTGTGTGTGTGTGTGTGTGTGTGTGTGATCTCTGTGTTAGTGGGAGTATGTAGGTGATCTACAGATGGTCGCTGATGGATACCAGTGAGCATCTTTCCCGGATAAAGAGTCTGACCTCTGTGAGACTGCAACAACAGGGCTTTCACGTGAATGTCATTTCCGTCTGTCTGCCTGTCTGTCTGTCTATCTGAGCGTCTCGTTCTCCTTCCCTGCTTCTCTCTCTCCTCTCTCTCTCTCTCTCTCTCTCTCTCTCTCTCTCTCTCTCTCTCTCTCTCTCTCTCTCTCTCTCTCTCTCTCTCTCCTCCCCACCCCATACCCTCTCCAGCCCTCACCTCAATTACATTCATGTTTTGTTACACCCGGCCACTGGAAAGGGTCATATTAGGTTATCATCTTGTTTGAATCAGATACCCACATTGATGTCCCCCCAAAAAAGGAAAAAAAGTCTCCAGCTCATTACGATCCCTCAAAGTAATTGTCTTCCTTATCCCCTCCACATTCACATTCCTTTCATCTTATCAAATCAAATGTTCTGTATTGTCTTGGATAGGGAACAAAGTGTTTGATTTACAATAACAAATGTGTTAAAGAGCAGCAGGAAATAGTTGCAGGGTAACTCTGTTAGCCCGCACTTCCATTGCTACCGGATATGAAATGCAGATCTACTCCACACTTTTTCTGCCCCCACTATCAGATTGTTCGTCTTTGTATTTGTCTGACTTTATTCAAGTTTAAAAGGCTGTGCCAGTCTTGAACAAAAGTTACACTGTGTTAGGATTCTTATGGGAGCAAGTGTTACCCTTCTTGTTTATGGGTTGATGAAAGTTTTGATAACAGCTCAAGGCACGTTTTGTTGTTGATGAATTAATAATCAGCTCTGTGCATGTTTTGTTTTTGGTGGGTCGAATAAAGTGTTGATGGCAGGTCCAGAATTGTAGATATGCCGTATTCCTTTTCAAGGTTTGTGATTTTCCAGGCAGGCAGAGCAAGTCTTACAGATTGATATCTTCTCTCTCTCTCTCTCTCTCTCTCTCTCTCTCTCTCTCTCTCTCTCTCTCTCTCTCTCTGTGTGTGTGTGTGTGTGTGTGTGTGTGTGTGTGTGTGTGTGTGTGTGTGTGTGTGTGCTGCCAGTATCTTGATTATAGAAAATGAATATTGGACTGAGAGCACAACGAGGGACAGACATCTGCATGTTAGATTTGTTGCGTGACTTTGTGAGCAGACAATGTTATGAAGAGGGTGTCCATTGATTTTTTCCCCCTGAACACGTTTAAAACATATTTGTGGGACAGCTGTTCAACGGTTATCCGATTTTCATTTTTTCCACCAGGTACACACTTTGCAAACACAGGCTCCGCATATGTTCCTATGATTCAGATTGATATCTGTCTCATATTCTACGTGTAATCTCTCTCTCTCTCTCTCTCTCTCTCTCTCTCTCTCTCTCTCTCTCTCTCTCTCTCTTATCCTGTTGTATGTAACTCTAATATATTTTCTATTGTAGGTTGATTTCGTTGATAAATGATTTTATTGAAGAGAGAAAAAAATCGACACAATATGTCATACATATGAAATATTTTAGCGAGGGAAGTAGCTCTCTCACAATGATGTTGAACACATTTATAGGGAAAAGGAGCTGTTAATATCATAGAATGATATGGATTACAATTTATCGATGAAAACATTCTGCACAACATAGAATGATGTATTACACATTATTGAAGGAAGCAAATGCACACAATATGGAAAATATGGAACATTCCACCACATTAATGAATCATACAGAATACAGTTTTTGGATGAAACAGTATACGCAACATATAATGATACAGCTTACATTTAGATGACAGAAACAACTTCACGCAACATATTATACAGATACAAATCCCCTTTTATTGAAGAAAACAATCTGCAAAACATAGACTGATGTAGAACACATATCGTCGCGTGTGCCAACAGTACACAACATAGAATGATGTAGAACATTTCATTAAAGAAGACACCTCTACACATAGTAGAGTAATACACAGCGTAAACGCGTAGTGCTTTGTCTTGTGATTCGTTTCTTCATGTTTGGTGGAGTTATTACAAACAATTTTAAAGATTTGTCAAGGAAAAGCAGGTTACTGACGAACACATTAACTCTACAACACAGAATAGTGTGGGGCAGTGGATAGAATTCACGATTTAAGACTTCAACCCGAAATGATGAGGGGTGAATGGTGGGACAAGTGAGATGGGAATGGGGATGGGCTGAGGGTGGGGGTGAGGGTGGGGGTTGGCAAACATTGCAACATCAACGTTTGTTGTGGACGTGTGACAGCTTCACGCAGCGCAGCCAATGAAAAATAGTTTGACATACAGTCACTAGGAAAGGTCCCCCACTGGCACCAACAGAACGACAGGTTTCAAACAGTGACATATTCATGAGTAATACTGTCACGCAGAGATTTTCCATTACAACTAGCCAGCATTGCATCCGATAGAAGGATAGGTTTCAAACAGTGACATATGCATGAGTAATACTGCCACGTAGAGATTTTTCCATGATAGATAGCCAACATTTGCCCGGTCCGATCACACGGCCAGCCAGACGACAAAGAAGAGTCAACCTAACTGCCACGCCAGAAGCGGAGCGCCACAGCTAAGACAAGAGGGTAAGTGGCATCAGCAGGGAAGTGAAGTGGTTAAGACAGAAATGTGAAGGGAAGCCGAAACATATGTACAGTTATCGATCAAGTATCACTGTGTTCTATCTTAGCCTGTGCCATTTAGTTACAAAGTGAGGCGACTGCAGGCAGAAATCTAAACAAAAAGTAACAAAAATAAGCGTGTTTAAGCGTGGAAAAGGTGCACATTACAAAGCTTGTAAAATGTTTGTCATTTTAAACAACTTGGACAAACGAATCACAAGACAGAAAACGACGCGTTTCGACCTCCTGGGTCTTCTTCAGGCAAGAGAATCAACACCCTGGGCAACGAAACTGAAGAATTTGACAAAATCAGTCATTGCTCGTGCTTGTTTTTCATGGTCCTGAGCGTTGTCTATCTTGCCCAAAGAAGATCAAAGAGATCGAAACGCGTTATGTTTTGTCTTGTGATTCGTTTGTCTATGTTGCTTAGCGAAGTTATTACATCGACTTTTAAAGATTAGCCAGCATCAGTCTGGTCTAACCCATACTGGACTACAGTTCAGAGGTGTGTGACTGTGCACAACACTGTACATCAGGAGACTAGAGAGGTTCCAGCAACAAAAAGCAGGCTTTTGACGTGAAACTTAAAAATCAAGAGAAGTTATATGCCCCACTGAACTCATTTCTTTGACTTCATTCTCTCGGAACAGGAGGTATGAGAGGTCACCACTGACTGATTCAGTACTGTTAGATTTGTGGGGGGAAAAAAACAACAAAAAAACAGACTGATTCAGTACTGTTGGATTTGTACTTTTAAAAAAATAAATAAATAACCACCGACTGATTGTACTCCCAGTTCTTGTAGAACAGGGAGTACTTTACAAAGGGAATGAAGAAATGATGTATGTGTGTGTGTGTTGTGTGAGTGTGTGTGTGTGTGTGTGTGTGTGTGTGTGTGTTGTGTGTGTGTCCATCCTTCCATGTTCAAAATGTGTTCCACTCGCTCCAGACAAAACTACTTGGCCGATCTTTCTGAAAATTTGTAGGTGTGTTCATTCTGGGTCACAGATGATGCCCGATGTGTTATTTTACCGTTATAGCCGTTACTAAAGGCTATAACGGCCCATAACGGTTTTTCTTTTTTATGTAATATCTCAGAAAGTACTAGGCCGATCTTTCTGAAAATTTGTAGGCATGTTCATTATGGGTCACAGATTATACCTGATGTGCTTTTTTACCGTTATATCCGTTACTAACAGCCATAACGGCCCATAACGTTTTTTCTTCTTTATAGAATATCTCAGAAAGTACATGGCCTATCTTTCTGAAAATTTGTAGGCATGTTCATTATGGGTCAAGGATTATATCTGATGTGTTATTTTACCGTTATAGCCGTTACTAATGGCCATAACGGCCCATAATCTTTTTTCTTTATAGAATATCTCAGAAAGTACTTGCCCTATCTTTATGAAAATGTGTATGTTCATTATTGGTCACAGATGATGCCCAATGTCTTATTTTAACTGTTACAACCGTTACTAACGGCTATAACAGCCCATAACGTTTTTTCTTCTTTATGGAATATCTTAGAAAGTACTTGGCCGATCTTTCTGACAATTTGTAGGTATGTTTATCATGGGGCATGGATCATGCCCAATGTTTCTTTTACCGTTATATCTGTTACAATGGCTATAACGGCCCATAACAGTTTTTCTTCTTTATGGAATATCTTAGAAAGTACTTGGCCGATCTCTCTGAAAATTTGTAGGTATGTTCATTATGGGTCATGGATGATGCCCGATGTGTAATTTTACCGTTATATCCGTTACTAACAGCTATAACGGCCCATAACGACTTTTCTTCTTTATAGAATATCTCAGAAAGTACTTTGCCGATCTTTCTGAAACATTGTAGGTATGTTCATTATAGGATATACAAAGTTTTGACTGCCTGGGTTCTTTCACAAAGGATATAAAAAAAGGTAGAGAAAACACTTGAACCCACTTGGGAGGAGAAAAGTTGAGTACTTCGGTTCATTATAGGTCATGAATTATGCCTGCTGTATTATTTTACCGTTATAGCCGTCACTAACGGCTATAACAGTTTTCTTCTTTATGGCAAATCTCAGAAAGTACTTGGCTGATCTTTCTGAAAAATTGTAAGTATGTTCATTATGGATCACAGATGATGGCCGATGTTTTCCAGAATAGCCGTTACTAACGGCTATAATGGCCCAAAACGATTTTTCCTCTTTATGGAATATCTCATGCGTATTCAAGATAAACTGGGAGTACGTTTACATGCTCTGCATTTTGTTTTCTTTTTTGTGGAGCCACCATCCTCTTTTTTCCCCCTGACTTTATTATTTTTTTTTCATCAAAGTCTCGAACACCATGCATTGTCTGTGTGTTTCATTACTGATGGACATTTGCTTGCTGTTTTAGTTTTTTAGAGTTTCATACAAGGCGTCTGAGTTTAGTTATGTTCTAATGTTTGGTGTACTGTGTTCTGTTGCATTTACTTCTCACACCGAAAGGAACAATTGTGCAAAAGAGCATTGATGGCAGTATTTATAAATCGGAAAAAAAAGGATACAGAATGTGCGTTCGCGCGCGCGCACACGCTCATATATATGTGTGTGTGTGTGTGTGTGTGTGCGTGTGCGTGTGTGTGTGTGTGTAACAAGCTATATATATATATATATATATATATTAGTTTTTTGATTGATTCAGATTTCCATAATTTTCAGGCGCCGCTCACCGAGAAATCCGTTCATGCAAACAATGCTCACAATAGTCAGCATACACTTAAGAGAAATCGTAAGTCTTGAACTGGGCTGCATTCTAACATTTACTTTTCATAAATTTCGCCCTGTTTTGGGGCTTCATCAGACAACTGCAATCACAAACCTAAACAGGTATAAGCAATATCCAGGCTTTGTCCATTGAAAACAATTCACTAAGGTAAAAACTAGGAACATACAAAAAGCATGCAAAAACCCTGGTACACACACGTACAGCCACTCGACAGGCTGCGATGCCCAGTACTGTCTGAATATGGGCTCCGAATAAAGAAGATGATTTGCTTCGCGTTGATTCAGTTGGTCGTAGTAGAAGAAGAAGAAGAAGAAGGAAAATATAATAGTAGTAGTTGTATGTGGTTGTACAAATACTAAAAGAGGAATTATTGCCGTAGTTGAGAACAGTTCTAATACTTAGTAAACGTGTTTGTGTGTGTGTGTGTGTGTGTGTGTGTGAGTGTGTGTGTGTGTGTGTGTGTGTGTGTGTGTGTGTGTGTGTGTGTTTATTTTTATTCATTTCATTTACAGTTTTGATTGTACGTTGGTTTCTTTGCGGTGGTAAAAAAGTAGTTTCCTACACATAGAGTGCATAATAAAAGCAGAAGGAATTACTTTTCAATAAATGTCACTGAACATACCATTTCAATTCAGAATCCCTTTCCTTTGTACATGATTGATAGAGTGGTATGTAACAAATCGAAAACAATCAAAAGCAGAAAAATATGTAGTAGTTGTAATGATGATGTGAACAGTTGCAATGCAGACTAAACATTTGTTTTGTATTTTGTTTGTTGGTTAGTTTTATTTCTTGTTTTAATCAGCAGTCGACTTCTTTGTGATGACAAAAAGTAGCTGTGTAGACGTAGAGTGCATAATAAAAGCAGTAGGAGATTCTGTTCAATAAATGTCACCAAACATACCTTTTTTTGTTCATTACCAATTACTTTTGTATGTGACTGATACAAGAAACATATAATAAATCGGAAACAACCAAATGCAACAACCATTTACGATTAGTTTGCTGTCCATTAAGCATTGAAGAAGGGTTGAATCTTAATGTCATCCAACACAAGCTCCAACAAGACGTGCGACGATCGCGTGCCGCCGGTACTAAACACATGGCTCACTGATATGGGTCACATGGCCCTTCCAGCATATTGTGTGGCGGGCTTAACAGATCACATCGTACGAAATAGGGCAGATTTTACGTACGCTAATTTTCAGTTTTCCAATCAGAAGGCCGAACGGTTTCTGCCTTGGCAACAGAACTGCGAATCGCTCTCCCATTGGCCGAGCACCCATAAAGAACTGTAAATATTCCTTCTTCCTGAGAGGCGGTGTGTGCTGAGAAAATCCAAAGCTTCGTCATTTTGATCACTTCCAGACCAAAATACTTGCTGAATTCCTGTAAATCAGGAAATTTACCCGCTGCCGACAAACAAGAGTTGAGTGATCTCATCACGGGCTGTTACCATTTCTGACTCTGGGTCCGAAGACAACCTGTCTGATGACGAAGAAATCTCCGACTCAAACTGCGAAGTGGAGTGCCACACTGATGAGGAGTGGGAAGATAGCGACACACCACCCGTCCATCTCGAAGATGTTAGAGGCGGTGTTAATCCTTCCATAGATGTAAATGCAACTCCTTATGATGGAGGAATGCTCGCCAGGGCTCGAGTGCGTTCACGCAAAGTAAACAGTGCTGGATGCAGACAGATCAAGATACCAAGCCCTGTGACATGTGACAAGGCTGCATCACACCATCCACACCTGAAGAGATCGTGGCTGTGCTGGGTACATAATCTGAAGCGAGGTAAATCAAAGATTTATTATCATTTTAAGCATGATTTGATTGCTCATATCACCCTCTCCCGTGTTCTCTCTCTCTCTCTCTCTCTCTCTCTCTCTCTCTCTCTCTCTCTCTCTCTCTCTCTCTCTCTCTTACCCTGTTTATGATGTTTGTGTGTTGTGTCTAGATAACAGTAAGGAAGATGAAGAGCACTCTTTATTTCAATGTAAAGCATATGAAGATAAAAGGAAAAAATCAAAACGGTTTAATTTGGTGCCAGGAAGACCATCTACTTTGATTGAACAATTATCTTCTGATGATGGAAATATTGTTCGTCTGTTTGCTAAATATATTGCTGAATGTTGTGATATCAGAGAGAAAAAGAAAATGCCTGTTGCTGTTTCCCTGTGATACCATGCTTTGGTTCTCTGTATATCATAGCTGGCCATTTAGGCCCACGTTTGGTGATCTTTTGTTTGTCTTTAACTTTATTATTCCTAGATATATCAATACCGGGAATTATGTTTTACAGAGGATACCAATTTTTCCAACATTCCATGATTAAACTGTTTACATTTTGTTTTCAAAAGTTCTGTATAGTCACATCTGGCATTAGTGTAAGAGACATGATCTTTTGGGGATAATGTGCGATGATATCTACTTAACAGATTGCAAACCTTCCTTTTACCAGACTGACACTCCACATCATACCAGTCATCATCATGATCATGTTGTTTTTTTTGTTAATATAAATCTGTTTTTTCATACATTCACCTGCATCTTTCAAGCAACTGTTAAATATATGGGAAAAAAAACTTCATTTATATTCACATCAATTACACTGATCGCCATTTGAACTCTCTGCTGAATTTCAGGGGAGCAAATTACATAACTAAATACATTGGCACGTGTCTGATTCCAAGCATATATTTCAATAACACAGTTAGAAACATACCTTCTTGCGTTGTTCATGCATTCATTTGGGACACTGAAGTTCATCACCAGCAGCATATGGTCTAATTCGATCTTTTCTAATACTTGCAATTTACAGTAATTCGAAAACCTTAAAAACATATCTCGTGACATATAAAGATCATTTACACTATTGCCTCTCTCAGAGATGTATGTGTATCGACCATTCAGATCGCCCTGACACATACCATTCAAAACGCATAAATTCAAAACAGTGCACATATTGATCAATAGTTTCCCATAATCATTCACTACATTATCTTCGGAATTCCTGTTTGTACATAAAGGGCTACTTACATATTGATTATCAAAAGGCAAACCATCTTCTTGGAAATCATGCGAAAAGTTTGCAATCCAACTGTTTAACACTATCCCTGCGTATGCGTGCAGCATGAATCTTTCCCCCTCCGACACACAGCCACTCGCGCTAGAAGCTCCGCCTACGTAGCGATTTTGGCATTTTTGGAAATTATTTTATGTGTTATGTTTGGTCTGTGTAAGCATCATGTTTGGTATGTCCAAAAGAAAGAAATCAAAGACATTAGATGAATGTGCTTTCAAAACTCTAAGCGATCTTGCGTTGAGACAACGCATGGATAAATGAAGTAACCAAAACACACAGAAATAAAAACAAGTGCAGAGTTTGACGATCAATGTTTAGCAATGGAATGCAGACAAAATGATACGAAAAAGCACTCACCTAATACAGTTATGGTTATGATACTTTTTGTTACCAGTTATTATCCATTTTTAAACAATTTAACAGAATTTGGGCTGGAGAGATTATGCTAGTCAAACGCCTGTGTGTATATTACTGAAACAGTCGAATCGGCTGATTTGTCATTGTAATCAAGAACATCTTCACATAGACATCCCTCCTCTTCCCTATCTTCTCCACTGTCAGTCGACTTTCCTTCGTTATCGGAATCTCCTTGAATACAATGAAACAGTAACCTGTTCTAAAGAAATGATTTGCTAGCGCTGAGGTGGCATTTTGACTAGACTCTAGCAGACGAAAGGCCGGTGCCAGAAATGCGGTCAGTTCAAGTTAGAAAAACCCAGCTAGGGGTTCTTTGTCTCAGCCACAGACAGCGGACGTGAACTTTGCTTGAACCTAAGAACTAGGGCATGTCAGGCTACCAGGAACCCTCTACTAACTTTTGGCGGGAGTTACTTCTCTTAGACCGTTACAGTTTGAATAGCAGAATTTTTTTTAAAAATAAGAACGCATGGACCCGTGCGCTCCCTAGACAACGGAGCTTTCAGTCAGCGCATGGCACCGTGCGTGCTGTAGGCAGCAGAGCTATGAGCAGCGCATGGAGCCGTGCACGCCGTAGGTTAAAGGTTAAATCACCACTTATCAAAATATAAACATCATCAAGAGCAAGTACACAGTCACTCACAAATTCTTCAAGCATACTTATTCCATTTTCGACGTCAAAATGTGTATAGTAAGGTGAGTCTACCAGTGGTGCGTAAGCACATATGTACAGGATGTTTTTATTTGCACAAAACAAAGATTTATCAATAATCAAGACAAGACAGTTATCAGATTTAATACCTGATAACTCGATGAATGAACAGAGCTCGTGTTTAACAAGACCTAACAGACCACCAGAACGTCTTCCACGGGCTGTAAGTTTCATGGCAGGTTTGCAAAACGTCTTGTAACCATCAAATACAGATGACTCTAAATCTTCCACAAACGTTTCATCAAAACATATAAAATCAAAAGAACAAACAAAAGAGACAAAATCTTTATCGTGAAATTTAGACAGTTAACCATTCACATTCCAGTGAAGAAAAGAAAAGGATTTAGAATTCTGGGTTATCCTGTCGGCAAACATGGGGAAAGCATTGCACGTACCGTCATGAAACGCGTCATACACGCTCACCGACACAGATTCAACCCCGAGCCTCCTCACATCGATGTCTCGTTTCTCTGCCTTAGCTCTGTGTTTTGCATATCAAATCATGCCAGAATTTTATGCACAGCCAGACACTTCCACAAGACCAAGACAAAGGTTTGTCTCTGGCTTTCTTACCCACTTTCTTAGCTCATCCTGTGTTGGTTACTTGTCGCCTAAGTTTTTTTCTTTGCTGTCGCAGGCTGCATCAAGTCCTGGATTACAAAAGGTGCTTTGCTCTAGGGGTTACAATTTTTTTTACGGACACTCCTTAAGAAGGTATTTTTTTCATTGTGAGTCTCCATAAGAGAGTCAATGCTCACTGATTACCTGCAGACACGATTTTCTTATTTTTCCTTCTTCTCATACGTGCATATTCTGCTTTGCTGGGGCACTGTGCTGTGCTTTCAAGTCTTCTCAGACCTTCTCTGACTCTTTCTTTTCCGCTGTTTAGGCAGCGTTCAAATGTTTCTGATGAATCTTCTTTCTCATTCAGGTCTTATCCATCTGTCACTGGGGTCTAGATTTTGAGGGGGATATCTTCACCTTTAGTTGCTTCCCTCTATAGATGATTCTACCATGTACTTGGGCAACGTCTTTGATTGTAGCTGATTTGTGCTTCAGAGTGCTTTTTTCTATCAGTGCAAGTAGTTTGTAGATGAGTTTCTTCGTCTGTTTTCATCTTATTTTTCTCTTTCCCATTTTGTGGTTACCAGTGCTAATTACAAATTCCTCATCTGAAAAAAAAGTTTGGTTTAAATCACGGCCTTGTTTCTAGTGTGCTCCTGTTCTTTTATCCGACATATTTGCTGGTGCAGTGTGTTCCTGTTCTTCCATCAGAGATTTCATAACCGCTTTTTTTCATTCAGTAAAAACGAAGCATAGGATGAAGCCTCTCACTTAGTCTCCAAGCAACATGGAACTCCACAGATAAGCAGCCGCCATCGTAGTAATCCTCAATGGCTATCAGTAACAAGGAAAAAAAGTCCCAAAGTCTGTAATTATTTTATGCCTCCCATCTCTACCGTCTACTCTTCTGTGCCTATGGTTATGTCAGCCAAGGCGATTGTTGTCAGCTGAGACATTATGACTGACGGTAAAGAGCAGTGGTCTACATCACAAAAGGTGACAATCACCCAGTCACACTCAACGAGGAATCCAGTAGTTTCATCAGTAGAGGCATGGCAGACAAAGCCCTGCATACATTTTCCTCATGTAACTTTATGCACCTAAATTCAACAGAACACAAATATTTTATTTCTCCCACACCTCTCCTTGAGCTGTTATGCAACATATATGCAGAGGCATCAGAACAAGTCACATTTGCTGTTTAATATGACTTCATTGATTAAATGTTTGTTGTTGTTACTCCTCTGACAGACGTCAGTCTGGATGTCCGTGGAAACCTTGGTGTGGCTGATCAGAATCAACGACTGCTATGACAGCCGAGAGTGCCGCACTCGAATTACCCTACAGTGGTCTGATTGCTCCAGAACAATGATGTTTTGAAAACCGTATTCGTTGCCGCGGCCATTTTTGTTGTGTTGTAATTAAATAAAACGATGACAGTCTCGTTTACATCTTGATTGTTATCACTGTCTTCATTTCGTTTGTGTGTTTGTTTCTTATCTGGCCTAAATGGCCTCAGCCTTGTGCACATTATATTTTGTTACACTACCTCGATCTTTTGTATAATTCGAGGGTTGACTGCCAGAACCCAGTATCTCTCTTCTATATATGTATATGAGATACTGGGTTCTGGCAGTCAACCCTCAATATTATGTCAGTCTACTTTGTGTCTTATTTTCTTATCAATGTCTCTTTAAAATGTGTGTGTGTGTGTGTGTGTGTGTGTGTGTGTGTGTGTGTGTGTGTGCTTCTCTCTCTCTCTCTCTCTCTCTCTCTCTCTCTCTCTCTCTCTCTCTCTCTCTCTCACTAATTCAATGGCATCATGTAATCTTTTGATAATTGATTGACACCACCAACATTTCTTCAATGTCCACTAAAATCTACTGATGGGCACCACCACCAATTCCGCAATCCCGCTGAAAAGTTGTGAGTAGCACTGCAATAACATGTCTGCTGAAATGTTATGATGGGCAAAACCAACAATTCATGATCGCCCACTGGAATGTTGTGAAGGGCACCGCCAAGTCTCCACAATGTCCACTGAAATGTTAAGATAGTCACCGCCAATAATGCCTCAGTGTTCTCGGAAATGTTAAGACAATCATTGCCAATAATGCCTCAGTGTTCTCTGAAATGTTAAGACAGTCACTGCCAATAATGCCTCAGTGTACTCTGAAATGTTAAGACAGTCACCGCCAACAATGCCTCAGTGTACTCTGAAATGTTAAGACAGTCACTGCCAATAATGCCTCAGTGTACTCTGAAATGTTAAGACAGTCACCGCCAACAATGCCTCAGTGTACTCAGAAATGCTACGGTAGTCACCGCCAATAATGCCTCAGTGTACTCAGACATGTTACGGTAGTCATTGCCAATAATGCCTCAGTGTACTCTGAAATGTTAAGACAGTCACTGCCAATAATGCCTCAGTGTTCCCTGAAATGTTAAGATAGTCACCGCCAATAATGCCTCAGTGTTCTCGGAAATGTTAAGACAGTCACCACCAATAATGCCTCAGTGTACTCTGAAATGTTAAGACAGCCACTGCCAATAATGCCTCAGTGTACTCCGAAATGTTAAGACAGTCACTGCCAATAATGCATTAGTGTACTCTGAAATGTTAAGACAGTCGCTGCCAATAACGCCTCAGTGTACTCTGAAATGTTAAGACAGTCACTGCCAATAATGCCTCTGTGTACTCTGAAATGTTAAGACAGTCACTGCCAACAATGCCTCAGTGTACTCTGAAATGTTACGATAATCACCGCCAATAATGTCTCATTGTACGCTGAAATGTTAAGATAGTCATTGCCAACAAATGCCTCAGTACACTCTGAAATGTGAAGATAATCACTGCCAATAATACATCAGTGTACTCTGAAATGTTAAGACAGTCACTGCCAATAATGACTCGGTGTACTCTGAAATGTTAAGACAGTCACGGCCAATAATGCCTCAGTGTACTCTGAAATGTTAACACAGTCACTGCCAATAATGCCTCAGTGTACTCTGAAATGTTAACACAGTCACTGCCAATAATGCCTCAGTGTACTCTGAAATGTTAAGACAGTCACTGCCAATAATGCCTCAGTGTACTCTGTAATGTTAAGACAGTCACTGCCAATAATGCCTCAGTGTACTCTGTAATGTTAAGACAGTCACCGCCAATAATGCCTCAGTGTACTCTGTAATGTTAAGACAGTCACTGCCAATAATGCCTCAGTGTACTCTGAAATGTTAACACAGTCACTGCCAATAATGCCTCAGTGTACTCTGAAATGTTAAGACAGTCACTGCCAATAATGCCTCAGTGTACTCTGAAATGTTAAGACAGTCACTGCCAATAATGCCTCAGTGTACTCTGTAATGTTAAGACAGTCACCGCCAATAATGCCTCAGTGTACTCTGAAATGACATGATGGGCACTGGAAACGATTCCTTACTGTCCACTGGCATGGACACCACCAAAATTGAAGCGTCCTCATGGCCACCAGCAACAATTCCCCAATATCCACTGAAGTGTCTTGATGGACACCAGCAACAATTCCCCAATATCCATTGAAGTGTCCCCATAGACACCAGCAACAATACCCCAACATCCATTGAAGTGTCCTCATAGACACCAGCAACAATTCCCCAATATCCATTGAAGTGTCCTGATGGACACCAGAAACAATTCCCGAATATCCACTGAAGTGTCATCATGGACACCAGAAACAATTCCCCAATATCCTTTGAAGTGTCCTCATGGACACCAGCAACCATTCTCCAATGTCCATTGAAGTGTCCTCATAGACACCAGAAACAATTCCCCAATATCCACTGACGTGTCCTCATGGACACCAGAAACAATTCCCCAATATCCACTGACGTGTCCTCATGGACACCAGAAACAATTCCCCAATATCCACTGACGTGTCCTCATGGACACCAGAAACAATTCCCCAATATCCACTGAAGTGTCCTGATGGACACCAGCAACAATTCCCCAATATCCATTGAACTGTCTTCATGGACGCCAGCAACAATTCCCCAATATCCATTGAAGTGTCTTCATCGACACTAGAAGCAATGTCCAATATCCATTGAAGTGCCTTCATGGACACCAGCAGCAATTCCCCAATATCCACTGAAGTGTCTTCACGGACACCAGAAACAATTCCCTAGTATCCATTGAAGTGTTTTCGTGGACACCAGCACAATTCCCCAATGTCCATTGAAGTGTCATCATGGACACAAGAAATGTGTCCCCAATATCCAGTGAAGTGCCATCGTGGACACCAGAAACAATTCCCCCAATATCCATTGAAGTGTCTTCATGGACACCAGCAACGATTCCCCAATATCCATTGAAGTGTTATGATGGTTACTGATGGGAACTCCGAAGTGCCTCTAAATTAATAATAGTTGGCACAATCAACAATTCCTCACTGTACACTGAAATGTTATAATGGACCCTGTTAGCAGCTCCTGAGTGTCCACTGAATAATCATGGTTGGCACAATCAAAGGTTCCTCAGCGTACATTGAAATGTCATGAGGGCACCACACAAAACAAAAACACAAAAAAACACACACAAAAAAAACACACAAAAAAAACACTCCCTAATGTCCACTTGAACGTCATGATGGGCACCATCAATCTGTTCCAAATGTCCACAGAAATGTGCTGGACAGCTCCAAAATGTCCCAATGTTCACAAAAATGTGATGGATACCCCCACCAATTCTTCAGCGTCCAATGACACTTTCCAGCCTCTATAAAATGTCACGATAGGCACTGCCAACAAATCCCAAATTTCCCCCGACACGTTGTGATGTGTACCGCCAACAATTCCCCAACATTCACTGATATTTCATCATGGACATCACCACTGATTCCCTAATGTCTACTGAAATGTTATGAATGGCACTACTAACATTTCCACAGCGTTTACTGTAATGTTATGACTGGCACTACTATCATTTCCACAGAGTCCACTGCAATGTTTATGACTGGCACTTCTATCATTACCACAGTTTACTGCAATGTTATGACTGGCACTACTATCATTTCCACAGAGTTCACTGCAATGTTATGACTGCCACCACTAACATTTCCGCAGAGTTCACTGTAATGTTATGACTGGCACTACTAACATTTCCACAGAGTTTACTGTAATGTTATGACTGGCACTACTAACATTTCTACAGAGTTCACTGTAATGTTATGACTGGCACTGCTAACATTTCTACAGAGTTTACTGTAATGTTATGACTGGCACTACTAACATTTCCAAAGAGTTCACTGCAATGTTATGACTGGCACCACTAACATTTCTACAGAGTTCACTGCAATGTTACGACTGACACTATTAACATTTCCACAGAGTTCACTGTAATGTTGTGACTGGCACCACTAGCATTTCTACAGAGTTCACTGTAATATTATGACTGGCACTACTATCATTTCCACAGAGTTCACTGTAATGTTATGACTGGTACTACTAACATTTCCACAGAGTTCACTGCAATGTTATGACTGGCACTACTAACATTTCTACAGAGTTCAGAGTTCCCTAATGTCCACATAACTGTTATGGGTATTGGATATTGTGTCCAAAATGTCCACTGGAGTGTTTTGGTGGGCACAAACTATAACTTCCCCATGTAGACTGAAGTGCGAGTTTCATTTCCAAAGTTACTACTGATATGTCGTGATGCGCACAACCAATTCCTCAATCTCCACTGAAATATTATGATGTGCACAACCAACATTCCACAATCGATGTCAACTGATATGTCATGATGTGCACAACCAACAATTCCTCGATGTCAACTGATATGTCATGATGTGCAAACGCAACAATTCCTCAATGGCAGGTAAAACGTCACGATGTGCACAACCAACAACATCATGCATTCTCTATTGTCCCCTGAAATGTTGCAATGGGCCACATCAACAATTCCCTGATGTGCATCGAACTGTTTAGATGGGTGTCACAAACATTTTTTCAATGTAAGCTGCAATGTTGTGATGGGCGCAATTTCTTAATGTTCACTGAAATGTCATAAAACACAGCCAACAATTTTACAAGGTCTACTGAAATGTTACAATGGACATGGCCATTAATGCCCCAGTGTCCACTCCATTTCATGACAGGCACTGCCACTACCACCTAACGTCCGTGAAATGTGCATAATCGACTATTCCCCAACATTAAATGAAATACCATGATGTCCACCACCAACGATTCCTTAATTTCCTCTTAATTCGTATCAGGGGTACCAACATCACCCCAACGCCCCCTGAATTGCTATGACAGACAACCGCTAACAATTTTTAAATGACCACCTAAATGTCATTATGGGCACCACAAACAATCGCAAAATATCAGCTGAAGTTTCAGAATGATATCTACTCACTCTGGCCAAATGTCTCACTGAAAGTTGTGGTAAGAATTGCAAACAATACTCCTATCTCCGCTGAAATTTTAAAATGGGCACTATCAACAATTTTCCAGTGTCCACAAAATGTTATTATTATGGGCACTGCAAGTAATCCCTTTCACTTCACTGACAAGCCATGTTGTGCACCATTGAGAATATCCCAGAGGTCTGTTGACATGGTGTGCTGTAGAAAATCACCGATTCCCCCATTTCTACCAAAATGCTATTAGGCTGCCAACAAATCCCAGATGTTCATTTAAATGCCATGATGGGCACAACAAAAAACCCAAATATCCCTTGGCATGTTGTAATTGGAACCACGAACAATTTCTCACTATGCACTGACATAGGCACACACAAAATTACCCAATATCCGCTGAAATCACGTAATGTGCAAAAATTCTGATTCCCTGACATTGACAAATATGTCATGACTGGCACCATCAACAATTCCGCAGTGTCCACAGAAATGCTTTGATTGACACCATTAACAATTCTAACGAAAGATCATGGTGGGCGCCACCAACACTTCACCAATGTCGACTGAAATTTCACGATAGGCATTAACAACTTTTTGCCTATCTCCACTGGAACAATCATAATGCCAATTATTCCCTGATGCCCACTGGAATGTAATGGGTACCAACAAAAATAATGTTTCTCAAATGTCTACTGAAAGGTGGTAATGGGCATCACCAACGATTCGCAAATGTCCACTGAAATGTCGTGACAGTAACCAACATTTTGCCAGTTTCCACTGAAACTTTCATAAAGGGCACAGACATTTCCCCTACATCCACTGGAATGTCATGGGCAACAACGAAACTCACCCAAATAAACACTCAAATTATACTGTAATTATGGGCATCATCAATAATTTCAATAATTTCCCAATGGCCACTGAAACTTTACTATTGGCACCAACAATCACCATCATCATCATCATCATCATAATGATAAAAAACGAAATACATAATAATAATAACAATAACAATAATAATAATAATGATAATAACGTTAACAACAACATCTACAAGAACAGTACCACTACTGCTCTTACTACTACTACTACTACTATTTCAATTTAACAATAGCTGTGCCATCCTGTGTATTTATTTGCGCACTTTAACGTACTTGGGAATGAAATAAAGCAAATCATGAGTCACATCACGTGTGCACATATACTGATGTATGTAAGTTTGTTTTTTTTCTTTTTTTTTCTTTTTTTTCTTTTTTTTTTTTTTTTTTTTTTTTTGCTTTTCAATTGTTCTCAAATGCCGGATCACACATCATCAGCAATATCTCAATGATCTTGAAGTTGACACTGATGGTGCTGTAACTGAGGATAGTAACGCCCGTGTAACACGCTATAAATCTACAGAGACAAAAACACTTCCAAGGGAAGCCATCCAATAGCATGTTCAATGGTAGGCCCCTGTTTAAAGCCCCAGGGGATAACCTCCCTTTGAAAGACAGTTCCTTTCAGCACAAATTCAAACTCGAATTCTATCATGTGTGCTTATGTGGCAATAATATAGAATTGAAGATTTTTTCAACAAAATTAATTTCGATCCTAAACGGAAAACTCATGAAGGGAGAGAATTTTCGGATGAAGGCGAGTGAGTGGCAGTGTCACCAGTGTAGTGTGGTTTTGGTGCCTTGCAGAGATGCAGGTTTCGTACTTTCAAGATTGTAAGTGCAACCATTATATCACCTTGCATGTAGAAATTTATATTTTACAAGTGAGCGGAATGCATTGGTTTTTGGCACTATAATATGTCATAAACTCACCGTTGACAAACTTTAACATTCGGTTTAGTGTCAGTTTCATTTTCACCAAGGAGGTGTCACTGCTTGCAAACTAGTCCATAAACGCTACCCCAAATCCGCTAAGTTGTGAGACAACGCTGCGCATGATTTAAACCTGATGGGCAAATGAGTTTATGTTTAACATGAGAGAATTTAAGCAGAGGGTGTTGTGGCTATGACTCAGCAGATACCTGATCTATGCATTCGCCCAACTCGCTGATAAGTGTTAACATTGGCACACACACACACACACACACACACACACACACACACACGCATACACACGCGCGCACACAACACACACACACACACACACACACAGAGTTCAGGTTCGGTCACAAGACTTAGATTGAATGATATGACCACAACCTGATAACTTTTTGTATCAGCAAAAAATTAAAGGTAAAGTGAAATATTCCCATCGGTCCTAATTTTCGGCCCCGTTGCATTAGCCGCAACGTGTTTTTGTTTGTTTGTTTTGTTTGTTTTGTGGGTTTTTCCCCTAAGTGAAAACAGAAGTGTAGTTATGAAGAGGAGTTGGGGTATTGTGGAGTTGAATACTTGCTTGCCGTCTGTTTTTTTTTTTTTTTTTTTTTTCTTCCCCAATGAGCCAGTGTACCTCTATAAGGAAAGTTGATTATCCTGCGATCTCCAGTAGCTTCCCTTTATTTTATCAGCAAACGTGGCGTCCTTTGCCACATACTTAAGTGTTGTGTTCACTATTGTCACAGTCAAATATGTTCTGCTCTCTGTATGTGGTCTTTGTTTGAATGCTCTCCCTTGTGAACTTTAATTCACCCCGATGAATGCCCCAAGTTAATCTTCCTTGATTCACAGCTCACTGTGACATGTATACCAGTCGTGAATGGTAGAATGTGGAAGGGTGGACGACCCCATTTATACCTACATCTTATTATACTGTAAGTAGCGTTGATTTTATCTAGTATCTTATACTGACTGTTTTATACACATTGTTTTTAACTTTCTCTTCGTATGATTATTCAGTTATTGAATTGAGAGGTATATCTAAAACCTGTCGGTGTTATCCTGTCTCAACCCTTTCATCTTATTCACCTGTAGTCTATCATTGCCTATCCCTTTATCCCCCCACCCCACCTTAATTTATTTACGCTTCATGCTGTCTCTCTCTCTCTCTCAATTTTCCTTCCTCCCCTTCTTTCCCTATCCCCCCCCCCCCCCCCCCAAACACCCCCCCCCCCTCTCCCGCCGCCTTCCCGTTCGTTTACGTGTATTTTCTTTGCTCTATGCTCCCTTAGTTCCATATCATGATTCTATTGTTCAACCATAGTTTAATATTGCCATTTATGGTATGTTCGGCTACTTAATTAGGTTAGGGATGGATTGACTCTTAGATTTCCTTTCCTTGTTACCTTTTTGTCTGATTCTTCCTCCGCAACTTATTTTGTTGTAAAACACAATAGTCACTTCCCCTCCCCCCCCTCTTCCCCCCCCTTATCTCTCTCTCTCTCTCTCTCTCTCTCTCTCTCTTTCCTTATTTTTCTCTGTCTCTTTCTCTCCCCTCTCGCCCCCCCCCCCCCACCCCCGTCTCTCTCTCTCTCTCTCTCTCTCTCTCTCTCTCTCTCTCTCTCTCTCTCTCTCCTCTTACCACCTTTTTTCCTTCATCTCTCGTTATTGCACCACCTCTTTCCCCCAGCCCCCCCCCCCCCCTCTCTTTCCCTTCTTCTATTCTTCTCTCTTTTTGTCTTTATATCTGTCCCTCGTTCTCGAGTCCTCTCACTCCCGGCCTCTCTCTCTTGATTTAACCCCCCCCTCCCCCTCCCTTCCGCACTCTTCTCCACCCTCATTCGGCGCCCCCCTCCCCCCCCCCCTGTTCCAACCCCTCCTCTCTCTCTCTCTTGCATTTCCTCTCTCTATTCTTTCCCCTCATTTTCCTGACAAGATTTTGGTACCATTTTGGATCCCTTTCCCTGTGATCCCCTTCCCCATGTGTCTCCCCTTACCCGGTCTTCCCAGAGTTCATAGTTCATCCCTATCCCCCCACCTCCCGGATTTTTCTTCTCTCCCCCCACCCCTCCCCCATCTTAAATACAATTTTAATAATCTTAATGGAAATTTTAGTCCAATTATGGTATGTGTTGTTTTGCAGCCTTCCCTGAGAAAGCCTTGAAATAAAGGCAAAAGCTTGGAGGAAATGAAGAGTTGTGGAATGGGAATGGAAGTGCGGATTTTATTACTTCTTGATATATATATATATATATATATATATATATATATATAATATATATATATATATTATATATATGTTATAGTCCGTATGGTGAAAACATAACTATGATTGAGGTCTTAATCTTTTTACATTCCTAAACAGCCTAAACTTGGTTTAGACCATTTGAGCTATGGTACTTTCTCAAGACAAACAGTGACCTCGTTTTATTTGAAAACAATAAGAGTCGGATTTTATACCTGTGAAAGAGGAGTTGGAGGCACCACAATGAACAGAAAGAACACTTTTTCTGCCTGATACCCCGGCGAAAGGCAAGGAGCCACGAATAATCAATACTAATGTACCCTGTTAATCTAAAATGAAGGGGGGGTGTTTTAAAGGGGGGGGGGGATGTTTTTTGTGTGTGATGTATACGTTTCTTTACTACGGATCTGAACATTACTGAAAGAGAAAGAAGAAGAAGGGAGACAGTTTTATTAGCTATTTCCACATTGTCATTCCACCTAAGTTTGACCCTCCACACACACACAAAAAAAATCCGTTCCTATACTACTACTTCATGGCCGCCACTACTTTCAATAAGATGGGGGCGGGGTATGACTGGGTTTTTTTTTTTAAATTATATTCTTTGTTCGTTGGTTTTTTTTCTTCCCCCTATTGTTTTAAACACATTTCAAACGTTTGATTTTGTACATTATTTGCATTAAATGCGCATTTGTCGCGATTTATTTTGACTCCCGCCCCCCAAGAGTCTTGATGATAAAATCTTGTACATCATCCGGCTTCTTGGGTCAAAACCACTGAGTGCGGAGGAGTGCACTAGGAACGTAATGGTTTATAATCTGGGGCGGAGACAGACTTTTGCTTCAACGATTCTTTTGTTGTTGTTGTTGTTGTTGTTGTTGTGTCGTCATTAAGAAACAGCCACGGTCTTGTTAAGAACGGATGTGTAACGGGACATTAATTGTTGGTGCAGTGTAGCGAGCTGAACGGCCCGAACATTAGAGGCGCCTGTACCCACGTGGCTCAAGAGAATCATCTATTTTGTTTCCCGCGTTTAAACGGGATTGTGGGGTTGCGCGATCCGTAACCCTACGATGAACTCTTACAGTCCAAAAAAAAAAAAAAGACAAAATCTGTATCAGTTGCCCGCCCCTGCGCAGTCTTCATGAGCCCACGCGTGACATTCTCTGCACTGAATTCTAATCTTCAATCCTGCTCTCTTCTTCTTCCTAAAATACTGGTTCACTCAAAAACGAGTAGGTCACCAGCGCGCATGTTAAAAAGTAAAATAAAATAACATAAAATAGTGCGACTCAGACTGCTGGCCCCTGGAGCAAATTTGGCAACAAGGGGTCGCACTCGATATTCAACAAGTTAAAAGCAATGGCCAAATTCAGGCCCAGGTAACAGTAAAATATCTGGGGAAGTTAAAATAGAAAATCGTCAATATGCAGATCTCAAAACTGTCGGATCAATTTGTTTTTTAAATGAGACTGCATTTGTGGCAATCTTGATGGCACCCGGCAGTGAGTTCCATAACCATACAGAACTAGGATAAAATGAATGTAAGTGGCTGTCAATATTTGATGCAGGTATGGTATAACATTGACCGCCACTCCTGGTGCTACTTTTATGCAATACTAGTTGTTCGGCACACATAAAGCAATACCAGTCATTATGTTGCATCAGCTTGTTTTCTTTGCATGGCACAGGCGGCAGGTTTGGTAGCTTTCTTTTGTTCTTCATGTTGTTCTTTCTCATAACCATTTTTGTTTCTGTTTTCCACTGCTTTTTCTTCCCGTGTCTTTTTATAAAGAGTAGTAGAGGTGAGGATTTCGGAGCTGTCCCTTTAAAAAAAAATCTTTTTCTTGGTGTGCTGGGAAGAACGGGAATTTTGCGTTGAACTGATGGAGAAAATATACGTTTGGCTGCCAGTGCTGGCACTCTTTCGATCTCGCAAAAGTCATAGTGTCCCCGCGTTGTCTCCGATTGCAGTGTACACATAAGACGATTATTTTTCTTTTAATAACTTTGGCTGTTCTCTGGATTTCTTCAAGCCCTCCAACTTGAGATGTTGGCATTCCCATATGCATAACTCTCTCTCTCTCTCTCTCTCTCCAAAAGAGTATGAAATGTCCTGGTAATATCAACATTATTCACTAGTAGTCGAGGAAGAGTGCTTTTTTTACGAACTTTTCTCACCGCCGCACACAAATGGTCTGCGATCTGATAAAAAAACAAAACAAAAACGCCTTATTCCTTCAGTTGTGGTGGCCCTTCGTACGACTGTTTGTGAATGGTGTAGTAGTAATCTATGTGGAGAGTACTGTTATCTAGGAGGAGAAAAAAAGGTTCCTCTTCCCCGACTAAAGCAGAGACAGACAGAGAGAGAGAGAGGAGAGAGAGAGAGAGAGAGAGAGAGAGAGAGAGAGAGAGGAGAGAGAAGACAATGACCATCTCCCCCGCCTTTCACTGAAGGCGATGTTTCTTGATCTAAAAGTCTGAGAGAAAATATTCTATTTATTCCAGTTACAAGTAGTCCGAGGTACGGTACTACTAACTTCTCTCACCACCAATGTTCTGCCAGTTGCTGCTATCTCTGGAAAAACAGAACATCATCTATGTCACACACGGCTGCCCCAGGAATCCCCGCCATGTGACATTACATCTCTTTGGGAAAACTTCAGGAGGGGGGGGACTGAACTCATTATTATTCTGAGTCCCCGCTCGAAGAAGAAGAAGAAGCAAGTAGTGTCTTGCGAATAGTGGTGTAATAGCTGAGACTCTTCTTCTACTTCTATCTGTGGAAAAATTCTGCAATTATTGCGATCTAGTTCGCAGAAGAAGAAGAAGATGGTCGAGGAAACGTTTCTCCCTTCTTTCATCGAGTCAACTTTACAACAAATCCTGATTTTGTCATTTGACTTTGGTACTGTCACTAGCTGGTGCGGGGCACACAAGTGCCAGCAGTCTGTGTCATGGGTCAGATGATGATGATAACGTCTTCTTCTCCTCCTTCCAACTTCTCCCGCGCTTTACGGGAAACGCGCTTTGCCCATTTCGAAATGAAACCTGATGTGGTGACCATTTACTACATTATTCCGATCGACTTCGATGGATAAGGACCTTGTGCTGCCAGGTTTGTTAAAAAAAAAAAAAAAAAAAGTGAAACGGAAAGAAGACATGCCCGATCCAGTTTCTGCCATTTCCGGGACTTCTGAAGAAGACAAAAAGCTCTAAGATCCTCCACCTTTCTGTCCCGCGCAGCATACCTGTCTTTATTCTTCCAGTTCCAGCCCGACTTAACTCCTGGTGTATTTCCATTCTTATCCGCGTTTTTTTATTACTAATAATATAACATACAATGGTGCGTTTCCACAGGAAATTCACCAAACACTGGGTCTGCTCTAATGTCCGAATGGTCGCCGCGATCGTTGTAGTACTACATGAATCGAGGGGGAAAAAAAAAAAAAACACTACTGAAGAAGAATGGTTCAAGTATACGAAATAAAATAAATGGACAGCACTGCACAGCTAAAAAAATTTTTTTTAATCTGAACCGAACGTGATCCCCGCCACCTATGATGTTTTTCAGCCAAAGAGCAAAAAAAAACACAAAACAAACGAACGACCCGGACGAGCGAGAAGAAGCCCGTGAAAGAAACACAAAATGTCTCGGGGGACAGCTTAAACCCAGAGACGCCGAAGAGGAGGGGAGGTCCGCCGCACTCTGTTGACGAGGTTCATGGCGTGTCCAAAAATCTCACTGGACAGAGCCTCCACCGACTTTTTGTCAGCATTGATCTCGGTCCACGAGTCGTCTCTGAGTTCCTGGAATCGCTCAGCTACGACGGCCTGAAAGTCGCGTTTCTCGTATCTTTCCGCGCCAAAGTCGCCCCGCTCTGCTGCCACTCGGGTGCTGATGCTCAGATAGAGCACCTGGTCGGGTCGCAGCAACCCTCGCTCTGGCTGGCGGCACCACTCCGCACTTAGGTCGGGCTTGGCAGAGGAGAAAGCCACCCCGGAGAATGAATAACGATCAACGACCAAGGTCACTCCCGAAGTCAGCAGTTCCATCATCTCGGGCATGGCCTCCCAGCGGTTGGCGGTAAAGAGCAGATGAATGGCATGGTCCTCCACCTGACAGGACTGTTGCAGGTACTTGTCGATCGTCTCTCCGATCGACGTCGTCCGGTCCGGAAATTTCATCAGCCGAGCTGGCACGCCGTTCTTGTTTAGACGATCAACTAATAAACCGCATTGTGTGGACTTTCCACTTTTATCACAGCCTTCGAACGCGATAAAAGCTCCGCGATGATTAACGACGGGCAATGATGATGATGACGACATTTTTTTTTTTGACCACCCGCACAAACCGAACACATATGATATGAAGAAGTAATGCTTCCATTTATTATTGAAAACGCTTAAGAGAGTCAGACCAGAATATGGCACGGACAACGAATTTGTGGCTGGGGAGAAAAAAAAAAACCCACAGTGATCCCTGAATCGGAGAAGATTTACACACATGCACACACCCAAAAAAAAAAAATCAGTATGAACAAAAAAACAAAAAAGAGCTTCAGTTTTTTTTTTTTTTCAAAAACAAACATACAAACAAGTTTGGAATATAGGGACGTGGCGACGTGATTGAAACTTACGCGCGTGGATTTTTATAACCACCACTATTTGGATACGGAATCTACAACTAGAAGAGGGGGCACCTGTTTAATCTGACAACGACAACAACAACAAAAAAGAAATGACTAAAACTTTTCAAAAGCGGCAAACGTTTTTCTCTCCCCAACTCACAGAATCGTTAATACTCGGAATGATAACTTGCCAGTCAATGTTGTTGAAGCAGAAACTGTTAACACTTTCAAAAATTGTCTTGATAAACGGGCCAGATATGTGTCGAAGAAATATTGACTTGCATTTTTTAAACCACGCATGCGTTTTTTATGCGAGAATAAGACCCCAAAAGCTATTTCTCGCGCTCAAACCCGTAACATTGAGAAGGCTGAAAATGCCTAATAACACGCCGCCGATATGTTATGATGTGATAAGAGAAAAGAAAAATGTAGCACACTCTCCTCCCCTCCGTCTTCTTCTTCTTCTACTCAGGTCGATCTTCAACTAGAGGGCGCCTGTTCAAACTAACAAAAATTTACTAAAACGTCAACACACTTTTTCTTTTCTCCCCACTTACAGAATCGTTAATACTCGGAATAATAATAACTTGCCAGTCAATGAGCACAAACTGTTCAGAACTTGTCTAAGGCTGAAAATGCCTAACGCGCCGCCGATATGTTATGATGTGATAAGAGAAAAGAAAAATGTAGCACACTCTCCTCCCCTCCGTCTTCTTCTTTTCTACTCAGGTCGATCTTCAACTAGAGGGCGCCTGTTCAAACTAACAAAAATTTACTAAAACGTCAACACACTTTTTCTTTTCTCCCCACTTACAGAATCGTTAATACTCGGAATAATAATAACTTGCCAGTCAATGAGCACAAACTGTTCAGAACTTGTCTAAGGCTGAAAATGCCTAACGCGCCGCCGATATGTTATGATGTGATAAGAGAAAAGAAAAATGTAGCACACTCTCCTCCCCTCCGTCTTCTTCTTTTTCTACTCAGGTCGATCTTCAACTAGAGGGCGCCTGTTCAAACTAACAAAAATTTACTAAAACGTCAACACACTTTTTCTTTTCTCCCCACTTACAGAATCGTTAATACTCGGAATAATAATAACTTGCCAGTCAATGAGCACAAACTGTTCAGAACTTGTCTAAGGCTGAAAATGCCTAACGCGCCGCCGATATATTATGATGTGATAAGAGAAAAGAAAAATGTAGCACACTCTCCTCCCCTCCGTCTTCTTCTTCTTCTACTCAGGTCGATCTTCAACTAGAGGGCGCCTGTTCAAACTAACAAAAATTTACTAAAACGTCAACACACGTTTTCTTTTCTCCCCACTTACAGAATCGTTAATACTCGGAATAATAATAACTTGCCAGTCAATGAGCACAAACTGTTCAGAACTTAGTCTCGATAAACGGGCCGGATGTTTCAAACACATATGGACTCTCGGCGCGTGTGTGCTATTTATGCGAGAACAAGACCACAAAAACTATTTCTCGCGCTAAAACCCGTAAATTATCTAACATTGAGAAGGCTGAAAATGCCTAATGATAGGCCACCGATATGTTATGATGTGATATGAGGAAGAAAAATGTAGCACACTCTCTCCCGTCTTCTTCTTCCGAGTTTCGATCTTGTTGCGATAATAGCCATAGTTCTCTCTTCTTCTGTAAGGAATTTGCTGCTGCGGTAAACTGAACTTGTTCTAGGACAAGGAAACCAAACCATCCAACACTGAGCGGGCTGAAAATGCCTAACGTGCCGCCGATATGTTATGATGTGATATGAAAAGGAGAAACGTAGCACACTCCCCCCGTCTTCTTCTACTCAGGTCGATCCACAACTAGAAGAAGAGGGCGCCTGTTCAAACTAACAAAAATTTACTAAAACGTCAGCAAACTTTTCTTTTCTCCCCACTCACAGAATTGTTAATATTTGGAATAATAACTTGCCAGTCAATGAACACAAACTGTTCAGAACTTAGTCTCGATAAACGGGCCGGATGTTTCAAACACATATGGACTCTCGCGCGTGTGTGCTATTTATGCGAGAACAAGACCACAAAAACTATTTCTCGCGCTCAAACCCCGTAAATCATCTAACATCGAGAAGGCTGAAAATGCCTAATAATACGCCACCGATATGTTATGATGTGATAGGAGAAGGAGAAACGTAGCACACTCTCCTCCTCTCCGTCGTATTCTTCCGAGTTCGATCTTGTTGCGATAATAGCCATAGTTCTCTCTTCTTCTGTAAGGAATTGGCTGCTGCGGTAAACTGAACTTGTTATAGGACAAGGAAACCAAACCAAACAAAACGAACGATGATGACTGTAAAATATGTTAGTTCGACTTTAAAAAAAAGTTTCTATCTGTTTTGAGCGTGTTCAACTGGTTCTTGAAAAAAAAAAATCCCGACAGACACCTTGTGTGTGTGTGCTGTTAGAAGATATTTTCGTTTCAGGGAATTATTATTATTAGGCGTCTCCTCTATAATGACGACCTCCTCTTCTTGATAATAACTCGAATGATGATGATGATGATGAGCATGAGTAAGTAGTGGGCTTCCTTCTTTTTACTACTACTACTAGTACTTATCAAATTGTTTTTGTCCCGAGGATGGTGATGATCGGTAGCTTGCTCATGCTACGGGCTTTTTACTTTTCCGGGGGATTTAAGAGGTAATTCCTGGACTTACTAGCGGTGGGCTGGTCTGCTATGAGTCTCCTCTCTATCATGATGACGTCCTCCTCTTAACTCGAATGATGATGATGATGATGATGATGATGATGATGATGAGTATGAGTAAGTAGTGGTCTCCTTCGTTTTACTAGTACTACTTATCCAATTTTTTTTTTTTTTTTGGTCCCCATGGTGATGATTGGTAGCTTTCTCATGATACGGGTTTTTTTTTTACTTTGTAATTCCTGGACTTATTAGCGGCGGGCGGCGGCTTAGTAAGTATATATTGCCGGTACCCTCGGGAGCCGGTGGGGTAGACTCGGTTGGTCGTGGTCGGATCGTTACCTCCTCCTCCTTTTAAAAAAAAAAACCGAGCAGCTAAAAAAGTTTGGCATGAAAAAAAAAGGGTCCTCGATGATAAGAGAACGGTAATAATAATAATAATATCATCGTGGACCCGGAACTAAAGAGGATGAACTTTATAAAGCGAATGGTTTTACTTTCTGACTTGGGAAGAAGGATAAAACGACCACGCATCTTTTTGGATTGTATAAAAGCGAATGGTTTTTTTTTTTACCTTTTTGACTTGGGAAGAAGATATAAAGCGAATGGTTTTTACTTTTTGACTTGGGAAGAAGGATAAAATGACCACGCATCTTTTTGGATTGTATAAAAGCGAATGGTTTTTTTTTTTACCTTTTTGACTTGGGAAGAAGATATAAAACGAATGGTTTTTACTTTTTGACTTGGGAAGAAGGATAAAACGACCACGCATCTTTTTGGATTGTATGAAAGCGAATGGTTTTACCTTTTTTACTTGGGAAGAAGAATAAAACGACCACAACTTTATAAAGCGAATGGTTTTACTTTCTGACTTGGGAAGAAAGATAAAACGACCAGGCATCTTTTTGGATTGTATGAAAGCGAATGGTTTTTTTTTTTTACCTTTTTGACTTGGGAAGAAGATATAAAGCGAATGGTTTTTACTTTCTGACTTGGGAAGAAGGATAAAACGACCACGCATCTTTTTGGATTGTATGAAAGCGAATGGGTTTTTTTTTTACCTTTTTGACTTGGGAAGAAGATATAAAGCGAATGGTTTTTACTTTCTGACTTGGGAAGAAGGATAAAACGACCACGCATCTTTTTGGATTGTATGAAAGCGAATGGTTTTACCTTTTTTACTTGGGAAGAAGAATAAAACGACCACAACTTTTTGGATTGTATAAAAGCGAATGGTTTTACCTTTTGGACTTGGGAAGAAGAATAAAACAACAATATGGTTTTTACTTTTTGGACTTGGGAAGAAGAATAAAACGACCACGCATCTTTTTGGATTGTATGAAGCAATTGGTTTTACCTTTTTTGACTTGTGGTGGTGGAACAACAACAACAACTTTTTGGATTGTGTGACCCGTGTAAGAGAGTAATAGTAATCTACTATTTTTTTGTATATTCGGTTCCTATTTGTTGTTGATTTACCCTTTTGACTTTGTAGAAAAAAAATATAAAGCGAATGGTTTTTACTTTTGGACTTGGGAAGAAGAATAAAACATCTTTCTGGATTGTATAAAAGCAAATGGTTTTTTTTCCTTTTTGACTTGGGAAGAAGAATAAAACGACCGCGCAACTTTTTGGATTGTATAAAGCGAATGGTTTTTTTTTTTACTCTTTTTGACTTGTGGTGGTGGAAAAACAACAACTTTTGGATTGTGTGACCCGTGTAAGATAGTAGTAGTAATCTACTATTTTTTTTATATTCGGTTCCTATTTGTTGTGGGTGGTGTTTAAACCCTTTTGACTTTGTGTGTGGGTAGAAACAAAAAAAAACAAACCGCAACTTTGGTTTGTCTACTTTTTGATATTCGCTTCCTATTGTTGTTGGTGGTGGTGGTGTTGTTTAAAGGGAATGGTTTTATCCTTTTGACTTTGTCGTAGAAGTAGAAAAAAAAAAAAAAACCTTTGTGAGGTTTATATTCGGTTCCTATTGTTGGTGGTGTTTGTTTAGAGAGACTTCTTCGCATCATCATATTCGAAAGACTTCTTCTTCACACACAGAAAGAAAAAAGATGCTTATTGTCGTTGGTGTTGGTTAGAGACTTCGTCGAAGAAAGACTTCTTCGCACGAAAAAGGAAAAGCAAAAGAAAACGGATGCTCCAACTTGCTGTGAGCGAATAACTCTTTGGATTTTGTGAACGGTTGGTGTTGCAACTTAAGCGAATTGTTTTTTTTGGTTTTTTTTTTACCCTTTGGACTTGGGAAGGAAAAAAAAAACCAAACAACTTTGGATTGTTGTGAATGTAGTAAGCTACTTTTTTTTTTTTTTTTTTAATAATATTCGGTTCCTCTTCTTGTTTTTGTTATTGGTGTTTGAATTGAGACTTCGTCGTATCATCATAGTCGGAAGACTTCTTTTTCACGCGTGGGGAAATAAAAAAAAATAAAAGATGCTACAAAACTTGAAATAATAAAGCGAATGTTTTTGTTTTGTTTTTGTTTTTTTAAAGGAAAACAAACAACAACAACGACGTTGGATTGTGAACGTAAAGTAAAAACAGTTGTGACTTGGCATCATCATATTCGAAAGACTTCATGAAAACGAAACGACAAGATGCTGCTGCGACTTTGAAATAATGGTTGTTACCCTTTTTGAACTTTAAAACGAACTCGGGGATTGTGAACGTGAGGTGTTGTGACTTCGCATCGTCATATTCGAAAGTCTTCTTCCTCTTCACACGCGCGGGGGGAAAAAAATGAAGATGCTGGAAGAAATAAGTTTACCACCGCCACCACCCCTTTGGAAGGAAAAATAAAACTGGGATTGTGTGAACGTAGTAAGCAGGTAGTAGTAGTAGTAATCTACTTTAGTTTATAGTCGGTTCCTATTGTTGGTGTGTGTGTGTGTGTGTTTTTTTTAGAGAGACTTCTTCACACGGAAAGCGACTTGAAGAAATCTAAAACGAAGAAAAAACCCTTTTGGACTTCTTGAGAAGGTTAAATAAAAAGAAGTTGTTGTTCGTGGTGGTGTTGTTTCCGTAAAGCCGGTGGGTTTTTTTTTTAACCCCTTTCGACTTTTTTTTGTGTGGGGAGAAAAAAAAAAAACTTGGATGAAATCTACTTCTTTCTAGTAGTATATTCTTCGGTTCCTTTTATCGTTGTTGTTGTGGGTTTGGTGGTGGAGGAGACTTCTTCGCGTCATAGTCGAAAGACTTCTTCTTCTTCTTCTGCTTAGAGCGCGAGTGGTGGTGGTGGGGAGGGAAAAAAAACAAGGATGCTCGAAGAAATAAGTTTACTACTACCACCCTTTTGGGACTCGTAGTAAGGTCAAAAAAAAAAAAAAAGAAAAAGCTGTTGCGTGACTTCTTCGTCGCGTCGAAAGACTTTCATCTTCTTAGTCGCAAGCGGTGGTGGTTGGGGGAAAAAAAAAAAAAAAGAAAAGATTGCCGAAGAAATAAGTACTACCCTTTGGGGGCACAAAAAGTTGTTGTTTCCGTAAAAGCCCCCGAATGGTTGTTGGTTTTGTTGTTTTTTTCTCTCAACCCCCTTTGAGATTGTGAACGTAAAGGTAATGATCGTTTCCTTCTTCTAATAATATTCGGGTTCCTTTTGAGATTTCTTCACACACAAACACACACGCAGCAAAGTCATGGAAAAGAAGAAGAACAAAAAATGATGATGAAATACAGCGTATGGAATTTAACTACTACCGCCCTTTTGAGGAGTTGTAGTTGGAGAGAAAAAAACAAAAACTTGGATCGTAAACGCGATCTATTCGGTTCCTATTGTTGAAGGTTAGAGACATCTTCGCCCGAAAGATAGAAAGATAAAGATACCACCGCTGTAACTTGAGAGGCCGCGGCGGGAGGAGGGGAGGAGGAGCTATATATATATATATATGCCAGTGACACCCTGGGGGTTTGTTAGAGTCACTGCCACCGCCGCAACAGCAGCAGCAGCAGCATCAAGACCTACCACCACCACCACAACGGCGTGGCGCAGCAAGACAATGATGATGCACTACCCTGGTGCTGCTACTACAACATTCTCTGCCCAGGAGGAAGAGGACACCGACATGGAAGTGGTGAAAGAAGACGGCGGAGAAGATCTGGCCGCTATGGATGATCTGACTACCAACTCCGCCGCAGTAGTAGTCAAGCAGCAATCATCATCAAAATCATGGAAACCTCCCCTCCCGCAGCCGCGGCCGCGAAGTTTGGTCACCACCGGCACTATCTTCAACAGAAACAAATACGTGTTGGCTAGCGTCCTGGCGTCCGATATCAAACGCGTACTGAGGAAGGTCTTGCGGGGACTGGAGGGGTACTCTCGCTGGAACAAAACGTTTTCTGGGCCCCTCGTTTGAGCCGATGCCTTGCTGTTGCTGATAGAAGAACCTAGGCCGGAGTTACTGATCGCGAAAAGTATCATGGACTGGGTGGAAGAGGCTGACTGTTACGACCGGTTCCTGACAAAACTGATCCAGAGCGGGGCGATGTCGAGTCAGTTGAAAAACAAAGTGGTGGATATATGCCGCAACAAGTACCTGCCTCCGGTGCCCAGGTTTATGATCCAATTGGTGCGAAACAGAAATGTGGCGGATCAGGAGAAGCTGCTGAAAGCTTTGGATGTGGGACCGTACTATGATGATGAGTACGATGACGACGACGATGACGATGACGAGGACTTGGAAGATGATGAAGATGACAATGATGATGATAGATTCGCGGAGATGATGGTAGTGAAGAAGTACTTGCGAGATGACGCGACGCTAGAACGCGGTCTGTCCAGGTGGATTTTGAAAAAACAACGATCCAAAGACTATAACGCTCATTGCGATACGCTAGGGCAGGACTCCAACGCTCTCGCCGATTTTGAGCGGGGTATTACGAAGACGGCCAAAATGCCTCTGTTGAACCTGAGCCCGAACGTTGCGTGGGCCATTCGCGATACCTGCGACCGGGCGAAACTGCGCCAGTTAGTGCGCAAAATGCATCAAGATCTAGGAGGGGCTGTTTCGGAGGAGGAAGAAGAAGAAGACGGCTTTTTCTCGGGCAATGCAGCCGGTAGTCGCAGACGCTTGGGTGGTTTGATCGCCGACTGGCTTTTGGCCAGGCAAAGACAGGGTCTCATTTCCAACCATTTAAATTGCGAGATAATGTGCTACGTCTACATGCTGGAGTTGGATAAAGCCTTGGGCCTAGCCTCATCGACGACGAGTCAGCGGCGGGACATGATGACGATGACCGTGATGATGAAGAGGAGCGGCGGTGGGTGCGTGGTGAACCGCCAAACTGGAGGAGATTCCACTGGGAGGACCTAGAATGTCGCGTTCGGTCTTTTGGCAAGGAATGGGCACGACGCCATAATCAGTCCGCCCTGAGTATGGCTCAAAGCGGGTTTCGCTTGGCGTCTTTGAGGCCCGAAACGAATCCCAGCCAGGATGTGGTAACGTGCTACCAGTGCTGGATCGGCCTGAGAAAGTGGCGAGACGATGATGATCCCGATCTAGAGCATCTGTGGAGAACGTGCGAAGACCGACGGTCGTGTCCTTACCTGCTCAACAAACTCGGCCGTCCTATGGTGAACTTCATTGAGGGTCTGCAAAAGGTGGGTGACCCGAAACCGTGGGATATGAACCATGCCAGAGAATTCTACGGCGCTCAACTGTTTTGAGAGTCCGTATTGACGAATATGATAATGAGGAGGCGGGGTCGGTCGCTATAAAGAGACCCCTCGCCAGTCGTTTCGTTTCATTCTCCCGCTGGCACTTGCCCTGGCAAGATCTACTCCTTGCCCCGAAAGATAAAGGCTAGCCTACTCAACCAACAACCCCGACATGTCAACTGCAGTCCCCCCCGCTGCTACTTCTAACATCACCCACAAGGGGTCTCTCTTTCTCGTTTTTTCCTCCTCCTCTTCCTTCTCTTCCTCCTCTTCCTCCTCCTCCCATGCCACTCTCCACTCAGCAGCAGCAGCAGCAGCATCTGGTAGAGGAGGCCGGTACCACCACCACCACCACCACCGCCGACGATGGTGACGACTTTGGTAAACCGCAGCAGCAGTCAGAGGCCACTGAAGATTCTTGTCAGTCAGATCATGAAAATTGTCAACAGCAGCAGCCGCCTCTTTCTTCTGCTGCTGCACAAACCTCGGCTTCAGCCGCTGCAGCATCCACCAATACCACCGCCGCCGCTACTACTACTACTACTACTACTATTACAACCGCGGCGTGTGATGATGTTGGTACTTCCACTACTTCGGCCATTGCCGTAGTTATTGGAGATGGGGAGATAGTGGGCGAGGAAGGAAAAGCGACCATTTGGCGCAGTTACGCGCGGAACTCCAATCTGAAGATGTACTCTATCCAGCAAGCCTCCACGAGCGCCTTGAGGGTTTTCCTGGACCCGGGAAAAAAGGACTGTAACGTGAAACTGGTCGTGGTTTGTTTTACTGCTAACGTCTGTGTGCGCGGGACCATTTCCGAATACGAATGGAAAAGCCTTATCCAGATGCTGAACGAGGCTTTCCCTGAAGCCAGAATCCTAATGGGTTCTGTGATCTTCCCTCTGTATGGAGGAAAGTTGAAGTATCGTATCCTTGAGTCCAACGACAATTTGAGAAAGGCTGTTCGAGAAGCTCGCCAGGCTAAGGCCGCAGTACGATTCATTAACCTCCGACACGTCACTCGAAAAAGGTCGTCTAGAAAACTGAAAAGCCACATGTATCAAAACGCCTTGTTCCCCAACACAGAGTGCGTAAGAAGATTGGGGGCCGCTCTGTTCACGAAGTATCAGCTGTCGTCTGTCTACCACCACGCTGCCTCTTCGTAGAGGATAACAAAAAGGAGCAGTTGGGCAATCCCTGTCTTTTCCGCCGCCGCCGACTACTACTACTGCAACTGCTACTTCTTGTTTTGAAACGAAAACAAACAAACAAACAAAAAAAAAAACCCAACCACTACCAGCGTGTCATAGGTATTGTCTCTACTCTGCGTAATATACCAAAATGAGTGTGTAGTACAGAAACATCTGTCAAACCCCTCCCTTTCAACCCTTTTCTTTTTCTCATCTTCGATATGTCATCATCATCCATGTTGTCTCAGCAGCCGTGTACTATGATATAAATGGTTTTAATAGGGATTTGTCAACACCCCCCTTGCCACCGCTTCTCACGTTTTAACCCTTTTTTTCTCTCTCTTTATCTCTCAAAACTTCGATCCCTATCGTCCATATCACAAACGTTTTCAGTGATGAATACTTGACAGGAAAAACATTCCACACCCGAGACTCTTCTTCTTCTTCGTCCGTGACATCTTTAAAAAATACACCCCATGAATGTTTTCGTGTTGGAAAAGGAGGAGTGATTTCTCGAGATATATTGTACCTTTTTCTAAATCTCTTCCGATCCCTATTGTCGATGTTTTCAGCGGTGGTGAATACTTGCCAGACCCACCCGCCTCTCTTCTTTGTTGTGAATGTTTTCTTCGTGTTGAGAAAGGACGGAATTCTCACAACCAAGATAACTCACTTGATGTTACGTACCTCTATTGTGGGTTTTTTGTTTTTGTTGCTGTTGTTCTTGTTGTTGTAAGCAAATAAAGGAGGAAAAAAAGTCTCACCCTCTTAAGTGTGTGATGCTGGTCATGGATCTTCTCTCTCTCTCTCTCTCTCTCTCTCTCTCTCTCTCTCTCTCTTCATTCTTCTCATCTCTCTTCTCATCTCCTCTCTCTCTCTCTCTCTCTCCTCTCTCTCTCATCAATGTGTGTGTGTGTGTGTGTGTGTGTGCGTGTGTGTGTGTGTGCACACGCACACGAGTGGATTTGTATGTGTGCCTTATCTGTACCCTTATTAACGCGCACATGGACACACAAACACACACACACACATATTCACACACGCACACACATACACACGCATACATACACATACATACATACACTCACGTACACACGTGCGCACACACACACACATACATACATACACGTACATACATACACTCACGTACACACGCACACACACACATGCACGCACACACATGCTCGCATGCATACAGAAGCAAGCACACACACACACGCACACGCGCACACACACACACACACACACACCATACAGAGCTCTGACCCTTTTTTTTTATTTACCAAAATGATTATGATATAACACATTAAAACCATACTGACTAAATGTGTTTTAGACCGTATGGTATATTTATGGTAAAATTTTCCATACGGCCGGACATTAACCATACGGCCTGTAACATATTCTAATAATATATTGTTTTTTGGTTGAAAAAAACAAACTGGATCCTGAGCAGAATGACACATTTTAATCAATGCGAAAAAAGCTTTTCCTGGCCAGTTTCTGTGAAAGTAAATATGCCACTTAACACGTCATCAGTGAACCGACGACTACGCTTGACTGGAACAGCCATCTGAAAATAATCTGTAATTCTATGAATATTAAGACGTTCTCGTAGATAGTCACTTTGACATTCTTTAATTTTCCGCTCACATTCCTGCTTGAGTTTTGACAGTGCTTGTTTGTTACGCTTTGTATAGCATAAACCGAAATACGAACAATAAGCGTTTAATAAATAAGTAACATAATAGGGAATATCCACCCAATGAGAATAAGTCCGCCCAACATATTTTGGACATTGCACCCGGGAGGAAATAGTCGTGGAGGATGTGGTCATTTTGTTAGGTTGTTCGTGACAAACGACCATTTGAATGTAGTCACCAACTCGTCCAGCATCCTTGTCGCGACAGTCGCGCAAACGACGGGTCAAGTGAACGTGGGGTGACGCGATGGCATAATCATCAACATTTTTCCGCAAGGCCACTGAATGAACAAAATTTTCTGCAGTAATAAAATCACATGTTCCATTGTCTTCTCTCAAAATATTAATGCATTGTAAACATATACGCTCAGCTGCAGTGATGTCTTTATCAATGAGAACGACTTTCAATAAATAGGAAAATAACTTTCTTATAAACAACGGTGTATTTCACTTCACCATTTTGATTCCTTTCATTTCAAGAGTTTGATCAATAACGCCAGCATAGTTCTTAGCTTTGTACAGAAACAAACTAGAAAACAGTTTTTTGAATTCCAATTGAACTGGCTTTACAAAAAGACAGGCGGTTACTTCTTTGGCGATGTTTTTCGCAAAACTTCTGGCTTGTTCATCAGAAAGGGTTTTCATCAAAAGGAACACGCTGTCTGTGTCACCATACAAGACACTGACGTCACAGAGGTAGCCGTTTTCAATGGTGTACGTCTTTTTAACAAACTTAACAGTTTGGGCCAACATTTCACGGGCAATAGAGGTGATAGTTGAAGCCACCGGAGGCAAGGTATAATGCCATTTTTTTCTACACCACACTGTCCATAGAATGAATTATTGATAAGTTTCAAAGCTAGCTGAGAACAATGAAGTGACTTGCGCATCATCTCCGAATTTTCAGGTTTGTTCATTTCCCGTTTCACTCGTGCTCTTTTCTCCAGATTTTTTTTCGATAATCGTTGCTAAAAGAGATTGTCTATGTTTCTTTAGTGACGAAATAATAATAATAATAATGAATACTTATATAGCGCCTATTCTCGGCTAGACACCAAGCTCTAAGCGCTTTACAATCAACACTCGTTTACACAACGGGCTGCCTACCTGGGTAGTGCCGACTGAAGAGCTGCCAGCCGGCGCTTCATTCAGTCGTTTCCCGTGTCATCCAGTCAGTATCGTTCAATATCGATCACTCAATTTCCTTACTTCCTTCATTCTTTCCATTTCTCACGCAGGGTGCATGCTATGTGTAACGTGTCATCCATACCAACGGCCAAACTGGCCTTCTCTTCCGAAAGTTGGTGATGGGATTTTACGTGTGTGCAAGATGTTATGCGTGCGTTCACACACGGAACCTCGGTTTATAGTCTCATTCGAAGGACTGTATGGGAAATGGAGTCAGAACCAATGCTAACTCCGAGGGAAAAATCCCCCTGTACCGAAACGCCCCGGCGGAGGTTCGAACCCGCAACCCCAGGATCACCAAGATTACGAGTCCGGCGCTCTACCAACTGAGCTGTTCCAGCTCCCAAATAAACGTTAGTTTCTTTATTAAAGAAATAATCTTCTCCCAGTTTCCAATGTGACTCAGGAGGACCTGTCATGAGAGTAGTGTAACAAATATTGCCACATGTTGAGGTACAATGAACAAAAATCTAAAACAGTCACAGGATCTTGAAAATAACCCACAGTTGGTGGAATTACAGTAGCCCCTTTGTATGTTTTATCTGCATTCCCAGGAACTATTATTCCCTGTACAGTTAATTCTTTATCAACGTCGTGAGGTATAATATAGCTTAATCGTTCTTTAGTAATGTGTGCACAGATAGAAGAAAAACATTTTTGTTGCTGACCTTTTGTCAATAGAAAATTCCTTTCTATATACACTGTTCTAGACATTTCATTGACAAATTCAAATCCACCAAGCATGCGTAAAAGCTTCAAAGTCAGTACCGAAGCATGAAGGCAATACCTGGCACAGCAGGCTAACTCATGCAGGTTGCCATTCAGGAAAATGCGAGGAATGTCTTCGTAAGAAATGTCGTCTATTTTACGTTCTCCCAAAAAATTTTCCGCAACAGAATTGAGAGAAAAGCTATCCAGTTTATGGTTTTGCATTTTCACAGTTTCCATGGTGTCCATCACCAAACGTCCAGGACACGTAATTACAAGTGACACCCGTTTTCCTTTCTGGGCAGTGAATGTATAATTCACCCGAATTGTAACAGGATCAATAGTTGACCGAGAAAAGGCTCGGTCAAAGACTCTGGATAACCCTAGCATCTCGCATCTTATTTTCACATAAGGAAAGTCAAAATTATCAGAGTTATAAACCAGTAATACAGTCTGGATTTTTCTCTTCCACGTACTGACAAAAAGCCTTCAGCATTTCCGTTTCATTTTTGTACCACAAAATACAACATTCCGGAATACTTTCAGTTTGTTTGTAACAAAACACTACACGTTCTTCATCATCATCGTTGTTATTTTGGTATTTTCCAAAGCAACAAGATATTTGTATGACCGGATGAAATGCGGGTTGAGGCATGTGACTGTAACGTGTCACATTGGCACATTCAATATCAAAGACGAAACACGTGTCTTTTAGTAACGATGGTGGTAATGATTCTACCAGAGTGATGTTCCGTGCTGATACTAAATATTCTTTTGTACATTTCGTTTGTCTGTCGTGTGAAACATCATGTACGTGCGTGCAGCAAATTTTAGAATAAGCGCACAACTGAAAGCGAATCATGAATTTTTCGAGGTAAGTTTGCTTCGTGTCATAAAGTTGCCAAGATAAATTTGGGTCGAGATTGGTCAGAACGGATACAGTCGCATCTATCACTTTGTTTCTGTCAAGAGGATTCTTCAAATTTACCTTCAATACGTCTTTACCACCTGACTGATAGTAATACAAACTCTGCTTTTTTTCCACCATCATTCCTTGAATAGGATCAAAGGACCGCGGATGCTTTTTCAAGAATTCTACATTTATCACTTTTGTTAGAGAGGGAATCTCTATCCTGAGTGACCCAAGATCGATATAAAAAAAATCAGAAAAATCCTGTACTATTAGACAAGCGCTGCTAGATTCATTGGTAGTGAGTTTACAAAAAATCAAAATGCCCTTTTTTCCATGGAAAAAGGTATGAGTAATAAATTCCATGGCAGAAAGAAAATGGCTAGATAGATATTTCCGTAAACGAGTTGCAAATGAAATCTGGAGGGCGTATAAGGCCTGTGGTACTATAAGGAGCAAAGAACGGTTTGAAAGTAAACTTACATCACCAAAAACAAGGCTTTGTCTTCAGAAGCTTTCTCCCCTCTTGGCAAATAAAGATTTCGAAACAAAGAAAAGATTCACCAAAAACGTTTTTGATCGACTCCTCAATTTACGATTTAAATGGCTCGCAGCAGCTGATAAACAATGAGGGTTAAAGCTCCATCGGGTGTGGCAAGCCAAGTTTTTGAAATGTCTAACGTGGCAGGATCTCCTGAATACTCTACCAAATGAGGCTTGTAGAAAGGCTTTTAGAAAAGCTTTTAAAAAAGACCTTATAAATAACTACAATACTTCCGTCAAAATAGCATCGGAAGTTAACTGCGGAGGTCGTATTCCCGATATTGTTGGTACAATCTGTACTTTGCATCGACCGTGGTTCATTGTCGAAATAAAAACCTCGTGTTATTATCCATTAAGTGATCTTACAAAAAAAGCTTACGAACTGCAGGTCTTAGATTCTGTTAGTTGCTTGCAAGCTTCGAAAAATAATATTAACAATGGGGTTAAAGCTTTCCTGTTTTTTTTTTCATAAACAAAAAAGAGAGAAACTATTTAGTACATCAAGTGAAATGAAAGTAAGATTCTGAAAAAAAAATGAGACCGTTTTCGATACTCAAACTGAATAATACATCAAGAAAACCTCCAGAAACTTCGCTTCATCAATCGATACGGAAGCTCAAACAGAGAGAAATGGAACTATCAAAACGTTTGTTATCCATGGAATATGCCAAAAATGAAATTGTACATTTTTTGATCCCACTCACAAATGTCTTAGTGAATAAAAGCCTCATGTCGAAGCACGCACGTGGTAATGAAAGAAAAGAATCTCCCAAAGTGACGAAGCAAGACAGGGAGGAAGAAGAAAGGACATCGATCACCGAGAACCCACAGCTTGTTTCTGAAGTAAGCGGAGAAGAAGTAGGTGTTTTAGGTCATACACAGATAACGAAACAACAACTCGCCTCATTTATTTTACCCTCAGTAACGATATTGGAAGAACATACAGAACTCAGTTCTCACACGATTTTATATGGTGGAGATACACAGAGGCTTTTTGAACTCATTAGAAAGGATGGCCTCAGGTTGGACACTGGGTTTTCCCGTAGCGAATACATTCCCCTTCGACACAACCCTTCTACCCATCATGCTGCGGATACAATACCAACCCCCAAATTTGCGAGTTACTTGCTCGATAAAATTCGATCGATTTCCGATTTGACTAATCCTATGACTTTGACACGATATGGCGATTTTTATTATGTGCTAACCTTAATCACCGCCTGGACTTCCTCTTCTATTTTAAGTGTGGATGATACCAACTATGAAGAAATCATTCAGTCATTACTTCCACGCGCATTGGAGGAGTTTATAACTATTCATTTTTCATTTAAAAACGCCAAAAAGAAGATGAACGTAACATTCACCCCCGAATTAAACGAACAAGACAGCATACAGCAAACATCATTGTTTGAAGCACCCTTTCAACAAAACGATTTTCGGAGGTATGCACCGCCTCATTTAATTCAAGAAGATCTGAACGTAAATTATCCAAAAAAGTTTTATTCGAAAACGTGGCCAGTTGAAAGAATTCTCGCGACTTTGAGCACTGAACACATCCATCAACGAAATACAGCCTATATCTACCTCCTTTCATATTCTCAAATACAAAGATACGTTCTAGTGGGTTTAGCAGTTATGTCAGTTGTTTACTGCATTACAGGCAAAAAAGATTTTGAGGAAAAAGTGATTCCTTACTTACTAACACTGAATGGAAATTCCGCTTTTGAAACTTTAACTACATCAGAACTTTTTCCAGGTGTCTACACTGCGTTTATTTGTCAAGACCAACATTTAAAAATGAAGCTCTCTCGGGTGTACATTTCCAAAGGGAAATCTTGTACAGACAGCCCCGATTGTTAAATCCATTCTTAAAGTATTTCCGGGCTTGTTTAGAAGCAGACAAACTTAAAAGAAAAAACCCACAGCACCATACTTTACAATTAAGAATAGACTCAGTCGCCGAAAAAAGAGATATTCTTTTCCAAAATATTGAAATATTTCTGAATGAACTATTCAGTACTGCAACATCAAGTGATAATTTTGTATCACTTCTCTTTATGAGTGCTTATGATTACAACATTACCTATTCTCGCCTAAAACAAACGCAGTATGTAGACTATTTAAAACAAGGCTTCCTATTCAAACGACACTCGGAAGCGATAGACCCGAAGCAAACGGGAATTCTTCAGGCAATTTACAGTGAAAAATATAAAAGCAACAAAGAGGGATGATCATGCAGTCCTGTTCGCTGTATAAAAAAGAATGTAGCATAAATAACTTAACTGAAGCATTCGATTTAGATCCTGTCTTCTTTTGCACAAGTCACGCAAGAATACATGTGTGCAAAAACGAAACTTCATGCATCAAGGAAATCAAGGATGAGTCTGAACTATGTACTATCAGTGGTACACCTACTCCTCAAAGAGCTACAGACATTCATTACGCTGTTATAAAACCGGATGATAATTGGGAGATGAAAAACAGTGATGATGCTCACTTTACTAACTTTAATTTGCTTCAAAAATGTCTGAACAAATGCGGATGTAACTTTTCCGCTCTGTGCCTGGAACGTCTGTATGCGTTTCTTTACCACATTCAAACTGAACAGAAAAACGTATCTTTTGCAGATATAACCGAAATGGCGGTTTATATTATAACCCATAAATTAGAAACCATTCCTGTAACTAAACCTTACTATGTAAGAAAAAAGAAAAAGATTCAGCATCTTAAACGGCAAATTGAGAAAAGGTTGTTTGTGGAAATAAAAAAAGGTTTGAAATTGTCACAAGTCCTGGACAATGTTCAATGAATTTGAAGAATTCTTTCCATTGTATTAAGTAAATGTTCTATTTCACTACAGCCCAAAGAAGTTTCGTCATCGTCTTGTAATCCAGAATATGTATTGTTTGTGTCTTTTTTTACACGAATAATATCAGATGAAGGCACACTTACCACCCACTCTTCAGTACCAGGAAATCGATTATTACTTGTATGCTCGTATTTTGGGGGTTGTCCTCGTATGAATGTCCTGTACACTGTGGATCTGTGACATCATTAAAATTGGTTTTAGTTACTGACGCTTCCCTGTCTGTGTTGGGTGTATCTTTTGTCTTTTCTTCGACTTCTACTTCTTCTTCTGTGTCTGTTTTTCTTTCTTCTGTGTCTTCTTCTTCTTCTGCTGTTGCTTCTTCTTCTTCATCATCTCTTCCTCCGCGTTCCTCGGCTTCACCTTTAATTTCCTGTTTTCCTTTTTCCTCGTCTACTCCACCATCACTTCCTTCTCCCACATCCGTTTTCCCAGTCCATTCTCTTTCGGTCTCGCTTTCGTTATTTTCCACCTGATCTATTTCTTCCTCAGTTTCTCCTTCAGTATCATTATTTTGTTTATGAAATACACTATCGGCAGAACTCCCACTCATGGTATCCTCATTTTCCTGAAAATAGGTCCGAATGATAGACTTATTTAATGGATAATATCGGTCACGATTTGTGGTTAACAAATACTTACTTGTTATTGATTTCAGCTGAGAAGTATTTATAACCCTTTTTTGAAAAGGGGATTCATCCTGATTCAACGCCTCTTTAACTGCATAGCAACCTACTATGGCCACGGAATTATTAGTTCCGACTGTCACATCTATCAAAAAGGGTCTAAGCGAATATTGCAGGCAAGACTGAACATTGTTTGGAAGTAACATCCAGTGAAGGTCTCTGTCAAATGTCCAGAAACAACTGATAATGCGAGGTATAGCAGTTTCTGCAAACTTAGTCAGCAATGAACCTCCTGTTTCCTCTTTGATGATTGAGGGGATAATTTTGTCAAATTCATCGACCTTATATAAAATTTTCCATAAACACTGCGTAATCTTAGTACATATGACACATTTAATTTTGAAAATTCTGCAACATAATATTAAGTCAAACAAACAAAATGGTGGCGTATTCTGTGGGTCAGAAATCCTATAAATATACCCACGCTCTGCTCCAATTGACGATAAATCTTGTTTTTTCTGTTTCTTCCCTTTTTACGGTCCAAACGACTGGATATGCAGCATTCAAATGATCTATCAAAGCACAATTCAAACTTCCAAATTTCTCCCATAGTTGTATCATATAGGGATAACAGAGTTTGTCCCTCAACCAATACTGTACTTTAAATAATATATGAGAGTTCAAAGATTTGCTTTTTGTCACTTCGGTAGAAGTGAATGTCCGATGGTGATTTAACGATTCTAAAGAAGTTAGAATAAAGGAAAGGTCCTTTTCAAACACCGTTTCGATTAGATTGGTTAATTTGATCCAGTTTGACCAAAAAAAAGTATTTGAGGTCAAATTTGCGTGTGTAATTTTAGCATACAGATTGTCATTAAGAAAAACATACTGATCTGTTTCCAGGAGTGGTTGGAATTCATTCTGTTTTATCTTCAGAGCTCTACTCACACTTTGTACATATGACGATGATGTTAGCTGCGATGTTGTCTGCTCGGATAAAAGAGAGAGAGTGATTTCAATGATCTGCAGAAACTCTTGGTCCGCTATTTCAATGACTTCTTCATTTAAGTCACACGAAGGAGATTCATATTGGTCACACCATGTATTTAAACATAGGACTATGTTTAGAATTTGTTCGCTGAGTGGAAGTTTATGTTCAAACAAGTCAGGGTGATTTTTCATCCATTGCAAATCCTGCAAAATTTTAGAAATGTTGTCCCGAATATTAGAAAAGTAATTTTGATTTAATATAGCAGTGCATGTATTAATATCGGCTAGAAGGTGTGATAATGATTCGTGCCATATCCAAGCAAAAAATCTGAATGGGCAAGGACAATACTCTGAGGCAAGGAGCCTACGCTGACCGCTCGGAGTTAAAATATTTGCCTTTTCTGCATTTCTATGTCTTGGACAGTACTTCTTCGTAAAAAGCGTATCAGCTTTAATTGGTAAAAATAATATTTTAATGTCTTTTTTAGCACCTTGGAAACTGTTACAATACTCATCTATTAATGGGTCCCAAAGACCTGGGGAGAAATTTTGAACACAGTATCTTGTACAGAGTTGTTTAATGCTTTGTAATTGGCTGTTAATGCGTTTGTCCTCATCTAACAATAATGGGCTCTTGCTGTCCGTGTAATACGCGTTACGACTATGATTGTATTCCGCAATAGCCGAGGTAACTATTTCGTAGATTGCTTGTATTTTCGTTTCCAATTCTTCAGTTAAAGGTAAAAGCTTTTTGCGTATGAAATGTTTGCAAATTGTGTTTGAATGATCATATTTTGTCAACACCTCCTGAATAAAACAATCTTCAAACTGCGAGGAAGGTGCTTTGAAATTTGTACCGTCTAAGGGGAAAATAAGTTTGTCTATCTTTGATGCTAGAATGTTAATGGAGGTCTTTGAAGTATTTATAGATATTTTATCAGCAGATATTGACTTCAATATAAACTTGAGAGAATCTACGTTTGTCCAAAAATCAAATGTATAATCTTGTACATCTAGCCTATCATTTTCTTCTAACATATTGTTTACAAGGCCCCACTTAAGTACAAAGTAATCAACTAAAGAGGAGACAGTGTGAAAATAAGTTTCTTTGGGGTAACGGCATTCCAGTAAGGAAAGTGTAGTCTGCTTAAACGTGTTGAAACGTCGACATAGATTTTCAGCTTGGATTTTATCAGTTGTCCATCGACCATCACTCTGTTCCTGTAAAGGGTGGGAACTTTTCATCAAAGCAAACAACTCCGAGGAAAGTGTTTCTACATCTTCAAAAAAGCTGTCCACTTCAGCTTTTCTCTGTTTTGCCTTTTCCAGAAGATCAATAAAGTTTGAAGTTTTGTATAAATCGACGAAATGTTCAGCAAGCTTACCTAACAGTTTTAAAGCAAAACTGGTCACATATTTGTCGCTTTCTACTGATTTTGTAGTGCTTTGTTTAAGAAACCACGAGTTCAGCACTCCTATTACTTCTGTTAGTGATATTTCGTAGGACGAAAATGGAATTTCTTCTACTTTTTTCTTAAGTTCTGCGAGCAAGGAAAAAAATGTACAGGACTTCTCAGATTGTGTATCAACCTCACGAATGCATAGATTCAAGGTTTGAACAACCCTATCCATATATTTTTTCTGCTTTGCCTCGGATCTTGAAATGTTGTATTGCTCAATAGTATTTACGCACCATTCTTGCATCTTTTGGAGATTCGTTTGGAGATCTTCGAATTGTTTTATGATTTTTTTTTCATTTTCTTGTAAGATCTTCTGATATTCTTTTCGTGTATGGGGTGCGATTTTATTTTCGTTACTGGTTAGTAGCCTCCAAAGCTGTTGAAAGGAGCGTTCTGTGCATGAACGATATCTGTCACGGAGTTGTGGTTGGAGAGAAAGAGGAAGAAAGTCTATACGTTTTTGTAAAGCACTTTCCGTGTGGTCTGATACCTGCGCGTTAATATTGTTTTGAAATTCATTCATTTTATGTAAAGTATTTTCCCGTATGTCAGAAAATTCGGTGTGTACACCTCTTAAAATTGCGTCAAACTTTTCCACAAAGCGTTCTGTCATCGATGCTTCCTGACGTTTGTCTATAAACTCTATAATGGCTGTGTCTAGACTGCAAACATTTCGCGGCCTGTCCAACGTAAATAATCGTTCTTCAACATAAGACTGAATATGAGCATGGAAAAAAAGTTTTCGTGAATGAAGGTCAAGAAAGTGTTTGATTTTGGTGAGCTGATAGACTTTCTGGGAGAGCTTTTTGCATAGTAACGTTATGTGGGGATTCCAGCTGAGACTATTGTCAATTATTAGTCCTAATACTTTATGATGAGTGACTTGTTCCACAAGTACATTATTGAGGTGTATAGGAGGGAAATCATTGGTGAGCTTTTGTCTTTTTTGCCTAGTTGTAATGTACATCAGTTTTGTTTTTTGAGGGTGAAGTGACATGTGATTTAGTTCGGTCCATTTTACAAGGTCATTGGTACTCTCTTGCAAATGTTTTGAAAGACTGGAAGATCATTATGGCTGGTGTGAATTGTGGTGTCATCTGCAAAGAGGTCGCATGCAGATCTCACATGTAGGGGTAGGTCATTAATGTAGATTGAGAAGAGTAGACAGACAGACAGAGACAGAGAGCGCTGGACGGGTGAGAGAGAGAGAGAGAGAGAGAGAGAGAGAGAGAGAGAGAGAGAGACAGACAGACAGACAGACAGACAGACAGACAGACACAGAGAGAGAGAGAAAGAGAAAGATAGAGAGTGAGACAGACAATACTGAAAGAGTCAGACATAGTATAGAGACGTGCTCGGAGTGTGTGTGCTTGGGTGTGCGTGCGCACGGCGCGCGCGCGCGCGCGCGTGTGTGTGTGTGTGTGTGTGTGTGTGTGTGTGTGTGTGTGTGTGTGTGTGTGTGTGTGTGTGTGTGTTGAAATGGAGAGAGTATGTAAGTGAGAGAGAGAGAGAGAGAGAGAGAGAGAGTTTGTTGAGTGGTTGATAATCGTAATTCCAAAAGGTAAAACGGGGAGTGGGGGGAGAGACAGACAGGCAGACAGGCCGATAGACAGACACAGACAGTAAGAAATATACAGAGAGACAAACACGGTCATACTGTCAGAGAAAGAAAGAGAGGTAAAGAGAGCGCAGGTTGAGAGAAAGACAGACATACGGAGAGAAACACAGACAGACGGACAAAGACAGTCAGACAAAGAGACAGACAGACAGACAGACAGACAGACAGAGACAGAGAGCGCTGGACGGGTGAGAGAGAGAGAGAGAGAAGAGAGAGAGAGAGAGAGAGAGAGAGAGAGAGAGAGAGAGAGATACAGGCAGACAGATATACAGAGACAGAGAGACAGACAAACCGACAGAGGCCACACAGACCGAGAGACCCAGTGGCATTCAGCCATGCCCATCATCCCCAGCACACACTGAACAAGTAGGCCACTGTGTCCGCCCTGATTGGGAACACACACACACAGCAGTGTTTGTTTTCATTCCTAATGAGAAGGGCAATTACCGCATAGGACAGGGTCACAACCCCAGCAGCATTCAAACCGAAGCAAAGTAGCAGAGAGAGAGAGAGAGAGAGAGAGAGAGAGAGAGAGAGAGAGAGGAGAGAGAGAGAGAGAGAGAGAAGGAAATGTTATTAACGGACCGCTTTTGTCAGTTAGAGCCGCAGGAGGACGGGCGGAGGGGTGTGGGGAGTCAACAAACGTCTGAATCATCGAAGTGTGTGGGCGAAGGCGAGTGTGTTATTTGCACAAAAACTTTGGGCATCAGCAAAGGTAAATGTACATGTTTGACTCGGGTGCCAGCTGAACAAGAGAGAGAGAGAGAGAGAGAGAGAGAGAGAGAGAGAGAGAGAAGAGAGAGAGAGAGGCAAGCAGAGAGAGGCGGACAGACAGACGGACAAATGGGTAGACAGACAGACAAACAAACAAGAGAGAGACAAATACAGCACTCAAAGTTTGTACTGTGATAAACAGTAAACAAGTTGGGTAACTCTTGCGCCCATAAGAAAACCTAACACAGAGTAACTTTTTTCAAGACTGGCACAGCCTTTTAAATTTGAATAAAGTCAGACAAATACAAAGACGAACAATTTCATAGTGTGGGGAAAACAGGTTGAGGCACTTCAAAAACAATTGTGCTTAGAGCTGTTATCAATGCAACAATCAACCTTTCACAAAAAATTGTGCTTAGAGCTGCTATCAATACAACAATTAACCTTTCAAAAACAATTATGCTTAAAGCTGCTATCAACACGGCAATCATTCCACCAAAAGGTAAACGTGCATGAGTTTGTCTTAGTGTCTGCCTTCTGTCACACGACAATCAGTGTAGAGCTGGTGTAGAGCTGTTATTAAACAGCAATTAGCCCATCGAACACAAAACAAGTACAAAGCTGCTAGTAACACAGCAATTATCCCATTAAAACAAAATGTGCATAGAAAAGAACTGCCATAAACACAGCAATCAACCCATCAAACACAAAAAGCACTCGTTGCTACTGTCAGCATTCAGACATTTTACCTTAAAACTGCTATTAGTGTAATCTGGAATTTTAAAAAAAGCGTATTCTCTACAAAGAGTGTGCACCTACATGGGTAGCTCCTCAGAAGACAGGATCTCAAATGCAGAAGTGCCTCGCAGAGCAAACTCGCCTGGCCTCCAGGCTCAGCCCAGATGGGTTAGACACATGGTGCATGTGGTCGACATGCTACTTCCCAAGCTGGTCTTCTCGGAGCTGGTATCTGGTGAAAGAAACTGTGGTTGGCTCTCAGGCGCTTCAAAGACCGCTGAAAGCACCCCTAGGAGCCTGTGGTATTCTTCAGGTTGGACGGGAGTCCCTTGCTACTGACTACATCCTCATATATGGTGTCAAAACCATCATCATCATTGGCATTGGAGATCCGATGTACGGACACAAGTTATGACAAAAGAAGAAAGCCTATCATCAGACTGCTAGCACACTACTTTAGTACATGAAGACAGTAGCTGATCATTATAGTTCCAATCGTAGAGATGGGGCGGCTTTTATTCCATATTCCTTATGTGAAACTACGCACATTCGTTTATTTGTCTGCCTAAATTCTAAAATGTAATAATATGTGTAATTGAAATTCAAACGAAACTCTCATTACATGATACGCTAACTGGGCTTATGTAACAATGTTTTGCTGTGACGTTTTGAAAATTGCAACAAGATCATCTTGAACGGTAAAATGACAATTGATATTGAAAACAAACAAAAAAATCCATTTCACCCATGTATTTATTTTTTAAATACCAATCAATACATCGTGCCTCCTGATCTCTCCTTTATTTCATACTGCCCCAGGTGTATGATGATTTTCGCGCACTTGAATCTTGTCTTGCATGCAGTCTTAATAAATATCAAATTATTGATTATAAACAATAGCAAAGGAACATGCGTACGCTTTTCTAAACGTTCAATGTATAATTAAACAATGACAAAGAACTCTTAAATGAATATGAGCAGTTGCAATTAAGAAATCTCTTGACAATAGACACCCCCACACTCTCAAAACAGGTGGAAAAGAGAAGAAGAAACACAAAATCCCGGATGATCGTATCCACAAGCTACAAATAGAACATCAAAACACCAGGAACACGCACTCACCTGAAATATGCATACCATTAGGCAGAGCAACCATTCCAGACATGAACGTTTCATTTTGTCTCATCTGTTAGTCAACCCATACGATGCATGCTTAATCACTTGCTGTCCTTGTCTATTCATAGACGATGAGGCGAATTATTGTTTGAAAAATGACGGACATGAAAGAAACACAGCAAATAATGAACACTGACGAGAAGAGATGAGGACACGGGAAAAGAGAACGAAAAAGCTGTTACCGTGGGGAATAAAACATACCTTTATGATGGATGATATGCTTGAAGTCTTATGAAGCAGGCTATATATAGTACAGCGGTGTTTTTGTAAGCGGTTCAAAATTTCGATTGTTACTTTGTTCTTATGTGCAATATGCTCAGAACACAGTTATCCACCAAGCTATCAGCAGTAATAACTGACATATACTTAGCATAGCAATGAACACTTCAGACATCTGTAACCAATAACAATTAGCAGGCCCATTCACCATAAAACATTCATAGGTTAGCATTAAAAAGTTATGTAAGCCTTTCCAACAACCAAAACAATTACTAGGGGAAAAAACATTAAATTCGGAAAAAAAACAGGAGACAAATAGACTAAGGTATGAACTGTTCATGTCTGTACCAAACTCTAAAAGAGGGGGCACACACGCGCGCGTGCGCGCGCACGCATGCACGCACAAACCTGCATGCACGTAGATATACATAGACATAGGCGCCGTTTGAGTCCATGTATGTATGATAATGATAACACGGATAGCCTGTTCATGTCTGTACCAAACTCTAAAAGACGGGACACACACACGCGCGCGCGCACGCACGCATGCACAAATGTGCATGCACGTAGATGTACATAGACATATGCGCCGTTGAGTCCATGCATGCATGATAATGATAATACTGATAGCAATTATAACCATAATAATAATGATGATTATAAAAATATCGAAACAGAAAAATAAGAGGATCACTACCACTTCTGGTGACAATATGACAGAAGCAGCACTATCATTGCTATTAGTATTATCATTATCACCGTCATTATAATATGAGAAAAGCAGCACTATCATTGCTATTAGTATTATCATTATCATCATCATTATAATATGACAAAAGCAGCACTATCATTGCTATTAGTATTATCATTATCATCATCATTATAATATGACAAAAGCAGCACTATCATTGCTATCAGTATCATCATTATCATCACTGTAATATGACAAAAGCAACACTATCATTGCTATCGGTATCATCATCATCATCATTGTAATATGACGTGTGTGTGGGTGTGTGGGTGTGTGTGTGGGTGTGTCTGCGTGTCTGTGTGTCTATGTGCGTGTATTGTTGTTGTTGTTGTTCTTCTTCTTCTTGTTCTTGTTCTTCTTATGCCATCTTCTGAACATTCGTTTCTCACAAATAATCGAAGGCGCAAGTTTGCGCGCAAAAATGCATGCACGCGCACACACACTCGCAAACACACACACACACACACACACACACATAGATACACACACACACACACACACGCACACGTGCACGCACGCACTCACACACACACAGACACACACACGCACGCACACACGCACTCACGCACGCACACACACACACACCTACACCTACACACACACACACACTTACCGCAAGCGCGTTTATGGGCAAGCGCTTACGCATGCACACATGCACACACGTGCGAGCACATATACACACACAGTGCACGTACAGACATACACGTACAAAGACGTGCACACACACACACACACACACACACACACACACACACATGTACGTGCGTGCATGCGCTTACGTGCGCACACATGCACGTACGTGGGCGCGTATATACACACAGTGCACACAAAGACATACACGCACAAAGATGCGGACGCGCGCGTCCGCACACACACACACACACACACACACACACACACACACACACACACACACACACACGTGCGCGCGCACACACACATACACACGCACACTCATATGCACACGCCCACCACATACCCTGGCACACACACGGGCCTGTGCACACAGATCCATGCACACACATATGTACACCTATCTGTACACTCATCACACTCACATACAATGATAATAGTGGAAATGCCAGTGTCAGGTAGGTAGGTACCCAAGGTCTGACAAGCGTGCTGGGCTGATGCGTAGGACAGACATCTGCTAAGTCGTAGCCACGAGACGCTCTACTTAAATTCTCTCAATTTAGTGATTAACTCATTTATCCATCAACGGGCGCACTGTGGTCTCGAAACTTAGCGGTTGTGGTGTAGCGTATATGGACCAGTCCACACGCCGTGACACCTCCTGGATGAGACTGAACCTGAAACAATACGACTGGTAGATAAAGCAGTCGACAGTCATCCGGGTGTAACTCCTCAACCTTCCAACAGTCAACTCACACGGCCACAAACCGCTCATTGTCTGTCCCCCCCACCCCACCCCCCCCCCCACCCCCACCCCGTCGCCAGCTGTACTGAGGGTAGGCACCCCAACGGGACCTAGAATGACACGTGACCCCTCCATCAGTCCTCAATGTGTACTCCCACTCAGTCCCTCAACAACGACCCCCCCCCCCCCCCCCCATCCTATCCCTCCCGCTCCCGTTTCTCCTACCTTCTCCCCTTTTTTTCGGAAAGAGGGTCATTGACATCACCAATGAAGAGAAATGTCACGAAGAATGTCAGGATGTCACGTGAGGGTCATTGACATCACCAATGAAGAGAAATGTTACAAGGAATGTCAGGATGTCAGGATGTCACGTGAGGGTCACTGACAGCACCAATGAAGAGAAATGTCACGAGGAATGTCAGGATGTCACGTGAGTGTCACTGACATCACCAATGAAGAGAAATGTCACGAGGAATGTCAGGATGTCACGGTATACCTTCTCTCTTCTCCTCATGCACCTTCTCCCCCCCCCCCCCCACCCATCCTTCCCTCCCCCTCCCCCCACATAAACGCACGTGCGCACGCACACAAAGAAGAATATCCCACTACCGCCCCCGCCACCAACAAGCTATCTCTCCCTTTTCACCCAAACCCACCCCACCCTTAACCCCCCTCCGCTCCTCTTCACTCTCATTTCAAAGACAGACGTCGGCAGTGACGGACAGTACCACAAGAGGAATGAGGAGGAACAAGGCACACTCTCCGCCCACCATTCCGAACACTACCATTAAACCACTTCCTCTTCCCCTCCTTCCTTTATTCCCCCCCCCTCCCCCCCCCCCTCCCCCCCCCCCCCCTTTGCCAAAGCAATGGCACTGACGTCGACAATGACTGGGGAGTCCAGGAGCCGTACATACATGTCGGGTAAACTTACTTCTACAACAAGATCACCTCCTGGGTACAAACTTTGTGGGTTCAGCGCAGTCTACTTTCGGACCTGTATTCTTTGGGTTTTGTCTGGGTTTCTACCTGCCAAGTGTCCAGAATGCGACGGGTGAAGGTCAGATAAAAAGAGGGATTCCCTCCTCCTGCGCATGTCTTGAATAACCGCAAACGTTCTGCGCATGTCCATCGCCATCAATGTTGTTGACAAAATGGCTTCCAAACAGCGTGTCGTCTGCTTCACAGATGCGGAGGCTCTTGTCCTCTTGCAGGCCATTAGAGATGAGCGACAAGTTCTGTTGTGTATGATAAATACTAGCAACATGATCCGTTAAAAGAATGATGCATGGGAGAGGGTTGCAGCTGATGTGTCAGCCTTGGGCGTAGCGTTGCGCACAGTGACGGGGGTGCGCAACAAATGGAGAGATTTAAAGGTGTTGGGGCAGAAGGCTGCTGCTGCGAAGACTGGGGGTGGGCCTCCGCAGAAACTCCACCCACTCACTGACTTAGTGAACGCCATCCTGGGTGAGGGCTCAGCACTATCATCTGGCATTGCAGGTATGTTGCATGTACGCTAGAATTGTTGTGTGTATTTTAGTGTTTGTGCGAATGATTTGGGTGTCAGTTACTGTTCTCTGTGATCTGTATCACTGTCCATCTGTCATTCTGTGCCTTGTGTGAAATGTTTAACTGTTACTGTTGTCAAAGTCACTAGTCAGTTTAATGTCAGACAGTGACATCTTTCATCATTATTATTTTCTTCTTTTGACAGGCTAACATGACACTGTAAAAGTGTAATCAATGATCAGTGTGTAACTGAGAGTGAGACGGGCACTCTCTTTCTTTCTCTCTCACTGGCTGTGTGTGTGTGATTGTGTCGTGTCGTGTGTGTGATATGAATCCTGCAAAGCCCCAAAAAATGTTGGGCTGCTGCTTAGTTATCTGTCATTTAGCTAACATGCTTTCATAGTTTCCAAATCATGACATGATGCATGATAGACTACAAATGAAGTAGAAGACTGCAAATGAAGTAGAAGAACATTAGTCCTAATTGGTAGCAAGTCTTGAAATCATACCTTTTCTATAGCTCAAGAGTGTGGATTATTGGATTACTACCTCAAAAGCGAATTATGAAGTAGTGAAACTACCAATGTTTGTGATTATTTTTTGTACTACTGATACTAATAAATACTAATGATGTTTTTTTTCCAGTATAAAATGAACATATTCCTCTACTGATATGCACAGTTATAATATCTGAAGGAATTCAAACAAAACAAGTTATATGATGTTAATGCTAATACTAAAGTGCATTTTCTTGTGTGTGTGTGGTGTTGGTTTTTTTTTTTTTTTTTTTTGGGGGGGGGGGGGGGGTGCTGAACAATGTCTTATGATTGATATTATGTATTTTTTGTCTTTTTCAGTGCACGGAACAGATTCAAGCAGCAGCGAGACTTGTGAGTGCGAGTATTTTGCCTTTTCTTTCCAACTATTCATTCATCTGCTACGATGTAATCATGTAGTGAAACAGAGGCACCTGTCTTGTCGGCTTTTCCCTGTATTGCACCAGTTATTGTGTTAATAGTGTTGAACTCAAATGTTAAACTGAATCACAAATAGCCTACGCACATACACATACACTTACACAAACACATGTGTATGTTGATAGTATAGTTATGTTTTCATTGTTGTGGAGCCCATGGGTGATAACTACTTCTTTCTGTCCCACTGTCAGTCTCCTTAGACTTCATTTCCTTTCATTGTTAGCTACATTTGATGATTTTATGCTGCTTCCAGAAAACATTCAGGCAAAAACTTGTGTGATGTGAAGATGTAGAACTGAGGCTGTGAATGGAAAACATACAGTATACACAAACAGATTTCAGGTTTGGTTTTATAGCATTGGGTCAGTTTGTACTTGTACGCCTTGAAGCCTTTAGCCTGTTATTTTGTCACTCCCATGAACATGCTTTGAATTTTTCTGGCCAAAATTATTCTATGGTAAAGTTTGATAAGTAGATACTAGATATACTGTGACCAATGTTTGTCCAGTAGATATTTCAAGGTGTTGATGGTTTCCGCTTTAACAAAGTGATTACATAGGCCTACTCTGTGATAGTATATATTATAGTCACAATGTCTTCTTCCACTATGTTATACTGATTACAACCCTATTCTTTGGCCTATTACATGTGATATTACTTTAGCAGTATAGATCAGCAAAAATGTTGAGTTACATACTTCCTAAATTGTCTTATTAATTAAAAGAGCAGACTAGTGTATTACTGTTAATGCATTCATTGATAACTATTAATCATTCTCAAGAGGTGAAAGATTGTGCAATAATTGATAAAATATATTTTCAACAGGTGAAAGATATTTGAAAGTTTGGAGATGACCGAGAGAGAGGCGGGGAGGAGGGGTTTGTTTGGATAAAATGATTTAATCAGTGTGTTGGTGAGGTGGAGAGAAAGAGAATCTATGTGCACACCATGGTTGTGGTCAGTACCTGTGTTAAGTGACTAACTGAATAATTTTGCAGTTGAGCACTTAACTTATGTATTATCTTTGACTTGTTTACTGTATGTTTTATTGTTTTTTTTTGTTTATTTTACCGTTACAGCACAAGGGTTTTCTTGATTTTTGTTTAGAAACTTGCTTCATGTATGTTTCAGCGCAAGAGACTGTGGTGTCAAGAAATCCAGTGATACCCAAAGAGGAATATGTGGCAACAGGTAATGAATAGTTGATTTCTTTTTTTTTTATTATGTTTTTTTAAAAAATAAAATTCATCAATAGCATATTCAAGCTTTTTTTGGCCTGGGGTCAAGTCTCCCCTGGACCTCTTAGGGCTGCAGTCTGGATGCTCTGTGCCAAATTTGGTGCTGATTGGCTCAGAAATGTGTTCACTGTGGCCAACATAGCAAGTTTGAACCTGTCATATTATGAACAGAGACCTAAGAAACAGTGTGCTTTGGCGTTTTGTTATTTAAGTGTGAGTATCCCTCTGTATTAGTCAATCTGTTATGTAAGACTGAGCATAAGCTTGCTCTAGCACTTGAATATCTCATGTAGTCTTTGCCACATAAAGTTGCTGTGCAAAATGCAGGTATGGAGCTCATTTAGTCACCATGGAATTTATTTTGTATGAAATTTTTTTTCTCTCAATTTTTTTTTTTGGGGGGAGGGGGGTGTTTGCCAATTTTTGTGGTAGTTATTTGCTACGTATGCAATATGTCTGTTGCAGTGGGAAGTGGTGCAGTGGCATCAAGTTCTTTTGTCAACAATACATGGTGTCGACTGTGTGACAGAGGTAATGTTTCTCTTTTCTAATGTTATCAAGGCTTATTTAATACTACACTCATCGACTTTTGCAAAGGATCACATTGCCAAACATTGGAAAAAACCCAAACCCACTAACTTTGGTAAAAACAAATAACCACATTTCATTCTTCTTATTCTTGTTCTTCCTCTTCAGTGTGGAGGGCCCACAATCCAACTTGATTATTCTGGCACATATTCCTTCTACTCCTGTTAGGTAATTTAGTAAACAAAAAGAAGAAAAAGAATGAAATACAGATGTGTATTTGAATTAAAATGAACTAGGTATCAAAAGTGATTATTTTTCAATTCGATCCTTAGCAAAAGTGGATGGGTATATGTAGTAGGCTACTGTATATATGTAACCGAGCGGCCCAGTCGCTCACTTGGACTGATTGGACTGGACTGTGTGACCATATTAATTCCACTACTACCAACCAAACTGGTTCGCTGGTGTCGGTCGAATGTAAATTCTTCTTAGGAAGCTCTATATGATCAGCCAAGCAGGGGTCCCTACTCTTACTAGTGCTACATGAATGTAATGTTTGTATAGTAATACCATAGACATTGATAATAGTAATAAAAGATACTGTAGTACATCATATTTTCTTTTAGTTATGTACATGTAATAACTAAATAAAAGATAGTTTGTATAGTTACAATTATGAATTGACTGAAGGTAATGTTTTCTTCTGGCAAACACGATCATTTTTTCTGAAAAGATATGGATTTTAGAAAACGCCTCATTCATGAGTAATTGTTTTACATTTCTTTTAACGCTCTTGATTTAGCAGTCTTTAGAAAAATGTTCAATAACAAATCTGAAACAAATGATCATTATCAATTTGACAGGATCTGATCCATGTGAGGTGCTCTTGGCAAGTAGCAGCCCCTCCCGACCAGTCTCGGCTAATGCCAACCTCTCCCAGGAAGGTATGTGCACATTGACTTCATTGGCTCAGTTGTGTTATGATGCCTAAAGCCTAGTCATTTTGGAGAGAGAGAGAGAGAGAGAGGGAAAGAAAGAAAGAGAGAGAGAGAGAGAGAGAACTAGCCATGAGACTACTTTTCCCTTGCATTCAATCAATGTTGCTAAGGAGATCCCTTTTAGATTTTGAGACTGTATGAAAGGTATGGTCTGAGGTTTTATGTTACTCAGCAGACAGACCTCTATCTTTTTTTACACATAATTTTTTGGAAATACCTGTAAATATAATAGGTTTGTTTTTCAAAAATTGACCAAGAAATTTTGGACCAAGAGTTAGTTAGTTAGTTAGTTAGTGTTTATAGGGTCCAGCGGACTACTAGGAGCCAAATCAGGACCTCAGCTATCATATCTAAGTCTCTAAATACAAATACCCACACTAGTATTAACACATAGCTTAAAATTTATGAGGACAAAAGCACAATTATCTGTTCAACTCCGACGACACCTGTATACATAATTAAAACACTATATTTTATAAAATAAGTTTACCTCTTTCAAAAAAGAAAAAATAAGATCTACTGAAATCTCACGAAAAAGAACTGATAAATCACTGGTGGAAAAGAACTTCTCTCTGATACACATCAAATCAGCACATTCTGTCAAAAAATGATTAACACTGAACAAGCTGTCACACGCAACACACAATGGGGGGTCTTCCCCTCTGAGTATCCAACTGTGCGTTATATAGCTGTGCCCAATATGTAACCGTGACAAAACCGATTCCTCTTTACGGTTACATACCACCGATGGGAAAGGAATAGTTAAATCTGGGCAAATTTTAAACAATTTATTATGAATTTGATTACACCATTCACTCTGCCACAGTTCACGACAATACAAACTAGATTTATGACGTAGATCAGAGTGAGGAACAAACTGCATAGGCCTCCTGGAAAGACTTGCACCGAGAGCTTGTTTGGCTGCTTTGTCCACCACTGAGTTACCATAGATTCCCATGTGGCTGGGGACCCACAAGAAAACTATATGCTTTCCCGAAGAGACAAGCCGAGTATGAAGATCATGAATATCAGCCAAAACTGGATGTGAAACTTCTCTTGTCGATAGAGCCGACAATGCCGACAATGAATCCGATAAAATAAGGAAATCATTCTGATCTGACCTGGACACTGCACTGAGGGCCAGATTTAAAGCCTTCAGTTCAGCAGTATAAACAGACGACCAATCCCGCAATCTTAACAAAGTAGGCTCCTGAAAATTGTTATCACACACAATGGCAGCTGCAGCCCTCTCACCTTTTTTAGAACCATCTGTAAAAATCTTGATAAAATCTTGATAAAGTTCACATTGCCCAAGATAAAGTTGTTTATATGCAGCACTCGAGGTGACCTCCTTTCGAAATTGAGTTAAATATAAATTAATCTCTGGATTGGCGACTTTCCAGGGAGGTACATCAGTCTGTAATGGACCGTCATCAACAGCATCAAGGTCAATGCCAGCTGCCCCGAAGTGGGGCAAAATACGAATACCCAGTGGAGGAACCTCATTTGGCTTTAGATCATATTTGGCTCTAAAAGGCGGGTTCATGACAATATCATAGGCAGGGTTTTCTGGATTAGCCCTCAGTTTCAGATAGTAATTCATGGAAAGACACAACCTCCTTAGCTCCAGAGGGGGTTCACCAGATTCAACATACAAACTCTCTTTTGGAGATGTGCGAAATGCTCCCAGAGCAATCCGCAGTCCTTGATGATGAATTGGATCAAGAGCTTTGAGGTAAGATTTTCTTGCAGAACCATATACCACACACCCATAATCTAGCTTTGGTCTCACCAAAGCCCGATACAATCGCAACAAAGTTCGCTTGTCTGCACCCCAATCAGTGTGACTAATAACCTTCAAAACATTCAAACCTGACTGGCAAGATTGTTTAATGTACTTAATGTGAGGCAAAAAAGAAAGCTTATTATCAAAAATAACCCCCAAAAATTTCACTTGTTTGGAAACTTTAATTACTTGACCATTGAGACTGATAGCTGGTTCTAAGACCTGAGATCTTTTCCTATGGAAATGAACACACTCTGTCTTAGTAGCTGAAAACTTAAATCCATTTTCAGTAACCCACTGCTGAACACGATTAACACACAACTGAAGTTGACGCTCAGCTGCAGCCAAAGTTTTCCCCTTGGCAGAGATGGAGAAGTCATCAACAAATAATGACTTATCAATTCCAGAATTTACTGACTGGACGATGTTATTAATCTTGAGATTGAACAGAAGTGGAGAAAGGATGCTACCCTGAGGGACACCCATCTCCTGCTCAAAAGGATCCGAAAAGGTCGAATGAAGCCTAACACTGAAATGCCTGTTAGACAAAAAATTAGCAATAAACATTGGTAAATTACCTTTGAAATCAAGTGCCTTCAAATCCTGGAGAATGCCATGCCTCCATGTTGTGTCATAAGCTTTTTCTAAATCAAAAAGAATAGAAACTACATGTTCTCCATTAATCAAAGCATTCCTGATAAAAGACTCATATCGAACCAGGTGATCAGTAGTACTGCGGTTGTTCCGAAATCCACACTGGGAAACATCTAAGGCCCCCAGACATTCTAACTGCCATAACAATCGAGAATATACCATTCTCTCCATAGTTTTACATAAGCAACTAGTGAGAGCTATAGGACGATAGTTGTTAGGGTCCGAATGATCTTTCCCTGGTTTAGGAATAGGGATAACAACCGCCTCTCTCCAAGAAGGTGGAAAATACCCTGAACACCAAACATGATTAAACAGAGACAACAACACCTTTAAACCCTCAGCTGGCAAATGTTGAATAAATTGATAATGAATGTCATCTGGTCCAGGAGCTGAGTTGTTGGCTTTCAAAATGGCGTCCTTTAACTCATCCATGCTGAAAACGCAGTTGTAATCCTCAGAACTATCTGGCACGAAGGAACAAGATTTTGACTCTGCTGATCTTTTGATACGCTGGAATTCCTTGCAATAATGATCAGCTGACGAATTTTGATGGATAGTAACAGCTAACAAGTTAGCAACCTCCTTTTTATTAGTAATAATCGATCCATTTACTTGCAAACATTTTATAACTGATGTAACCGACTTTCCCTTAATCTTACGGATTAGTTTCCAGACTTTCCTTGAATTGACCTTAAAGGACAGATTTGAACAAAATTTTTTCCAAGATTCTTTCTTCTTAGTTTTAAAAGTATACCGACACTTAGCCCTACACGCCTGATGTTTAACTTTGTTCCCCACCATAGGAAACCTAGCAAAAAGTCTTTGAGCACCTTTTCTCTTACCCTTCAAAGTTTTGCACTCTTTATCATACCAAGGGGTCTTAACATAATTTGGTTTATCACGGGACTTGGGAATAGCTTCCTTAGCACTCTCTACAATCACTTTAGTGAACTGCAAAACAGGATCATCATAACTCCGCAACAGATTCATAGGCAGTCTACTTACAATCTGTTGCTGATAAAGGCTCCAATCTGCAGAGCGAAACTTCCATGTTTCCCGAGGGGACTCCTGCATTTGCTTTGTAAAATAAATAAAAATCGGAAAGTGATCACTCCCGCTTAGGTCCGAATGAACCTGCCACTCTAAGTCCAAAAATAAGGAAGGGTCGGAAATGGACAAATCCAAGTGAGTCAAAGAACCAGAAGGAGAACAAAAGGTCGGTGAGCCTGAATTCAGAAGACAGAGATCATGATCCGATATAAAATCCTCAAGAACTTTCCATTGAGAATTGGTGCAGTTACTTCCCCACTGTGGAGAATGGCCATTCAAGTCACCCAATAAAAGAAATGGGCGAGGGAGCTGAGAAATTAAACCATCCAACTGACTCTTCGAAATCACAGAAGATGGAGACAGATACAAACAACATATCGTAACGACCTTGTTTAACGAGATACGAGCTGCCACTGCCTCCAGATCCGTCTGAAGTGGAATTTCTGTATGTAGTACCGAATTATGAATATAAAGAGAAACGCCTCTCCTTGAAAAGTCTGCAGAAGCTGGCTTGAGTAAGCAGGAGAAACCAGGAATCTCATGCTTCTTACTTGCAGTTAAAAGGGTTTCCTGAAGAGCAATTACCGAAGATCTATACTCTGTCAATAATAGCTCAAGGTCCCGACAATTTGCTTTAACTCCCCTTATGTTCCACTGGAGTATGTCCATGTTAGGTTGTTAAAAGAATATCTATCAGCCCTCTTCTCCAGAAACTTCACTGTCCACCAAAGAACTAAAACGGTTCTTCAAGACAAGGTCAGAAGCCGATGCTCCTGATAAATTTCTAAGTTGTTTGTTGCCATGCTTGGAATTTGCTCTTACTGGACTGAAACCTGCTGCACCAAATACCTGACTTCGAGATTTTCCCCTAGGAGGGTCTGGAGTCCGAAAAGGACGCTCCTCACTGCGTGCCTGTCTCGTACTGCTGTTATTGGCCTGTGAGCGAGGGGACATCTCTTTCCTCCGATCCTTCACCCCTGACCTCTGATCCACAGCACTTTGTACAACTGAAACACTTCTTCCCTCACCAGCAGGGACTGAAGCCTGTTGTACACTGCTGGACGGAACACTATTGCATTTCTGAGACAAAACCTCAACTGATTGTTCAAGTATAGTAAGCCGATCCAAAACCGATGACAACAATTCTGTCAATTTCTTCTCCAGAGCAGTGAATGGAGCTGCTCCCAGATCATCACCCGATGACCGGTTCGCAGAATCGTTAACCACCTTCTGTGCATAAGTCGCAGCCGAAGGAGTCCTGGCCTCCACTAGCCTTCTAGCCTCAAGAAAGGAACATTTCCTCTCAATCTTTACTTTCTGAATCTCGCATTCCTTTTTCCACACTGGACAACTTTTTGAATTTGATGGATGATCACCCTTACAATTGACACAGTATACAGCATTTATACAAGATTCATCATGCTTCTTCTGTCCACAGTCACGACAGATCTCCTGACCCCGACAAGCTCGGCTGGAATGCCCAAAGCGTTGGCACTTGAAACACCGCAAAGGAGATGGTACAAAAGGCGTAACTTTCACTCGGACATAACCCACTTTGACAAACTCTGGGGGAGATGGCATAGCAAAAGTCAAGAATAGTGTGTTGGTTTCGATTAAGTCACTTCCTTTAGAGATTTTAACTCTATGGACCTGCAGAACACCCTGACTTTCCATCTCAGTCCGAATTTCTGATTCAGCAACTCCAGCCAAGTCAACACATCTGATTACCCCTTTCGAGTAGTTGAGAAAGGGGTGAATGGAAACCTTAACTGTGATCTGCATGAGTTGAGAACCATCCCTTTTCAGCAGCAACCGAGACGCCGCTTCCGTAGCACAGTTAACAAGGTAACTACCAGATCGGAGTCTTTTGATCATTTTAAATCCTGTGGACGAAACTCCCTCGAACCACTTGCAAACAGCGAACGGAGAAATCCGAGCAATGGATTCTTTCGGATCTTTTGCTTCCACTAAAAGGAAGCTTGGCCATGTGTTTTGGATACCCTTTCTCTTTGCCACTTCTCTTATCTCATTATCTGAATCTGAATCTCTATTCATAGTCTCGTCCATAAGCGTGCCATGTCCATCATCATTTCTTCTCTTTTTGTTAGGGGGTAGTTGTTTAGATGTCATAATGAAAGAAAAAAACTTCACCTCCCCTACTCCCCACCCGCCATCGAGTGCCCACAAGGGCGATGCCCCTAAGCGGTCCTCCAGCAAAGGGAAACACCAGGGTTATAGTGCAGGTATACACCGCGTGGCATGCGCTCCACCCCATCCACCAGGCTCATGACCAACTGCCGGGAACGGACAGGAGGCCACTCACCTGGCTTCCAGGACAAGCAACGTGGCACACGGTTTGACCCATGCCATGCCCACACTGTGAAGGCGACCGGTTGACAGCATTGGGCCCCATGCTGCCCCCCGTCTAGGGGAAGTCCGGGCCAAAGTGGCGTGTTGAGGGGCGCGGATCCTACTCCGAGTCCCTCTCAACCACCAGGACACCATTCTCCCCCGACACGGGCCGCACCGCACGGTCAACACGGTGGACCAAGAGGCCACAGAGAAAATAGAAAGTGCTACAGAAGACTTGTGAAAAAAGGAAAAGAATAGGGTAAAGATCCGTAAAGGCAGAAGATAGACAAAACAGAAAACTGCAGATTAATAAGGAGAATGCTGAAAGAGAAATGCAGGTGAAAGAACCATGGGTAGGCAGAAAAAACACAAAAAACAGAGAAAAAGAAAGCCCACTTAAAACAAAGTCCCACCCTCAAGGGGCACAAGAGGGTGACCCTGAGAACTAAAAATAAGACACCCCACCCAGGTCCCCCAGGGCAGACCCCGGTGGGGGTTTGGACCAAGAGACAAAAATGGTTAAATCTTGAAAACAAAACATGAATCAATAAATATTTCTGTATAAAGCTAGATATTTGGACATGGAAGTAGTGTGCACAATGTAAAACCTGTGTAACTTTTTACATGCAACTTTATAAAGGCAAACTTCAAGTGAGTCCAAACAACAATTGAAAAAATGTAATGGGAGAAACAAAGTTAGAGAATAAGGAACACTTCTGACAGTTCACATATGCTTTTATTTCACATTGTCCACATTTATGGCCTTTTTTTCTGCAAAAACTCAACCTATTAATGTGATAAAATGTCTGTGGGATCTGTCACCTTTGTGACATTATTTATAATGGTTTTTCTTTTAACAGATGAAATTATCTTGGATTTGGAGGCGGCTAGCTCTGTGTCCACACTAGGTTCAGGTGCAAGGAAGGCAGGTAAGAAAATACCTTCATAGTTGTAGGACATAACATGCAGGCATAAAAACCTTTACCAGAAAATAACCCATTTCTTTGAAAGACTTTGTAATGCAGTTGGAACTGCTAATTGACTTAAGGGAACCTTATGCTTTAAAACCACATGTGTCCAGTATGTTTTCTGGAGGTTTCACTTACTATCACATTCTCTGTTGTCTCATTGGCTGTTTTCTCTATTTTTGCCTACCATGGTCTTCACTTTCATGAACAACACTGCAAGTGCCTGTTTATCTTAGGCCTGCTTGATGGCAGAATATAATCCGTCTTTGATGTGTTTAAAGAAAAGCAAAAAAAATTAGCCCTGTCACAGAGTCCCATACTGAAATTGAACTCCATAGCACCTAAATCATCGTCATCATCATCATCCATTACGGCATTTTGAAATATGTCACATGATTTTTGGTGCTACATATTGGAGCATGGCGTTTGTAGCAGCAACAGGGGGAAAAGACATAAAAATAAGACATAAAAAGAAACCAAAAACAACTCTGACACATATCCACCCTACTGGGAATGATCACCGGAGATAATACTGTTTTTTGATAGCCTGTGTATGTAGAAGAGAAAAAGACTTGTCTGAAGGAAAATCTGCAGTGGCACACTCTTAATGTCATACCTCATTCTCAATTCTGCCTTTCATGCAGTTAACTCTTGAATCTCATCCACTGAGGCAGTCAGAATGTAAATGCATTTTGTACAGTGTTCAATGAAAAGAAGAGGCACAAACTACTGTTTTGGAACAGTGGATACATGTTTATTTATCAACACAGCACATATAACATTAAAAATGCACAAACACAAAAGAGTAGGTCAAGTACAAGGTATCTAAACTCACACACGCCAGTACTATGAATCAATCATGTTGATAGAGAATCATTGAATTCACTGGTAATACATTCCACATGCTTTCTCATCCCAGCAGTCGCTATCTGAAAGCACCCCTCCCATCAAACTTTCAGAAATTGTCAAAGTGGCTACTCTTCATTCCAGCCATCCCACGTAAATGCTCACAATCTGATCTCAAATATAAACACGACAGCTTTGCTGTATCTGTACCGATTATGTTCGCACAAAAATCACTAGAAAAGCAAAATATTGGTGTGCATTAAAAACTTTTCTTATTTCAGGCATAGCCATAACACCGACTACCCAGGGTGTGAAGAGGAGATCGATGGCATCAGAGAAGATAATGAAATATGATGCTGGCTTGGAACAGCTAAGTGACAGCCAGGTGGAAACTGACAAGTGTAGGAGAGAGTTTTATAAGAGTGCAACTGCTCTGAACAATCTCCGAATTGAGAGAGAAAAATTAGAAATACCAAAACTAAAATGAGAGCTTGGTTTAGAGTAATGCTCGATTTCATGATTTGCACAACTGTAAGATTGCTCCTCCTCCCATTATTTTTAGAGAGAGTTGTGACACGATTAGTTCTCAAGTAATGCTTCACAGAAAGTTTTATGTGAGTAATTCTTGACGTGGTTTGACAGAATTCTTAGTAGTTTTTTTCAGCAACTATGGATTGCACCTAATTTCTTGTTCCCTCATCTACCTGAAGAATAATTGTTTCGTCGAGTGTTCCAATGTTTATGGCTGTTGAAAAATGTACTTCCCTTTGGAAGTTAGTTATTATGCTAAAAATATGGAGTCATGTAACCATTGTGTTTACACACTTCCAGTGTCGGCCAAAATGTGAAACCATTTATCACAGGCATGACTGTTTCCACATTCTGTTATCTTATTCACAGGGAGGCACTGTACAACAGATCAGACCACACGTGCTTTGGTAAAATTCTATGTAGTTTTCATGGGGATAGTTTTGCTAACAAGCAATGCATGAATTGGTATCATATGGAACATCAGAAACTATGCAGCCGTAAGATAGCGCTCGATGAACCTCTGTCGAACTAACTGACCGGCAGCCTGTCGCCTTCTTTCATTGGCGTCATGCGCCTGTGGGTTGGCCTGTTCAGCCTCTTCAGCTCGAGCATTCACTTCTGGACCTCTGTCTTCTTGAGTGTCTGGTGGCAGGTCAATGTCATCCGGTGGCAGGTCGATGTTGTGTCTTGCGAAGCTGTGCAGGATCAGGCAGGCAGTGATGATCTGGAAAACCAAACAGAACATGTACATGTTTCAATGAAATTTGCACATTTACATGTATGGCAATATGTGTGAACCAGTAGTCAAAAATACAAAAAAAGGCCCCTTTTGCTTTTTATCAAGGCTGTTAAGGTCAGTGACTTTTTTCTTGTATGTCTAAGGCTTGGTATAGTGAGGTGGGGCCCAGTTCTCTCCTTTTAACATTTTAACCTCCCCCAATAATAATTTTTGAGTCAAGCACCCATTTGCACCTGGTAGGATTTATGAAAATTTGACTACAGTACCTTTCCTATGGACACCCTTACAGTGCCAAGAATTGCGAACCCAGGACTTCTTGCTTGTAACTCCCAAATGCTAACCACTAAACTGTGGCAGCTCAAAAAAAGAAAAGAAGAGAAAGATTAATTTGTTCATGCAATTTTTTTATGCATGTTATCAAAATGTGGCTTCTCGGGTTCCAGAAATCTAGCTCGCAATATAGTGAAATTAGGACTAAATTCGTGTAACATGAATTTTTCAAATGTCTTACGTGCATGCAACAACTCTATTTTTGTTCCGCATATTCTTCTTGGATGCCCATTACTACATCCATTGTATCATGCTGAGGGCATATGCAATGAATATGGCAGTGTTGAAAATATTCTGTAGAATCCTATATTTTCATTTTTTTTATAATAGGTGCTGTTCTTAGTCAATCACAAACTTATAGGCAAGCAATGGTATTTTTCCTGAGTAAGGTAGTTACATTATTGTTTTGTTAAGAATGGCATTTTTATTGTAACTCTTTATTTAGGGGAGTTTTCTGTTTGTTTGATATTTTTCTTTCACTTCAGTCCAATATCATGTTTGATGAAAAGGCTTCAAATACACTACTAAACTGAACTGATTATGAGTTTGATCCTGGTGTTTGTTGCTGGCTGTGCACCTATAATCTTCTTCCTGTGCCTTTCAAACCGATTTGTTGGAACTGAGTCATGCAGATTTTCAGTCCCATTGCATCATGGTCTCAGGTGGTGGTTTCTGTTTGGGACTTGTGAAGGCAGTGTGCATGCGTGAGATCAGTGCCCCTTTCCATTCTTGCTCTTATCCTCACCATGGATTAGGAGTTTTTTGGGGTTAAGGCAGGTGTCGATCTCTTCAGCACTGTTTTTCAACGTTACAGAGTGAAGAAACTTAAACTAGAGAACATTAGGCATGAACAAAAGCGAAAGTCCTGATATAAACCGCCCTCCATTTGAAACTGCTAAATTGTTAAAAGTCAGTACAAAAGACTGGTAAGAAGAACAGACTCTCGACCGATGATCAGCTGCCCCAACTACAGCAACACCACAGACCACATCTTCATACTGGCAACTGAATCACAATGATTATAATTGCAGGCTGACCAATCAGCATGCATAGGTTTGAATCTAATAGGCCCACAATGTAATTTTCCGTAATAAGGTCGACAACTACTCAGAGAGCTATGGGCCCCATGAAAAGACTGATACATTATAACAGACAGTGAAGAGAACGACACTCCATGCAGCCTCAAAGCTAAATAGAACTCCATAGCATCATCTTAGTCATCCTCATCTTCTTCCATCATGCATTAGAAAACTTTCATTATCCATAGACTTACACATGCTCTTTGGAATACCCCACTGTGGAAACATACTTAGCGTAAAAAAAAACCCAACATATGGGCCTATGATTTTTTTCTTCCTCAAAATGCAGATCTGTTAACATTTTGTCATGATTAGTTTGTGCCTATGACAACATTACAAAGATTTCTTGCGGTATCTTTCGAATGACTACTCCAAAGATGGAAACACAGAAGCACTCAAAATAACACAAACCTGGGGACTCAAAATCCCAGAAAATGGCACACCTGTGAAGAATCAGTGCATCATGCACTGACCCTGGCCAGCGAACAATGACGTTGATGAACAACAGGTCAGCATCACAGATCACCTGCAACATTTATACCACTGCCAGTAATGGTCACAATAAGGGGTCTTTGAAAATCACACAGTGTGTGTGTGTGTGTGTGTGTGTGTGTGTGTCACTGTGTGTGTATGTGTACCTCATGCACAGCCACAGTTCTCAACCGATTAACACCGGGTTATCACTATCAAGCATCCTTTGATTCCTTGGCACCCCTTGAATACCACACCCGGGACGGGGTTGTTGAGCAGCCAGAGTGTGCAGTGCTTAGCTACCACTGCAGAGAGAGAGACATGCACATCACAGCCATAGTTAAACACCTAAATTTTGCTTCATTTTTCGCCCACTGTCACTTTGTTTTGAAAGCTTACTAAGCAGAACTTTAAATTGTCTTATACGCCACGTATCACCCTTTTTGAAATGAAAATTAGCAAAAATGCTACTAGATCTATATTTGTTCTAAACAACACAACACAACAAACAAAACAACAACAAACAAACAAAAAACAATACATGAAAGGCTTGTGAAGTCATCAAGAAGGGATTTGTGATTCTTAGTCTGTTCGGTTCAGTTGCGTGTTACATTTCAAGAACAAAAAACAATCTTACCTGCACACTGATTGAATGAAAGGTTTTGTGGTTGACGTATTCCTGTTCCCCCTCCGTTGGAGCTTGGAATCTTCACGTGGCTTCCGTCAATGCACCCGATGACGTTAGGAAAACCTGGGTTCATCCTGAAAAACAACCTAACCTTAATTTGATGAAAGGTCAAACACACACACCCCATACTCAAACAAATGAAGAATTAAAAAGGGTTTTTTGCAACTGTCCCCTAATGGACCATTAAAATAATTTGATTTGTTGTTTGGAATGGCCCTGGACCGAGGCTGATGGTGGTGCGGACGATAAACCCAAAATAACATCCCATACTCTCTCAGACACACACACAGACACAAACACACAGACAAAGACTGAAGAAGCACTTAACTAAAACAAGTTTTATAAAACTATTAAAAGGCCATAAACATGATAAAGTCACACCACACGCACACACACACACACTGACCCTAAGTAACGGTGACACACACAAGCACGAAGACAGATTTAGCACACACACACACACACACACACACACGCACACACACACACAAGAGCTAAAGCCAACTATCGTAGCAGACGAACTTGGGAACTACATTTATCTGCTTGTCCTATAATGAACAGACGTCAAGACAGATCACGCACACACATACAGACTGTGACGCACACAAAGTGACAGTCACAGACAGACACAAACACACATATCACATATATTTGGCCACAGTTTTACGAACTATTCTATTGTGTACTAACCCGTAGAATTTCTGGCTGATCGCATCACCCTCGGCATCAGTAGCTGGCATTTTCACTTCCACAGACAAGCGACGCAACGTGTGTGAAATCAAATTCAATGTCTTCTCGAAGGGTACTGTCAGCTGGATGATGTTGTGACGACGAAATTGGAACTTTGCGTGAATTTCGTCGTCACTGAACGCGTCCAATGGGTTAGTTCTGTCCCGTAAAATACGGTTTCTCCTCAATAGTTGCCTTCGTCGGTGAAAAAAATAACATTGGCAGCCATCTTTATTTTCATCTAACTCACAGCGGACTCCTGCCTTCTCCTCGTTGTAGCTTACTCGCCCGTCACCCACTGCTAATCACGAGGTTAAAATTACTCTCGAAATATGGATCCCCAAGTAACGGCCCTTCGAGCTTACGAGGTGTGGTGGTCGCTTCCCCGTCACCCACGACATGCATGTACGGCCCCAGGAGGGGGATGAGCATGCACACGGCGGTGGCCACACTGCCTGTGATGCCAGACAGGAAAGCGCTCAGCCTGCAAGAATCCAGCGAAGAGTCAATAATGAATCAGTCAGTTCACCGATCGATCAATCGACAAAACTAAACCGTAGAAACTCCAAATTATGCCAAATCATTGAAAGCAATGCAGTAGTATCTTTTCTGGTTAAACCCACACCGAAAATACGTGCTGATAGTGTTTATAGGGTCCAGCGGACTACTAGGAGCCAAATCAGGACCTCAGCTATCATATCTAAGTTTCTAGATACAAATACCCACACTAGTATTAACACATCGCTTAAAATTTATGAGGACAAAAGCACAATTATCTGTTCAACTCCGACGACACCTGTATACATTATTAAAACACTATATTTTATAAAATAAGTTTACCTCTTTCAAAAAGAAAAAATAAGATCTACTGAAATCTCACGAAAAAGAACTGATAAATCACTGGTGGAAAAGAACTTCTCTCTGATACACATCAAATCAGCACATTCTGTCAAAAAATGATTAACACTGAACAAGCTGTCACACGCAACACACCATGGGGGTCTTCCCCTCTGAGTATCCAACTGTGCGTTATATAGCTGTGCCCAATATGTAACCGTGACAAAACCGATTCCTCTTTACGGTTACGTACCACCGATGGGAAAGGATTGGTTAAATCTGGCAAATTTTAAACAATTTATTATGAATTTGATTACACCATTCACTCTGCCACAGTTCACGACAATACAAACTAGATTTATGACGTAGATCAGAGTGAGGAACAAACTGCATAGGCCTCCGGGAAAGACTTGCACCGAGAGCTTGTTTGGCTGCTTTGTCCACCACTGAGTTACCATAGATTCCATGTGGCTGGGGACCCACAAGAAAACTATATGCTTTCCCGAAGAGACAAGCCGAGTATGAAGATCATGAAAAATCAGCCAAAACTGGATGTGAAACTTCTCTTGTCGATAAAGCCGACAATGCCGACAATGAATCCGATAAAATAAGGAAATCATTCTGATCTGACCTGGACACCGCACTGAGGGCCAGATTTAAAGCCTTCAGTTCAGCAGTATAAACAGACGACCAATCCCGCAATCTTAACAAAGTAGGCTCCTGAAAATTGTTATCACACACAATGGCAGCTGCAGCCCTCTCACCTTTTTTAGAACCATCTGTAAAAATCTTGATAAAATCTTGATAAAGTTCACATTGCACTGGGAAACATCTAAGGCCCCCAGACATTCTAACTGCCATAACAATCGAGAGTATACCATTCTCTCCATAGTTTTACATAAGCAACTAGTGAGAGCTATAGGACGATAGTTGTTAGGATCCGAATGATCTTTCCCTGGTTTAGGAATAGGGATAACAACCGCCTCTCTCCAAGAAGGTGGAAAATACCCTGAACACCAAACATGATTAAACAGAGACAACACCTTTAAACCCTCAGCTGGCAAATGTTGAATAAATTGATAATGAATGTCATCTGGTCCAGGAGCCGAGTTGTTGGCTTTCAAAATGGCGTCCTTTAACTCATCCATGCTGAAAACAGTTGTAATCCTCAGAACTATCTGGCACGAAGGAACAAGATTTTGACTCTGCTGATCTTTTGATACGCTGGAATTCCTTGCAATAATGATCAGCTGACGAATTTTGATGGATAGTAACAGCTAACAAGTTAGCAACCTCCTTTTTATTAGTAATAATCGATCCATTTACTTGCAAACATTTTATAACTGATGTAACCGACTTTCCCTTAATCTTACGGATTAGTTTCCAGACTTTCCTTGAATTGACCTTAAAGGACAGATTTGAACAAAAATTTTTCCAAGATTCTTTCTTCTTAGTTTTAAAAGTATACCGACACTTAGCCCTACACGCCTGATGTTTAACTTTGTTCCCCACCATAGGAAACCTAGCAAAAAGTCTTTGAGCACCTTTTCTCTTACCCTTCAAAGTTTTGCACTCTTTATCATACCAAGGGGTCTTAACATCATTTGGTTTATCACGGGACTTGGGAATAGCTTCCTTAGCACTCTCTACAATCACTTTAGTGAACTGCAAAACAGGATCATCATAACTCCGCAACAGATTCATAGGCAGTCTACTTAAAATCTGTTGATAAAGACTCCAATCTGCAGAGCGAAACTTCCATGTTTCCCGAGGGGACTCCTGCATTTGCTTTGTAAAATAAATAAAAATCGGAAAGTGATCACTCCCGCTTAGGTCCGAATGAACCTGCCACTCTAAGTCCAAAAATAAGGAAGGGTCGAAATGGACAAATCCAAGTGAGTCAAAGAACCAGAAGGAGAACAAAAGGTCGGTGAGCCTGAATTCAGAAGACAGAGATCATGATCCGATATAAAATCCTCAAGAACTTTCCCTTGAGAATTGGTGCAGTTACTTCCCCACTGTGGAGAATGGCCATTCAAGTCACCCAATAAAAGAAATGGGCGAGGGAGCTGAGAAATTAAACCATCCAACTGACTCTTCGAAATCACAGAAGATGGAGACAGATACAAACAACATATCGTAACGACCTTGTTTAACGAGATACGAGCTGCCACTGCCTCCAGATCCGTCTGAAGTGGAATTTCTGTATGTAGTACCGAATTATGAATATAAAGAGAAACGCCTCTCCTTGAAAAGTCTGCAGAAGCTGGCTTGAGTAAGCAGGAGAAACCAGGAATCTTATGCTTCTTACTTGCAGTTAAAAGGGTTTCCTGAAGAGCAATTACCGAAGATCTATACTCTGTCAATAATAGCTCAAGGTCCCGACAATTTGCTTTAACTCCCCTTATGTTCCACTGGAGTATGTCCATGTTAGGTTGTTAAAAGAATATCTATCAGCCCTCTTCTCCAGAAACTTCACTGTCCACCAAAGAACTAAAACGGTTCTTCAAGACAAGGTCAGAAGCCGATGCTCCTGATAAATTTCTAAGTTGTTTGTTGCCATGCTTGGAATTTGCTCTTACTGGACTGAAACCTGCTGCACCAAATACCTGACTTCGAGATTTTCCCCTAGGAGGGTCTGGAGTCCGAAAAGGACGCTCCTCACTGCGTGCCTGTCTCGTACTGCTGTTATTGGCCTGTGAGCGAGGGGACATCTCTTTCCTCCGATCCTTCACCCCTGACCTCTGATCCACAGCACTTTGTGCAACTGAAACACTTCTTCCCTCACCAGCAGGGACTGAAGCCTGTTGTACACTGCTGGACGGAACACTATTGCATTTCTGAGACAAAACCTCAACTGATTGTTCAAGTATAGTAAGCCGATCCAAAACCGATGACAACAATTCTGTCAATTTCTTCTCCAGAGCAGTGAATGGAGCTGCTCCCAGATCATCACCCGATGACCGGTTCGCAGAATCGTTAACCACCTTCTGTGCATAAGTCGCAGCCGAAGGAGTCCTGGCCTCCACTAACCTTCTAGCCTCAAGAAAGGAACATTTCCTCTCAATCTTTACTTTCTGAATCTCGCATTCCTTTTTCCACACTGGACAACTTTTTGAATTTGCTGGATGATCACCCTTACAATTGACACAGTATACAGCATTTATACAAGATTCATCATGCTTCTTCTGTCCACAGTCACGACAGATCTCCTGACCCCGACAAGCTCGGCTGGAATGCCCAAAGCGTTGGCACTTGAAACACCGCAAAGGAGATGGTACAAAAGGCGTAACTTTCACTCGGACATAACCCACTTTAACAAACTCTGGGGGAGATGGCATAGCAAAAGTCAAGAATAGGTGTTGGTTTCGATTAAGTCACTTCCTTTAGAGATTTTAACTCTATGGACCTGCAGAACACCCTGACTTTCCATCTCAGTCCGAATTTCTGATTCAGCAACTCCAGCCAAGTCAACACATCTGATTACCCCTTTCGAGTAGTTGAGAAAGGGGTGAATGGAAACCTTAACTGTGATCTGCAGGAGTTGAGAACCATCCCTTTTCAGCAGCAACCGAGACGCCGCTTCCGTAGCACAGTTAACAAGGTAACTACCAGATCGGAGTCTTTTGATCATTTTAAATCCTGTGGACGAAACTCCCTCGAACCACTTGCAAACAGCGAACGGAGAAATCCGAGCAATGGATTCTTTCGGATCTTTTGCTTCCACTAAAAGGAAGCTTGGCCATGTGTTTTGGATACCCTTTCTCTTTGCCACTTCTCTTATCTCATTATCTGAATCTGAAACTATTCATAGTCTCGTCCATAAGCGTGCCATGTCCATCATCGTTTCTTCTCTTTTTGTTAGGGGGTAGTTGTTTAGATGTCATAATGAAAGAAAAAAACTTCACCTCCCCTACTCCCCACCCGCCATCGAGTGCCCACAAGGGCGATGCCCCTAAGCGGTCCTCCAGCAAAGGGAAACACCAGGGTTATAGTGCAGGTATACACCGCGTGGCACGCGCTCCACCCCATCCACCAGGCTCATGACCAACTGCCGGGAACGGACAGGAGGCCACTCACCTGGCTTCCAGGACAAGCAACGTGGCACACGGTTTGACCCATGCCATGCCCACACTGTGAAGGCGACCGGTTGACAGCATTGGGCCCCATGCTGCCCCCCGTCTAGGGGAAGTCCGGGCCAAAGTGGCGTGTTGAGGGGCGCGGATCCTACTCCGAGTCCCTCTCAACCACCAGGACACCATTCTCCCCCGACACGGGCCGCACCGCACGGTCAACACGGTGGACCAAGAGGCCACAGAGAAAATAGAAAGTGCTACAGAAGACTTGTGAAAAAAGGAAAATAGGATAAAGATCCGTAAAGGCAGAAGATAGACAAAACAGAAAACTGCAGATTAATAAGGAGAATGTTGAAAGAGAAATGCAGGTGAAAGAACCATGGGTAGGCAGAAAAACACAAAAAACAGAGAAAAAGAAAGCCCACTTAAAACAAAGTCCCACCCTCAAGGGCACAAGAGGGTGACCCTGAGAACTAAAAATAAGACACCCCACCCAGGTCCCCCAGGGCAGACCCCGGTGGGGGATTCCGCCTGAGGACTGGACACAATCGCCTGCTCCACCACATGAACACAAAATTTGGCATTGGACAGAGTGGAGAGTGCCCTTGTGGTGAGGGACCAATGACAACCGACCACATCCTTCAAGTCTGCACGACGTATGCAGCATCCAGGAGAAAGTATGGCCAACACCGACATCAGTGGAAGCCAAGCTGTATGGCACCCTGGAGGAACTGCGACGGACGGCAGCCTTCATCGAGGACACCGGGCTGCTCATCTAGCGGGATGGCGAACGAGGAAGAAGATGAAAAATGTTATCTCCTTCAGAGAACCAAAGAGCACATCGGGCGGAACACCTCTGAAAAAGGGGTCGTTCTCCCGTTGCGTTTTTTTAGTTGTATCACTTTCAGCACCGGCTTGCATCTGCACCAGCGTAAGTACACTTTTCGTTAACCTACGGCAATTCAACACAATTTGCAGGATATTTCTTGCTCCTCCTTTCGCAAGACGACTGTACGCTGAATAGGGAAAAATCCCACAGAGCGAGGGAACCCAGCCCAATTTCAATGTCCGTTCCTGACAGGTCAGCAACAACTGTGAATGGCTTCCTCCTTTTGCAATGTTCCTCATTTCTACCAGGTTTCTTTGAAAATTGGTTCCGTAGTTTTTAGCGTGGTCTTGCTGAACGATTCCTAGACTGATCCTGGATCAAGCCACTGATCCAGATTGGCACCATGGATCCGAATCGGGATGTAATGGGTTGTACTTAGACCACGTTTCATCTGTCCACAAACTTTCCTTAACATCGGGTCAGCAGTTTTTGCGTAATGTTGGTGACCCTCTCCTTTTGCGGAACGCTAAGCGGACGTAAAAAATAATAAAACCCCCAGAACTAACCCACTAAACAGACAACACGCCACACAAGAACTGACAAGAAAATAAAATTTTATTCCCAACAAACCATTTAATGAGCGGAATCTTCTATGAATAACAAGTCACCGACCCAAGCCTGAAAACACGGTTCTTACGGTCAAGGCAGCCACAATAAGTTATTTTACCCCTTATTTAGCTACAGTGTGCAGTGTTCCTCAGGCCAGCAGATTACACATAGCATAATACTAGTCAATCCTTTCTTTTGTCCAAAACCATTTCCCCAAAAGAAAACAACCAAACTATACTAACTTCATATATTTATGTTCATTTCGCATATAATTCGTTGCGCACATTCATCCCTTCAGTCATACCCTTTTTAATCAACATCCATCCTTCATGTATGCACACCCAAACCCAACGTCTTCAGCTATTTCATTGTCACAAAAAAAAAAAAAAAAAAAAAAAAACTCAACACAAAAGGAAAACAGGCCACACGACAACGACGTTGACAGTCTCACGACGGCGACGGTGACGGTGACCAGACGAATCTGCCTGCCGAAGACGAGGATGCCAGATGACAGTGACACACAGGCTTTCACAACAGTGGAATTCACAGCCACCGCCAACACAACGGCGACAGCGATGACTGCCCGAACCACAGTGACACACCCACGGCGGCGACGACACACCTCGATGGCGGCGGTCACCGAGTGAGAAGTCGGTGATACGGGGGATCAGCATCGGCGGCGACAACAGCAACGACGCCAACAGCAACGGCGAAACCAGCAACAGCGACACCAGCAACGGCGCCAGCAGCAACAGTGACACCAGCAACGGCGCCAGCAGTTACAGCGACACCAGCAACGGTGCCAGCATCAACAGCGACACCAGCAACGGCGCCAGCAGTTACAGCGACACCAGCAACGGCGCCAGCAGCAATGGCGCCAGCAGCAACGGTGCCAGCAGCAACTGCGACGTTAATGGCCAGGCTGTGAAGACCCGACCGGATGGGGAGACGGGAAAAGGGTGTAGCATTGGAAAGGGTAAGGACTGGGACAACAGTCGGGGCACAGCAGGATGGGGAGTGCAGGTGGGGTAACTGCAGGCACCTGCGACGATCGCCGGACAGTCAGGGACAGGAATGCCAGCAACTGGCCATCCACAGCTCCCCGACTACAACGGCCCTGACCCGCCTGGTGTACCGGGCCACAGGATGGTGGGAATGCGCCCTCACCTGCACTTGACATAAATGTTACCCTCCAACCGTAGATATACATAGCTACATACATCACTAAGGTAACCCCTTAATTCGCCCCTTCCCAGGATTTCCTTTACGCACCCCAGAGCCTATTAGCTCTATAAACGAGTTACCTCTATCACCATCCCACGTTGTTTATACCACTGAGTTACACTCCTCTTTGCACTGCAGCATACACAAGAGCTACTCCATAATACACCTTCCCTTACACACATTCAGTCATATTGTAACATCCACAACAAATATGTCTCGATTCCAAAGAAAACCAATGGGTCAGGACGAATATATCTCCGCGCCAATCACCCAAGGCATAAGCACACTCCCACAAATCCCCCACAATGCAGGAACAATATTAACCTATATTATTGAATTATGGTACCCACGTCATCCAAAACCGCGCTGCTTGACACTAGTACCTCTTCATACAACTACACAACACATCCTTTCCAATAACTTCCATGACACAGCACAATCATAACCTCTACAGCACCCAGTGCCAACACACCCTGTCTATGCTTCCCGAAAGCATTTCCGTTCGAACCCCCTGTCACGAATAAGTACCCACTCAATCCTAACACCAGGATCGAACCAATGACAACTATTTACATTTCCATTCAAAACTTCATAACCAAATTTCCTTCTTTTCTTTTTCCTTTTCCGCGTTTCCACCTCTCAACACAACCCGCTCGTCAAAACCCACCATCAGCACACTTTTCTCAGCTTGCTTCGTTTTAGTCATTTTTTTTTCCATTTTCTCCCTCTTCCTTTTCCCTAAGAAACTTGAAATTGATTCAAAACATGAGCTCATTATTTACACCTTTGTACAAGTTGACAGAAATGTGCACAAGACAACGCCACCCTTAA
>CM065718.1:16871886-16874386 GCA_033310375.1 Conus canariensis
CTTCGTTGCACAGCCTCAATTTTTGTGATCTGGTTTTCTTTGTACGGGTCCCACACAGTACTTGCGTATTCGAGAACAGGCGGCACCATTGCCTTATAGGCTATCTCTTTGAGTCTGATGTTACTGACTCTGAGGTTTCTTCGCAAAAACCCTAACGTTTTGTTGGCTTTGTTCGTGATGATTTGAACATGGAGGTCCCAATCTAGGTCTTGCGCGATACTTCGCCGAGGTGACATTGGCGAGAGTCTGGTTGTGCAGCTGGTACGATGGTGTCTGTATGCTTGTCATCTCTCGATTTCAGCCTCCACCGCTGACTAGCACCGCTGCCTGCAGCACTGCAATAAGGTGATCAGAATGCGTCAGTCTTTCCCTGTCAGTAGATAGCCAAGATGAGACGGTGTGTCGACCGACCGCCTTGGGGGCTCCACTCCGGATTTTCATTCAGGCTTTACTCCCTTAGCTTTTGTCTATCCCGAAACATCCACAAGGCAGTGAAGCTGTTTGACTCATAGCTGGTAGTCTGGTTCGTACTCACACGCTGGTGGGCCTGCGTGCCGCACGTTTGGGGGCCAGACTTTCTCCGAGTCCCTAGTAGTTTAGCCTGAGTCTATAAGGTCCCAGTCGACATGTGTCGCCACGAGGATGCACTACACAGGGCTTGCTGGAGGAGAGGCTATCTACTGACAGGGAAAGACTGTCGCATTCTGCTCCCCTTACTGCAGTGCTGCAAGCAGCGGTGCCAGTCAGTGGTGGAGGCTGAAATCGAGAGGTGACAAGCACACAGACACTTCACCATCACAGCAACCATTGAGACACACCCGGTCAATAATCCATAGCGTTCACCATCGACACTAGAACTCTCTCCTCTCTCTCTCTCTCTCTCTCTCTCTCTCTCTCTCTCTCTCTCTCTCACACACACACACACACACACACACACACACACACACACACACACACACACACACACACACACACACTCATTTTGTTATTTCATATTTGGTAGATTCTCATTGATTTTTATATGGTCATAGCTTTGATCCTCATTGATTGATAATTATGTAACATTTTTACCCATTTTCCCTATGCAATAATTATATCTTAAGCACTTGTACACACTCATGCAAGTACCGACAAACACACGTATGTTCAAATTAAACTTTAACATGCAGTCAACTCCTTCCCACTCTCCCCATCCCTTCCCTTTTCCCCCATCCTTTCCCACCGTCTAATATCACTTTTAAAAAACAGACGTTAAACAGAATAACAACAGCAACAATACACACACGCACATGCACACGCACACGCACACATACACACATCATGATAAATCAGTGTTATGATTGTTGATGCTAGGAATTCGTGTCGGTAACTGATAACTGATTGTGATACTGTTCGTCCTCGTCTTGCTTTGTAACCACATCATGAAAATGTGAAAACAAAACAAGATGCAAAGCATATAAACGTACTCCCAGTTTATCCTGAATACGCGTGAGATATTCCATAAAGAGGAAAAAACCGTCTTGGGCTGGTGTAACCGTTAGTAATGGGTATTCTAGTAAACATCGGCCATCATCCGTGACCTATAATGAACATACTTACAAACTTTCAGAAAGATCGGCCAAGTACTTTCTGAGATTTTCCATAAAGAAGAAAACCATTATGGGCCGTTAGTAACGGCTATAACGGTAAACTTAAACACCGGGCATCATCCGTGACCCGTAATGAACATACCTACAAATTTTCAGAAATATCGGCCACATACTTTCTAAGATATTCCATAAGAAAGAAGAACCGTTATGGGCCATTATAGCCGTTAGTAACGGCTATATCGGTAAACTAAAACATCGGGCATCATCCGGGACCCATCATGAACATAACTACAAATTTTCAGGAAGATCAGCCAAGTACTTTCTGAGAATTTCCATAAAGAAGAAAAACCGTTAGTGGCCGTTATAGCCGTTAGTAACGGCTATAACGGTAAACTAAACATCGCGCATCATCCGTGACCCATAATGAACATACCTTCAAATTTTCAGAAAGATCGGCCGCGTACTTTCTGAGATATTCCATAAAAAAGAAAAACCGTTATGGGTCGTTATAGCCGTAAGTAACGGCTATAACGGTAAACTAAAACGTCGAGTATCATCCGTGACCCATAATGAACATACCCACACATTTTCAGAAAGATCAGCCAAGTACTTTCTGAGACATTCCATAAAAAAGAAAAACCGTTAGGGGCCGTTATAGCCGTTAGTAACGGCCATAACGGTAATCTAAAACATCGGGTATCATCCGTGACCCTTAATGAACATACCTACAAATTTTCAGAAAGATCCACAAACTGCTTTCTGAGATATTCTATGAAGAAGAAAAACAGTTATGGGCCGTTATAGCCGTTAGTAACGGCTATAACGGTTAACTGAAACATCGGGCATCATCCGTAACCCACAGTGAACATACCTGCTAATTTTCACAAAGATCGGCCACGTACGTTCTAAGA
>CM065718.1:16879386-16886886 GCA_033310375.1 Conus canariensis
TTACTTCACTGTGTACCTCCAGTCTGACCTACTTTTGAAGACATGAACCGTCAGTATATATAACAATATTATGTTTTGCCGAGATTTTCCACCCCTCATTTGAATTTCTGGATTGGTTTCACCTTCTGGCCATCATCGATGGTAATTTGATAGAGGTGTTTGATGTGCTGTGGATACTTTTTCTATTCCTTTGTGTTTTTTAAGTTCTGCTCACCAGCGCATAAGCTGTACATTGCCTGCTGCCTGTTTCATCCATGATTTTCCACGTTCTAGGCGAGTGCCATTTTGTTCTCTTGACTGCAGCATATAGTGGATTTTGAGGGATTTTCAAGAGCTCTGGAATATGCTTTACCTTGTTCTAGCTTGTGTCCTGCCTGCATTGGAGGAAGGTCTAGCAGATATTGTACAGTTTAAAGTGATGTATCCTTCGTGGTTCCCTGGATCAATCTCGCTGCTTTATTTTGAATTCTTTCTAATTTAAGAAGTTTCTCTTGTACAGTGTTATATGCACTAATCCATAATCAGTCACACTGCGTACAACTACGTCATACAGGATGGCGCTGTTCAATACCTGTAGCTGCCATTGCTCTCATAGCAGACGTGCCCTATTTGTATTTAAGAAGAATATTCTCAACATGCTTTCTAAAGGTCAGCATGCTATCAAAGCCTACCCCAGATAACGTAGGTTGTCATTTGATTCAATTAATATTCCATTGAAAGAAACTAGTGAGGGTAATTGTCCTGACGTCTTGTTGTTGAGAGTGCAGACCAATGTCTGAGCTTTTGCAGGCTGGTGGACTAACCAGTTTCTTGACACCACTGAGCAATGTCGATCAGCTGCTGCTGTACTGCTTTCGTTCTTTTATAAGCATTATTTGATGTTTCATAGACCAGACTGTCATCTGATGGTGTCAACACTTAAGCAACTCCCTTTCCATTGAGGCCTATTAGGCCTTTAGTGTAAACATTGTGTAAAACAGGGGTAAGATGAGAACCTTGAGGTAATCCCATAAAGAGTTTATGAGATTCAGACGTCCCATGAAAAGTGAGAACTGGACTTTGTTTTATACATCTTCCAGGTCTATTGCATCTGTCAGTGTTTTTTCCTTTCTTTGGAATCCTTCATATACTTCACGGGCAAATGCAGCCGTATTTTCCCATGTATTTTTACCTGTTCTGTAGCCTCTTTGACTTGGTGGGAGAATTTGTCAACTTAAAAGGTCTCTTGCAAATTTTCTTGCTATGATTTGTTCCATGAGCTTTCCTAATATATTCTGCATAGTGGACATGCAGTAGCCGTTTAGCTGATGATGATCTGTTCCTGGTTTGGGTGAAGTGTTGATGTTATGTGTCTATCAGAAACTTGTAGTACTGACCACAGACCACTACATTTGGATGATTTCATATTTTTTTAAAAAGCTTCATAGACGAGGATTAGCAATGAATTTTATATATAAAAAAAAAAAGAAAAACAAACTGTCGAGGATAGACTTATAAAGCATGGTGTAGCAGCACACGTGAACAGTTGGGTGTGATGCTGGAAGACCTGATGGTTATCAGAAAAGCCTTGTGCTCGTCAATGCATACATACATCCACGTTATTAAAAACGGCAGGGACCTTTTGGAGGAAATAGAAAATGAATTTGGAGACTGTAAAACTATGTGAAGGCCTTAATGCATGGTCAACATTGTGGGTTCAGCATGGCATCAGTCCTCAACATTGCGCTTGAAGAGATGATGGATGACACACTTCTCAGTGCACTGACATCGTCTCCGACACATACAGGGCGGCAGGATGACACTAACAGTGTCATTGACTTTGCACTCATTAAACCGAAATTCACAGCAGACATGAGTGCGAAAGCACTTCTACATCATGAAGCAACCATTTTTCTTTCATATTCAGTTTACAGAAACTATCAAAGCTTAGACAAACGGAACAAAAAGACCGCTTTCAATATAATAACAATGAAGGAAATATCATAGGAAAGTTAAGCTGCACAAGAAACAGCACTACAACCAACAAATCCATCAACCCATTTGATGGAATATAGACAAGGAAACAGCCTGGAAAGAAAAACGCAAGGCTGTGAGAATTGGCAGAGAAGAAGAAGAAAACCTTGCCCTGATCTAGCTAGTAAAATCGACACGAATAAAAAAAAAGTGAACAATTCCAAAGAGTAGCTGAAGAAGCAAAAGAAACCAAATTTCAGTTTTGTCTGTCATAAAATGATGACACAACACTCACTCAGTTTTGACAGTTTTATCATCGCATGGAAGGAAAACACATAACAAACGCCACTCCAAATATCCTCGATTCTGATGGGATGACACAACTTAAGACAAATGTGGAGAAAGGGTCGACTGTACAAAACGTTTTGTAGAAAAGAGTGAACAAAGAAATTTGAAGGGAAAGAAGCAATGTGTGACCAAGTTAAACCAACACCCAGTTCAGACTGACAGTGATGGTAGAACTACAGCATCTGGACTGGATGACGTAATAGTTATATGCATTAAGGGTTGTGCTCCAGATCCAGATAAAGTACGGTATCCAGATATCAAACAGCTCTCAAACGAGGACAGACTCCATCTCTTCAGCTTCCACCAGAACACTTTCGATAAAGACTACGTCCAGCAGATTGGACCCATAGTTGCTTGAACGTTTTAGCATAGGAAGTATTCTTGCGCCTTTAGTATCTCATCTGTTGTGAGAAGTACAACTGGAAGAAGAAGATTAGCTTCACATCAATGGAGAGAGTTTAGTCTTTTTTCCTTTCCTTTTTTTCAGCATCACTTTTCCCATTCGGAATTGTTCCGGTGTAACTAGCATGTGGTATTATGCATGCGTTGAAGAACAGCTGAAAAGACAACTCAGAACTCGGAAAACTTTCATTCAATCAAGGTTTGAGATTTTAGGCACAGCCTATTCTTCCAGTCTGTCCTTGCTAAACTAAATTATGCAACGAGATTTAAAGACAAGAAAATGAAAAGAAAAAAGAAAAGAAAAAGCATGAAAACGACAAAGCAGAGAAAAAATATAGGCACACAAGATTATGTAGTACATGACTCACATACACACACACACACACACACACACACACACACACACACACACACACACACACACACACGCGCGCGCGCGCGCGCGCATATGTGTGCAAAGGCTTTACAAAAGCATGCAAAAATACACAATCATAAGATGCAGAAAACAGCATCAAAATGGGGGAGGGGAGAGGGAGGGGGGCGTTAGACAGGGGAGGATGGGGATAATAGGTATGTAGTGTGGGGCAGCACTCACACTCACGCACACACACACACACACACACACACACACACACACACACACACACACACACACACACACACATACACACACACACACATATATATATATATATATGCGCGCGCGCGCACGCACGCAGTACGCGCGGCACACACACACACACCACACCGCGCGCTGCGCTGCACGCTTACAGCGCCATTGCTAACGGTAGGTCAACATCTGCAAAGTCGTAGCCACGAGATCCTTTTCTTAACTTGTACATCCAGTATTAATCATTATCATCAGCTTTAAGTCTGCGCAGGGTTCAAATAACGATGTATGTAGGTATATGGACTAGTCCGCACGCAATGACACCTTTTTAATGAAAATGAAACTACAAGGGAAAGCGGGGGGGGGGGGGGGGGGGGGGGGGGGGGGGAGGCGATAGCGAGGGCAGCAGACAAGCAGACTTGGGAAGAGAGGCAGTGGGAAGACAGCAGAGTGAAAGACAGGCTGGCAGACTGACAGTTAGGAAGCGAGCGACCAGAACCAGGCTGCGCCACTGACCTACAAATTCGGACGTGATTGCCATGCTGTTTGTGCTGTTCCAGACGGCGTATAGACACGTCTTGGACGTCCTTCTTCCTGGACAGCGCCATGGCCTGCAACACACACACACACACACACACACACACACACACCACACACACACACACACACACACACACACACAACAGCACGTGTGGCCTGTCACTGGGGCTGTATTGACCTTCAGGAGAGTTTCAGTTTCTGATTGAATATTAATCGTCAGTTCCATTTCAACCAAGCATTTCACTGTACACTCTTCATTCCGAATTCACTTCCAGTTATTACTAGCTCAGCATTTCCAAACTGGTCACACTTTCTTTTCTTATGTTAACTATTTAATGTGACATTCCCTTCCTATATAAATTCGCCATTTCAGTGTGAACTCCCCACTTCCGTTTGAATTCACCTCTTCAATGTGATTTCATCACTTGCTTTTGAATTCACCTTTCTAATAATGTATTCACCACTTTCCTTTGAATGCACCTCTTCAATTTGAACTTACCACTTCCATGTCAACTCACCACTTTGAAGTTAATTCAATCTCTCCATGTTACGTCACCACTACCATGCTGATATACCCTTTCCATGCTGACTCAGCATCTCCACGTTAACTCGGCCAATCCGTGTTAACTGACCCCTTCCATATAAACTGACCCCTTCCATGTTAACTGATCCCTTCCATGTTAACTGATCCCTTCCGTGTTAAGTCACGCCCTCCATGTTAACTGACCCCTTCCATGTTAAGTCACGCCTTTCGTGCTAACTGACCCCTTCCATGTTAAGTCACGCCTTTCATGCTAACTGACCCATTCCATGTTAAGTCACGCCCTCCATGTTAACTGACCCCTTCCATGTTAAGTCACGCCTTTCATGCTAACTGACCCCTTCCATGTTAAGTCACGCCTTTCATGTTAATTGACCCCTTCCACGTTAAGTCACGCCCTCCATGTTAACTGACCCCTTCCATGTTAAGTCACGCCCTGCATGTTAACTGACCCCTTCCATGTTCAGTCACGCCCTCCATGGTAACTGACCCCTTCCATGTTAGGTCACATCTTCGATGTTAACTGACCCCTTTCATGCCAACTGACCCCTTCCATGCTAAGTCACCTCTTCCATGTTAACTGGCTTCCATGTTCAATCACCCCTTCCATGTCAACTGACTTCCATGTCAACTGACCCCTTCCATGTTAAGTCACGCCCTCCATGGTAACTGACCCCTTCCTTGTTAGGTCACATCTTCGATGTTAACTGACCCCTTTCATGCTAACTGACCCCTTCCATGCTAAGTCACCTCTTCCATGTTAACTAGCTTCCATGTTCAATCACCCCTTCCATGTCAACTGACTTCCATGTTAAGTCACTGACTTCAATGTTAAGTCTCCCCTTCCATGTTAAGTCTCCCCTTCCATGTTAAGTGACTTCCATGTTAAGTCTCCCTTCCATGGTAAGTCATCCCTCTCAACACCCTTTCCATGTCAACTGTTAAGCCACCCCTTCCATGTTAACTGACTCCTTCCATGTTACGTTATCCCTTCCATTTTCATTGACCCCTTCCAAGTTTAGTCACCCCCTCCATGGCAAGTGACCCCTTCCATGTTAAGTCAAACCTTCCATGTCAAATTGTCCCCTTCCATGTTAATTCACATCTATACTAACTACCCTTCCATGTTAAGTCACACCCTTTTACGTTAACTGATGCCTCCCATGTTAAGTCACCCCTTCCATGTTAATGACCCCTCCAATGTTAAGTCATCCCTTCCATGAAAATTCAGCCCTTCCATGCTAAGTCATCCCTTTCACACAAATTGACCCTTTCCATGTTAAGTCACCCAACCCTCTTTCATGATAAGTCACCCCTTCCATGTTAACTGGCCCCTTCCATGGTAAGTCAACCTTTCATAGAGATTGACCGGTTCCATCTTAAATCGCCTCTTCCATGTTAAGCCACTGTTCCATGTTAAGTGACCCCTTCCATGTTAAGTGACCCCTTCCATGTTAATTGACCCCTTCCATGTTAAGTCGCCCTTTCCATGTTAACTGACCTCTTTCATATTACGTTATCACTTCCAAGTAGACCCCATCCATGTTACGTCATCACTTCCGAGTAACTGACCCCTTCCATGCTACGTTATCATTTCCAAATAACCAACCCCTTCCATGCTAAGTCACCCCTTCCATGTTAAGTGACCCCTTCAATATTAAGTCACCCCTTCTATGTTAACTGACCCCTTCGATGTTACGTTATCACTTCAAAGTAACTGACCCTTCCATGTGAAGTCACCCCTTCCATGTTAATTGACGGCTTTCATGTTAAGTCGCCCCTTCCATGTTAAGTCACCCCTTCCTTTTTAACTGACCCTTTCCATGTTAGGTCACCACTTCCAAGTAACTGACCCTTTCTATGCTAAGCCACCCCTTCCGTGTTAATTGACCCCTTTCATGTTAACTGGCTCCTATGTTAAGTCACCCCTTCCATGTTAAGTCACCCCTCCCATGTTTACTGTTAAGTCACCCCGTCCATGTTAACTCACCCCTTCCATTTTACGTTACCGCTTCCAAGTAAATGACCCTTTCCATGTTAAGTCACCCCTTCCATGTTAAGTCACCCCTTTCATGTTAACAGGCCCCTTCCATGTTAACAGGTCCCTTCCGTGTTAACAGGCCCCTTCATTGTTAAGTCACCCCTTCATTGTTAAGTCACCCCTTCCATGTTAACTGCTCCCTTCGATGTTGAGTCACCACTTTCTTGATAACTGCTCCATACCATGTTAAGTCACCTCTTCCGTGTTAACTGATCCCTTTCTTGTTAACTGACCCGTTCCATGTTACGCTATCACTTCCAAGTAACTGACCCCTTCCATGTAAAGTCACCCCTTCCGTGTTAACTGACACCTTCCATGTTACGTTATCACTTCCAAGTAATTGACCTCTTCCATGTTACGTTATCATTTCCAAGTAAGTGACCCCTTCCATGTTAAGTCGCCCCTTCCATGTTAAGTCCATGTATGTCACCGCTTCCATGCTAACTGTTAAGTCACCCCTTCCGTTTTAACTTACCCCTTCCATGTTAACTGACCCCTTCTATGTTCAGTCACTCCTTCCATGTTAAGTCACCCCTTCCATGTTGAATGTTCCCTTCTAAGTTAAGTCACCCCTTCCATGTTAACTGACCCCTTCCATGTTACGTCACCCCTTCCATGTTAAGTCACCCCTTCAGTGTTAGCTGACCCCTTCTATGTTAAGCCACCCCTTCCATGTTAACTGACCCCTTCCATATTAAGTCACCACTTCCGTGTTAATTGACCCCTTCACTGTTAACTATCCACTTCCCCTCCTCTCCCCCCCTTCCCCCCCCCCTTCCCCCTCCATTCTTCCCCCCCCCTTTCCCCCCTCCCCCTTCCTTTGTCTCTCCTTTGCTGCCCATTTCTATTGTGAATCATGATCACCCCTACATTCAGTATTGCCCAACACTCCCACCTCTGCCCTTTCCACCCCTTCAGACCATGAACTGCGCTCAGTGACTCAAGTCAACCACCATCAACATTTTCCCTCTGCTGCCATTCCCTGTTGAAGTGTCTACGACACGAAACGTCGGCCATCCCCTCTCCAGGTACTCTTTTTGCCACCTTTTCCCTTTATTTATTTGA
>CM065718.1:16891886-16894386 GCA_033310375.1 Conus canariensis
CGCTCGCTCGCTCCCTTGCTCCCTTGCTCTCTCTCTCTCACACACACACACACACACACACACACACACACACACACACACACACACACACACACACACACCTCCCTTCTGCAACTTGCCACTATCACCAAACTGGAAAGAAGTTTCTAGGATTCCCCGATGGGGGGCACGAATAATGAATCCATCGGCGCCAACCAAATCGCAACTAGAAATCCCAAATGGATCAAGCGGAATTCCCGTGTGCCTGCCATAGGTGATTCCCCTTTGAGGGGGGCGTGATAATCCACAAAACAAAAAGGGCTGTATAAAGACTCATGCGGATGAATGTCAACATATTGCGCCAGTACATAAGATGGCCACAGTGCCAAGGACATCCTAGGTGTTTTTTTAGACGATGATTTTGAAAAGGCTCTCGATGCTTAACGCCAGAAACTCAGCTTACCACCCACAGGTGAAAACAAAGAATGGGAGGAATTAGATTTAAAAAAAAATCCTCATCAAACTGTGTGCCACATTGGAGCACAAATATTAGCCACAGTTATAGACACCGTATATCGAACCTGTAGGGACGGACGCCTATGGCGTGACACAACCAAAAATGAAAACACTTGTAAAAATCCAGACACCAGCAGTGATGGCTATCATTGGAAAGACAAAGAGGAATCTCAAGGAACACAAAGAATGCCTCTGAAGCTGATAAGAAAGGGCTAGAGAGGCTCTGAAAAGTGCCACTGTCAGATAAACATAGTCTGACCCTCAACGCGAAGCACCACTTGAAATCAGGGCTGGAGAGGCTCTGGAAAGTGCCACTGTTAGGTAAACATAGTCTGACCCTCAACGCAAAGCACCTCTTGAAATCCAGGCTTTGGTGTGGCCTGCAGCGCTAGAGAAAAAAAGGTCAGTCAAGCAACCAACTTTGGTAAAAAAAAAAAATTTTTAAAAGAGTGGTTACAAAAGCTGGAGTCTAATCTTCACCTGGACGTAATGGAATATTCTATCTGATGTATGAAGAAATGACCTAATATCCTTGAGAAGCTCCACAAAATGATAAGATCAGCATGAAGGATGCTGAAGATCTGCGACTATTGAATGACAGCTGGTGGTGTGTTCAATTCCAAAGAGCTAAGCTTCAGTAACTTCAACCAGTTCAGACCAATATCACTTCGGAACTTTGAAGGGAAAATCGTCTTTTCTGTCATGGAGGCGAAATAAACTGAATACAGCGCGGAAAATAAGAACGTGGAGTTGTTAGTTTAGAAATGAGGCATTCCAGGAGTGTCTGTATGTGTAAAACATGTCACAATACTTTGGGATGCAATCCAAAGAGCTATAGCAGAGAAAAAAAGAATCTCAGGTGGTGTGGACTGATCTGGCTCATGTAAATGGATCAGCTTTACATATGAGGATTCAACTGGCCCTCGAAATGTATCATTTCCCAAAGAACATCCAAGAACCACTGAAGAAGATTCCACACAAGTTATCAACGAGTATAAAGGAGTACTCAACAATCTGGATCCATCTGGAGATTGGCAAAGAGATGGGCTGTGCAATCTCTCCAGTACTGTTTGTGTTAGGATTGGAGGTCTGTCTTAAAAGCAGCCATAAGTGGCACAGGTTCAGCTGTCTTCAGGAATCAATACGGTCACCCCTCTAAACGCGTTCATGGGTGACACGATAGTGCTTTCCACCAAGCACAATGAAACCTACAAAATACTGAAGCAGTTCGACAAATTAATTGCTTCATCAAGGATGAGTTACAAACTACGCAAATTACGAAGCGTCTCCCCGAAGAAAGCAGCTGAAGCAGTTACGTTCAGTGTTGTCAGCCGAGGCCTTCAAAAGTGACAGAAACACCAGTCAAGAGCCAGGGTAGGCAGTATGATGACTCACTGAAGGGCACAAACAGGGGGAAATGAAACCATGCAAATGGCAGAAGAAAGCCTGCAGAAAACAGACCAGTGTGGCGTGGACTGAAGACACACTTCTTTGTATCTATTAGGGAAATAGATACAAAGAAGTGTGTCTTCAGTCCATGCTGATCCCAAAGCTCCTTTGGCTTCAAATGATACACAATATCAACTTTCCACAGTTGAATTGATTGGGGCCAAAATCAAGAATTTTACAAGGAAGTTGCCTGGTGTCCCATCTGATCTCACCAATGTTGCACTCTACTATACCATGGAAAGCGAAGATACTTCTGGCAGCCCTCCTGGAACAGAACAAAGTGGGTGCTAACACTGCTCGTGGACTCCTGAGATACGATTGTGAGACCTATCATATTGGGAAAACCATCCCCAGATCAAAAGTATGGTGACATGAGACGGGTTATTGTGCTTCTCAGATTCATCAAAGGAACTTATTCTGATCGAAATCACAGTACCATATAAAAGCACAATGGAGCTAGCTTACATGTACAAGACAGAGACGTAATCTAGTCTTGCCAGCAGCTTAAGAAAATTTGGCTATCAAGCCAAAATCTCGCTAAAGAGGTTGAGCAAGA
>CM065718.1:16899386-16901886 GCA_033310375.1 Conus canariensis
CATATGTCTTCCCTCAAGCGTTCAAAAATGCCAAAGTGATCCCCCTTCAAAAATCAAATTATTCGTCGTATCCAAATAATTTCAGACCTATATCCTTCTTATCAATTCTATCCAAAGCCCTCGAAAGACACATACACGCACACATATCTCAGTATGTGGAGGAAAACAAATTATTTCACCCACTCCAATCTGGATTCCGATGTAATCACTCCTGCTACACACCATTATCACGAATGTGTCACTTATGGCCTTCAAATATGAACCGATCGCAAATGACAGGGGTTGTCTTTCTTGACTTCAAAAAGGCGTTTGATCTTGTTGATCATTCCATTCTTTTACAGAAACTATCTATCTACTTGAACCATTCCTCGACAGTCTCATTATTCCAATCATACTTGAACGATAGGACTCAGTATGTGGTGCTCAATGGCGAAAGCCCCGCTTCAGACCTTGTCAAACATGGAGTCCCACGAGGCTCAGTACTAGGCGCCCACCTATTCTGCATTTTCATCAATGATTTACCATTGTCCATATCAAATGAAAAAGTAACGACGGACTTATTTGCCGATGACTCGTCCCTCCAAACAAATGGTAGTGATCTACAGACGATAGAAACATCTCTTCAGGAAAGTCTGAATGATTTGTCAGACTGATGTAATTCAAACTCAATGGTCATACACCCAGCCAAAACCAAATCTATGATTATGGCTACCCACCAAAACCTCCAATTGACTCCTGTTTGCCTAAAACTTCAGTTGAGTGGCACTCCTATCGAACAGGTGGATGAGCATCGTGTTATAGGAGTAATGATAGATACATAATTGAAATGACAATCTCATCTCAATAATGCATGCAAGGTAGTCTCAAAACCCCTTTTCCTGTTATCTCAATTAAAGTGCTACGTCAACAGTACTGAGCTTAAACTTGTCTTCAATGCACATATAATGTCACGTATCAATTACCAGTTACGCTTCAGCAGTATGGGACGGGAGTAGTGATGTCCATAAAAAAGGCTGAACTCTCTCCATAGACGTGCAGCAAAGTTACTCCATCCAGCCATACTTCTAACAACAGATGAAAAACTAAAAGCAATGAACGTACTTCCTCTGAGTAAGCAACTGGAATTCAACAAGGCATTATCTATGTGTACAAATTCGAGATATACCACGCCATGTGACATCAATGCCCTTTTTACAAGACTGAATAGCACTTCTGGTTCGAAGAAATACCTTCTCCCATACCCACGCACTGATATATACAAAACAAGCCAAGCTTTCTCTGGACCATATATCTGGAACTCACTTCCACCTAGTCTACAAAATACGAATATGTGAAATCTTTTCAAGAAACATTTACATGAATACTGTATGTCTCAATGATTTGATTATTCGAATTAGATCATTAGCGTCCATTTGCAAAGTATTCTGTAAACCATACTTTGAATACACCGCCTACACATATAACCTACTCCATTAAATCTCCCATCCCCATTTCCACTCTGTCTACCATCCCTCTTTTCCTCCCCCTGCATACCATTCCACCCCCCCCCCCCCCCACCGCCACCCCACTCTCCTCTGACCTCTCACTCTATTGTTTGTTTGCTTATATGTTTATTTGTTTGATTGTTTGCTCGTTTGTTTGTTTCCTTCTGCTTGACTACCCACTAAGTCATTATCACATTTATGAATAGTCTCCTTACCATTGAAGAATCGGATTACAGTGTTGCTATGTTGAATTGTCAGTATGAATTATATATGTTGAAATAATGTATACATGACAAGGACAGATTTTAAGACTAAGCTTTGGCCTAAAATCTTCATCCTTGCGTATTAAGGATCAATCGATCAATCAACCCCCCTCCTCCTCCTCTTCCTTTTTCTTCTTTTTCATTCTTCTTTCCTTTTCTTCTCCTTCTATTTACTTTTTCTCTTCCTCCTGCTTTTCCTCTTCTTCTTTTTCTTTCCCCTCCTTCCCCTTTTCTTCTCCTTCTCCTCCTCTTCTTCTACTGCTTCACACACACACACTCACACACACACACACACACACACACACACACACACACACACACACATACACACCAGATCGCAGTTCTGAAACAGGTCACTGCAAAATGTCTCAGCACCAGATGATGGTGATGCCTTGGGTTGTCTGGCAATAGGTGCCAGGAATGGGTCTCTGTAGTCATCTCTGGGGAGTCTGCATTGACGCAGAAGTATATTCTTCTTTTCTTCTTCCCCTGACTCTGGGCTATGGACTTTGTCTTCTTTTCTCAGTTCGTCTGTGACTCCTAACCCCTGCGTTGAAGACCTTGCTTCCACTTCAGTTGCCCAGACCACGTCCGTTTGAACCCTAATCTGTCCTGCTGTCTGGGATCTGTCTCTTGTGTCATGTTGTTCTTTGTCCATGCTTTTTCGTTGTCCCCTGCCCTGATGTTTTCAAAGGGATTTAGAAAGTAACCTTCTTTGGCCATACCTTTATCCATGTGGTCTCTCTTCCATCA
>CM065718.1:16904386-16971886 GCA_033310375.1 Conus canariensis
AAATGTGCGCGGCCAAATAAACTGTGTCGCAGTAGAAATACTCAGTTACAATAATATTTCCGTACTCATACTCAAACACTCTTTACAAACGTTTTTAGCACACAAAAAAGAGACACAGCTGATCTTTTTGCAGAATCTGAACTGTAAACAACCTTTGATTTGTGTGATATAGTAGGCTTTTTTTTTTTTTTTTAAATGATTGTCCAATCTTCCCGTTTACGATTACTTGTTATTGTTTGAACGCATAGTACGTGTTGTCAACAGGGGACATGTAGGCCCCATTGATAAACAAGCAATGACAACAGAATCCCGGACTTTGGCACATAAAGCAATATCAGTAATGCGATTGACTTTGCAGAGCTTACGACACGACGTGAACATTTGGAGATGGCTTATTAATATCCTTTAAACACAGACGTTCACGAAAGAGTCTCAAAGACTTGGTGAGAAACTGCTGGAATCGGTTTATGCCTCGACCTAGATTTGATGTCAAAAACGAGTTCGCCGTTTCGATAGGTTGATCAGCAGACTTGAGACTGATCTGTATAATGACAGCAAACTCCTCGACACCCTAACCAAGAATTCAATCTAGTTATTAAAAAAAAAATGCAGGCTGGTTTAGAAATAGTGGAAGGAAGCTGCGTGCCATGCATGTGATACCCGAGATGGACAGACGGTATGTGTGTGATGTGGTGCTGTCTTAACTGTTGTGATACCCGAGATGGACAGACGGTATGTGTGTGATGTGGTGCTGTCTTAACTGTTGTGATACCCGAGATGGACAGACGGTATGTGTGATGTGGTGCTGTCTTGTTTCTCTGGTGTCTTCTGTTTCAACGTGGTCGGGCACAGTAACATGCCACAGCACCTGATAGAAACAAGATAACGAAGGCAGACGCCATGCAGTGCGACCTGGGAACTAGAAATAACAACAAACACAACATCGTACAAACAAAATCAAACACAGTGCTGTACAACCCTGAAACACAAAGTAACAAGCGAGACCCTCTAGAATCTGTACTACGAAGTAATAAGAAAAGCAAACGAATCACTGTACAACACTGACACACACACATTAACAGCAACAAAGACGACGACAACAACAATAACAACAACAATAGATATGATGCCGTACAGTCTGGGGATAGATCTGGACAACAACAATACACGCAATGTTGTTCAAATGGGAACACAGAAGCAACAAGTAACAATGATCAGCACACTATATGAGATCACTGGAGAAGAAGCAAGCCTAGCATTTTGCAGACACGTCCAGGCCGATGTCAGCGGATGTGTGCCACACCATGAACATCACAATGCTAAAATCACGTCAAGGGATGGTTACTCATGGCGTTTTCAACAGGAAGCCTCTGTTTGAAGCGCCACAAGACAGCCTCCCTGTGAAACTCTGCTGCTTCGGTGAAAGTTAAGGGTCGGATTCATTCTTGTTCTAAATGCCAAGTTGTATGTTTATTTAGCATTTATATAGAACACTGAAGTGTTTTCTAATTAATTTCACTTAGATCCTAAACGGAAAGAAAATAATTATTACCGACAAAAAGTCATCTGTGAAGGCGAGTGAGCAGTAGTGTTTCCTGTGTAGATTGAATCAGGTGTGTTGGGCTTGTCACACCACACTGTTTGATGGAGTAATGCCTGTGTAGATTGAATCAGGTGTCTTGGGCTTGTCACACCACACTGTTTGATTGGGAAATGCCCAAATCAAAGAAGCCTGCACAATTTGGAACAGTGAGTAGACTGAACAGTAAGACACACGACAACCACCGTGCTACCCGCCTAGCGTCGTCATCATCAGTATCATCATAAAGGAGGAGGAGGAGGAGGAGGAAGAAGAATGCGCCTCCGCCTTCCTTCTACCCTCCCCCAGCACATCTATTATGGGATTTGATGAACCTTGTCAAGTTTTTACGCACATTTCAGTGTACATGTAGAGGATTTCAAAAACAGAAAACTGGGGTCGCTCTGTCGACTCTCACCCGCCTTGCGTATTGTTCAACCTCAATTCCTCAGCAGTACTGTAGGTGCCTAACAGGGGTCGCTCTGTCGACTCTCACCCGCCTTGTGTATTGTTCAACCTCAATTCCTCAGCAGTACTGCAGGTGTTGAATCTCTGGGCTTAGGTCACCCAGGAGTATGTCTAGACAGGGAGGACTGAGTGACGCCCTGTTCCATTTTGTCTAATCCCATATCATATGGAATTCTATCAATGTCAATGAATCTGCAAGGATTTTCAGTGATGTTTTGTTGTCTTTAACGTATCTGCTGTCTTAGAATTGTGTATGTATGCTTTTCCTCACCTCTATTGTCAAAACCTTTGTTAAAACATACCACCAATAATTGATAACAACAAAAGTGGGTTTCTATAGCACAAACAGCTCACAGCACTGTGCTGTCAGAGAATACTAATCTCACACAATGGCGCTCAGACCCTAAACGCACTGACATGCGTCACTCTTGTTCACCCCCCCCCCCCCCCCCCCTTTTTTTTTTTTTTTCTTTGTGCTTCTCGCTCTCCACTTTCCCCTTTGCCACTCACCTATCCCTCTCCACCTACCCACTCATCCCCCCCCCCCCCCCCCCCACACACACACACACAGAAGACAGCAATACTACCCTCTCCTACCTTCTCTACTTCTTTCTCCTCCTACCTTCTCCACTAATCGCTCTACCAATACTACCTTTTTTTCCCCATTACTTTCTCTACTAATCGGTCTACTATATGCATCCCGCACGCATCTCACGCCTTCTTTCTCCCACCTTCTCTACTAATCGCTCTACTATATGCATCCCACATGCATCTCACGAATACTACTCTTCTTCCTCCTCCTACCTTCTCTACTGATCGCTCCACTATATGCATCCCACGCGTATCTCACCAATACTACCCTTCTTTCTCCCACCTTCTCTACTAATCGCTCTATTATATGTATCCCACACGCATCTCACGCCTTCTTTCTCCTCCTACCTTCTTTACTAATCGCTCTACTAGATGCATCCGGCACGCATGTACACATACTACCCTTCTTTCTTCTCCTACCCTCTCTACGAATCGCTCTACCAGATGCATCCTGCACGCATCTCACGCATGTACACATCTTACGCAGTGTAGAACAAGCAATTCACACACACACATATATAATATATATATACACAATTATAAACAAAGCTTGCTCTTATGTCTTAGATTGAAGAAATAGGGGGAGATAGGCATTCATATCTGCAGTGGTAGATCATTCTGCCAACTAACAGTACGTGCTTGAATGGAGAAAAAATAAAATAAATGCTTCTCAAAATGAGCCTTCAGCAAGCTTATAGTCTCCAAGCGGGAGACTATCTCCAATGGGGAGGAAAACCACTAACATATAACTCCTGGTCAGATACGATATTTCGAAGCCTGATTGTTTCTCCGCAGTGACCGCGGAAAGTGGTAATTTGACTCCTCTGCCTTTTCGGTTTTAAGAAGAATGCTATCCCAGAAAAGGCTGGTGTGCAATACCGTAGTATGTTGGTTGAGTTTTCAAAAAACCAACCAAAGGTGCCACCTAAGAAGCAAAAGAAAATCATGAAAGAGCAAAACAAGCTACATTTTCTTGTGAAAAGTAGAAAATATAAAAAGATAACCTCTTAAGACACAAATGCTGAGGGCCAGTTCTTGGAATGAATCCGCAAGGGACTAAATTACAATAAACTAATAAATTCCAAGGATAAGTACCGAGCACCATTCCAGCAACTTACAGAGCAGCTTGGTGTTGCAATGACTGCAAGAAATATTCAATTATAAACAAAGCTTGCTCTTATGTCTTAGATTGAATAAACAACACAACAAACACACACACACACACAATAATATAAATATATATATATATATATATTATATATGCAACTTTTGGGTAAAACACTGCATCGACAATTTGGTTTATGTTAAAGGTTTGTTTTAAGCGGTGCAACGGTGGCGCTGTTACAGAGACTGGAGGGTGAACGTTCATTGTTTGCACCGTTCGTCCGCCAGGCCTTCTCTCTTCTGCATTTGTGGACGAGGAAAATCCTGTTACCAGCATCAGAAAGGAAAGGCCTACATGTAAAAAAAGAGTTTCAAAGTTCAGAGATACAGGGGCGCAGTTAAAAATTATAATTCTGAAGCAATGGCACCATGTTTTGTTTATCATTCATAAAAAAAAAAAAAGTTTAAAAAAAAAAGAAAAAAGTTTAACTCATGATCAATTTATTTCTTTCAAGTGTGGAGCTCGTTTGAGAGCAGACTTTGAACTTTTGGAGAGGGCTGAAGATATATATATATATATATATATATATGGTGGTTGTGTGTGTGTGTGTGTGTGTGTGTGTGTGTGTGTGTGAATGAGTGAGTGAGTGTGTGTGTGCGTGTGCGTGTGTGTTGTGTGTGTGTGTGTGTGTGTGTGACGACCAGCGAGAAGGAGCATGCATTAGTGCGGTTCAGTCAAAATTCACGCAGCAATTTACATCTTGATCGAATACAGTGTAAGAATATCAGTGAATAGAGCTGATCCTTTTGTCTGTGGCACTGCAGCCTGGTACGTCTTAATGACGTGCTGGTATATCCTGAGATCTTCATCTAAGGACATTCTGAGGCCACGCACTTGAACAGAGGAGGACACGGCGACATTCCCCAAAGGAAAAAACTATAAACGGAAGGAAAGAATCCTCATATAGAAGAAGGCATCGCAGTGACGTCTGTCCAGTCATCACCGTCGCATGCCATCTATGATTCAACTTCAAACACACGAGTCTTAAAAAGAGTGAACGAGATGGTAAACAGAATACATTAAGTAATATCTCCATGCTGTTCATGACGGATAGAATCGGTCAACGGATTGTGTCGGAGGGGTTGTATACAGCGCGAATAGTACAAGCACTAGCACTGATCCTTGAGGTACTCCCGATCTAATGTGATTCAATATTTCTTCGTGTTTTACAAGAATGGTAGGTGTTTTCTTTTGGAGATAAGAAACAAGCTATTTGTAATTTGCGCTTGTTCTAGACGATAGCAATCACTATACACTGTTCCAGCCTACATAAGTATACCACTTTGTACCGAGTACTTACAAGTGAAGTCATTTTGCTGTTCAGCAGCCTGTTGAACTGTATTGCTGGCAAGCATGTCAAAATAACATCTAGCACAGCTTCTGTGAGAGTTCCAGGCGTGCTAATGACCACCGCCTCAACTAGCTGTGATGAGGACGGCTGGCATGTCACTCATCGCCAGCTCATTGTGCGGGCAAATGGTTTGCACCTTCAGGAGGGAGCCATCACGCTGGTACGCTGACGTTTTCTTCTTAGAGAGGAAAAGAATGACGACTGGAGAAATTTGACGTCAGCGGGTTTTTAGAGCGAAATTTAGAACGACAAAATGCGTCACAGAATTAGCCTTGATGGCTGGGCGGAGATGACGGGCAGTCTCCTCAGTTCACGCTTCTTTTAAGATCTAGAGATGTGCTGTTCTTTGTCACACTCTTTGACATTGCTTGTTATATTCCGCCATTGTGGTGGTGTTGATTTGTGGCTGTTGTTTTTCTCCTGTTACAGTCTCTCGTTCACCAGAAAGAGCACACCGCCGCCAAGGTTGACCAGTACCCCCCCACCCACCCTACCCCCTGCCCCGCCCCGCCCCGCTGACCTTCCTTAACTCCTCGCTTTCATGCCTTATAAACGTTGTTTTGCCTATGAACCCAAGTTATGATCTGGATCTGCCCCAAACGTTACACCATTTCTTAAGAAAATGACAAAAAAAATCTCGAAAAACAGCCCTGTCTTGCTGTGCTACAGAAAAAAAAAAAAAAACAAACAAACAAACAAACAAAAAAACCACGGAAAAGCATGGACCTGCCCTTGCTCAGAAATGTGCAAGGGAAGTGTGCAGCGCGAGTGATCCTATCGTTTTCATGAGCCAGATGTTGGTGGGCACGCCCAAAGTCATTTTGCCCCATCAGGTCAGTCAGAAGAGAGAGAGAGAGAGAGAGAGAGCCCAAAGATGGGCGTGAAATGGTAGGCCTGCAATGCAGACAGTTGATACCCCGATCGTTATCCTAGCGTGCACTTCGTATCAAAATATTTCAGTCTCCAGTCTATATGCTTTGCAATGGAAAGACAGACGATTTTTTCTCCTGACGGATGTTTTTAACAGGTCTGTTCAGACACACCCCAAAATCAAACAGGTAATTTGCACTCCATGTTTCACCAACTTTGAACAGTTAGGTGAATTGCACTCCATGTTTCACCAACTTTGAACAGTTAGGTAAATTGCACTCCATGTTTCACTAATTTTCCATAAGATAACGTTTGGGATTTTTACATAATCTTCATGGTTGACAGACAGACAAACAGACAAACCCACACACCAACAGATTCGGATAAAAACATTACCTGACTTGCGGAAGTTCCTTTTTCCACAGCTTTTTCTCTGTTACAATGTATCGTATCTACATATCTGCAGGCTAGACCAGTAACATTACTTATATTGGCAATAAATTATACTGATAACTTTTTTTTTTTTTTTTTGGGGGGGGGGGGGGGGGGGGGGGCGCTATCTGACATTCAGGAAAAAGAAAAGGAGCGGCAACATGCTCTTGGACTTAAACAGATGGAGATGGTGGGAAAAGCAAGTCGAAAAAGAAAAGGAGCGGCAACATGCTCTTGGACTTAAACAGATGGAGATGGTGGGAAAAGCAAGTCTTTAAGTCCAGGCTGAGATTGATCTTAAGCAGACGCAGGCTCCGTCTCTGTTGGATTCTGAGGAGTCTAAATTTGACTTCCGTTCCCCTAAATACATTCTGTTAAAAATCCTTTCGTCCCCAAGCTCCCCGTTTTTGATGAGTCTAAAGATGAGATTGACGTTTCCCTCTATACCTTTGAAAAGTACGCCAATACGTGAGGTTGGCCAAAAGAAAAATGGGTCTTGTACATTCCGTCCTACCATTCTTTAGTCGCTAAAGAATCGTTAACCTGGGAGGATTTAAAGTCGGAAAATGTTTTCAATGTAGTACTGAAGAATTCTGAGAAAAATTCACATCCGTGCGTCAGGAGAAAGTTGAATCTTTTTCCGCCTTCTCGGTTCATTATATTTTATTTATTTTTTTTTTTATCATTAATGGTTGGCGATACCGACAAAAATTTCCAGCCGCTTCATGACCTTGTTCTTCAGGGAATAAATTGCGTAGAGTATCTCCAAAGACCCAAAGACCTTGCTGTCTTTTTAAGGGACACATTTTGCAGAGTGTCTCCAAAGACCTTGCTGTCTCTCTAAAGGGACACATTTTGCAGAGTGTCTCCAAAGACCTTGCTGTCTTTCTTAAGGAACAACCTATTGAAAGCGCTGAAAAAATGTGTCCTCTTGCCGATCAGTGCAAAACTACACACCCAAGAGCACTGTGGCAAAACAACAAAAAAATTGCAGATTCATATTTAATGCAAGTGTGTCAGCCAACTATACCCCTCAACGTGGTTTTAATTAAAATCGGAATTTTGACAATTCTGGTGTCAGTCGTATTACAATCGTGGCTTTTCCTACTCGGGTTACTCAGCAGCATACATCGCCTTCTAACTTAACGTAACGTGGGTACGGTGCACCTCCTTATCAGCAGGTAAGTGCTTCGTCTTTTCAGCGTTCACACCTACCTCGTCGTGATCGTGGATTTGTCTGTGGTCGTGGTTATGGTCCTGGTAGTGGTAATGGCTACAGTGAAAGGTCTGAGAATGTCAACAGTGATCCTCATTGTTGTTTTTGTTGCTGTCAATTCCATAATGCTCATGAGTGTCCGTACAGTTCTAAACCTTCTGAAGTTTCTGAGACCCTTCCTAAAGGACAGGAAGTTCATTGTATGGTCTGTCATGTTCTTACCTATGGGTTCTTTATTGAGCCTTGTTCTGTCAATGGATGTCAGGCTACTCTCCTCAGGAACAAAGATTGTACTACCGATGTAGCATGCTGCTCTTTTGATCGTCAAGACCACTTCACTGGCGATACCCAAAAGTGTTGGTCTTTTAGTAGTCTGACTGAAGTCTTTCCCCTTGCCTTGGTGGAGGTTTGTACTCCCTTTCAGGTCAGGTCAAGGCTTGTGTCATTGATGATCCTGTCATTGACTTTGTTCTTGGTAACTTGCCTAGTGCAAGTTCTTTTTGTTCAGGATCATGTGGCTCTTTTGTTCCTTGTGCTGTCAGCACTCGCCAACAGTCTGAACTGGGCAAACAATCCCCTAAACCCTTGCTTGGTCCAACTTCTTTTTGTTGGACGTTACTCCCAAAGACCTTGCTGCTACGCAGAAACGTGATTGCTCACTGACACACTTCTTTGCTGCAGTTGTTAGCTCCCCCCCTCCCCTTCTAACAGTACGCAGCGTGTGTACGGTGCACCTTCTTCTCCGTGTTCTGCATGCATGGGAATCGAAGTGTGTATGCAGGAATACGTGAGCAAGGTGTTTCTGTGCATAAACAACCAGTCCATGTGTGTGCCTATACACACACATACCTGCATATCTGGATGCACAGTACACCCTTAACGTAAAAGCGCGTGAGCGCGCGCGCACGAGCGTGCGCGCATGTGTGTGTGTGTGTGTGTGTGTGTGTGTGTGTGTGTGTGTGTGTGTGTGTGAGTGCGTGCGTGCGTGCGTGCGTGTATGTCGTTGTCTGTCCATCTTCCTCTCTGTATGTCCTTTGCTCCCTTTCTCTCTCTCTCCTCTCTCTCCTCTCTCTCTCTCTCTCTCTGTGTTATATATTATGTTATGGTGAGACTGGACGATATCCACTTTTTGTAAATGTTTATGTTAAATGCCTGAAATATTGGTTACGCATTCTGAGAATGCCTCTGAATAGGTTACCACTTAAAGCATATAACATGTTACTAACTCTGCAGAATCAAGATAAAGAAACTTGGGTGTCCTCCATGCGGAATCTTTTATATCGTTATGGTTTTGGACACGTTTGGGAAAGCCAAGGTGTCGGAAACTGCAATTTGTTCATATCAACCTTCAAAAATAGACTAATAGAGTGTTATAAGCAGGAATGGCATTTTGACATAACAACAAGAGATAGATTCTCTTTTTATTTGTTCATTCAATTCGGAGTTATCTATTAGTTTTCATCTAACTACAGTAAAACATGTTCCTGTGCGAAATGCTTTGACTAGATTACGACTTGGTGTCTCATCATTGAGACCTCATCGTTTACGACATTGTCAAAATGTTTCAGGAGAAAATTTGAACTGCCCATTTTGTTTTGTTAGAGAAACGGAAATACACTTCATTTTAGCATGTCCGAAATATAAGGAACTAAGGGAACAGTATATTCCCACCAAGTTATATAAATACCCATCATGTTTTAGATTATCAATGCTTTTGGCAAACCAGAATAGTATCGTAATAAATAATCTAGCAACATTTATATTCAAATCATTGCAATTGAGACGGCTTTTCCTGATTTAAAAGAATTGCAAACCAGTTTCAATTCATCTGGTATTCCAGCATGTACTTTTGCTTTCCCATTGGTGAACATGTTCTGATAGTGTGTCTAATGTTCGACATGTTACACTATAATTGTTGTCATATTGTACTTGGAACTCAACTCCCATGATATGGGCTGTAGGCCTAATCATTAAATTTCGTATTCGTATTCGTATTCTCTCTGTTATATAGCGATGCCGGCGCGCATGCGTGTGTGTGTGTGTGTGTGTGTGTGTGCGTGTATGTCGTTGTCTGTCCATCTTCCTCTCTGTATGTCCTTTGCTCCCTTTCTCTCTCTATGTTATATAGCGATGCCGGCGCGCATGTGTGTGTGTGTGTGTGTGTGTGTCGTTGTCTATCCATCTTCCTCTCTGTATGTCCTTTGTTCCCTTTCTCTCTCTCTCCTTCTGTTAAATAGCGATGCCGGCGCGCACGCATTTCTCTGTGTGTGTGTGTGTGTGTGTGTGTGTGTGTTCATTTGTCCATTAGCTCAGTGGCTCAATGCAATAAAACATGATTCTGACAGGAGAGCAGAGGAATATATTTTGTCTATATACTTGCATGTGTATAAGCTGCGTTATATGTGCGCGCATGAGAGAGAACTCGGTAACTGGGCCTCCAGCCTATCCACATGAGACACGTAACATGAAATTGTTTATACTATTGAAAATGAATTATTCATATAGAAAAAAATTGAAAAAGAAGGATGCTCATTTGGCGATAACAAAAGTAACAAACTTAGGTTTATAATATTTCATTTCAACAGTTCCTCTCTAAAACGTAAAGCGTAATGTACAAGCATAGCAACATCTCTCATTATGACAGCATTTTCGTTTTGCAATGGTGTCTTCAACTGGACAGGAAAGCTATCTTTATAGTCTGTAAATACTGTTTAGTGCCTATAAATAAGGCCACTCTGTAAATACTTCCAGTGAAAATGATGCCAAGGAGGCAGCCTGCTGTGCTTCTTTGGTGGGGTCGCGGAAGGGTTACTTTTCTGCCGACATTTTGAAACACACCGACTGGAGCTGACAGGGGCAAACAGCAGGCATTACACATTGATCAGAATGATCTCCCCTCTCTTGTCTTCCCTTCTGTCCCTGAAAGATTTCGTCTGCAGCACTTTTTCATTCTCTCTCTCTCTCTCTCTCTCTCTCTCTCTCTCTCTCTCTCTCTCTCTCTCTCTCTCCATCTCTCCCCACAGCATGCGTGTGTTCCATCACAGCACAGTAGTTCAGGATTTGTTTCAGTAGAAAGTACATTGAGGGTAATCTGGTCTGTGAAGTGAATGAGAGAGGCGAAGATTTTAGAAAAAAAAAAAAAAAAGAAAAGTAAAGAAAAGAAAGGAAAAACGTTACCTTTCAATCATCTAAAATTCGATCATGTATATGTGTGTATGTATATGTGTGTGTACGGGGAATGGTGGAAGATAAACCACTAAATAAGATGAAAAGACCATTCTAGAATGGTTGGTTAGAGGCACACACTGGCTGAAGCATGCAGAACTGAAAACAGGCATAGCATGCAAATTCTCCCTGTGCCCAGGCCAGCACACATCATGATGATTCAAACAACAAGGTTTGAACAACTCGGCTTGCTGCAGACAGATTTATTGTTACAAGTCAGAAACTGCCACACAATGTCATTTCTCAGCACAGATAGAATATGTTACAATGATCAGAACACAGCATAGACATTACAGGACACAGCATAGACATTACAGAACACAGCATAGACATTACAGAACACAGCATAGACATTACAGAACATGGAAACTGAATCACTACTCAAGTGGAGAAACAATGAGAGATATTTCATAAGTGAAGCAGATTAGTAATACAAGCCTATCACAAAGACGACATCACTTAATTAATCAAATTTATAATGGTACAGAAACAATAACAGACATTTCATGAGTGAAACAGATGACTAATATGAATCTATCACAGAGACGATATCACTTAAAACAAATTTATATGGTACAGAAACAATTACAGACATTTCACAAGTGAAACAGATTAATAATATGAACCTATCACAGAGACGATATCACTTAAACAAATCTATAATGGTACAGAAACAACCACAGACATTTATAAGTGAAACAGATTAATAAAAGAACTTGTCACATGAGACAACATCACTTAAACAAATTCATAATGGTACAGAATCAGTTACAGGTGTTTCAAAACACAGACACAGGCTTTTAATGTACATTCTGAAGGTACCACAGACATCTTACACTACTGAAAGTATGAAGAAAATAACAAGAAACATAAGCTGACAGACATCTCGTCATTGCTGATGCAGACCTCCAGAACATGATATATGCAAACCATGCAAATAGATACAAACTTTTGTAAAGCGTTCTTCTTTGTTTTGTTTTGTTTTCTTCTCAGTTTTCAAGTTTTGGGCAGTTCATTTCCAGTTCAAACCAAAAACAAACAAACAGAAAACAAACGAAAAAACCCCAGAACCATTCTGGAAGTTATCTGTGATTAACAATATAATCATAAAGAAGCAATATGTATGGGTTATTAAAAAAGTGATATTTTTTCATGCAGAATTGTTTTATCAGCTTTATATTTAATGAAGCTTTACACGTATGCTGCCAGTAACAACGCTGAAAGGCAAAAGTGATAAAAACAATTACATATATATGTACATATATATATATATATATATATATATATATATATACATATATATATATATATAAGAGAGAGAGAGAGAGAGAATGGTACTGAGGATCAGCGCAATCTTAAAAACAGTGCTCAACCACAGTGGGAGCGACATTTGTTATATTAAAAGCAAGTTAAAATCAAGCTTCTTAAAACATCTACAAATTTGTTTCACGCTGTGCGGTCGTCAGGATGTGATGAGCTTGTGTTGCCAGTGCCACGTATATATATAGCTAGCTGGTTTGCTGTTGTTTTTTTCCCGTGCTACATGTGTTTCTCAGGTGTTGGTTTTTTTCGCTGATAGGAACTTCCATCTGTGTCTGCAATTGTTAACCATTTCTGTTCTAACATTTAGAGTTGCCAACTGTGGTTTACATAGTATAATGTATTTCTCTGTTAGGCATAGATTGCATTTTTTGAAATGTTGTTGTATGATGCTGCTCTTTTTAAAATTTTCCAAGATATGTTGTAGTCTATGTTTTTTTCTTTAAGTTTCCAAATGTATTTACTCAATTCTGTCTGACGACCGCACAGCGTGAAACAAATTTGTAGATGTTTTAAGAAGCTTGATTTTAACTTGCTTTTAATATAACAAATATATATATATATATATATATATATATATATATATATATCTTTAAAACAGCAAAAGCAACAATCAAAATAGTCAGTCTTGCATCAGCAGTCGGTTTACCATGCAGATCAAACCCAGTTTGAAACCATGTCATGGAAGTGCTTCCAATCCAGAGATGTCAGGATCCAGAGCCTTGTGTCAGCCGTCTACCAGTCAGGATCTCTCTCCAGTCTCTCCACGGGTGTGATTGGTCGAGGAGTGGGCTGTTCTGAACCAATGGCAGTAGAGCCAGAGGAGGACTTACGGCTGGAATCGACAGACGTGCGTCCTTTTGGAGTGTTCACATACACCTGCCGGACATACAAGTGGGGTTTGAGGCCACAAATACACGTCATCTGTACTAGTAGAGCCCAGCCAACCTCACATAATCTTTTTCATGGTTGTCACCACTAAAGAAAGAGATCTCCTGTGCTGCCAAAAGATGACAGCAGTGTACAAGTTTGTGAAATTGTGCGAAATGTATTACATCGCAACGAATCAACTGATCTCCTTGAGACTCACACACACACACACACACACACACACACACACACACACACACACACACACACACCACACACACACACACACACACACACACACACACATGCTGTAAAAATGTGAAAAACGTGTGAATAAAAAAAACAAAAAATGAGGTCAGGACACCGTCAAAATACTAAATGGAGTCCACTCTGGACAGTGCGTACATTTCCACAGCTTAGCAGCCAGAGGACAGCCCGAAAGCTGGCATGCTCTGCACACTGTGGAGGGACCCTACGTCAAGACCTGCCAGAACTAAGACAGGTGGAGGGCCGCAAAGGCAGGAAGACAGATCACTGCATCACCACAGGGCTGGTCTCCTGGGGGACAAGGGCTCAGCCTGCCTCAACAACACAGTAATAACTTGTTTGTTCAAAGATGGCCAGTGATTGGTGTGTTGTCCTGTGTGTGGAGTGAACATATCACCACTCACCATCCCTAGAATGATTCAGCAACACTTGACATGACTTTTCTCCTTTTTTCCTTTTTATTTTTCCTTTTTTCTTGTTTTTTTCTTCTTTTTTTTTGCTGCCCCATCTTTTGTGCCACCTCAGTGGCAGTGCACCCGCGCCTCTAATTCAAACATCCCGTCCACAGCCACAACCCAGTCCGGTCTGCTGCAGCCCCGGCACCGGCAGTCCACAGGGAACAGTCAATGACGAGTCATCAATATCAACCCACCGGAGGAGACACTGCACCGCTGCCGAGTCACTACGGTGATGTTCAGTGTTGCCTGTTCTGATCCAACATGTGCAGGACAGCACATACTAAGCCCCCTACTGATGACAATAATTGCTTAGTTACGGAGCAGGCGTGACTGAGCTCTGCCTCCGGAGGGCACCACCACGTCCATCCGATGACAGCCCCATGGACTCGCCAACACCGGTGACCCCGACCGAATCAAACGAAGGCCATAGACATGGAGAGTGCATCAAAACCGAGGTCACCATGAGACCAGGGCATGAAGGGCCACAGAAATTGAGACTCTTTAATGCTGATCGACGAGAATGAGGATGGTGAAGATAATGTTACCGATTTCCATTCTGGCCTGAGACTGCTTAACAGGGCTGCTCTCCACGCTTACTTTCATAATGCATCCCGACGTCAGTCAGTCCCGAGAGATACCGACACCTTCAGTGCTGGTCAGGAAATTTGAGCAACACTCTGCATCCATTAAGTGGAAGAAACTTGACTGCGTGGTCCCAGTCTTCCCAACTGAGCCCATAGCAAACTCAACTCTGGGTAGGAGCCGGTCGGTGCAGAAAAACCCAACATGGCTCTGATGGGAATGAAACCTACGACCTTCAAGCACGGAGTCTTGATGCTAACCACTTGGCCAAGGCGGCTGGTGACTTGACTTTTCCTGTAGATGGAGGGAAGGGGAGGGAGGTGTGGTGACTCATGGAAACCTAACACTGATCTCAGTGGACTGCTGTGTGCTGTCATACTCTCTTCATGTCAAATACTGTGTGCTGTCATACTCTCTTCATGTCAAGTACTGTGTGCTGTCATACTCTCTTCATGTCAAATACTGTGTGTGCTGCATAACTCTCTTCATGTCAAAAGCTGTGTGCTGTCATACTCTCTTCATGTCAAATACTGTGTGCTGCCATACACTCTTCATGTCAAATACTGTGTGCTGTCATACTCTCTTCATGTCAAACTACTGTATGCTGTCATACTCTCTTCATGTCAAATACTGTGTGCTGTCATACTCTCTTCATGTCAAACACTGTTGCTGTCATACTCTCTTCATGTCAAATACTGTGTGCTGTCATACTCTCCTCCACGTCAAATACCGTGTGCTGTCATACTTCTACTCCTGCCATCCACGTCAAACTACTGTGTGGTGTCATACACTTTTCCATATCAAACGAAGTTTCTGGTACGATTTTAGAAGATGTATTTTAAAGTGATGTGTGAAAGCTTTTTTTTATGACTTTTGAGTTGATTTTAACGTGGTGACAGCCTTGATATGGCCCTTTATGGTCGGCTGGGCTATAAGCAACATTACCTTACCTTACCTTACCTTCTGTAGAGTTTGCTGACGTCACCAACGGACACAATCTCACCAAAAGAACGCAGACAGTACTTGTTCCACTATGACTACACAGAGCCAGGCTGACAGTGATAACACTACAGAGTTCGTCTTGGGTCTGAGACCTGAGTCAGGCTGGCAATGATAACACTACAGAGTTCTTCTTGGGTCTGAGACCAGAGTCAGGCTGGCAATGATAATACTACAGAGTTCGTCTTGGGTCTGAGACCTGAGTCAGGCTGGCAATGATAACACTACAGAGTTTTTCTTGGGTCTGAGACTGCTTGTTAGCTAACTGTACCCAATATTCTTGCGTACACAACTGAACCAGCCACTCACTTCAGGACACCTACAGAAACAGTCACTGAACGCTGACAGCAAACACATGGAGACAGCGTGTGTGTGTGTGTGTGTGTGTGCGTGTGTGTGTGTGTGTGTGTGTGTGTGTGTGTGTCTGTGTGTGTCTGTGTGTGTCGGGGGGAGGGGGGCACCATGCAATATAAGAGACATAAATTGTACAAAGAAAAAAAAACACTGACAAACGAAAGACAATGAAAACAAGGAAGGATCAGAGCTAATAACTCACCGAGACCTGCGAGGGAGAGCGGTAGTCCACAGGCGTGGGTGTGGGCAGGGAGGTAAACTGTTGGTGCTGATCTTGTGTGGTCGCAGGACCAGGCCTTGGGTCAAAGTCTGCACACTGGCCGCCTCCACACTGGCCGTCTGTAGACATCATGCTAACAGTAAGGCACTGGCCGTATGTAGACATCATGATAATAGTAAGGCACTGGCCGTATTTAGACATCATGATAATAGTAAGGCACTGGCCGTCTGTAGACATAGTGATAATAGTAAGGCACTGGCCGTCTGTAGACATAATGATAATAGTAAGGCACTGGCCGTCTGTAGACATAGTGATAATAGTAAGGCACTGGCCGTATGTAGACATCATGATAATAGTAAGGCACTGGCCGTCTGTAGATATAGTGATAATAGTAAGGCACTGGCCGTCTAATGACATAATGCTAATAGTAAGGCACTGGCCGTCTGTGGACACAGTGATAATAGTAAGGCACTGGCCGTCTGTAGGTATAGTGATAATAGTAAGGCACTGGCCGTCTGTAGACATAATGATAATAATAAGGCACTGGCCGTCTGTAGACATAGTGATAATAGTAAGGCACTGCCTGTCTGTAGACATAATGATAATAGTAAGGCACTGGCCGTCTGTAGACATAATGATGATAGTAAGGCACTGGCCGTCTGTAGACATAGTGATAATAGTAAGGCACTGGCCGTCTGTAGACATAATGATAATAGTAAGGCACTGGCCGTCTGTAGACATAGTGATAATAGTAAGGCACTGGCCGTATGTAGACATCATGATAATAGTAAGGCACTGGCCGTCTGTAGATATAGTGATAATAGTAAGGCACTGGCCGTCTAATGACATAATGCTAATAGTAAGGCACTGGCCGTCTGTGGACACAGTGATAATAGTAAGGCACTGGCCGTCTGTAGGTATAGTGATAATAGTAAGGCACTGGCCGTCTGTAGACATAATGATAATAATAAGGCACTGGCCGTCTGTAGACATAGTGATAATAGTAAGGCACTGCCTGTCTGTAGACATAATGATAATAGTAAGGCACTGGCCGTCTGTAGACATAATGATGATAGTAAGGCACTGGCCGTCTGTAGACATAGTGATAATAGTAAGGCACTGGCCGTCTGTAGACATAATGATAATAGTAAGGCACTGGCCGTCTGTAGACATAGTGATAATAGTAAGGCACTGGCCGTATGTAGACATCATGATAATAGTAAGGCACTGGCCGTCTGTAGATATAGTGATAATAGTAAGGCACTGGCCGTCTAATGACATAATGCTAATAGTAAGGCACTGGCCGTCTGTGGACACAGTGATAATAGTAAGGCACTGGCCGTCTGTAGGTATAGTGATAATAGTAAGGCACTGGCCGTCTGTAGACATAATGATAATAATAAGGCACTGGCCGTCTGTAGACATAGTGATAATAGTAAGGCACTGCCTGTCTGTAGACATAATGATAATAGTAAGGCACTGGCCGTCTGTATACATAATGATGATAGTAAGGCACTGGCCGTCTGTAGACATAGTGATAATAGTAAGGCACTGGCCGTCTGTAGACATAATGATAATAGTAAGGCACTGGCCGTCTGTAGACATAGTGATAATAGTAAGGCACTGGCCGTATGTAGACATCATGATAATAGTAAGGCACTGGCCGTCTGTAGATATAGTGATAATAGTAAGGCACTGGCCGTCTAATGACATAATGCTAATAGTAAGGCACTGGCCGTCTGTGGACACAGTGATAATAGTAAGGCACTGGCCGTCTGTAGGTATAGTGATAATAGTAAGGCACTGGCCGTCTGTAGACATAATGATAATAATAAGGCACTGGCCGTCTGTAGACATAGTGATAATAGTAAGGCACTGCCTGTCTGTAGACATAATGATAATAGTAAGGCACTGGCCGTCTGTATACATAATGATGATAGTAAGGCACTGGCCGTCTGTAGACATAGTGATAATAGTAAGGCACTGGCCGTCTGTAGACATAATGATAATAGTAAGGCACTGGCCGTCTGTAGACATAGTGATAATAGTAAGGCACTGGCCGTATGTAGACATCATGATAATAGTAAGGCACTGGCCGTCTGTAGATATAGTGATAATAGTAAGGCACTGGCCGTCTAATGACATAATGCTAATAGTAAGGCACTGGCCGTCTGTGGACACAGTGATAATAGTAAGGCACTGGCCGTCTGTAGGTATAGTGATAATAGTAAGGCACTGGCCGTCTGTAGACATAATGATAATAATAAGGCACTGGCCGTCTGTAGACATAGTGATAATAGTAAGGCACTGCCTGTCTGTAGACATAATGATAATAGTAAGGCACTGGCCGTCTGTAGACATAATGATGATAGTAAGGCACTGGCCGTCTGTAGACATAGTGATAATAGTAAGGCACTGGCCGTCTGTAGACATAGTGATAATAGTAAGGCACTGGCCGTCTGTAGACATAGTGATAATAGTAAGGCACTGGCCGTCTGTAGACATAATGATGATAGCAAGGCACTGCCTGTCTGTACACATAATGAGGATAGTAACGCACTGGCCGTCTGTGGACATAATGATAATGGTAAAGCACTGACCTCTACACTGTCCGGTCTTTAGAAATTATGATAATGGTAATCACGGCCTTAGGAGAAAACAACAACAACAAACTAAAGTTATTTCATAACGTAAACACATTCTACAGCAAATAGACCACAAAAAATTAACCTTGTCCCCACCAATACACACAGCCTGATTTAAAAGAATAAACAGAACAAGTTACTGCTATAAGTAAGTGGTGGTACCAGTCCTCCCTCTTTCTAACCTATACACATGCATCAACAGCTTCAACCAAACTGTAACACAAGTCACACACACACACACACACACAACACACACACACACACACACACACACACACACACACACACACACAATGTTGGAAGTTTTCACTCAACTGATGAGAAGTAATAAATGCAACCAGATAGTTTATTGTTGTTGTTTTTTTAAAATTTAAAGTGTGTGCATGTGGGTGTGATCAAAATGTGTTGACTTTCCACTAAAAGTGTGTGCATGTGGGTGTGATCACAATATGCTGACTTTTCATTAAAAGTGTGTGCATGTGGGTATGATCACAATGTCTTGACTTTTCATTAAAAGTGTGTGCATGTGGGTAAAGTCACAATACAAATGGCTGTACCATTGCCGGGTTCTGCAAAGCATTCACCAGCCGAGTGCTTGGTCTGGGATCTCTCTGAAACATTGAAACATATTATAAAGATGATGACAAACTACAGATAACACTATCACTGACTTGATTAATAAGGAACAAAGAACAGAACAGTCATGAATTCACACGCCAATGGGAAGCTTTGAAACGACTGGTTGCCATGATAGAGGACAGAATATGGCAATCCAGCTGAACTTAATATACAACATTCACTATCAAAGAAGTGATAAATGAGATCATCACCACTACCTGTCACAATAAGTAGAAATAAAGTTATCACCGGCCAATACAGGCACATGGCAATAGGAGTAAACCAAAGTGATAACAGACTATGATTACTAGTTATGGCACTGAACTGGTAGATGTTAGTGTGGGTGGGTACTAATGTCAGGTCGATGTCTGTTGTGCTGATGTGTTACACTGCTCTTTCAAGTGCCATTTTGTTTTGCTGTGAACACATGTCATGTAAATGTCTTAGCTTGTTCTGAACTTCCCACACTATGTTCTTCTTGTAACACCACTGCTCTAATGACTGCAGCACTGGTGCCATACATTCTTTGATGCAGGAATGTTAGCTGAAAGCAACGCCCGATTCTTTCCTTGTCAAAGAATTTGGTCCCGGTTTAATTCTATTCTGCCATGGTCAAGCGGAATCATCAGGAGAAAATCCTGGAAGAATCTGTGAAGGCATTATCATCTTGTTAGCACGCATCACAAGACCAGTCAGATGTCAGAATCTGGGAATATTTCGGTTTTCTTCTTTTCTTTTTAAAACACTTCCTCAGTGTCACTGAAAAACAAACACTTAATTTCACCTCAGACAAACAGCTACAGTCTATTTAATGAAGACACTCAGTCTAAAAACTATTTTGAGAAAACCGTATTTCAATTTTTAATACGCCCTCAAAAACAAGTGTTTCCATAGACAATGTTTCAAAGTTATTTTCTCATCAAATTTGCAGCATATACTTTCTATGTTAAGAACATTCAGAAGGGTCAGTGCGGAATCCAATGGATCCAGCTCTGTTTGCTCCAGTAAAACAATTATCAGGAATGTCGGACTCCTCTCCCACATGAAGGTGACCTAAATAGAAGTGAATCGTTCAGTGTAACAATCCCAACCTAAACAGAATTGAATCGCCAAGTGTAACAATCCCAACCTAAACATAACTGAATCGTTCAGTGTAAAAATCCTAATCTAAACAGAACTGAATCGTTCAGTGTAATAATCCCAACCTACACATAACTGAATCGTTCAGTGTAACAAAGCCAACTTAAACATAACTGAATCGTTCAGTGTAACAATACCAGCCTAAACATAACTGAATCGTTCAGTGTAACAACCCCAACCTAAACATAATAACTGAATCGGAAAACAATCAGATTAAGAATCCCAAACTTCCAACAGCAACCGATTTTTTTCCTGTAGCAGATGGGAGTTTGGGATGATGTTCACAAAATTCAATGTCACGTGACACACTCACCTGATGATCGGGACGGAAGGCGGGGTTGTCAGAGGCATGCCCACTGGCCGTGGCCGAGAAGCGAGAAGAGGGGGAGGAGTCCTGGGCAGAGACTGAGGCCCTTTTCTTCATAGCCTGCAGTACTGGAGGGGCCGCACCTGCCATCTTGGGAGGTGTGATGAACATGGACCCCTTGGCTTGGTGTCTGGGCAGCAGGTCATCCTTGGGGCAAGACACGGACCGAGTTAGAACAAATGTTCAAAGGCACGACTACAGCTGCTGCTGCACCCGTGTTGTTTCCAAGCTGTCCTTCATTTCTGGTGGCTCCAACCCCACCACACACTTCTCCATCTCCCTTTTAAACTTTACTGCTTTCCTTCTCACTGGCCTGGTATCCCTCTCCACTCGTACCCCCCCCCCCCCCCCCCCCTTTATCTATCTCTATTCCTTGTTATATCTTTCAATGCCCCCTATTCATTCTTGTCCTCTAGCTTGCTCATCATCATTCTTCTGCTACCCCCTTTTCATTCTTTGCCACCACCACCCCCCCCCTCACCCCCCCCCCCCCCCCCCGCCCCCTCGTCCCTGCTAACTGAATTCCCTTTCTGCCCCTTGCAACATGTCTCCCTTTCCGGCTCTTCTTTACCCCCCACTATCCTCTCTTCCACTTCACTGGTATCCCCCCACCCACCCACCATTTCTCTCTTTGCCCGGCTCCCACTTCAGATCATTGGCATGGGTGAAAACATGTCAGATCTCTGCCTGACCAGACCCCCCCCCCCCCCCCCCTCTTTCTCCCTTTGCCCAGACCCCACTTCAGATCATCCAACTTCAGATGATTGGCATGGGTGAAAACATGTCAGATCTCTGCCTGACCAGACAGCAATCTCTTGTCATGCTGTCAGCAGATTTCAATGTGGTAGGCACCACTTGCGATAGAACATGAACGCTCTACTCAACTGGGAGTTTTCATAAACACACACACACACACACACACACACACACACACACACACACACACACACACATGAACAATCACACACACACACACAAACACACAGACACAAACACACACACACACACACACACACACATGGAGACACACATTCAAAATGGCGGAGACACTCAGCTTCTAATTTTTCTCTGGCAAAAGTTGTCGCATTAGAAGGTCCCAGGATGAAGACAAGAAGTGGATACACGCGATCAGCTACAAGTCTGACCAGTGTGACTGCACGAAATGTTAGGGCAGCTGGACGAGCGCTGACAACATCTGCAGCGAGCAGGGGAGTCTGGACCGAACAATCACCATCAACTGACCAACGTATCGCCAAGACTTTGGACGCAGTATTTTCGATCAGCGATCAACCCTACGATACCAGCTCAGAGACGCCCGACTCTATAAAAAGTGCAGACCTTGATTTGAAGCAAGTGATTTTGACCCTTTGTGATCGGGTATCTTCCTTGGAAAAGACGGTGCTTCAATATCAAGAGTCAGTGCAGAACGCCAAAATAGAACACCGTTCTACTGTAACCCAGTCAACACAGACTGAAGATGCTAGTAGGCCTACAATACGTTCTTTCGCGGAGGTAGCTAGAACGCCCCCACCACCTAGTGCAGCTCAACCATACGCACAGGCGGATCCGAAGAAGAAAGGTAGGCCTGCAAGCACAAAAATACAAAAATCTCTTATTAAGAAATCGCCCGCTTCGCATGACGAAATTACTTCGGATGACGCAAATCGCAAAAAGTCGTACTCGGCGTCTTCCAAAAAGAACAAGAAAGAAAGTGAAGAATCAGATCTACCAAAAGTGCTCATTCTGCATGACTCTGTGCTGAATCACGTACAGCCAAACAGACTAGGTAAATCCTATGATTTCAAAGCCTGCAAAGAAAGTACCTACACTCTGTCAGACACCCAAAACAGACTGAAAACTGCCTGCTCTTCTCCTGACAAGCCAGATGCTGTTGTTATCCACTGTGGAGTCAATGATCTTAAAGCCAAAGATGCCAAAGAAGCATGCAATAACCTTACCTCTGCTGTGAAAAGCATGGCCAAAAGACATCCTACAATAAAGTTTGTTGTTAGTAACTCCACCGCCGTAAAAGATTCCAGTCTAGAAGTGAAGAGGCAGCTGTACAACGCAATGGTCACCTCAGAGCTACACGAAGTGCCCAACATCTCCTTCGTCAGGAATGACAACATCAAGCGGTACAACCTGAGGGACGCCATCCACCCCAACTCCAGAGGGACCAGCATCCTCGCCAATAACATCGGGCGTCATCTTCGCAACCTCCTCTGGGAAACACCGAGGAAGCCATCACGCTCTGCAAGGTTCTACCATCCCCATACCTACTCCGGACCTTCACATCGTGACTGGTTCAATCCTTACCTTGCCCTGAGCGACTGGGGCCTTTTCTACTGACGTCAATTTTTGTTCCACCCGCAAACTTGGGACTGCTGAGTAATCCACGTTCACTTCGCCATTAATGACTGTTCAGCATCGTAATTTAGAATATTGTAGATTCTGTTAATCAGTTATAGACGAGAGAAATATTTTAAGTAACCCTTGTATGCCTATATAGGACTTCATAGTCCTGTAGGACATTTGTTATAGACAAGTTGATTGTAATTTTTGTTAATGCTCATTTTTCTGCCTTTTTTTTTTTTTCCCCCCCCCCCCCTTATCAAAGAGACATAAATACATACACACACGATACGGTCCCCCTCCCCTCCTCCTCCTCCCGATCCCCTCCCTCCCCCCTCCCCTCCCCCCGTCTAATATCACTATGTGGATAGACGTTAAATTGAAGACAACAACAACAACACACACACATACACACACCTCCGAGGCTTTTGGAGAATCCAACACTTTCAGTGTCTGCTCCTTGTCGTCAGGTGTTCCAAACAGTTGAAGACGTCTATTGACATATAAAAACATAATTATGTAGAGCTATCCAACCCAGTTCTCAAAACACGTTACGATGACATGACAGTTCAACAAGAACAGACTTTACACAGACCATGCATCACCTTACAGAAACTCTGACATTAGCATTCACTTGAATTCATCAATGTTTACGGTCACCATGGAAAAAAAAGTTCAGTTACAGTAAAAAATAAAATCAACATAAAAAACACAAAGTATGCACATGTGACAAACCATATGTATAAACATCTAGCGCCTGACACCAAGATCAGGAATGCCCAGGAAAGACGTAAAACATCCAAAGCTATCTTCACACAGACAGGAGATCCATGTTCAGTCCCGGTCATGTACTACCTACGGCTAAGCGTGCTACAGGCTGACACAGGCAGTGGAGTTTTCTCCACTCCATGGATGTCTCAAACGTGCTGTTCACATTTCCTGACCGACTCTGCCGGTGTCTGAATCTCTCGGGCCTGGCTGATGTGGGATTATATTATAAACAGTAGAGTACAATCCCGTCAAATATATCATGACCATGTTGGACACCCATAACATTATCATACCATCCTCATGAAAAAAGCCCAGTTCTGTGCTTTCCCCATGCCCTATTGCCATGGTGTGCTCAGTTTTGATTTCCTGTATGCCTGTCACGAGTTCATCTCACAGTTGTCAGAGTCAGTCAGTTCATGAGGGCCTGTTGATGAACACATAGTTGTGCCCTCTAGAGGAGGATGCTTGCTCAAGCAAGGTTTTGTGACCACACATGGTCATCAACTGGGAGCTTTACAGAATATGTTATTCAGAACAGACACTACTGAACACCACGAAAGGGATTTGGCAGCAATGCAGTGTCTCCTCTGGTTGGCTACCTCATGCTGACCCAACACTGATCGCTCCCTTGGGACTACTGGTGCTGGCGTTATAACAGGGCATATCTGGAACTGGCCATGAATGGGGTTGCTGAATTTGTAGTACTGGAGGGGAGGCAGATGATAAGATAGCGTGAAAAAACAAATTAATAAATAACTCGATAATAAATAAAAGATAAACAAGGTATCAATGACGAGGAAAATTTAGTAAACTGAATCACACACACACACACACACACACACACACACACACACACACACACACACACACACACACGCCCACAATGACACACATGTACGGCTGTTTTCCGAAAAAGCGTCCTCCATGCCAAAGATGGGAGTGAACATAACAGCAACATCAAATTTCAAACCAGAGGGGCAGTCAGAAGAGCGCAGACCTCCACACAGGTCAATTGAATTTAGGATCCGCCCTTTGAGATAGCTCACGAGTAAAAGCATTCCTTTTTTGGCTTTGCTTGGGGAAATCGTAGTTGTTGATGACTGAAGGAATACTTTTTGAAATAAAGAGCAAATGCAAAATGTCAATGTTTGTATCACCAGAACATTTAGATATTCCATGAATTGAATTACTTTGCCGACAACCATCAGTTCACAACAGCAGCTTTCCAATGCCCACATTCAGAGAAAGGTCTGTCATCATCTGAACAGCCATGTGAACAGAGCCTGGATCCTCCTCGATCCTGCCTGGATGTGCATGACGCTCTGATGGCTTTTTTCCTGGCAGAACATCTCCCCTGTCCTCAAATGTTCCTTAAGACAGTCCAGCAGTTTTCCCCTCACAAAATGTTGATCACAAACTACAGGTTCTCCCCGGGCCACATTCCTCATATTCCTGAAGTCTAGTTCCAACAGGATCCACAGGTGTTCTGTTACCCTGCTGACTGACAATCAGGAAAACAACCCAATCAAGGGGACACGGATGGAAACAAACCTCCTTGGCGAAGTTACTGACAGCACAGAGGCAGGCAACAAATGAATAAAAAAAAGAAAGTACTTTTCCCAACTAAACCGCTAACACAATATACACGGCAACCCTTACTGGGACTGTCTTGAGGTTGAACACTCATGATCCCCATTCATATTCTACAACAGTTTTTTTTTTTATAGCTTATTCTCATGTCTACCATGCAGTTTCTCCTCGTCTGTCAGGTTACATGAGAAATCTGACACTGTCTGCTCCATTTTCACTTATCTTTTGGGGACGGCGTCATGCATGGAAACACACGCAGGCCAGCAGATGGATTTTCTTGAAGATAGTCATGATGTTCATGTTGCTGTCACTGAATGGACAGCTGCAGTTTGGTCACATTAGGAAAGGCTGGTCAATCAAAATAATCTACAGTTTGGTCAAATTAGGAAAGGCTGACCAATCAAAGCAATCTTAACATCATATGCAGAGATAGAAAATATCTATGCTCTACCCCCCACCCCATCTTATTTTGCACAAATCCCCCCCCCCCCCCCCTTTTCACAAACAATCTCGTCCATCTCATACTACTTTTTGCCAAATTAACACCTTTTTTACAACTAAACTTAACATCCAAAAACCTCCAAAATTGACGTAATTGTTACTTTAAAATGGGGGGCTTACGTGCAAAACAAAAACGGGTGATTTAGAGCCTAGATATTTTCTATCTCTCTCCATAGCATAAAAATCTAATGGTTTACAGTACGCTCTTCTACTTCCAGCACCACTAACAAATCAGAACAAACAACCGGTCTTCCATCTTGGTTAGTTATTTTTACACACACTGAATTTATAGGCCCTTCAACTAATTCTTTAAATTGACTGTCTTCACCAAATGTGCTTAACTGATAATCGCAAAACCCCGCCTTAATTGATGGCAGTACTCCTAGAACTGTAGATGGATTGCCATCAAATAAAATTAGTGTTTGTTTTTAACTCTCGTAAATGAACATACAACATCGGCGAACCGCCCAGAGAACGTGGACAAACGAGTCACAAGACGAAACACAACTAGTTTCGACCTCTTAGGTCTTCATCAGGTGAGACATTAACGAATAAAACAATGAAAATTCACTTAGCTTTGATCGCTTCAGATCACTTCGTAGGGTTCAGCGCAAGGAAGAAGGCGTTGAATGAGAACGAGGCTGTTGGAAGGGAAATAGTGAGCGAGTCAAAGTCGTAATGAAGATAATAATATTACTGATAGGAATACTAATAATGGTCAAAATACTGAAAAAAAAAAAGGGACAAGATTACTACCAATCTGTGTCAATAAGTATGGGTATGGGAGAAAGGACAGTGGGTTAGAGGATTCTTAAACAGCAGGGTTGCCGTGGCAACAGTCCCAGAGGCGAAGGCTCTCTCACCAAACCAGACACCATCCTACATGGCCCCACAGGCTCTTTCACTATTAAACGCACTTTCTCCTGCCAGAGCCACAACATTGTGTATGCCATCCACTGTCAGCTGTGCGGTAAGATCTATGTAGGTGAGACATCTCGCACACTTGAGACGCGCATCTCTGAACACCTGGCCGACATCCGCCACCATCGGCCCAAACCAGTCGCTCTACACTTCAACCATGCCCAACACAACATCAACCATGTCAAAGTCTTGGCACTTTGGCAATCTAAGAGTGACAGCTTGGAACGCCTTATGCAGGAATCTCATCTCATTGCCAAACTGGGCACCGTCCACCCTCATGGCATCAACGTCCAAAAGTAGTATGTACCATTCCATCTCTGCAGCTCCACCCCGAAATATCCCCCACCTACACACACCCATACCACCCTACCTCCCTCTGTTTACCTCAGACATAGGTTGCAGCTATCATCATCTTCCCTTTTCCTACACTCTCTGAGTCTCTCCATTTGCTACATCAATCGACTTACTCCCCCCTCCCCCTGCCCTAGTAATGATGTGTGTAGGGGTGTTGGTGGATATGGCGGTTGCTGGGGGTGGAGGTGGGGGTAACCAATGAATAAGGCTGATATTACAAATGGAACACACACACACACACACACACACACACACACACACACACACACACACACACACACACTCACACATACACACACACATAATAAATAGAATGCTGGCTCCTTTATCGTTGGTCGTGAAAGGGGGGGGGGGGGGGGGAGAGAGAGAGAGAGAGAGAGAGAGAGATTGTGTATAGGTGTGAATATGTTGCCCCTCCCCCTCCCCCAGTTAGTACGTAAACCCATCCCCTTCTTCCCTCACCCTCATAGCATCTACACCTTAAAGTAACATGTACCAACCCACCACTTCAATCTCAGCCCATAATATCCTCCCACCACACACACACATACTACCTTATCTCCCACTATTCACCTCACACAACTTATAGCTATCTTATTTATGCATTTATTATCATCATTATTATTATTATTATTTTTTATTATTATTATTTTTTAATTATTATTATTTACTGATTTTTTAATTTATTATTATTTTTAATGTTTCATTTATTTATTTATTTGATTATTATAAAAATGTATTTTCTAAATATATTTCTGTATCATGCTTTCATTACCTTAACCTTCACTATCGTTGTTAGCAGTATCATTCAGTAATACTATTGCTAGTATTGATACTACCACTGGCATTGACATCACTTTCGCCTTCGCCTCTGGGACTGTTGCCACGGCAACCCTGCTGTTTAAGAATCCTCTAACCCACTGTCCTTTCTCCCATACCCATACTTATTGACACAGATTGGTAGTAATCTTGTCCCTTTTTTTTTTTTTTTTTTTTTTTCAGTATTTTGACCATTATTAGTATTCCTATCAGTAATATTATTATCTTCATTACGACTTTGACTCGCTCACTATTTCCCTTCCAACAGCCTCGTTCTCATTCAACGCCTTCTTCCTTGCGCTGAACCCTACGAAGTGATCTGAAGCGATCAAAGCTAAGTGAATTTTCATTGTTTTATTCGTTAATGTCTCACCTGATGAAGACCTAAGAGGTCGAAACTAGTTGTGTTTCGTCTTGTGACTCGTTTGTCCACGTTCTCTGGGCGGTTCGCTAACATTTATTTAAGATTTGTTTAGATTTCCGCCTGCAGTCCTCTCGCTTTGCAACTAGATACAACATCGGGTTAACGAGAAAATCACATGGTTCATTACCTTCAAATTGATAGATGTTTTCTCTTGTACTAAATTTATAAGATCTGCTAGTACTGTGGAAACCCAAGATTCTAGCAAGGCCTTTAGGAAAAGTGTATTCTCTTTTTTCTTCTAGTGGAAAATGCATAGTAATTCTGAGGTTTGCTTCGTTAATTTTTAGCAATATGCCTAATTCGTTAAATACTTCTTTTAAAGAACAAAAGCTGTAATAGCCTTCTGGTATTTTTTCATGAGTTATTTGATTGCCCTCTTCATTACTAATATTAATCCAGTTATTCTGAGCTTCTTCAGATATATTAAACCACTTAACTTTAAAACCAATTTTTCTAAGAGCAACCCTACTATTACTGCGCCTATTGTTAATTGGATACTTTAAGAACACACTTGTGTTTTGTTTAGTTATATAAATGTACATCCTTTTAAATCCTTTTTAAAAAAAAACTATTTAAAAATGGAACCTTTTAAATATAATGAAAGTGCCGCTTACGACGTAGGAGGGGTTTATGAGCCCAAATCTTTGGACTTTAGTAACCTAACCATCGCAGTGGATGAATCATATGGCTTTCTAGTCAGACTTGTAAACCCACTAACTAGATATTTAAATCCTCCAATAAAGAGTGATAGAGTGCCATCAGCATGGTCATCCAACCCTATGGCTTTTTACCAGAATCAGTTAAATTTTGCCATTTACTGCTCAACTACTGGCTGCGGTGTTTCATATGCAAACCATTTATACCACCCCAATCTCTTAGTAAGGTCAGTATATAACTTTCATGTTTATTATCAGTATAGACGCATACTAACTGAACTACAAGTACCCCTCCCCAACGACAACGCGTTTAATCCATTCAACAGCCCAATGGACAAGAATGCATATGAAAGAATCTGCAACGAATTTAACATTAACCCTTCAAATAACTTTAGACAAAAGTTAGACCGCAATCACGGGTTAGGCACATTGTATTTGTGGGGTCAGCGTAGAAAATATAATTTTGACTACTGGCCCGGCCACACCTCTTTTAAGCCAAACTCCCAAGTTAGATTGGGATCAATAGAACAAAAACACCCCAATGCTTGGGCAACATTTATCTTAGATGAAAGTAAAGGCCTAACAATGCCAGGAGTGCAAAGACTTAATGACTCCATACGGACGTACGTTTGGTGTCTATTAGGAGCGCAAGCACAGACCAAGTCTAGCATAGTGGATCAATCTACAGGCTTTGACGCCAGAAAACAATTTCTAGCTAATTTAGAAGATGCTATTAACTCTGCTGTTGATTTGCCTTCCAGCATACAAAGGTACCAAAACGTTCTTTCACATGCTAGGTCAAAGGCTGACTTTGTTGTGGGTCATGGATTATACATGCTGCCTTCTGACCTCAGACTGCAGATTGGCATGATACAGAATTATAATAATGAAATCCTCATAGCTGGAGACGATCAAAACTTAGGACACAATCAAGGCTTAAACACAAGGCCCGCGCCAGCCATTTTAAAAAAAGTATCCAGCCCTGAAAGCGACCCCCCACCAGTTATAAGCAGCCCACAGCCAGAAAGCGACCCCTCGCCTGTTGATGTACCTCACCCCGACAGACACACCAGCGAAAAGACAGCCCTTGTTGTGTTTTTAACTTTTACTGGACTGGCTATACTTTATTTCACTAAAAATTAAACCGGCAGCCAGCACTCCTAACGTCCACAGATGGTCGGCCATATAACCAGCCACTTTGCCTATGGTAGACAAAACCCAACTAACAACACTACCTATTATGCCAGGCAGAGCATCAAGCGCTTTGGCTGCTAACTTCTTTAATAGGTTTGCCAGATGGCGTAATTGTTTTCTAATCCAACTTTTACCGGGCTGAGGCGTTGGAGGAGCTACTGGCCCCGTTGGCGCACTGCCGGTTAATGCATAAACCAGTGTAGAGATAGCAAACCCAACGGCCGTTAATATACTAACTATTGTAATCCCCCGCTCTTTGAACAGAGCCCTTATTCTTTTTGCTAACGTAGTATTTTCATGAAGTATTCTGTTTATAGTTTCTCTGATTTTGCTTGTTTGGTATGCTATTTTTTCTCTGTTAGTAGACAACGCCGCTAACCTGTTTTTTCTTTCTATCATTAAATCCTGTATTTTCGCCTGTATTCTAGCCTTTTCTTCTAACCCTAAATTGTTATCATCTGCATCAGCCAGTTTATTTTTTTCTTCTCTTATTTCTCTATCTAGCTCACCAAGTTTTGACAAGTTGTTTTTTAGCTCGCCATTTATTCTCCGTAGAGCATCATCAAGACCCCTGAGTTCACGCAGAGCAGCTTTAAGATTCCTGTGTACACTCTCAGGCAATGGAGGATCATCAATTGTTTTTAAAGCCGTTTCTTCTTCAGGACTCAGCTCACGTTCTCTTTGACTAGGCACTTGAGAACCGACAATTGTTTTTAACTGGGTCTCCTCATTAAAACTCGTCTCAAGTTCTGCTATTAGTTCATCTGCTCTTTGACTTAATTCTTGAATAGGGATCAATTCTATTTCAGATCGTGTTGGCAACTCTCGCACTATGCTTTGTAAAGCACTAATAGCCTCAGACCTTAGATCGCTAATAAAGTTTAACTGCCTTTGGTCAAAAACAGGGAGCTCTCTAAGAATTGTGCTCCTGCTTAAAAACTGGGCTGGGTCTGGTTTTGTAGTAAGCCGTACAAGCATTCCTTTACTAGTTCTTACATACAAATGACCACCATCTTCTTCAAAATCGTTATGATCGAGCGCGTCTGGCGGCTCTCGTTCTATACTTTTATAGAATGATTCAATTCGTTGTCGCAATAGTTCGTGACGCTGTCTAGGGAGTGAAGAGCCTGCTCCTAAAAGTTCTTGACGAGCACTAAGGAGTGAAAAACCTACATCTTGACGCTGCCTAGGGAGTAAAGAACTCGCTTCTTCAAGTTCATCTTGCAATGAAGGACTCGGTTCTCTTTCTTCATCTTCTTCTTCAATAGGACTAATCGCGTCAAAATCTTCATCATCAGCCATATTTATATATTCATTATTTTTTGTTTTATAAAAAATGAACCCATACGGCTGCGACCTTGATCCATTCAGAAAAGCGAAGGAGCCCCACGGCATAAAAGGCATAAGACAGACTGTGCGCGTTGTAAATAATCCATCAACAATTGAGCCCAATGAAATGTTAACAGTAAGATTTAGTGATCTCGGGCCTGACGATGTTATAATGCCAGGCACTGCCAGGCTGACATTCAAAATAGATATTGAGTCGGCGGATCCTAATGCTACTGTCGTTGCTAACCTGGGCAGGGCCATCATTAAAAATATGGTAATTAAACTGGAAGGTAGAGAAGTCTTCTCATTGAGTAGCGCAGACATTTTTAATCTCTATTCTGATCTGTGGCTACCCAGAACAGAAAGGAAAGACAAAATCTTTCAGGGGATCCAGAGCCCAAACGGCCTTAAGCACAGGCTTAATGCTGCAGATGCAAAGGAAGACGAGGGAGACCAGGCAATAGCACGAGCATTTAAGAACAGATTTTGCATCCCTCTAGATTTTGAACTGTTAAAAACCCATCAGCCATATTACCAAGGCGCACTAAGAGACAAACTTACTTACGAACTGATTCAATGACAGCGGGTCTGTTATTTTATCAGATGACCCTCAAGCCAGATACACTGTCAGCAACATCTCTCTTAATTTTGATGTTGTTACTAACCCTGAACTGGCTAGAATAATCTTAAACCAGTATAAAAGTAGGGCGGTTGTTTACTTTGAAAGAGTTTTACACCACAGTCTAGCGATTAAAAACAAGCAAGACACCGTCTGGGAAATAGCTATAAGCAATTCTTTAAGGTCTCTAAAGGGGGTTCTCTTGCTATTTACTGAACCCTCAGCTCCTTTTCAGAGAGAATCTGAGGTGTTTTACAACCCCAAAATTGAGCAGCTGTCTTGCACAGTAGATGGCAAGCCTTTTCAGCTGTATTCGGCTGGACTTTTGCCCGACCAACACTTTGATGAAATAAGAAAATTGTTTGCTGGAGGCAGACAGACAAGCCCCACAGCCGATCATGTGTGTAAAAAACTTCACCTTCACGATGTAAGACTCGAAGATTATCTAACAGACAAATATGGACTATGGCTGGATTTTAGATCCACGTATGACAACAGACTGCACGGGAGTGGAAGAAGGGTAGGGTCAGATGGCATACTCATACAGATTAATAAGGAAGAGGAGGAGAATGGCCAGATACAAATGCACGTTTTTGTGGTTTATGACGCCCAGCTGAACATTGAAGAAAATAGACTGAAAGAAATAGCCTATTAAAACAGATGGATAGTTTGAACTTTTTGCCTAAAGACCCGCACTGCTCGCTTATTTGTGGGATTACTGGGTGTGGGAAAACTGTCTTCGTACTTGATTTGTTACAAACAATCTACAGGTTTCATTACGAGTACATTGTTATATTCTGCACAACCATTAAGCACAACAAGTCTTACAAAGAAAGGCAGTTTGTTTGGACAGACGAGAATATATTTTTAGTTGATCCTACTGACAAGCTAAGCGACTGTTTAGAACATTACTATAGGCTATTTGAGGGAACCGAAACGCTGTTTATTATTGATGACTGTTCAGCTGAACAAGACATTGTTAAAAAAAGAAGGACTCTGTCTAAGCTAGCCTTTAGCGGAAGACACGCATTAGTTTCTGTTTGGCTCTTAACTCAAAAATACAATGCTGTCTTAAAAGACTTTAGATCGCAGTTAAAATCAGTCATCTTATTCTATACTAAGGACAAGGACAGTTTTGAAGAGTGTTTAAGTGAAAACTATATAATCAGGGACAAGGATGAACTAAAAAAAATAAAAGAGCAGCTAGAAAAATCTAAGCGCGCTAAACTATGCTTACGGACTGACCCCCCAGTTCAATACGTTTGCTCATTATAGATTGTTTATTATAGATTGTTTATTATAGATTGTTTATAATAAATTGTTTATTATAGATTGTTTATTATAGATTGCTTACTATAGATTGTTTATTATAAATTGCTTACTATAGATTGTTTATAATAAATTGTTTATTATAGATTGCTTACTATAGATTGTTTATAATAAATTGTTTATATTAAAAAGAATGTCTCGGGGGCCAGAATCAAAAGCAGAGTTAGCTCCTAAATGCGTTGCAGTAGAGCTAAAAGATCTAGCAGATACAACTGACTTTGATCTAATAGGAGTGGCAGGAAATGTTTATGGATTTGAGTACACCGACGATGGTGTTTACAAACGAATAGAAATTGAAGATAAAAAACGACAGCAATATCCTACCCTGGAGGAGATAAGAAATCTAAGGGCAAACGATTCTGGCAAACACGCATACAAACTTCATAAACGAGAGAATGCCTGGGCGCTGCTTCCTGACATTAACTGGGATTTAAAGTTTGAACTACGAAGCCCCTATGTGTACTTTGATAAGAAAAACAATTTTAGAAAAGCTTTGAATGAAGGACGCCTTCTTGCTAGCCTAGTCCCAGGAACACAACAGAAAAAGCAGATTGAAATAACTAAGCAGGGCTCCGAATATATGCTGCGGAGAAAGAAGTCCTTAGCTGAAGTGGGGGGTGACACCGTCGGCTTAGAGTTTAATCCAAAACTAGAATCACTGCCTAGAAAAATGACGATGCTTTTTCGCTTATTTATTACTCCAAGGGAGTCTGATCCTAGTTTGCCAGAGCATACGTTAATTAGAGGTGTACAAATAAAGTCTGAAAACTTGGACGGGCCTCTTAGGCTTGTTATTGTTATTACTAAAAACGGGGATGAAATAAAGACTTTTGTATCTTCTGACAAAGTCACTGTGATGGTTGACAATACTAAACTAACAGTACTCGATTTTATTTTCATTAAGTATGTTGATTTTATTGCGTTTTACTCTGTTGATGAAGTGCTGCCAGAAGGGTTAATAAGAAGATATGTACAAGATTAATCTTAATTAAAAAATTAATCTTAATTAAAAAATGGATGATCAAGCTCAAAAGTTTAGGTTAGAGCAAATAACTGAACTTCAAGAAGAAATAGAAAGTGACTTGAATAAGTATAGGGTTACTAGAAAGAAATATGCTAAAGTTTTAAATACTCTTTCTTATATAATCACCGGCTCATCAGCTGTAGCGAGCGTAAGTACTGGGTCCGGCGTTGCTCTTTTAGCTACTGGGGCCGGAGCGCCAGCCTCTTTAGCATTAGGGAGCATTGGTTTGGGTTTAGGTGCTATGTCTATGATTGTGAGTGCTGTTTTAAAAAAATTAACGCCTAAACTACAAAAGCACACTGCCATTGTGGCCCTAGCATCAGCAAAACTTTGTTCATTAAGACTGAGAATAAGCAAAGCATTGCAGGACGAAAACATTACAGCTGAAGAATTTGAGCGCCTTATGGCTGATGGTGAGGATTACAGGCGACAAAAAACTGAACTTCAAAAGGAGTGGAGAAAGACTTTTACTTCGCAACAGGTAGACACTGAGACAATCAAACAGAACATTGAAAAGCAAGCAAACAATCAGTTAAACCCAAAATAGACTAAAAAAAAAAAAGATGTGAACTAAAATAAATAAATCATAAGTTTAACAAAAAAATAAATACTTTTTTTTTAACTAACAGGCACTGTGTTTGGCGGAACAACTTGCAACTCTTCGCGAACAAACGATCTTTTAGGGGCGGGCTTTTTAGACGTAGTAGCACCGCTAGAAGAAAGAGTCTCTCTTAAATAATATACGGGAGGGGTTGTTTTCATAATTCTTTCAACTTCATATACGTCTACGCTCCATATAGGGTCTGTGGCTCTAATTCTAACATCGCCCTCTGCCTCTCCAGGAGCATACAAGTATCTTACTTTTAGTCCAAACGGCAAGAGTTTTTGATTACCTTGGATGTCTTCAGTAATACTTATTTTTTTTAGTTTGATCGCGTTCACTGGCTTAAGGCCCGTTGCTTTAAATTCTTCATTGTTCATGGCGCGTAAGACTGCTGGCAATCTCCTAACCCATTCTGTGTTGCGTGTTTTGTCCATAAGGTCTCTATGATATTGATAGGTAAACAGGCGCTCAGCTAGATTCTTATTAAAGTTTTCTACTAGAGCTTGGGAGCGATGGTTGCCTGGGATCCCTCTCTTAACTGTAACCCGATGTCTTAAAAGCAGTTAGTTTACAGCTCCTTTAAACTCTTTCCCATCATCAACCTGGATCAATCTAGGATACTTTAATGGACCTCGCATGTATATTTGTTGTAAAGCCACAGCCACAGCAGTTGAGCTTTTATCCGTTAAAGGCTCAGCATCTTTATACCTTGAAGCCATGTCAACAACAGTTAGAGCATACTTAAACTTTTTTCTTCTAACTTTGTCATGTGGAAGATACAACAAGTCCATCTGGTGGGTGTCATTAGGAACTGAGTTAACGAATCGAGGCCTTATTATTCTTTTTGGGGCAGGCAGATATATTTGCCAGATCGCTTGTTTTGAAAGCCAGTCTTTCGCTTCTGATTCAGACACCCTAGCAGCTTTACTCAGTTTATCAATAGCGGCCTTTCCTATCCAATACCCTCTAGGAGAATAATATATTTTGTACTTTGTATCGTCCATAAGAAGGGACTGTTTTTTATTACATTTTTAACTATGTTTTTTAGATTGAATATGCAAGAAGAAAGATTGCTCCCATAGCACCTATAATAAAGCCTATTTCTACCATTTTCTGATCCTCAGATGGTTCATAAAAGTCAGACAGTTCTGGCGGTGGCGATGTTAGAAACTTCTTTCCTGTCACTAAGTAATATTCATTCATTGCTTCATCAACGTCTGTAAATGTGTGCTCTGCATGACCCTGTTCTCTTAACTTTTTATTAATAAAGTCTAAGTGAGCAATTCTCCTTTTCTCGTAAGCGTCTCTTGCCTTAGCTAAATCTTCCATTGCCTTGTTATGGCGTTCTCTCTCTTCATCAGACCGCAATTTACTAAACATATAATTGCTACCAGAGAAAGCCAATGCATTAACAATAGCCCCGCCCACCATCAGAACTAATCCGGACATCTTTTTTATAAATGAATGAATCTTTTTTATAAATCAATATTTTTTAGAATGAATCTTTCTATGCATTAATCTTTCTATGCATTGATGTTTTCTGGGATAATTCCCTGTGCAACAAGAAAGTCTTTTGAGGCAATCCCCGCCGTTATTACAGCTATAACCTTAACAACATCCTCAATGTCTAACCTTCCTAGATCAGCCGGCCTCATTTTAAACATGTTTTTTGCTAACGTGCTATATCCTATACTAAGACCGCTGATTACGGCAGAGTGGTAAATCGTATTAATAATCTTTTTTTCGCTCATGTTTTTTATTAACTAAAAAAATAATTAAAATAATCATAATATGAAAGACTGTCTATGTGCTTTTTAATCAGATAATCTTTTGTTGCCAGAGCTAAAAATAAGGTTGTAACTAGTTTCGGCGAATCTTCTATCTTTCCCATGTTGGGTGGTTTTATTTTTAACAAACATTTTGCTAGGGTTGAATAAACTATAACACCAACAATAGGCACTGCATAATTAACCAGCGTTAAACTCATGGTTTTATTTTTTTATTTATTTAATTTTTAGATTTAAAAATGACGGCCAAACACAGCGAATCTGATCTAATGATTTTAATAGAAAATTGTAATGAACTATTTGACGAAACGATGAAAGTGTTAAACATTGATTTTAGTGAATCTGGGGTTGAGAATGATGTAAACAATTTAATAAAAAATCATAGTGAACTATTTGACGAAGCAATCAAAGAGTTAAACATTGACTGTAGTGATTCAGAAAAAGCTAAAATATTGGCAAGTGCTCTTGTAAGATTTGGATGTCTTGAAGTATTGCAACGCTTGGGTGAAGAATAAAAGAGCATTTACTTACTTTTACTTATATTTATTTTTTTAATTTACGTAAATATTATGGGTTAAAAATGAACCCAACAAGTGAGTCTAAGTTTGAAAAACTACCCAACAGCGTACTGTTTGAAGGTAGTAACAGCCCATTAGGCAATATGTTCATTGAATTAGACATGGACATTATTAACCCCACAAACGTTCAGGAAAGCGTAACACATGCTATCTCTAAAATCCCAGAGTCTCTTCGAATCGTCCCGCCAGTAAAAGTGTTGTTGGCCATTCAGATTGAATATATAACCCCCGATGATAGTAGTATACTAGTCTGGGTTTCAACTAGACAGAAAGAAGTAATCAGCTATCACGACTTTAATTCTGAATGGGCTGATTACATGCTTACACAGTTTAACCATGCAAGTGAAGAAGCGAAATTGCGCGGCTCCGGCTGGTCTGAAGGAACAGTCATTGAAATCAGATTAAGACAAACAAAGTTCTATCCTATAGTTGGCAATTCTTACATTTTCTCCCAAGAGAGTTAGTTTTTAAACGAGCAGTCTTAAATATACATAATTCAGATAACTTATGTTTCATGTGGTGTGTTTTGGCGCATTTACATCCCGTTAAAAATCATGCAGACAGAGTTTCTAATTATTGGCAGTATAAAGATAGTCTGAACTTTGATAACATAACCTTTCCAGTAAGCATAGAAAGTATATCTCAGTTTGAAGAACAAAACAAACCAATAACCGTAAGCGTATACACATGGAATTCAGTAGACAATCTAGTCCCTCTAAGGATCTCTCCCGAAGCCCCTACTTTAGGCGAATCACTTGAGAATCATGTAGACTTGATTCTGTTTGCAGACGGTTCCAAGAGTCATTATGTATTAATTAGAACAATGAGTAGACTTCTGGCTTATACTACAAAGGATCCCGCTAAACAGGGCTTTGTAGAAGGTGTTTGGTCAGAATCCCCACTGTAGAGGCAGCTGCAAAACATAAGAAGCATTGTAAAAAGTTTTGTAGACTGCAAAACCGAACTTCTTACACCCCCACCCGGTCTAAAGTTAGTTTTAAGAATGTACACAAACTGCAGATGAGGCCATACGTAGTCTATGCTGACTTTGAAGCGATTTTGCCGCCGCACTACAGCCCCCAGCAAGACCAAAAAACAACCCTATTATCCCGCCATCAGATCTGTTCTTATGCGTTTGTTGCTGTTAGGTCAGATGGCGGACACACACAGCCGGAGATTTACAGAGGCCCCGACGCAGCTGGTCGATTTTTGGAGCAGATGAAACACCTTCGCAATCAATTCTCTAATCAGCTGAACCTTTCAGACATTAAGATGGCCCCCGAAGATGAAGAACGTTATAAATCAGCCACCCACTGCTGGATATGCAAATGCAAGTTATTAGGTGACACTGTAAGAGACCACGATCACATTACTGGCAAATTCAGGGGAGCAGCACACAACAGCTGCAATCTTCAACTCAAGGTTAACCCCGAAAAATGGAAACTGCCAATCTTCTTTCATAACTTGCGGGCTACGATTCGCACTTTATCATGCAAGCAATAACTGCTGAATGTAAGAGGATTAGCTGTATTGCACAGTCGTCAGAAAAGTACATGACCTTTACTGTAGACTGTTTATCCTTCTATGACTCTGCCCAGCATCTGATGGGGAGTTTAAGCAAACTAGCAGGATCTCTGCAAGACTATCCAATCACTAAAAAATATTTCGACTCATCTTTAGTCCGTAAAGGTGTCTATCCTTATGAATACATGGACTCGTGGGACAGGTTTGACGAGCCGGCGCTGCCACATAAAGACGATTTTTACAGCCGGCTTAGAGGCGGAGGCATATCTGACGCTGACTATGAATACGCGCAGAAAGCCTGGACAGAATTACACTGCAAAACGATGGGCGACTATCACGATCAATATTTATTGGCCGATGTGTGTTTATTAGCTGACGTCTTTCAGAATTACAGAGCTACTTGCATGAAACACTACGGCCTGGATTCGTCACAGTACATCTCTTCCCCGGGCCTTTCTTGGGACGCATTCTTGAAGTCTACAAACATTGAGATTGACTTAATATCGGATCTGGATACACTTCAGATGATTGAGGATGGGCTGAGAGGAGGCATTAGTATGGCCTGTCATCCTTACCGCAGAGCCAACAACAAGTATTTAGACGATTATGACCCCACCAAGCCATCCAACTATCTGATGTACTTAGACGCCAACAATCTGTATGGGTGGGCCATGAGCCAGGCACTGCCATTAAGAAACTTTAAAATGATAAATGGGCCTCATGAGGTTGATCGGGTGGTAGGACTATTGTCACAGCTTACACCCGATAATCCAATAGGATTAATCTTAGAAGTAGACTTAGATTATCCTAAAGAATTGTACGGCCCCCATAACGATTTCCCCTTAGCCGCAGAAAAATTAAAGATGAGTCCCGCAGAGCCGCCCAAACTCGTGCCTAACCTCTTTAACAAAACTAAATATGTTTGTCATTACCGGCTGTTACAGTTTTACTTAAGGCACGGACTGAAACTTACCGCCGTTCACAGAATAATTACTTTCGACCAAGGGCCTTTCATGAGACCATACATCATGAAGAACACTGATCTTAGGACTGCGGCCGCAGACGCTTCGGAAAAAGACTTTTTTAAGTTGATGAACAACAATTGTTTTGGTAAGACGATGGAGAACGTACACAATCGTAAAGATGTAAGATTAGTTACAAAAGAAAAACAAGCAATTAAGCTGGCCTCTAAACCTAACTACCAAGACTTTAGAAGATTTAGCGACAGCCTGGTTGGCATTATGATGAAGAAACAGAATGTGAAGTTGGACAAGCCGGTGTTTATCGGGTTTGCCGTGCTAGAGTTGTCAAAGTTATTAATGCTTGAATTTCTATACGACTACTTTAAACCGCTGTACCCAGAATCAAATGTCCTTTACACAGACACTGATAGTTTTATTCTGGACATCCCAACTGAAGACTTTTACAAAGACATGGAAATAGAAGTGGCCAAAGGAGCTGGTGGGTGGTACGACACATGCGACTATCCTAAAGATTCGCCTTTACATTCAACCGTGAACAAGAAAGTGATTGGAAAGATGAAGGATGAACTTAATGGGACGATTATACTAGAATATGTTGGCTTACGGGCAAAGATGTATAGCGTTGCTACCCAGACTTCTGTAATGAAGAAAGCTAAGGGCATAGGTAAAGAAGTTGTCAAAAAAAAAAAAAGTCACGACAACTACAAGCAGGCTCTCTTTGAAAACAAAGTATTTTATCACACAAATGTTAATCTGCGCTCTACTCTTCATCAAGTAAACACAACTGCTGTTAATAAGAAGTCACTAGACTCTAACAATAGCAAGCGAACTTACGTCAATCCTGAGTTTTCATACGCTATAGGCCCCTGGAAAACCGACTTGGCTGACTTAAATTAAGATCTTAACTAGTACTTAACTAGTACTTAACTAGTACTTAACTTAAGATCTTAACTAGTACTTAACTAGTACTTAACATGACTTGCACTTTACTTACACTTAACTTGCACTTAACTTGTTATAACTGACTTAACCAGTACTTAGCTTGTACTTAACCAGTACTTAACAACACATTAAAAAAAATAATTTATTAAAAATGGGTCTACAGCAGGAGGTTGTACTTTTTTTGCAGAAGCTGGTTCTTTTTCTTTTACTGTTTTTGTGGGGGTTGTAACTTTGTTGCTAAGTATGGCTTTAGGCGCTTGTATGCTAAAAGCCCTCCACCAACAACAATACTCCCCAGCACATAATAATACATCTTATAGTTTGATTGTGTTGTTGTTGGTGGCGGCGGCGGTGCTGGTGCTGATGTTGTATTACTATCTAATAATTTTTGTTTTGCTGCTTGGTTTGCTTTTTGCAGTCTGTTCCATTCAGCTAGTTTACGACCGGCCTCAACACGGCCAGAATTTTTAGACTTATAACACTACTCACTTGTGGAACACTCACCTGTGGGGCACTCGCCTGTAAATTCACTTGTGGGACACTCGCCTGTGGGACATTCTGCTCCTGCTCGCTCATTTTTTTTAGTCTGATTAAAATTAATATGATTAAAATTAATATGATTGAAAGTAATTAATCCCATGATGAATGGGCATAGCAACGTCCCAAATCTATAATACATGTCACATGCAAGAGATTCTAGGGACTTGGTTAAAACCGGATCTTGTGTTAAGTCATATTTTAAATCTTCTGAATCAATCGGCGCTATCTTGCCTACTAACTTTGCATATAAACTAATCATTGTCTGTCCCACCGATCTAACCATTTTTGATCCTAGCTGTGCCTCGTACCTAGCGTAATACTTCTCAACGTCTGATGTAGACAATTGCTGAATCTGTTCAATACTTAGTTCAACGCCTAAATACTGCCTGGTTTTCCCACACGCGGCCAGCGAGTATAATCTTTCTTTATGACAGAGGTCTGCTGCCTCCTCACACTTTAATAGCTCGTCGCAATCCATTTTTTAAAGCCCTTTTTAAAAGCAATAAAAAAATAATTGTAAATTCAGCTGTTATTTATTACTCATAGTCTTTTACTAATCTTAAAAACTGTCCAGGTTTAAAGGTAACAGTTACTCCTTCAGGGCTGGTAGAAGCAGTCAGATCAAGATCTTCAGGAGCTATTTGATCAATTAAAATGGCAAACAACTTTATAACTGGATGGGGCCAAGAATGCGGTAGTTTACTGATGGCGTTCCTTACGCTTTCTCGCATATCGGCGCGCTCAAAAAGCTCCGTAATTAATTCTTCAAACTCTTCTCTATCAACTCCCCAGCTCCTTTCCTGCATCTCCCAATCTCTGAATATATTAATAAGCTCTGCAACTATTCCGGGCTTCATTTTTATTCCAAATTAAAAACATCAATTAAAAAAAATTAAGTAAGCCGTTCCTATTGTTTTGCGCAAGAATCAGAAGAGAGGAGAGATAGAAAATATCTAGGCTCTAAATCACCCGTTTTTGTTTTGCACGTAAGCCCCCCATTTTAAAGTAACAATTACGTCAATTTTGGAGGTTTTTGGATGTTAAGTTTAGTTGTAAAAAAGGTGTTAATTTTGGCAAAAAGTAGTATGAGATGGACGAGATTGTTTGTGAAAAGGGGGGTTTTGTGCAAAATAAGATGGGGTGGGGGGTAGATCATAGATATTTTCTATCTCTTATGCTCAACAGGGAGTACACAAGCAGGTCTTTGGGGAGAGGTGCAGCCGACGTCCAAACCTGTGCTGCTTCTGCAGGTGAATGACTACACTACTACAGCATCGTTCTGTTCGTTTTGCATGAGGAGAATATTTTGAGAGAATCCTGAAATCTTACAGCTGGAAGCCACCATCTTTCTCATCCTTCTCTTGTTCACACACACACACCCTGTCCCGCTGAGGAATTGGTTTGACCTAAGTCCTGGGTGCAGTATGCTCTTGACATAAGTAAATAAAACCCACGTTGCATAGCAGAACATCCGGATACATTCCAGAAAAAAAAATCTGCTTTCATACATCAGCAACAACATATAAAGACAGAAAAGTGGGTGGATGCTTATTATAGCAACAAATTCTCACTGATAGGGAGAGTGGTACAAACTCCACAAAGAAAAGCCTGTTGTGGTGATACATTTTTTTACAGTACAGAACAATATGATAAAATCCTATCTCAATGTCCTCCTCACCCAGTCCTGACAGCCCAGATCAGTACGCCAAGTACGACAAGGGCGATGAGGAGGAAACCGCCGACGACGATGACGCCGATCATCCATCCCTCCAGCCCGTCACAGTCCAAGTTGTCGGAGGCACACTGGCACGTGTAGCTGTTGACCCGGTCCACGCAGACATAGGGGTACTGACAGGGGCTGCCCGCACAGTCGTCCGTGTCGCCATCACAGTGAAGTCCCTCGTAGCCCACCGTGCAGTTGCAGATGTAGTACCTGTCAAACCACTCCGCCCGCAGGCTGTTCTCGCAGGTGTATGTGCTGGACTTGGCTGTGAGAGAGAATGGGGGAAGAAAGAGAAAAAGGTGGGGGATGGGAAGAGGTGGAGAGAAGGCCAGAGCGAGGGGGGCGGGGTGGGGGGGGGGGGGGGAGAAACAGCTTGATTTACATCATTATACACATCAACTCCACACACATGTACTAGCAAGTACACATGAAGATACAAACACACATACACAAACTTGAATGGGTACATTTCCATGTGTACTAAATGTTTGAAGCAATCTGATACCTATCGCACTCCATTCTGTATTTCTGGCTTTTTCTGAACATCTTCTCATGTGAACATATCTGTACGTGGTGTGAACATGGCGGCGAAGGGAAGAATGGAGGTGATACAGGCATGCTCTATGAGTCTGGGTATACTGGAAAGGGCGAGACAAAAACGGGCAGGGTGGAGACGGGAGAACAGAGTGTACAAACCGTCTTGGTTTGAGTACATGTGCAGATGTACAAGAATTTACTGATATAGTAAAGCGCTTTGAACTGTTGGAAAGCTCTGAAGAACTATCCATAATATCAGTATGTCCAAGACAGCTACCTACATGCACTTCCATTCAATGCGAGCAAGCACACACAGTAACCCAACCCAACCACCACCCATCCATCCATCCAAATCACCCAGCCGACAATCAATCTCATAACCGTCAACAGATCAGTCTCAACACAATCCTGAATCCACATTCAACCCTCAAACCGACCTCTACACCGCTCAATGAACTTGCCAGTCCATCAGTCAGACAATCAGCCAATTTACCAATCACCCACCATCCGTCGACCCACCCAGTCCTGCAACCAGCGGGCACCCGAGACAGAAAGCCGGCCAACTTACGGACGCATGTGCCCCCGTTCTCACAGGGCATCTCCATGACAGCGAACTTGACCGTGGTCACCAGACTGCCCAGGCCGCCCTCATCAGTGGCCACAAGGCGGAGGTAGTCATAGCCAAACGTGTAGTTGTCTGGACGATAGGTCAAAGACACGTACTTCCAGGTCAGACTGCCTGCTGCGTAGGGCAAGGTCATGTTGTAGCAGGGTATGGTGTCATCCTGCAAGATAATACCATGGATGTTGTAGCAGGGTATGGTGTCATCCTGCAAGATAATACCATGGATACTGTAGCAGGGTATGGTGTCATCCTGCAAGATAATACCATGGATGTTGTAGCAGGGTATGATGTCATCCTGCAAGATAATACCATGGATGTTGTAGCAGGGTATGGTGTCATCCTGCAAGATCATACCATGGATGTTGTAGCAGGGCATGGTGTCATCCTGCAAGATCATATCATGGATGTTGTAGCAGGGTATGGTGTCATCCTGCAAGATAATACCATGGATGTTGTAGCAGGGTATGGTGTCGTCCTGCAAGATAATACCATGGATGTTGTAGCAGGGTAATGGTGTCATCCTGCAAGATCATACCATGGATGTTGTAGCAGGGTATGGTGTCATCCTGCAAGATCATACCATGGATGTTGTAGCAGGGTATGGTGTCATCCTGCAAGATCATACTATGGATGTTGTAACAGGGTATGGTGTCATCCTGCAAGATAATACCAGGGATGGATGTGTTCATAATCTACTAGACAAGGTGCAGACACACACTGCCGACGTGGCTACTGTTTCCAATCCTGTCTGCCACCCAGGTAATGATTGTAAAGCAGCTGAGCAGATGTTCATATATTTCAGGGTTATTATAGATGCATTTTGCTGCAGTGTACCTCGAATTAAAGAGTAAAGGCCTGTTGCGTAGCCTCAGACCATGTCAGTGTCTTCTTTATCCTCATTCTCACTGATTACCGTAAAATAATTCAAACACACTTTGGCCCTCCGCTCTGTTCTCATGGTGACCTCAGTGTCGGTGTCATGTCCATATCCACACCCATGGTAACTTGGTATCAAAGACGCCGGTACCAGAGAGGGAACCCACCCCGTCTTGCCCCGAGACCAGCCAGTCATTGTCGTCAGTGGAGGGCTTAGCAGGTGGCGTTCTGTGCATGTTGGATCAAGGAGGGCATCACTGACACCACCCACGTGACGGGGTATCAGGTCAGTGTTCACTGGTGACTTGCCTGGTGGTGACCTGATGTTACTCTTCTGGATGCTGGTGCTGCGATTGCCATTGGGCGCACCTTAGCGTGGATGGCCAGAACGTGCGGTGTGGGAGAACTGCCACTGATAGGGCATGGAAGATAATTTTTTTTTTAAATATGACTTGTTTGCTGAGTCTGTACGTTCCAAGCAGATGGAATGCAAAATGAAGAGCTATCTGATGCCTAACAAGGTAAAGGTAGTGCCCATCACCAAGGAGATCAGTGGGCATACCGTGTTGGAGATCAGAACTTCTGTTGGTCTTGTGGAACTGGGCCTCCTCTCCCTCCTGATTACCTTCCGTGTCCCTACTTAAGAGCAGGTATCCCTTCACAGCTGCTTGAACTATGGTGGTGTGTTCGAACCAGCTGACTAGTCTAGAGACCATGCTTGACCACGATTCAAGTTTGGTTTGGGGAGTAGGTACCCCAAGAAAAATCATGAATTACGTAGAACTATATCCAGGGGCCAGAATAGCTCAGTGGTAGAGCGCCAGACTTGAAATCTTGGTGATCTTGGGGTTGCGGGTTCGAATCTCCGCCGGGCCGTTTCGGTACAGGGGGATTTTTCCCTTGGAGTTAACATTGATTCTGACTCCATTTCCCATACTGTCCTTCGAATGAGACTATAAACCGAGGTTCCGTGTGTGAACGCACACATAACATCTTGCACACACGTCAATTCCCATCATCAACTTTCGGAAGAGAAGGCCAGTTTGGCCGTTGGTATGGATGACACGTTACACATAGCATGCATCCTGCGTGAGAAATGGAAAGAATGAAAAACGTAAGGAAACTGAGTGAACGATATTGAACGATACTGACTGGATGACACTGGAAACGACTGAATGAAGCGTAAGCTGGCAGCTCTTCAGTCGGCACTACCCAGGTAGACAGCCTGTTGTGTAAACGAGTGTGGATTGTAAAGTGCGTGGAGCTTGGTCTTGAGCCGAGGATAGGCGCTATACAAGTATTCATAATACAATAATAATACATAACATAGAACACAAGCAAACCCAGTAGTGTGCTCAGTCACTTCAGTGGTATCCAGTAGTGCCCGTTTGGTCCATTAGGCCCGGGACACAGATGACTCAACTTCCAATAACAACAATCATTACTTAGTTACACCGCCAGACCACACACACACACACACACACACACACACACACACACACACACACACACACAAACACACACAGCAGAACAACAGACTGAATACTATGCAGTCTTCTAAACAAAAGGTCTCCGTGACTTCTGAGCGTTTTCAAAGTTAATACAAACACAAACTGCCAACAGCGCACATCAACCTTGTGTTAACACAAACGCCCAACAACACACCTCCACCTTGTGCAGCACACACACACCCAAACTCCCAACAACAGACCTCAACCTTGTGCTAACACAAGCTCCCAACAACACACCTCAACCTTGTGCTAACACCAATACAAACTCCCAGCAACACACCTCAACCTTATGCTAACACAAACTCCCAACAACACACCTCAACCCTGTGCTAACACAAGCTCCCAATAACACACCTCAACCTTGTGCTGACACAAGCTCCCAACAACACACCTCAACCTTGTGCTAACACACGCTCTCAACAACACACCTCAACCTTGTGCTGACACAAGCTCCCAACAACACACCTCAATCTTGTGCTAACACCAACTCCCAACAACACACCTCAACCTTGTGCTGACACAAGCTCCCAACAACACACCTCAACCTTGTGCTAACACAAACTCCCAACAACACACCTCAACCTTATGCTAACACAAACTCCCAACAACACACCTCAACCTTGTGCTAACACAAACTCCCAACAACACACCTCAACCTTATGCTAACACAAACTCCAAACAACACACCTCAACCTTGTGCTGACACAAACTCCCAACAACACACCTCAACCTTGTAACACAACTCCAAACAACACACCTCAACCTTGTGCTAACACACGCTCCCAACAACACACCTCAACCTTGTGCTAACACACGCTCCCAACAACACACCTCAACCTTGTGCTAACACACGCTCCCAACAACACACCTCAACCTTGTGCTAACACACGCTCCCAACAACACACCTCAACCTTGTGCTAACACACGCTCCCGACAACACACCTCAACCTTGTGCTAACACAAACTCCCAACAACACACCTCAACCTTGTGCTAACGCATGCTCCCAACAACACACCTCAACCTTGTGCTAACACACGCTCCCAACAACACACCTCCACCTTATGCTAACACAAACTCCAAACAACACACCTCAACCTTGTGCTAACACACGCTCCCAACAACACACCTCAACCTTGTGCTAACACACGCTCCCAACAACACACCTCAACCTTGTGCTAACACACGCTTCCAACAACACACCTCAACCTTATGCTAACATAAACTCCAAACAACACACCTCAACCTTGCTTCCGCCCCTCACAGACCTCCCCACATGCAACACATAACAACCAAACACACTATCCCGACTGGAACCCAGTGTGCAAGGTGACTGTTCCCTCACCTGAATGTTGACAGACGTGGAGCAGTCTGGTACCATGCTGTTCTCAGCGCTGACGGATAAAGCGCCATAGTTGGGGCCCTCGATGGTGAGGTTAAGGTTGGAGGGGCTGTCCACGTCGTAGGCACCAAACACAAAGGTGTAAGTCGTGTCCTCTGTCTGGTTGTCTTTGTTCTGCTCCAACAGTACCTGCCAGTCCACAACACAATCCAAGGTGAGAGCAATCTCATGGTCGTTCCAGCAATACCTAAGAAACGGGACAAAACAATTACCTAAGTACCCAAACAGTCCGAATGAGACTACAAACTGAAGTTCCGTGTGTGAACGCACGCATCGCATCTTGCACACATGTAAAATCCCATCACCAGCTTTCGGAAGTGAAGGTCAGTTTGGCCGTTGGTATGGATGACACGTTACACATAGCATGCACCCTGTATGAGAAATTGAAAAATAAACGAAGTAAGGCAGGCCGCTCTTCAGACGGCACTACCTACTTGGATAGACAGCCCGTTATGTGCACGAGTGTGTGGATTGTCAAAGCCTAGAAACTGGCAAGGCACTTTATGAATGCTATGTTATTATATATTATTATTATTATTATTATTTGTAGAGTAGTAGTAGTAGTAGTAGTATCATTATGATGATGATGATTACTATTATTATCACTATTATTATTATCATTATTGTTATCATTATTATTCTTATCATCATCATCATTGTTATAATAATAATTATTATTATTATCACTATTGTTATTATTATTATTACTACTATTATTAGAATAACTATCATCATCAATATTATTATTAATGCTATTATCATCATTATCAATATCAATATTATTATTAGGTCAAAGCTGGCTCAGCAGTGGGTTCAATCGATTCTAGTCCGATTTTCTTTTTGCGTATTACAGAATTTTTTGTCCACAGACAACACAAAGTGGTGCACAGAGTAGCAACATTGTATGGGTTTAAATTTTGATGGTGAGAAATATTTGTCACAGTCAATATTCTAGGAAAAGAGATTCTTTTCAACTTACTCACAGCACTGACTGAAAAAAAATGGCGGCTCTGTTTTTTTACGTTCAATACTAACCCAGCAGCTTGTGTAGTTGTTGTGCGTAGAGGTAAGGTAAACTGTCAAAAATTATCAGATCATAATCAAACAATTAAATAATAATCCCTAACAAATTATGTCAAAGCAAAATTCTAGAGGGGGGGGGGGGGGGGGGGGGGGGGGGCAGCACAAGGGGATCGACTGGGGGGACTGAGAAAGATAGGAGAAACTCTCAAAGAGAAGAAGAAAACAATGAAAGCCGAAGTGCAGTGGAGGAGAGGACGAAATTCTTTATTTGTTTGAAATACGAGGTGGGCGTAGAGGAAGACCAAACGAGCATTCAATGCCATGATTGTAAACAGTGGTGCCACAAAGAGTGCATGTCACTGACAGAAAGCGACTTCAGCTACCTTCAGAATACTGAGATAGAAGGAATACAATGGATCTGCCGAAGATGCTATGCAGGGGAGGGGGAAAAGAAAAACGGAATGGAAGTAAAAATAGACAGGCTGATCAGGCTGTTCGAAAAAGTAGAGGAAAGGCTGGAGAGACTAGAAAAAGGGTGTAGTGGAAAGGCTCTAGAAGAGAAATTAGAGGAGGTTGTAGAGAAAAAGGTGTCAGAATTATGGGAAGAGAAAGTTGAAAAAGAAAACAGAGAGCTGAATCTGATTTTTACTGAGAGTGGTAGTGAGAACAGAGAAGAAAGAGTGAAAATGGAGAAGGAGAATATACAAAAAGTAGTTGAAAAGATCTGTCCTCACCTGAAAGAGGAGACTTTCCAGGAGCCAGTAAGACTTGGAAAGTTCAACATAGGGACAAAACCCCGACTGCTCAGAGTAAGCGTCAAAAACAAAGAAGTAAACAAAAGAAATTTTGAGAAATGCCCGCAAAATCAATGTAGGGGTGACAGACCAGAAAACGAGGGTATACATAAACACAGACTATACACCAATTGAGAGACAAAAGGACAAGGAACTAAGGGAGGAGCTTAGACAAAGGATAGAGAAGGGAGAAAAAGACATCAGAATTAGCGGTGGGAAAATTGTGCCTGTGCTGTGAAAACCAAAGCCTGGCCAGGGTGATCAAGAAGAAAACTGACAATCAAACTACAAGAAAAAGAACTTGTGATTAGTTTTAAAAGGTATGTAAATAGAAAACTTGTACAGGAACTTTCATACACATTCTTGTATACAAAGGCAGATGGACTGTTAAACAAAAAAGATGAGTTACTTGCATTAGCTGAAGAAAATAAACCACATATTACAGTAGTAACAGATAATCTATAGCAAAAAAAAAAAAAAAAAAAAAAAAAAACAGAAAAAAGGTAAACTTTGTTGAATATTCAATACCAGGTTATGAACTATTCTAGAATGACAAGCCCAAAAGAGGTATAACTTTATTTGTGAAGGATTCTATAATGCCAAAGAATACAAGCTTATGAAAGGTAATGACTCTGATACTGATAGGAACTATTTACAAAAGTCCAAACACAACAACTGAAATGAAGAAAAAATGTTTCAGTTGTTGAAACAAAAAAAGTTTAGAAAAATTCAACTATGTCTGTATTACTTAGTGGGGATTTTAATTTGCCAGACATTGATTGGCAAGGTACTGGCTCTGGAGAAAGGGGACAAAAGTTCATAAATTGCTTACAAGATGCTTTTTTGAATCAAACGGTGAAACAACCACAAGACATAGAGAGGGACAAAATCAAATATATTGGATTTAGTACTTGTTAATGATGAAAACATGATATTAGACATTAAGTACTTAGCTCCTATAGGCAAAAGTGATAATGACGATTTAATGTTCTCTTTATACCTAGGGGAGGACCAAGAGAAAGAACCAAAGCAGTCATATAATTTTAAGAGAGGGAAGTTTATGCAAACGAAAGAAGAAATGAAGAAGACTGACCGGAATAAACTCAATGATCTTAGTGTAGAACTATGCTGGTGGGAAATAAAAAGTACTCTAAATTCCTAAACAGAAAACAACGTTCCAAAACAAATTATTAAGAATTAAAAAAATCAGAAACCAAAGTGGATGAATGCAAAGACAATGAAATTTGTAAAACAGAAATATGATATGTACCAGAAGTTCCTAGTCACTAAGCAGGGAACAGATGACCAAAATTATAAGTACGCAATATTTGTAACAAAAAAAAAAGAAAACCAAAAAAGAAATTTGAAAAGAAGCTATCAAAGGAATGTAAAAAATAACCCGAAAGCTTTCTGGAGATACGTACAATCAAAAACAAAGATGAATACAGGAGTGAGTCCTTTAGTGACTAAAGAAGGTGACACAGCTGAGACAGATAGTGCTAAGGCAGATATTTTGAATTCATTGTTTTTCTAGTGTATTCACAAGGGAAGATATCAATAACATGCCTACTCTAAGTCCAGCTTCAAGGTCAAACTGTATAGTACTGGAAAATGTAGACATTTCTGTGGAATTCAATAAAGAAGAAACTTCAATCTCTGAACCCTAATAAGGCATGTGGTCCTGATGCCATTCCATCCAGACTACTAAAAGAGCTAAATGAGGAGATGGCCTTCCCACTTTCTATACTTTTTAATAAATGTGTTGAAGAAATGATAGTATCTTCAGATTGGAAAACAGCTATAGTTATACCAGTATTAAAAAAAGATACGAGAACAGACCCAGGGAATTATAGACCAGTGAGTTTAACATGTATTATATGCAAAAATTTAGAATTATTTATTAGAGAGGCTATTGCTAAACATATGACAGAAAATACATTAGATGCCGAGTGACAACATGGATTTCGTGCAAGAAGATCTTGTGTGACTCAACTTCTAGAAGTGATGGAAGACTTCACAAAGGAGATAGATTAAGGAGAGAATACAGATGTATTGTATTTAGACTTTAGAAATGCATTCGATTCAGTACCACGTGAAAGACTCAAAGATATTGGAGTCTTTTGGAATAGTGGAAATGTACTTGGTTGGGTTAGAGACTTTCTATCAAAAACAACTCAAAAGGTAAGGATTGGTACTTCCTTCTGTCATAGTGCTGATGTTATTAGTGGGGTACCAGAAGGCAGTATTTTGGGACCAATATTATTCACGGTGTTTATAAATGATCTCCCTGTAGAATTAAAGAGTACATGTAAATGTTTTTGCAAATGACACAAAACTTTATAATTATAACTCTCCGAAATTGTGTAAGGAATTACAAAAGGATATTGAATCATTAGTACAGTGGTCTAATACTTGGAAGTAAAGTACTTCACATTGGAAAATCAAACCCACAAAAGGATTATATAATGAAAATCAGGGACAAGGAAGTAAAGTATCTAAATGTGAGGAAGAGAAATACCTGGGTGTGACTTTCGACAAAAATTTGCTATTTGACAAACATATTGCGAATAGTATTAACAAGGGCAACAGATAGATTGGAATAATAAAAAGAACATTTACATTTATGGAAAAGGACACTTTATTACAATTATATAAGACACTAGTTATACCTGTTCTTGAATATGGCAATACTGTATGGTATCCAATGCTAAAGAGACAATCAGAAGCTCTAGAACAGGTTCAAAGAAGAGCAACAAAGATTATCCATAATATAAAGAATTACTCATACCAGGAAAGATCAAAATATTTACAACTTCCAACACTCAAAGCATGAAGAATAAGAGGGGACTTGACTTTAAAGATATTTAATGGTACTGATGATGTTGATAAAGCATGCTTTTTTGTACTCCACAGACAAATATTACAAGGAACAGTGAAGATAAGATATTTAAACAATATTCCAGAACTAATTTGAGAAAATTTACTGAGCTAGTCTACGACTGGACCAACAGACATAAGAAAAAAAAAAAAAAAAAAAAAAAAATATATATATATATATATATATATATCTAATATATAAATGGCAAATTCTGTGTGTGTGTGTGTGTGTGTGTGTGTGTGTGTGTGTCTGTGTACGCTATAGACTCAAAAACGGCTCAACCGATTGTCATGAAATTTGGCAGGTACGTCTGTTGTGACCCGAGGATGGTTTTGGGCTAATCTCTAAAAAAATAAAACCGTTAAAAACCGTTAAAAAACTGTTATAACGGTTTCAAAGACATCTTTTTCCTCTGCTTTTCTTCAAATAGCCGTTGTGACATTGCACAGGTACAGGACTACTTCTCTAAAATTAAAACCGTTATTTGGCAGTTAAAAAACGTTATTTATAACAGTTAAAAACCGTTAAAAACACCAAACCCTATCAAAGAAACTGTTTAAAACCCGATCTTCTTGAAATTTAGCAGGTATGTCTGTTGTGACCCGAGGATGGTTTTGGGCTAATCTTTAAAGAAATAAAACCGTTAAAAACCGTTAAAAAACTGTTATAAGGTTTCAAAGACATCTTTTTCCTCTGCTTTTCATCAAATGGCCGTTGTGACATTGCACAGGTACATCGAACCTAGAGGGACATCTCCCGAGTAACATAGGGTCATTGGACAGTTTCTACGACAGTTATTTATGACCGTTAAAAACCGTTAACAACACGTACCCCCCTAAAAACGATCAAAAATACAATCTTTTCTGATGTTGGCGGCAAAGGGAGTCCTCGGATCGCCACCAAACTTGGCATGAGTCTAGAAGGACATACTGTGAATAACATTGGATCATTCGATAGTTTTATGACCGTTATTTATCACCGTTAAAAAGCGTTATTTTCTAAATTTAGACCTTTCTTGATGAAATTTGGTATACAGGTGTAGTTTTAAATGCTGAACAATGATATACAACTTACACGAACCGAAACTTAAAATTGACCGTTAAAAACCGTTATTATATAAATTTAGACCGTTCTTGATGAAATTCGGTATACAGATGCAGTTTTACACGCTGAACAATGATATACAATTTACACGAACGGAAACTTAAAAATTGACCGTTAAAAACCGTTATTATATAGTTTCAAAATGGAGCGTTAAAAACGTTAAGATCCGTTATTTTCTAAATTTAGACCTTTCTTGATGAAATTTGTATACAGGTGCAGTTTTACACGCTGATCAATGATAGACAACTAATATGAACAGAAACTTAAAATTGACCGTTAAAAACCGTTAATTTCTAAATTTAGAGATGGTATCACCGTTAAAAAGCGTTATTTTCTAAATTTAGACCTTTCTTGATGAAATTTGATATACAGGTGTAGTTTTCAATGCTGAACAATGATATACAACTTACACGAACCGAAACTTGAAATTGACCGTTAAAAACCGTTATTATATAAATTTAGACCGTTCTTGATGAAATTCGGTATACAGATGCAGTTTTACACGCTGAACAATGATATACAACTTACACGAACGGAAACTTAAAAATTGACCGTTAAAAACCGTTATTATATAAATTTAGACCGTTCCTGATGAAATTCGGTATACAGACGCAGTTTTACACGCTGAACAATGATATACAACTTACACGAACGGAAACTATAAAATTGAGCGTTAAAAACCGTTAAGATCCGTTATTTTCTAAATTTAGACCTTTCTTTATGAAATTTGGTATACAGGTGCAGTTTTACACGCTGATCAATGATAGACAACTAATATGAACAGAAACTTAAAATTGACCGTTAAAAATCGTTAATTTCTAAATTTAGAGATGGTAGTCTGCAGAGGATTTCAGAAATACACCGAAGTTATGATGCTCTGCAATACCGTCTGATTTTTGTCTGTCAACAAGAGCCATGGTCAGACATTTTCATCCCGTGGGGCAGATCTGACCGTTCCGTGTTTTACACATGGAATGTTCTACGTTGCAGCATCACGAACTGGAAGCGCAGAAACACTGACTATACTTGCGCCAAACAGGGAGACCAGAAATGTTGTCAACCCAGAGGCCCTCCAATAGACATAATACATCGTGAAAATGCAATCTTTTCACAGAGTTGTCATGTTTGAGTTGGGTTTAACGTCCGTGCCAAAATCAAGGATATGCAGACGGCTGGTCCGTCACATTAGACTGACACCTGCGGGGCCAGGGTGGACATCGGGGTGAACTACGGTCATTTTAGCTGGAAACATTCCACGTTAAAATTTCCAAGACCAAGCCGGGATTCGAAACCACGACCTTTGGATCATGAGTCCAGCGCCTTATCCACTAGGTTATGGCGGCCCCTATAGAGTTGTCATTTTGGAGCACTTCAATCGAGGAATTGAGAATGCATCGGTAAGTTCATTAAGTACAGGCATCCCTCTATCGACTGTGTATCGTATTACGAAAAAAAATTGTGAGGTGAAAATTGATTGAGAGGTAAGAAGGGTCATAGAGCAGGGTGAGGACAGCTACCCCAAGTACAGGAGACGTGAGGAGTCTGAATGAGGACATACTGGGACTGTGAAACTTGGGCAGAGAGAAATCATCGTCACCAACCAGTGGGTTGTCCCCCACAACCCTTACCTCCTACATTAGTTCAACTGCCACATCAATGTGGAAATATGCAGTAGCATAAAATTCATCAAGTACGTCCTGAAGTATGTCCACAAGGGCACAGACCAAGCCGTCTTCCAACTCCAAGCCACTCAGGCAGGTGAAGGAACAGCTCAACAACCTCCAGTCATTGATGAGATCCAAATGTACCAGAATGCCCGCTACGTTGGCAGCATCGAGGCGACCTGGAGACTCCTGGGATTTGACCTGCATGAGCGCCACCCCATGGTGCAGAGACCAGCTGTCCATTTGGAGAATGGACAATGGGTCTACTTCAATCCACACAACGCAGCGCAAAGAGCACAAGGCTCTCCCCCAGAAGCAACCCTTACCGCCATCTTTAGCCTATGCTCTCAAGACCCTACAGCACGAGAGCTGAAGTACGTGGAAGTCCCTGAGCACTTCACATTGATGTCCACTCAGAATATGTGGAAGAAACGACAAAGGGGCACTGCAATCCGGCGATTGTACAGTATCAGTCCTCGCCAGGGAGAGTGCTACTTCTTGAGGCTTCTACTCAACGTTATGAAAGGATCCCGTTCGTACGAGGAGCTGAAGATTGTCAACGGCTATGTCCACAACATTTTTCGAGATGCTTGCAATGCTCTTGGACTCCTAGATGATGACCGCCTTCTACAATTTGCCCTGGAGGAAGCCTCCATCTCTCAGAGACCCCGACTGCTGCGTGACTTCTGTATTATCCTGGTGGCTTTCAACCCCAGTAACCCAGGCAACCTGTGGAACCTCTTTAGAGACCATCTTGCTGAAGATTTCCTCTTCCAAGTCCGAAGAGATGTCTATTATGAAGCGCAGTACACAGATGCCATCTACAACCAAGCTCTTACTGTGATTCAGGACAAACTCTTCCTTCTTGGAGGCAAGTCTACAGAGGAGTATGGGATGCCAACAGTCACACAACAACAAACTGTGCCTCGAGAATACTACCGCGAGACCAATTACGACAATACTGCACTCCGGGCAGCAGCTGATGACCAGCTGAAGAAGCTGACAGCTGACCAGAGAGACGTGTACGACAGCTTTATGACCATGGTTGAGCAAAGGCAGGATCCCACAGCAAGCAGCAACATAATGTTCCTTGATGCTCCATGAGGGACAGGAAAGACCATCCTGAATCTTATCCTGAACAGGATCCGCTCCACAGGCAAAATAGTGCTAGCCACTGCTTCCAGTGTCATTGCCGCTACTCTTTTGCCGGGTGGGCGGACAGTAAATAGCATTTTCAAGGTCCCTCTGGATGCCGACAAGCAAGAAACGCCAACCTGCTCTGTCAAGCGTGGTTCAACGTTGGCCAAAGTCATCAAAGAGGCTGCAACCGTCATAATTGATGAAGCTCCCATGACCCACAAAGCTGTCTACGAGGCCATGGACTCTACGCTGCAGGACATCACCCAAGTGCACAGGCCAATGGGAGGCATCCCAACGCTGTTCTGTGGGGACTTCAGGCAGATCCTCCCTGTCGTCCTCAATGGCACCAGAGCCAACATTGTCAACGCCTGTCTGATAGCCAGGAGGATCTGATAGAAGCAGTCTACCCGGATCTTCATGCTCACTGTGCAGACTCAGACTGGTTAGCGGAAAGGGCCATAATCTCCTCCCTGAACGAGACTGTCAACAGGCTGAACAGAAAAATCGTAGCTGACTTCCCTGGAGAGGAAACTGTACAGATCTGTTGACACGGCCAAGAATGATGATGAGGCAGTCCTTTATCCACAAGAACTCCTGAACTCCATTGAGATTTCTGGACTTCCACCACATGAACTGTTGCTGAAATCTGGAGTCCCTATTATCATTCTCCGCTCACTGGACCCGCCAAAGGTGATCAATGGCACCCGATGTGTCTTCACCAGACTGCACAGGAACGTTGTAGAAGCGAAAATATCATGTGGCCCCCACAAAGGTGAACCGGTGCTGCTCCCCAGAATTCCTCTGGAACCCATGGACTCACCCCTGCCATTCCAGTTCTGACGGCTTCAGTTTCCCATGAAACCAGCTTTCGCTCTGACAATCATCAAGAGCCAGGGTCCGACATTTTCATCCCTTGGGGCAGACCTGACCGTTCCGTGTTTTACACATGGAATGTTCTACGTTGCAGCATCACGAACTGGAAACGCAGAAACACTGACTATACTTGCGCCAAACAGGGAGACCAGAAATGTCTACCCAGAGGCTCTCCAATAGACATGATACATCGTGAAAATGCAGTCTTTTCACAGAGTTGTCATGTTTGAGTTGGATTTAACGTCCGTGCCAAAATCAAGGATATGCAGACGGCTGGTCCGTCACATTAGACTGACACCTGCGGGGCCAGGGTGGACATCGGGGTGAACTACGGTCATTTTAGCTGGAAACATTCCACATTAAAATTTCCAAGACCAAGCCGGGATTCGAAACCACGACCTTTGGATCATGAGTCCAGCGCCTTATCCACTAGGTTATGGCGGCCCCTACAGAGTTGTCATTTTGGAGCACTTCAATCGAGGAATTGAGAATGCATCGGTAAGTTCACAAAGTACAGGCATCCCTCTATGGACTGTGTATCTATGGAAAAAAATTCGTGAGGGAAAACAGATTGAGAGGCAAGAAGGGAGTGGGCGTCCGAAGAAATTGGGTGAAGTAGATAGGAGGAGGCTGGGGCAATTGGTTCGGCATGGGAAAAACGAAACAAACCCAAGCTGAATTTTATTGTATTGTCTTTTAAGTGGTGAGAGAGAGGGGTGGCCAGAAAATTATTGTACAGATATACCCGAGCGAAGCCGGGTACACCGGCTAGTAATATATAAAGGGCAAATTCTTGTGTGTGTGTGTGTGTGTGTGTGTGTGTGTGTGTGTGTGTACGCTATAGACTCAAAAACGGCTCAACCGATTGTCATGAAATTTAGCAGGCACGTCCGTTGTGACCCAAGGATGGTTTTGGGATAATCTCTAAAAAAAAAAATAAACCGTTAAAAACCGTTAAAAAGCTGTTATAATGGTTTCAAAGTCATCTTTTTCCTCTGCTTTTCTTCAAATAGCCGTTGTGACATTGCACAGGTACAGGACTACTTCTCTAAAATTAGAACCGTTATTTGGCAGTTAATAAACGTTACTTATAACAGTTAAAAACCGTTAAAAACACCAAACCCTATAAAAGAAACTGTTTAAAACCCGACCTTCTTGAAATTTAGCAGGTACGTCTGTTGTGACCCGAGGATGGTTTTGGGCTAATCTCTAAAAAAATAAAACCGTTAAAAACCGTTAAAAAAAACTTATAACGGTTTCAAAGACATCTTTTTCCTCTGCTTTTCATCAAATGGCCGTTGTGACATTGCACAGGTACGGGGCTACTTCTCGAAAATTAGAACCGTTATTTGGCAGTTAAGAAACGTTATTTATAATAGTGAAAAACCGTTAAAAACACCAAACCCCATAAAAACTGTTTAAAACCCGATCTTCTGAGGTTGGCGGCCACGAGAGTTATCGGATCGCCACCAAACTTGACATAAGCCTGCAGGAACATCCAGCGGGTAACATAGGGTCATTAGATAGTCACTATGACCATTAAATTTGACCGTTAAAAACCGTTATTTTCAAAATTTAGGTTGTTCTTGATGAAATTCGGTATACATGTGCAGTTTTAAATGCCGAAAAATCATATACAACTTTTACGAACCGAAATTTGAAATTGACCGTTAAAAAACGTTAGTTTATAAATTTAGAGTATTCTTGAAGAAATTCGATATACATGTGCAGTTTTGAACGCTAAACAATGATGTACAATTTTCAAGATCCGAAACTTAACATTGACCGTTAAAAACCGTTATTTTCTGAATGTCTAAATTTTCACCGTTCTTGATAACATTCCGTATGCACGTACAGTTTTAAGCGCTGAATAATGTTATGCAAATTTTACGAACCAAATCTTAACATTGACCGTTAAAAAACCGTTGTTTTCTAAATTTACACCGCTATTGATAACATTCGGTATGAGTATGTCCAATAACGTAAGTAATTTTGCAACATGGATGGGACAGGGTAGGGGGATGAAAAGGGAAGAATGAGAGGGGCCAGAAAAATGATTGTACAGTGCAAAGCCTGATACAGTATTTTTTCATTGGACACAGACCCGTTGAAATAAACTACTTCTGCACAAAGTCTATTCCTACAAAATTAAGGGCAATCAGAAGAATGGGAATGGGAACAGTGAGTGCAGGCGGAAAATCGAGCGAGAAAAGTATCTCGACGTGCTAGGGAAGATCCAGACGAAAGGGGTCAGAGGCAGGCGGAAAACAATAGAATGTATAAGAGAGAGAGAGAGAGAGAGAGAGAGAGAGAGAGGAGAGAGAGACAGAATGTGTATTTGTGTGGGGGTAGGGGGTGGGAAGATGTTGGGGGGGGGGGGGGGTGATTGATTGTAAATCAAAACAATTAATACATGTTTGCCGTCACGTGAGTATCGCAAAGAATGTTCATATCCCGGGCAACGCCGGGTGCCCCTGCTAGTATATATATAAGGGGCGTAAAAAGCCTAAATAAGCTAAGTTGTTTTGATACAACGCCCCAAATCCTGATCCTGATCCTATTATTACTATCGTTATCATAAGTATTATTATTATTATTATTATAAATATTATCATTTTATTATTATTATTATTATTAATGTTAGTAGTAGTAGTAGTAGTAGTAGTAGTAGTAGTAGTAGTAGTTGTTGTTGTTGTGTAGTAGTGTGTTTTATCATCATCATCATCATCATCATCATCATCATCATCATCATCGTCATCATCATTCATAATCTGTAGTAGTAGTAGTAGTAGTAGTAGTAGTAGTAGTAGTAGCAGCAGCAGTAGTAGTAGTGTCATTGTTATTAACATTATCATTGTTACTATTACAATTGTTATTATTATTACTATTATCATTATTATTATTCTTACCGTTATTATTAATTATTACTACTGTTTCTACTATCATTTGTTATTATAATTATCATCATCATCATCATCATCATCATTATCATTATTATCTTTATTTGTCAGAGTATGCATGGTGGGCTCACTGTTGACAGTACCCTGTCCCCATCACCACCATCACCACCTAGTAACCTGTCACTACCACCCATACCTACCACAATGTCAGTGGTCGGGTCACTGTTGATGATGTCAGTGCCGTTGTGAAAGGCAAAGGAGGAGGGAGCATCGTTGACAGCGGTGACGGTGATGGTGACAGTGGCCGACACAGTGTTGGCTGCAATGCCAGTCACCGCTTGTTCTGTCAGCACCAGGCGGGCCTCGTAGGTTCCGGAACAGTCTGTGCACGGCGTGAACAGCAGTCTGAAAGCATGTGAACTGCAGTCTGAACAGATGTGCAACGCGGTCTGAAAGTATGTTAACTGCGGTCTGCACCGATGTGCAAAGCGGTCTGAAAGTATGTGAACTGCAGTCTGAACAGATGTGCAAAGCAGTCTGAAAGTATGTTACTGCAGTCTGAACAGATGTGCAATAAGTCTGACAGCATTAACTGCAGTCTGAGCAGATGTGCAAAGTGGTCTGAAAGTATGTTAACTGCAGTCTGAACAGATGTGTAAAGCAGTCTGACAGCAAGTGAAGTGCAGTCTGAACACATATGCAAAGCAGTCTGAAAATATGTTAACTGCAGTATGAACAGATGTATGTTAACTGCAGTCTGAACAGATGTGTAAAGCAGTCTGACAGCAAGTGAAGTGCAGTCTGAACACATATGCAAAGCAGTCTGAAAGTATGTTAACTGCAGTATGAACAGATGTACAAAGTGGTCTAAAAGCATGTGAACTGTCGTCTGAACAAATGTGCTAAGCAGTCTGAAAGCATATGACCTGCAGTCTCAACAGATGTGCAAAGCTGTCTGAAAGTATGCGAACTGCAGTCTGAATAGATGTGAAAAGCAGTCTTAAAGTATGATAACTGCAGTATGAACAGATGTGCAAAGCAGTCAGTCTAAAAGCATGTGAACTGCAGTCTGAACAGATGTGCAAATCAGTCTTAAAGTATATTAACTGCAGTATGAACAGATGTGCAAAGCAGTCTGAACGCATGTGAACTCTAGTCTGAACAGATGTGCAAAGCAGTCTGAACGCATGTGAAATGCAGTATGAATAGATGTGCAAAGCAGGCTGAAAGCATGTGAACTGCAGTCTGAACAGATGTCCAAAGCTGTCTGAAAGCATGTGATCTGCAGTCTGAACAGATGTGCAAAGTAATCTGAGAGAATTTTAACAGTAGTCTGAACAGATGTGCAACGCAGTCTGAATATTGCAAATAGCAGTCTGAAGCAATGTCACAGCAGACGGAATATATGTGGGCTGAGAACTGAACAGGGTACAACAGAGGACTGACCAAACACAAACAGAAGACGACACAACTATCACCCTGGACTGAGCATACCTGAACAGATGTCTTATAATCTCACCAGCCAAATTTCATTTTGCCTGAAGTTCATTCGTAAGTTACAAATCATGTTCACTCATTCTGACGCTAAAACAGTTACAACAACAACAACAACAACAAATTTACTTCTTTCGTTGGCATTTTAGTTTTTGCAATGGCATCTACATAACAATGACCTACACCTACCATCATTTTACTGCAGTGGTGTTTTCACACATCTTGATAATAGCACAAATATTATTTATGTGCAACATTACTGAACATCATCTATGATATCTTTACCATATCATCATCATCATCCTTATAACTGTTGCAATCTTCAGTATCATCAGCAAACTCCCACACCACCTTCGCCGCCACAATCATCCATTTAAGATCACTACCATCATCACCTAGGTTGCCATTAGCAATTCATCATCATCATCATCACCATCATCATCATCATCACATCATCATATCACAATCATCATCATCATCATAATCTTTATCATCATCATCATCATCATCATCATCATCATCATTATCATCATCATCATCACCACATCTAGGACCATCATCCAATGCAGCACACATGGGGGGGTGGACTCACAGGTTTGTGGGGGTGAGGGAGATGGTACCCTCATCTGGTGAAAGAGCCGGTGAGTCCAGGGTGATGATGATCACATCCAGCTCTGCATCCGATGTCTCCACACTGGTAAATCAGGGTACCTGGTACACACACACACACACACACACACACACACACACACACCCCTAAGGTACAATCTCTCCATCTGGAAAATCAGGGTACCTAGTACACACACACACACACACACACACACACACACACACACACACACACACACACACCACTAAGGTAAAACCTCTCTACCTGGTAAATCAGGGTACCCGGTAACACACACACACACACACACACACACACACACACACACACATACCACTAAGGTAAAACCTCTCTACCTGGCAAATCAGAGTACCTGGTACACACACACACACACACACACACACACACACACACACACACACACACACACATGCGCACGCACACACGCGCACGCGCGCACACACACACACAGGCACAAACACACCCACACCACTAAGGTAAAACCTCTCCACCTGGTAAATCAGGGTACTTGGTACACACACACACACACACACACACACACACACACACACACACACACACACACACACACACCACGATGGTAACACACTCTCCACCTAATAAATCTGGGTACCTGCTACATACACACACCAGTAAGGTAAAACATCTCCACCCAATAAATCTGGGTACCTGGTGAACACACACACACACACACACACACACACACACGCACACACACACCACTAAGGTAAAACATCTCTACCTAGTAAATCAGGGTACCTGCTACATACACAAACCACTAAAGTAAAACACCTCCACCTAGTGAATCAGGGTATCTGGTACATACACACACAATCATGGTACACATCTTCACCTAGTGCATCAGGGTACCTGGTGCATACACACAACTTAAAAGTACACCTGGTAAATCAGGGTTACCTGGTACACACTCACACACCACTAAGGTAAACATTTTCACCTAATGCATCAGGGTACCTGGTACATGCACACACCTTAAAGACACACCTGGTAAATCAGGGTACCTGGTACACACACACCACTAAGGTAAACATCTTCACCTAATGCATCAGGGTACCTGGTACATGCCCATACCTTAAAGGCACACCTGCTAAATCAGGGTACCTGGTACATACACCATTATAGTACTCATCTCCACCTGGTCAATCAGGGTACCTGCTCCATACACACAGTTATGGTACACATCTTCACCTGGTAAGCCAGAGTACCTGGCACATATACACACCTTAAAGGTACACGTCTCCACCTGCTAAATCATGGTACCTGGTACATACACATTAACGGTACTCATCTCCACCCGGTAAATCAGGGTACCCGATATATGCACCTTAAAGGTACTCATCTCCACCCGGTAAATCAGGGCACCTGGTACATACACCTTAAAAGTACTCATCTCCACCTGGCAAATCAGGGTACATAGTAGATACACACACTTTAAAGGTGCACATCTCCACCCTGGTAGCACACAAACCATCAAGGTAAACATCTCCACCTAGTAAATCAGGGTACCTGGCACATACACACATAATTAAGGTACACATCTCCACCAAGTAAATCATTTTTTTCCTTTGCCAATAAACAGTGATTTCTGTATAAAGAGATCGAAAAAAATATTGACAATGGTTCAAAACATTGTAGGCCGTATTCTCTCAGCTGAACACCAACGAACAATAATTTGTTGGTTACAGGGATGTGTTGTCTCCCTTGAGAAAAGATTGTCCGGTTAAAATAATGATTTGTAGATCGTCACCACAACTTCACTGAACAAGACTGTGGATCGTTGAGTCAAAAGAAGAAAGGAACTAAAGGTCATCTGAAGTCTGCAATCTAGGTACAAGAACTAGTAGCTATTAAATCAAAGAACAGTTCCGTTTTACAGAAAAGCTGGAAGCTTTTGGCTCAAGAGCTTAGCAAACACAACGGGAATATCTACTATTACACTCCACTGAAAATTTGACCGAGAACCAAGTCACTCCACAGCTTCATAGTTGGACAAAACTGTTACTGGGTGTGCTGGTGTCGATGATGTGGGTGATAACGATGTGGGTGTAAAACCAACGGACCTTCGTCTTCCTGCATGGAGCCGGCAGTGGCACTGGTGAGGGTGGGGGGTGAGTTGACGATGGTGTCGCTGACAGTGGGCAGAAGGAACAGGGTCTGCTCCAGGAAATAGGAACTGCTGCCATAAGTGTCGCACACCTGCCCACATCACACAAAAGGACTTCAAAACACACTTTTGTGTTGTTCATAGCATTGTCAAACATACAGAACCATGGTAAGCCTAACAGTACAGACTTCAAACACACCTTTGTGTTGTTCATAGCATTGTCAAACATACAGAGCCATGGTTAAGCCTAACAGTACAAACAGGAACCATCAAAACAAAAATAACCCACAAACAAAGCATTATTAAAAATAACCCCCAAACAAAGCATTACTAAAAATAACCCCCAAAACATTACTAAGAATAACCCCCAAACAAAACATTACTAAAGATAACCCCCAAACAGAGCATTACTATCAAATTTCAAAGTCAAATTTCATCCACTGACGGGTTTATCTCAGAGAAAGTGGGCCGTATCAGTTTTTTCTAAGCCCAAAGAGAAACTCCATTGCTTCATATTTACACTCATCATTTGTTATATAGAAAACTAAAATGCTTGATGTATGTGGACACCATGTCACTGGTTGTGGAAAGAAAAGCCTAGCTTTGTGATCATCATGCCGTGCTCTGACAGTAATCTCAGTTTCCACGCCTGAGTGTTTCGAGTCACAATCTTGAAGAACCCTCCACAGGGGAATGCTCTGTCACGCTGGCTCTGGAACTGAGCAAAGACTATTGCGGTAGGGGGCTACAAAAAGACGGTCTCCAAGTTTCAGACAGGTCAGGCACAGCTAAACATAACTAGATTCTGCAACGACGCAGTGTCTCGTCTGCTGGGCTGCCCAATAATGACCCAATCATGACCCCTCAATAATGACCCCCATACTGATCATTCCTCTGATAGGCTGCCAAATAATGACCTCATAATGACCCCCCCCCCCCCCCCCCCCCCCCCCCCCAATAATCACCCCCATACTGATTGCTCCTCTTATGGGCTGCCCAATAATAAAACCATAATAACCCACACAATGACACCATACTGACTGCTTCCTTGATGGGCCGCCCAACTATGACCCCATAATGACCCCCACAATAATGACCCTATACTGACTGCTCCTCTGATGAACCGCCCAACAATGACCCCATAATGACCCCTACAATAATGACCCTATACTGACTGCTCATCTGATGAGTCGCCCAATCATGACCCCACAGTGACCCCCACAATGATGACCCCACAATGACCCACACAATAATTACCCCATACTGACTGCTCCTCCGATGGGCCGCCCAACAATGACCTCGTGATACCCCCCACAATAATGACCCCATAATGACCCCCACCAGTAATTACCCCCATAATGACCCCCACAATAATGACCCCATAATGACCCCCACAGTAATGACACCACAATGACCCCGACAATAATGGCCCCATACTGACTGTTCCTCTGATGGGCCGCCCAATAATGACCCCATAATGACCCCACAATAATAACCCCATACTGATTGCTCCCAAAGGACTAGCAGAACTCAGACTAAAGCAGGACAACCATGGACACGTGCCGAGTGTGGTGAGGCTGTGAGTGGCTTTGTAGTAACACAACAGGAAAAGAATCCAAGAAACTTAAGAGAACAATCAAAATCAAACAATTAGACAAAAAATGATACACAAAAAGTAATATCAAGCATGAAAGTCAGAAAATGCCCCCGTGTTCTGACGCTAACAATCCTGTCAGTCTTACTTAGACTTAGATGTTCCTGCGTCTTGCGACGCATGAGGCAGTCAAGGCGCTCCACTGTGCACGGTCCTCTGCCAGTCTGCTGGTGTCACTCCATCCTCTGTCAACGAGTCTGGGGTCACTCTCCACCGTCTGTCACCAGCTTATCCTGGGTCATCCTCTTTTTCTCCGGCCTGCTGGAGTCAATTTACTGGCCTGGTTTATAGGTCTTGATGATGGTAATCTCAAAATATGACCTAGCCAGCGGAGGCGCCGTCTGCAGATGATGGTTGACAAGGGGAATGTTTGGACCTCTCCCTGGCCTCTTCATTTGGTACAAAGTCTGACCATTTGATGCCCAAGATCTTCCGCAGGCACTTAATGTCAAAAGTGTCGAGTTTCTTCTTCTGGGTGGTCTTCAGTTGCCAGGTTTCACAGCCATATATCAGCGTTGAAAAAAAAGGTTGCCAGGTTTCACAGCCATCTAGCTGCGTTGAAATCACACTAGTCTCCTTTTTTATTTTCTCTAGCTATGGATTGAAAGAAATATACTTCATGAAAAATTGCTCAATACATCCAATATTACATATACAACACAAAATATAATTACCTCATATACATCATCTTCTCAACTACAAGACAGAGAGAGAGAGAGAGAGAGAGAGAGAGGGGGGGCAAAGGCGCAAGCACGCACACACACACACACACACACACACACACACACACACACACACACACACACACACACACACGCGCGCGCGCGCGCACACACATACACACACACAATGACTGAGAGCAAGTATCTGACCTTGACAGTGATGGTGGAGGTGGCGGAATCTTCCACTACAGTATCAGCCTCGTTTTCACACGTCTCTGAACTCAACTGCCATTTCTGTGCATCTGCAGAAG
>CM065718.1:16974386-17001886 GCA_033310375.1 Conus canariensis
GTCAGGTAGGACACAAAACTTGTGGAAGCCACAGAATCATAGGATGACGTCAGTTCAGCCTCCTTGATCTCCGTCAGAACGATGGCTTGTCCCGTCTGTAGCCCTGTGTGACATCACAAGAAACAGAATCATTGTTTGTAGCCCTGTGTGACATCACGAGAAACAGAATCGTCCTTGTTTACACTGTGCCATATCACAAGAAACAGAATCTTTAAAATTTACTGTTAAAGACTACGGAAATGAATCTTTAAAAAAGTCGAGTCGTTTGTTCATGTCTGGCGGATGTTTTACCCAGACTTTTTAAGATTCGTTTAAATCCCCGCCTGCAGTCGCCTCACTTTGCAACTGAATATGCAAATGCTCATGATTTTATATAGTATAGGCTTTGGATACACTGTAGTTTTAAATTCAAACCAACAGCAATGGCAGAGAGTATAATTTACAGCTGTCACTCTTTGTGGATATACACATGTGAAATGCTGTGAACAGCTTAAGACCTGTCCGTCTTCAGCCTTAACCCCTAAACCATACTGTACTTCCACTCACCACTCGGCGTTTCCACAAACACCTGGTCAGCTGACCTCCTGACCCGTGCATGGCTGTATGCTGCACTGTCCACAGACCTCTTGCCCCGGGCCGCCGCCGTCAGCCCCACACGCAGGGCGCTGCCATCAGGGAGATGGCGGCATAGGACGATGACGTCACCACCAGCACCGAGCCCACCAGCTGGGGCCCAGTGCATGTGGCCTCGTTACAGCTGTCCACAAAGGCAAACAGCTCCCGCCCCGGCTCCAGATGGAAGTCTGCCAACAAAACGTGCAATGACCTGAGGAAAGGCAAGATCAAATACACAGAAAACAGGTAAATGAACCAACAACTGTGACGGCTCCTGGCCCCACTCCACGCGGAAGTCTGCAAGGGAACATATGAACAGACAGATAGAATTGTCCTTATAGATGGTTGGTCTTACAGTATAACGGATGGTTCGATGGATGGAGTGATGGTGGACACAGGGAGGGAGAAAGAAGAACATGCCGTAAAACAATTGAATGGATGTGGGTATAAGAAGCGAAGGAATAAACAATCCACTCAACAAAGACAACATCCGGGAACATGGTGCCAGCCTTGCATGCCTTTGTGACCATCACATCACCAATGGAGATATGTCACAGCATCAAATGGCTTTTCCTTTGTGACCATCGCATCACCGATGGAGGTATGTCACAGCATCAAATGGCTTTTCCTTTGTGACCATCGCATCACCAATGGAGGTACGTCACAGCATCAGATGGCTTTTCCTTTGTGACCATCGCATCACCAATGGAGGTACGTCACAGCATCAGATGGCTTTTCCTTTGGCTTCTCTTCACTATCATGTGTCAAGGTGTACACTCTGACCAACTATATAATTTGAAGATAGGTGGTAAAGACCGAAACAAAGTGGGGGGGGGGGGGGGGGGGGGGGGGGGGGGGGGGGGGGTCAGGGGGAAGGGAAACAAACAAAAACAATACACAACGTTTCGACTCCTAGAGTCTTTTTCAAGTGACATGAAACTGAGGACACAGGAAATGTTTCAAAACATCTTTGAAGTAACAACAACTAAAAAAACAACCACACAAAAAGGGAGGAGGCTGGGTAGACGCAGGCTAAGAAATGTGAGTGAATAGAAATCAGAGGAAATCTGGGTTTGAAAGTAGATGGTTGTTGCTGGGAGAGAGAGGGCAAAGAGGGGGAGGGGGGAGGGGGGGGGGGGGGGGAGAGGAAAAGGGAGAAAAAAAAAAAAAAAAGCAAACAAACAAACTTGCACACACAAAACTCTCCCTCCACCCCCCCCCCCCCCCCCAAAAAAAAAAAAAAAAAAAAAAAAAACACCACACCCAACAGGTAACATTGCACACACACACACACACACACACACCGCACACACACACACACACACACACACACACACACACACACACACACGTGCGCGCTCCCCACCCTCCCGGCATTACCCACCATACCATTATAGAGAGGGGCACAGAGAGAGAGAGAGAGAGAGGGGCAGGGGAGGGGGGGAAGCACGTTTACAACTCATATTGATATGCATACCTCAGGGTGTCTAGGCATATATATATACATAAACAATATATATATATTATATATATATATATTATATATATATATATATATACATACACAAGCGCAAGCATTTTTTTCCAACCTCAAAAAACTTTTTTTTTTACAAAACAACAACAAGGGTGGGGTAGTGTTGAAGACCACAAACAAACAAGCAATGCATACCTATCCTAGCTGCCGGCACGTTGCGTGCATGCAACTCTATATACACAAACACAAAAACAAAAAAAGGACCTCCAAAGGCCATTCAGGTAGTGCACATTGCATGACTTAAATGGCGACTCCACCACCTCAGTTCTTGATGTTCAGTCCACGGGGGGTGAGCGTCCCTAGCCTAGAGATCCCTTGAATCCTCTGTGCAAGTTGTTTTTTTTTGTTTGTTTGTTTTTTTTGTTTGTTTGTTTGTTTGTTGTTGTTGTTTTTTTGTTTTTTTTTTGGGGGGGGGGTTCGTGTTTTTTTTTTCTTTCTCCCTTTTCCTCTCTTTTTCCCCCCTCCCCTCTTTGCCCTCTCCTTCCCAGCAACAACCATCTACTTTCAAACCCAGATTTCCTCTGATTTCTATTCACTTACATTTCTTAGCCTGTGTCTACCCAGCCTCCTCCCTTTTTGTGTGGTTGTTTTTTGAGTTCTTGTCACTTCAAAAATGTTTTGAAAACATCCTGTGTCCTCAGTTTCATGTCACTTGAAAAAGACTCTAGAGTCGAAACGTTGTGCATTGTTTTTGTTTCCCTTTGACCCCCCCCCCCCCCCCCCCCTTTTTTTTTTGTTTTGTTTCGGTCTTTACCACTTATCTTCAAATTATATTGTTGTTCTGAAAAGACCCTGTCAAGTGTTATCAATATTTGTGTACACTCTGAGCCTGATGGCCTTATGGATAAAGCATTGTACTCTTCTTTTTTTTCTTGCTGTCCCATCCTTTGTGCCTCCTCAATTGCATTGCACCCACGCTCCTCATTCGGAGCCCCCGTCCACAGCCACAGCCCAGCCGGCCCGCCACGGTCCTGTCATCGGCAAACCACAGGGAGCAGTCAGTGTCAAGTGGTCAAGGGGCAACCCAACGGAGGAGACACTGCACTATTGCCGAGTCACTTTGGTAGTTTTCAGTAGCGCCTGTTCTGATCCAACATACGCAGGACACCACCTACTAAGCCCCCTACAGATGACAATAACTGCTTAGTTGCGGAGCCGGCGTGAGTGAACTCTCCCTCCAGAGGGCGTCACCACATCCGCCTAACCGCTGGCTCAATGAACTTGCCAATACCGGTGACACCGGCGGAATCAAACCAAGGCCATAGACGTGGAGAGGACATCAAAACTGAGGTCACCATGACAGCAGAGTATGAAAGGCCACAGATTTTGAGACTTAGCTTCTTTTAATGTTGATGGATGAGAACGAGGATGATGAAGATGATGGTACGAATTTCTGTTCCGGTCTGAGACTGCTTGACATAGCTGTACTCTACGTTCACTTTCATCATATATTTCGGCATCAACCAGGCCTGAGAGATGGAGACACCTGCAGTGTTGGTCGTAAATTCGAGCAACACTCTCAGAGACCCCCATCCATTTAGCGGATGAAACTCGACTGTGTGGTCCCAGTCTTCCCAACTGAGCCCATACCAAACTCAACTATGGGCAGGAACCAGTCGGGGCAGAAAAATGGCTCTAATGGGAATCGAACTCACGACCCCTTGCCAGGAGTTTGCAAAGGTAACTACTTCACCACGGCGGCTGGTAAGCACTGCACTCTTGATCCCAAGATCCTGGGTTAGCCCCTGTTTGACACAACCAGGATTAAAGGAGATTTTCTCTTTCAGAACAACAACCACAGTCTCCAACCCACTCCAAGTCCTTCCAATGAGCCTTTAAACCAATATCCCACGTGTGAATGCTTGCAATGAAAACTAAACCCAACAGAACGCCCCCCCCCCCCCCCAAAACCATTCACCACCACCTTACGCACATATTACATCCCCTGAATCATTTACTGAAGGGTTGGTCATCGTCTGGTGATGAATGACATACACAGGAAAAAAGGAAAACACTGATGTCCAACTAAGACATCATCTCTGAAGACAAAATGCGGTTACCTCAATAATGGGATCGAACAGCAACTAAAAGACCACATGTGCAAAAATCAAATGCCAGCAATGATGAAACTTAAGAGTTTTAAGCAAAGACCACCCAGCTGACTACACACGTACAGGGACATGACAGGGGCAGTCACCATGTACACAGAAGAGTCAAATAATGCCATGTCAAGAATTCTTCAGTCTTGCTGCTGTCTTACTCGCAACGTCAACACTTCACTTTGTACCGATAAGTCCCGAGACCCCCCCCCCCCCCACTCCTTCCTTCCTCTGTTTTACATTGATCTTGTGGACAGAGTGACAAGACAAGACATTTGAAACGATCATCCTGCACAGCAGATCATGTCTGCCTGCGAGTCGAATCTTTAAAGCTCCGGCAATCAAGAACCAGGACACAGCTGTAGATGTCTGCCTGCGAGTCTTTAAAGCTCCGGCAATCAAGAACCAGGATACAGCTGTAGATGACAACAGAAACAAATGACCCCTGGCCTCACAGACTGTGTTGTTTTTTTTTCAAGAGAGTGAGACACAGAAGAGGAAATGCAAGAACCATTTCAATGGAAAACAAAGCGGTGCAGTGACATACAAATTACAGTGAAAGCCATCACACCAATGCAACATAATGCAAGGCATCACACACATTTACAGACAACAACTTCACAAAGACTAGCACATGGTGGCACAGAATAGCCCATGACAGCACATCGAAATCAACGTCACACCTTACTCTCAGGACAAAACCAGAAAACAAAATCCATTTCCAAAGACATCCAGCTGAGGATAAAGCAGGCGTGGAGAACAAACAACGGTTTATACTTCTTGCATGCTCTTCATGGTGAACAGGAGAATCATGATCTGCTCACCTGAAGAAGATCCGGACACGGAGGTCGAGGAGCCGTTGAAGCCATCTCGGATGCCTTTGAGGGGGAACATGAGGGTGCCATCCTTGTAGATGTTGCCATCATGGATGGAGATCTCCCCAGACACGCTGTGCGCTACCAGGGTGCGGGGTAAAATGTCGTCTGTCCTGCTGGTGCTGGTGCTGCCAATGCTGAAATCTGCCCACACAGCATCAAGACTTGCTGATGATGATGGTAATGACGATGATATGTGGACTGACGTTTACAGTGATGATGGAAATTATCAAAGAAAGAAAGAGAAGTGAGGAAAAAGGAGAATAATTCCTGACCAGCTACTAAATTTCCTAAAGAAACTAATTTTCTGCAGATAATACTTTAAAATTCACACCAGGTATTGTCTCTGCCCGATAATTTCTAGCTAGAAGGAGCGTCTGATTTCACATGGTAACAAAACGCATATGCTTTTTAAAAAAGAAAAAGGAGGGAAAGGAGGGAGGAGGGGTCCTGGGGGTGGGAGTGGGGGAACAACTTCAAACATAAACTTTGCATATACAGGGCTGCCTCTCTGTGCATGGAAGCCTGAAATATCCTTCCAGAACAACATGGTTACAATTTCATTTGGTGCCATTAAACACTGTGTCTTCCTTGAAGGTGCCATTAAACACTGTACCTTCCTTGAAGGTGACGTTAAACACTGTGTCTTCCTTGAAGGCGCTATTAAACACTGTGTCTTCCTTGAAGGTGCTATTAAACACTGTACCTTCCTTGAAGGCGCTATTAAACACTGTGTCTTCCTTGAAGGTGCTATTAAACACTGTACCTTCCTTGAAGGCGCTATTAAATACTGTGTCTTCCTTGAAGGTGCCATTAAACACAGCGCCTTCTTTGAAGACACCATTAAACACTGTGTCTTCCTTGAAGGTGCTATTAAACACTGTACCTTCCTTGAAGGTGCCATTAAACACTGTGTCTTCCTTGAAGGTGCCATTAAACAATGTGAAGGTGCCATCAAACACTGTGTTTTCCTTGAAGGCGCCATTACACACTGTGTCTTCCTTGAAGGTGTGTGTGTGTGTGTGTGTGTGTGTGTGTGTGTGTGTGGTGTGTGTGTTGTGTGTGTGTGTGTGTGAATGAGAGACAGACAAGCAGACAGAGAGACAGAGACAGACAGAGAGACAGAGACAGACTGACAGATAGACAATGACAAGGAGAGAGAGAGAGAGAGAGAGAGAGAGAGAGAGAGAGAGAGAGAGAGAGAGAGAGAGAGAGAAAAGGGAGACAGACAGACAGACAGAGCAAAAGAGACAGAGACAGAGAAAGACAGACAGAGACAGAAAGAGAGGAGAAGGAGGAAAATTTCTCGGAATTCGTTTCCATCCAATTCATAGGCGTTATCCTGCTTTATTCCTGCCTCCCTTATGAGCAGTGTTATCTTCCCCAATACTAATCAAGAAGCTAGCAGAGAGATCAGCGCTGACAGTGATTCTGAAGGAGGAAGCCTTTCCCGGAGCCCACACACCTCCAACCCCATATCCCACGCAGACATCACCTCTCTCTCTCTCTGTCTGTCTGTCTGTCTGTCTCTGTCTGTCTGTCTGTCTGTCTGTCTGTCTGTCTGTCTGTCTGTCTCTCTCTCTCTCTCTCTCTCTCTCTCTCTCTCTCTCTCTCTCTTGCCCTCCCCTTGCCTTGAGAGTCATCTTTAGGTGCTTTACCCAGAGTTTGATATTCTCTCTGGCCGCTGAAAGTTTGTCATTGTCTGGTTGGTGGCAGCAGTCTGGCGTCATACAAGCTCGTCCGTCCATTCACTCAGTATGATTATTCCTGTGTGCTATATCACCTGAGGTAAGGTGATGTTGCTTATAGCCTGGCCGACCGCAATGGGCCATATCAGGGCTGTCACCGCGTTGAAGTCAACTCACAAGTCATTATCAATATATATATATATATATATATATATATATATATATATATATACAGCACACAACCCTTCAAAACACACCTTGTAAAAACACACCATTAATTTTGTTAAAAGATCTTTCCTCTGTAAAATCTTAGATCAGATGAAAGATGTTAATCTCCTTCAGAAATTCAAAGATCACACTTAGGTTGGACATCTCTGAACAAGGTTTTCATGGAGCCTGCTGTAAAATGTTTATGTCTCACATCATGCAAGTCCCTACACTCTAACAGAACACGTTTCACTGTGAGTGGTACATGAAATGGAATGCACCACGGAGCTTCTTCACCTTTTCAAAGATAAGAAATGGTGTAAAAGGAGTGTATGCAAACGACACAAAACTCTTTCTTCCTTACGGCCGTCTCGGGGTTTGTGTCAATGCTGCATCTAAATGTATGGTGACCTAACATCCTCTCTACATCTCAAATTGTCCCCCCCTCCCACTCCATCGCCCGACATCCATCCACCCCCACACACCCCCCTCATCTTTCACCACCACTCCCTCCCAGGCCTCACTCACAGGACATATTAACTTAAGAGGCCATCCCTGATGGTGACAAAGTCCACAGTGGAGAGCAAAGCACCACACCCCACTCCACTGACGTTCACCCTCATTCCTCTTTCCTCCCTGATCCACTGCCCCCCCCCCCCCTCCACCACCACTCCTCACCACACCACACCCCACTCCCCCAGGCTACTCACAGTAGAGGTCAACGGAGGGGTCAGCACTGATGGTGATGGTGATGGTGACGGCGTCCCCACTGCTGGACTGGCGGGCTGTGGTGGGCACCACCCCACTCCCAATGGGGCTGGTGTTCTGCAGGTCTCCCGCCACGTCAGTCACCACCAGGGCCCCAATGAATGCCACCACCCCTGGGAGACAGAGTTCCAGTGTCAGTTTCATCAGGGAGGCATCACTGCGTGCGGACTAGTCCACATACGCTACACCACATCCGCTGAGTGTTTAGACCACACATTATCTAAAGCTGATGGATCAATGAACTAATGATTACGATGAGAGAATTTAAGAAGAGTATCTCGTGGCTACGACTTAGCAGATGTCTGACCTGCACATTAGCCCAACGCGCTGGTCAGAGCTTGAGTACCTATCTTACATTGGTTGTGCCATTTTTAATCATTGTATGTGTGCGTGGTGAGTGTACACATGTGTGTTTGTTGGGTATGTGGGCTGGGCACGGGACCGTGTGTGTGTGTGCGCGAGTGCATGTGTGCATGCATGATGTGCGTGTATGCATATGCATGTGTGTATGTGAACGCTTGTGTGTGTGTGTGTTGTGTGTGTTGTGTGTGTGTGTGTGTGTTGTGTGTGTGCGTGTGCGTGTGGTGTGTGTGTGTGTGTGAGAGAGAGAGAGAGAGAGAGAGAGAGAGAGAGAGAGTGTGTGTGTGTGTGTGTGTGTGTGTGTGTGATTTGTGGGCTTGAGTGAGCATATGCATGTATACATATATGCGTGTATGTGTGTACATACATGTGGGAGGCAGACAGTCAAGCTGATAGAACAATGTCTGTACTTTCTCTGTACACAGGTGATATTGGCCTGATTCACCACGATGAGAACAATGTCTGTACTGTCTCTGTACACAGGTGATATTGGCCTGATTCACCACGTTGAGAACAATGTCTGTACTGTCTCTGTACAGAGGTGAAATTGGCCTGATTCACCACGTTGAGAACAATGTCTGTACTGTCTCTGTACAGAGGTGATATTGGCCTTATTCACCACGATGAGAACAATGTCTGTACTGTCTCTGTACACAGGTGATATTGGCCTGATTCACCACGTTGAGAACAATGTCTGTACTGTCTCTGTACACAGGTGATGTTGGCCTGATTCACCACGATGAGAACAATATCTGTACTGTCTCTTTACACAGGTGATGTTGGCCTGATTCACCACGATGTGAATGACAACACTGGCATCTTTTGGAAACTAAAATGAGAAACAGCATCTGTGATTGTTCATAATACATCAGAATAGAATTACAACGTTTTTTAATCAGAACGGAAATTAGACCTGTATCTGGTGTCAGACTGCATCAGCACTGGAGAGTGAAGAGCTTAACAAAGCCACAGGCTCTGAATTTTGTCCCCACTGTGCAGCGATAATGTGATAGAAAGGCGGCTGCTTTTCCGTACCAATATGGCTACACAGAGGCTGCTACTAAAAAGAAACTAAAAAAAAAGGACTTTTACAACTGAAAGTAGTTAACAATACACTAATCTGTCCAAACAAATGTGTTATCCCTGCCTTGGTACTCGGCTTGGAACAACGCCACGTTATCAAGATTATTAAAAAACTGTATTGTTTTGTGAAGAATTGGGAGACCAGGGGGCAAACCACGCCTCCATGAATTGTTAGGCTACTAAGTGATCACCCTCAGCGAGTTCACTTCACGAATCATGCCCAGACAGTCTCTGTGCCATTTTCCTGACAAAGTGGGAGGGTGGGAAGGCATGTTAGTGTTTGAACAAGTAAACATATCTCGACGAATGTCAGGCCATTGAAGAGAATGATGGGAAGCACACTCATCTGAAGAGGGAGGCAATGAACCCACACAAGAATGTCTCTGCACAGTTCCCCAAGCCTTGAACTCGGCACAAAGGCCACAAAAGCCTTACACCAAATGTCTCCCATGCTTAAACTGAAGGTGAAATGGAATCGTCCTTGTTCTCCCTAAAGGCAATGACACAAGGAGTCAAGCAATAAGAATGTCTGTATGAGAAAATTCAAAGAAGAAACAAATGACCCATGCTCAGGAATCAGGAACAGGAGAAGACCGTGACATTCCCAATGAACCACCACATCATGCTGGACACATTCACGTATGAGTTGCAAGGATCAAGTGGGAAGAGTTTAGTGCAAATGTCGAAGGTCCCCTGAGTGTCTGCTTGCTAGCACCACTTGCCACGAAAAGGACAGACGCCTGGCTCTGTAGCTGCAGCAGAGGGCTGAGAGGATGATCAGAGGAACGTCATAGCGTATGACGGCAGAGATGAATGATGGAGAAAGAGAAGTGTGTCTAGAAAGAAGCTTTCTCCTCAAAGCGAAAGCAAGCCCACAAGGTCACTTGAAAGGATCCATGAGCGCCGAAAAAACTTTGTCCAAACTGTGAATAACATGGAGGGGGAGGGGGGGGGGGGGGGGGATGTTCCCTCACCAAGGGAAATGAGAAAACTGAGCCACGTTTGGATATAATTTATGAAGTGAATTCACAGAGGGTGAGCACTCCATCAGTCTTACTGCTTACTGAAGTGTGCTTATCTCCCTTACAATAGGGTTTGATGTTAGTTAAAATATTTTAATGAGTGTACTGAGTATATTGTAATACCCGTAAGAGCAATGGATAAATCTTCGTTACATGTTGTCCATCAGGATAAGAATTATGGACATACTCACGGGTCAAAACATAGTAGGAAAGCTCATAGAACGAAGCATAGCAAGAACACTTACAAGAGACCTTGAAAGTAGACAAATCCTCTGCCCCCTATTCAGGAGGCTACAGAACAGTCTCATAAATTCTAAATGGGATTACCTCTCGTCTCTGTTTTATACAATGTTTACACTAAAGGCCTAGCAGACCTCAACAGAAACAGAATTGTTCGAGAGCTGACACAAGCAAATGACAGTCTGATATACAAAAGATCAAAATTAAAAGAGGAATAAAAACCATTCAGCAACAGTTGAACAACATTGTTCAGTGGAGTAAAGAATCTGGATCGCCCATCAACCATGTAAGTGCCCAGACACTGTTCTGCACTCTCAACAACAAGACAGGATGATTACCCTCACCAGCTTCCTTCAATGGAATACCAATGGAATCAACTGACAAACTACACTATTTGGGTGTAATCTTTGACAGAATGCTGACCTTTAGAAAATATGTTGGGAATAGCGTTCTTAAATGCTAGAAGGGCCTATCCGCCATGAAAGCAATGGTGACAGCGCCGTCTCTACCAACTGCTCAGAGTGGTTGATTATGGATTAGGGCTTAGAACAATGTCCAAGACCAAGATTCTTAAATTAGAAAGAATTCAAAATGAAGCAATGAGAGTGATCTTCAGAAACACCACCAACTGAAACTATGCATTACCTGCCTGATCTTTCTTCAATGCAGTTCAGACACTACCTACAGCAGGTGAAGGCATTTTCAGAGCACTTGAAAATCCCCAATACCCACTATGTGCAGCAGTCCAGGAAACAAAAGGAAATCACCTAGGATGTGGAAAATCATGGATGGGACAGGCAGAAGACAATACACAGCTTGTGTGCCAGTTTACCCGTTCTCAAAGAAACGAAAGAATGGGGAAAGTATCCAGACTACTTCAAATACTTCTACCAAATTACCATGGCTCCAGAGCTTGGAAGACACTGTCAAGAATGGCCAGCAGGCGAAACCAACACAGAAATTCAGGAGCGGGGGTAAAACATCGGCATAAACGAAGATAGTGTTATATACACTGACAGTCCATCATCAAAGGCAAGTCAGGCTGGGGGTACAGAGTGAAGCAAAATGGCCTAACTATCTAGGAAGACAATGGTACATACAGTTTAAGAACTTCAAGTCTAACAATGGAGATAAAAGCAGTGACACAAGCACATTACTAGCTCCCATCCACAGACCAGATTAGAACCCAGCAAGCCATGAGAGTGACTGGCTCCCTGAACATTGTTCAACGAGATGGAAGTGGAATGAGAAGCCCTGCTTGGCATGAAGCGATGTGCAGCCTTCCACTGGAGAAACTGATATGGATGAACTGCCCTGGACATCAGGTGTCAAAGCCAACGAAAGAGCAGACACACTGGTAGGCGAGATAATAACGAGAACTGGATTACAGCTAGGCTGATCTGGTGTGATAACAAATATGAAAAATCACCTCCACAAATGAGATCAAAGTCACTATACCATAGACCATTCTTCAGAGCTGAACATCAAGAGAGGAAACGGTCGCACATTCAGACTGTTGAAAGAGAGATAGTGAAGAAGGCGATACCTATACATGCCGCGTGACTTGACACAGGTGGTGGGGTGGACGGGGTGGAAAAGGTGGGGTTGGGTGGAGATTTAGCGGGGGAAATGGAGAAAACTGAGAGGAGGAAGGCTAAGAGTGTCAAAGGTGAAGTGTCAGAGAACTTCAATCATTACATTGCTGGCAGGTGCCTTCATTCAGTTCAAGAGGGAGAACATGTAGTGTCAGTCTCAGGTCAGGTAAACTGTCAGAGAACTTCAATCATGACATTGCTGGCAGATGCCTTCATTCAGTTCAAGAGGGAGAACATGTAGTGTCAGTCTCAAGTCAGGCGCTGCACAGACTTCCAGCTCAGATATTTGACATCTTTTATTTCACTGTTGCCAGTTCTTTTAGCTGTTGCCAGTTCTTTGTAAAGGCTTCGTGAAAACAATGTTTTTCTAATGAAATAATTAAGGTCACCACCCAGACTTTTTTTAATTCACAGCGGTCACTATTACAAAACATCCAATCCAATCATTACAAGCAACAATAATTACTGTAACTTCAGGTCAGACCAGCTCTGGCACTGTTCTAAATCAGTTCAAAAACAGCACAAATTCCTCACATAGCACAAAGTCGTCACACAGAGCAATGTATTTCACGTGATAGTTTGCACTGGTGATCTGTTGTACCACCTATATGAACATTTCACAACTTACGCTGATGTATCTTACCAGTCTGATCTTCGTAAGTAGTGGACAGTCCTGCTCCATTGGTACATATGTAGCTGACATAGTAGCGTGTGTTGTGAGTGATCACTCCCAGCAACAGATCGTTTCTGCCCGTAGGGTTAATGCCCGTGGACACGTAGCTCTGGATCTCCTGTCCCCCAGGGGTCGTGCCAATCGCCCACTGGTAGTCCTGTGTGTAAGATGTTGTCATTCGTTGAACTGGTGCTTGCCACCCACTAGATTTGAAGTTCAAATTTGAGAACGAGAGCAACATTTGTCCACTTTTGGCTACTGTTAGAAGCATGAAGAATGCAAAGAAATGAACATGTATCAATAGACAGTTCATTTTACAACATTCAAGTAGTATATACCGTTTTTCAAATCACTATTAAGCAGGAAAAAACACAAGAAGAGCTGTCAACCCCCACTTTACTTCACCATTTCAAAGTATGGAATATGGGAAATCCACCTGTACAAACTGCTGTTTGTTTATTCATCTTTGACCCCTTGTCAGTTCATGTCATAAAATTCGAGTAGTATTTGCCGAATCAAGAAAAAAACTCACTATTAAGCAGGAAATTGAAAAAAAAGCACACAAGAAGAGGTGCCGACCCCACTTCACAACTTCCAAATACACTACGGGAAATTCATCTGTACAACTTCACTGTGTCCAAGTACACTACGGGAAATTCATCTGTACAACTTCACTGTGTCCACGAACACTACGGGAAATTCATCTGTACAACTTCACTGTGTCCAAATACACTATGGGAAATTCATCTGTACAACTTCACTGTGACTAAATACACTATGGGAATTTCATTTGTACAACTTCATTGTGACCAAATACACTATGGGAAATTCATCTGTACAACTTCACTGTGACCAAATACACTGTGGGAATTTCATTTGTACAACTTCACTGTGTCCAAATACACTATGGGAAATTCATCTGTACAACTTCACTGTGACCAAATACACTGTGGGAATTCCATCTGTACAACTTCACTGTGTCCAAATACACTGTAGGAATTTCATCTGTACAAACTACCGCTTGTCAGTACAACTCTTCACTGCATGCTCATTGTCAAATTTCTGCCAAACATTAAAATGCAGGAAGTCGCCAATTTGTAACAATTTTGACATTGCTGTATTACACATCTCACGGTTAAAAGTACACTCACAATCACAAGCGAAATACTCACACGATCACAAATTTGAGACGCATACTATCAAGCTTGCCATTAAACATCAGAAGTCTAGCGCACATGCAGCACACCTGGAGTATGTTGCAACAACTGTCAGTCAATGAATACATGGGTATTCATTGAGAACGACAGGAAACAAGTCTGATCATGAACTTAGTTGGAGCTGGTAGAAGTTGCCGCATCTTTTAGACAGTCACCCTAGGTCGGCTCTTGCACTGAATAAAGGCAAATAGAAGAAGAAAAGTCAATACCCAATTACCAGGCACTGCCCCTTCACACAGTTTGCTGATCACATCGATGCAGATTGTTTCAGAGGATCGTACATCCTCGTGTGTGACCGCCAGCACCACTTCCCTGCTAACACTGTTTGCGGAGGGAAGTGTTGGTGTAGGCTGCTGTGTTGTTTCCTTCATGCTCAACCTCATCCCCAGCTTTAGTCATCCACTTCCACATAATACTATTTATTAACCGATAGAAGGTTTAACTCCAACACCTTTTGTGAGGAGGCAGACAGTTTGAAGTGCAAGATTACTAGTGTAACTTACACTTGAACTGACCAATTCCTTTCAACCACTCTGTGGATTGTAAAGCGCTTAGAGCTTGGTCTCTAGCCGAGAATAGGCGCTATATAAGTATTCATTATTATTATTATTATATTATCTCGTACAACAGGGGAACTGACCCATACGATGGTAGGTACTTGACACCTTCAGCCCCAAACAGAACGATCACCACCACTTACAATGAATCAAGGAAAGTGGAAAGTTCATCACTAACATCAACCTCCTCCACTTCCTCAAACGAATACAAGGAAGAAGATAAAGTGCACACTGCTTTCATCCTCAACCACCATCACCTGTGATAAGTCAAGGGACGAAGAGAGGTGAAGGTGCACTGACCACAATATCACTCTCGTTGTCGCTGCACCTGTAGATGACCTGGATGGTGGAGTTGGAGGCCATCAGGTGTACCACAGGTTTGGACTCGCCCTGAGAGGCATCCAGGTAGAAAAACGTGGACAGGTCCAGCACAGGGGGAGTCACGTCCACAGAGAAACCATTGGACGACACTGTGATGGATAGTCCAGAACCCAGCACCGCTTTCACTGCACACACGGTCATTAATAATGCTAATGAGGATAATGGAGATTTACAGACCGCTGTACCTTACATGCAATGCAAGCAACCAATACTGTGCAAATGTCAAAGCACAAACAAAATTAAAGATAACATGAAAAATAATAAATAAATCAATCATTGCTTTAAAGATGAAATAGATCACATAAGTCATAGAATTTGCATCTGCTATCCCATATTCCAATACCACATGCACAGCAACACCACGGTCAGATATGCATGCATACACACGCAAATGCAGGCACGAATAGGCATCCATGCACACACACACACACACACACACACACACACACACACACACAAGCAAGCGCGCGCAGGACTCCATAGCAGAGAATAATGGAACAGGCTACGGATAAGCTCTTTTGAAAAAATGGGTGTTTACAGATCTTTTGAAAGCACATGACGATTTAATATTACGAATAGCGAAAGGCAGATTCTTCCACACGTATGGTCCAGCAAAAGAAAAAGCTCTCTGTCCAAAAGACTTTCCAGTGTGTGGTTAAGCCAGACGTCTGCTATCAGCAGCAAAGTCATCTGATGGAAAATTTGGAGCAGATCAGACATGTATGCTGGGAGAGTGGGACAGAAAAGCATGCATGTCCTAGTGGAAAGCTTGTAATTGATTCTGGAACGGAGTGGTATACAATGTAAAGACGGAAGAACAGGAGTCACATGCTCTCGCCTTTTCACTTTACAGACAAGGCAGCAGAATTCTGTACTCTCTGAGGCCTATCAAGAACACATTTAGGAAGCCAGCAAGACGCGAATTACAATAGTCCAGGCCAGACAGTACTAATGCACATATCCGAGTCTTTATCGTCTGGAATGTAAGATGTTTGCGCATGGACCTAATGCAATGGAGTTTAATGAATGCAGAGCTACAGATAAATTGACAACTTTAACCCAACCAATACAATCTAATCCATCAATTAATTAACAATCAATAATTAGCTGGGAGGCAGCCTACTGAATGACAAACCAACCTAAGAAGCGAGGTTTGTGTTATAACTGTAAGTCTTACATTCTGAAGGCCTATCTCTGTATGGTATGTATTTGGTGATCTGAGTGTTGTTCTTTTCGATGATACCATACTCTGAGATCCAACGCTCAGCATGAACTTACCTGCACGGAAATTACTCAAGGCTACACGCAAATCATCCTGGTCAAAAATGTCTACAAGAAATTCCACCTCGACAGGCACACTAAAAGGCATGCAGACAGAAAAGAAAAAAAGTGAGTGGCACTGTGCTGTAACACTACATTCTCATGACAGAAGCTGCCTGAATTTAGTTAATTAGAGTATTCAAACCAAATCATTCATAACACAGTTCAATTAACAGACGACTGACCTATTGATCTGGACTAATCGATCAGGATCGAAATGACCAGTCCATCTGCCAGTTTACAAGCCAAAAGATCTGTCCGCATTAAGGCCATCACAAGCTCATTCCCATGCTGACTAACAAACAGCGATAGTATTGCTACAATATCACTGAAATGATTAGACAAAACAGTGGGAAAACAAAAAAAAAAAAAAAAAAAAAAAACAGGACTACACCAGAAAAATACTCTTTTCAAAAGATTCACTGAGTGACATTCCTATTAACTGCTCATGAATTCTGTACAATCACACTTTATGTCTATAGTTTTACATGACGGTAATGTTCCTTCCTGTCATTGTACCAGCCCTGACATGGTCCTCTGCGGTCGGCTGGGCTATAAGCAACAATACCTCACCTTACCTTGTGGCTTAAGTCCATCTCATTCTAAAATTTACATACTGTTATCGTTTTTTTTTTTTTTTTTTTTTTCTTGTCTTTAAACAGATATGTGTTTTTAATTTGTTAATACGAAACACACTTTCAGATTCAGAAGATATCATAGAGTCGTTAATTGTTGTGACCGGTACCTGTCAGGACATGTAACTTTATATATGATTCAATAAGTGTTCTGTGACTGAAGTTATGCAACGGGTGTGTACTGAATGCTGAACAACTGACATTGAAATGTCATTCTATAATGTTGATATAAAATGTTTTCAATAGAAATATAACCTTCACTTCAAGGAAACGAGAAAGAGAGAGAGAGAGAGAGAGAGAGAGAGAGAGAGAGAGAGAGAGAGAGATTCAGATTCGTGGTATATTCAGACAGACCTACACACTCATGTACGCAAGCACAAACACACACACACACACACACACACACACACACACACACACACACATGTACATTCATACATATGTACAGTACACCTATACAGTACACACACAGACACACAGACACATAGACACACACACACACACACACACACACACACACACACACACACACACATTCATACGTACGTACATTACACCATACACAGTATACACTCAAACATATGCACGGACTTGCGCACCTGTGAAGTAGTAGACAGCCGGCACATACTCCGCGCTGCTGGCATTGGCCACAGCGGGCAGGTCAAGGTCAGTTAAGGTGAAGGTCAGGTGTAAGGTAATGGCGGGGTCACAGGAGGAGTCGCAGACGTAGCTATCACAACTGTGTACACAAGGGAAACACGGGGAGTAGACCTAGGAACACACATGAAGCACCTTGTCGTTCAAAGTGTCCTGAGGAGGGGAAATCATTCATCTGCCAGCACTGAAAGAAGCAAGGCAATAGGCCAAATTACAAATAGACATATTGCTACCTGAAGTTAGACCTAGTCTTCCAGCAAAAGAAAATGCACTACTCACTCGTAGCTTTCGACAACTTGAAACTTCCCCAACGACAAATAGACATATTAATGAAAATGGAAAAGGAAACACGTATTTACTAAACAATTAAAAACAGCGAGTTTTTTTTTTTTTTTTTTTTTTCGATACGCCTCTTCTTAAGACATCACAAATAACAAACATAGAAAACAGCACACAGCGATACTTCCAAGATGGCTGACCTGCTGGAGATCCACAGTTCACAGTTATCGGGGGACGTCCGTTTTGTGCATTTGACATGTGACACTCTCCCGCAGACAGCCATCACGCATGTTGATGGCTTACTTCTGACATCTTTGTCACACATTTTGGTCTGGTGTATGAGAATGGTATTACTTAACTCCCCGTTTCATCTGTTTCTTTGTGTCAGGCTGGTTTTTCTTTCTAATGTCTGAAGACAGTCTTGAGTATAAAATGATATTACTTTACACCTTGTTTTGTGTGTTTGTTTGTATCAGGGTGGTTTTCAGCCATGCTAATGTCTGCTTTCGGCCACTTTAAATAAGACAAAGACATGGGTGATTTCCAGAAAACATTGGAGTGGGGACATGCAAACTGCTGTTTCTGAGTTTGATTTGATCCAATTGGAGATGCACAAGAATGTTGCACATATGCATTATGTGTTTGCGATTGTGCATGTCACTGCATGTGTGCCTGCATGTGTGTGTGTGTGTGTGTGTGGTGTGTGTGTGTGTGTGTGTGTGTGTGTGTGTGTGTCTGTGTGTCTGTGTGTGAATTTGTGTGTGTGAATGTGTGTGTGCGTGCATGCCCGTGTGCGTGCGTGCGTGTGTGTGTGCGTGCGTGCGCGCGCACATATGTGTGTGTGTGTGTGTGTGTGTGTGTGTGTGTGTGTGTGTGCATGTGCCCGTGTGTGTGTGTGTGTGTGTGTGTGTGTGTGTGTGTGTGTGTGTGTGTGTGTGTGTGTGTGTGCACGCGCACGCGCGCGCCGCGCAGATGCAGCTGGAAAAAAAGGCCAATGAATTATGAATGTTATTTACTAGAACTGTTCCTGTAGTGTCTTAACTCCTGCCTAATACCCATATCAAAAGAATTTCTGATCACTTCCATTTAAACCAACTTCAACAAACTATAACAGACCAGTGGATCAGGTGTTTGGAAACCCCTTACTTTCACCACACAATGGTCTTCAAAGTCTTACTACTTTCCCATCATGGAAGATTAAGTTTAGCTCAGACTGAAAATACTCCAAACCTTCAAGCAACTCTGAACACCAATGCAAAGGCCTAGATTGCAACTAAACTGCACAAACTATTTCATGTTTTCCACAAGGATGTTACAGCCCTGTGGGTTTTCATATTCCACCACCCCCACCCTTATCACCACAGCATCATCATCATCATCATCATCATCATCATCACGTTCAGTGCATCAAAACCACAATGAACAATGCCCCAACACAAACACAGAACTAAGTAAACAACCGCAGCAAAGCAAAAATGACAACACATCAATCATACAAAATCACATAACCGCAAATATAATTGCCTGTTTTTCAAACACAAACTAATACTGCGTTGTACAGATAGCGCATAATACCACCAGAAACAACTCTGTTTCCATATGCACGACACAATACCACAAACACCTTATGGAAACACTTGATGGCCAACAAAAATACTGTGACAATGACTCATATGTACGCATCATATCATAACGTCTTTATCGAATTTTCTTTATCTTTACTGTCTCTTTCTTGTTTGTTCTGTCTTTTTGTGGTCTTCTTACTTATTCATTCACACATTTATTTCCTATTCATTTATTGATGCACTCGATTCCTTCGTCTGGTTTTGTCTTTCATCTGCTGGATCGCAATTTTCACTCGCAGATTCATGAATCTACCCATGCACCACACGTGATTTAAAAAAAACTGTCGGAATACCTTACTCTTCCAGAAGAGACCTTTCAGAGAAACATGGTCAGCCGAGGTCTACTGTAACATCTAAGACTGTCCAAAATTTGATCAGGGAATATTTGTTGTTGCTGTTGTTGTTGTTGTTGTTTGTTGTTGTTGTTGTACCCTAGCTAAAAGACTCCAGGGATCATACGAACAGCCGAAGTACTTGAACACTATGGTACAAATGCATCAGCTGGGGATGAGAACATTACGTGTGTGACCGTTTTTGATTACCCCGCCACGTGGTCAGCCACACTTCGACTTCGGGGGATTTTGGAGACTGATAATGTTATGCTAGGAGCTTGTCAAAACTGAAGACAATCCCCGCATAACTATGCAGAGCATAACAACATTTTGATATAGCCTTGGTGTTCTAGCCTATGTCAATTGGCCTGACACAGCCTTAAGCCAAGGCGGGATCAGGGAATATAATTTCAAAGTTATCTGAAATGACTCCGCCAACTAACATGGATAAACGAGTCACAAGACAAAACACAACACGTTTTGACCTCTTAGGTGTCTGTGAGGTAAGATAAATAACACTCAGGACAACGAAAATGAAGAAAGAGCCCTCGTTTTTCTCATATTCGGCGTAAGATGGGCGATGAATGGAATATGAATCCTAAGATTACTCACAGAACTGACTTCTATAACTTAAAAAAAAAAAAAGAAACGATGTAGTGCCACTGGATGGAGCACATCCTACTCATTCTAGAGACTCACCTCCACAAAAGGCGCCACATCTGCCAGCTCTTGCTCAGAGCCGAGCCCAGCCTCAAATCGCACGATGGGATTCTGACCACCTCGAAACGGGTCCCCGTAACGACAGTGGGAGTTGGTAATGGCTGGAATCTCCACGTTGCTGAAGGTGGCTGCTGTCTGCCACAGAGCGATGCTGCCAGTGCCGCTGGTGGTGGCATTGGGATGGGTCAGGAAGTTCTTCCAGTTCCAGACTGACAGTGTCAGGCGTGTGGAAGAGCTGAAAGTGGGGAGGCCGCACAGCTCAGCCGTGAAGACCGATTCCTCGTCCACATAGACAGCGAAACAGCTGGTGGGCTGCACAGACCATGAAACGACGACTGATACAACAGCCAGGGCTGTGCAGACCATGAGATAACCACTGATAGAAGAACAGACATGACTGCACAGACCACGAAATAACGACTGATAGAACAGACAGGGCTGTACAGACCATGAAATAACCACTGATAGAACAGACAGGGCAAACAGACCATGACATAACCACTGATAGAAGAACAGACAGGGCACCAGCCGCCGTGGCGAAGTGGTTAGCGTTGCGGACTCCCGGCTGGGAGGTCGTGGGTTCGAATCCCATCAGAGTCATGTGGGTTTTTTCTGCCCCGACCGGCTCCTACCCAGAGTTGAGTTTGCTGCAGACTCAGTTGGGAAGACTGGGACCACACAGTCGAGTTTCATCCACTTAATGGATGCGTTTCTGAGTGTGTTGCTCAAATTTCATGACCAACACTGCAGGTGCCTGTGTCTCTCGGGCCTGGTTGACGCCGGGATATATTATGAAAGGAAGCGTAGAGTACAGCCCTGTCATGTAGTCTCAGACCGAAATGGAAATCTGTAGCATCATCTTAATCATCCTCATTCTCATCGATAAGCATAAAAAAATAAAGTCTCCAATTCTGTGGCCCTTCATGCCCTGCTCTCATGGTGACCTCAATTTCGATGTCCTCTCCAAGACTGTGGTCTTGGTTTGGTTCCGTCAGGGTCACCGGTATTGGCGAGTCCATGGGGGCTGTCGTTGGACGGACGTGGTGGCGCCCTCCGGAGGGAGAGCTCACTCACGCCGGCTCCGCGACTAAGCAATTATTGTCGTCAGTAGGGGGCTTAGTAGGTGGTGTCCTGCGTATGTTAGATCAGAACAGGCGCCACTGAACACCACCGAAGTGACTCGGCAGCAGTGCAGTGTCTCCTCCGGTGGGTTGCCTCTTGACGACTTGACATTGACTGCTCCCTGTGGATTGCCGGTGCCGGGGCTGCGGCAGGGCCAACCGGGCTGTGGCTGTGGACGGGGTGTCGGAATGAGCGACGTGGGTGCATTGCCTCTGAGGTGGCGCAGAGGTTGGGACAGCAAAAAAAAAAAAAAAGAAAAAAGAACAGACAGGGCTGTACAGACCATGAAATAACCACTGATAGAACAGACAGGGCTGTACACACCATGACATAACCACTGATAGAAGAACAGACAGGGCTGTACAGACCATGACATAACCACTGATAGAACAGACAGGGCAAACAGACCATGAAATAACCACTGATAGAACAGACAGGGCTGTACAGACCATGAAATAACCACTGATAGAAGGACAGACAGGGCAGCATAGGCCATGACATAACCACTGATAGAAGAACAGACAGGGCTGTACAGACCATGACATAACCACTGATAGAAGAACAGACAGGGCCGCACAGACCATGAAATAACCACTGATAGAACAGACAGGGCTGTACAGACCATGAAATAACCACTGACACAACAGACAGGGCTGTACAGACCATGACATAACCACTGATAGAACAGACAGGGCTGCACAGACCATGACATAACACTGATAGAACAGACAGGGCTGCACAGACCATGACATAACACTGATAGAACAGACAGGGCTGTACAGACCATGAAATAACCACTGATAGAACAGACAGGGCTGTACAGACCATGAAATAACCACTGATAGAACAGACAGGGCTGTACAGACCATGAAATAACCACTGATAGAACAGACAGGGTTGTACAGACCATGAAATAACCACTGATAGAACAGCCCTAGTGGATAGAACAGACAGGGCTGTACAGACCATGAAATGACCACTGATAGAACAGACAGGGTTGTACAGACCATGACATAACCACTGATAGAACAGACAGGGTTGTGCAGACCATGAAATAACCACTGATAGAACAGACAGGGCTGTACAGACCATGAAATAACCACTGATAGAACAGACAGGGTTGTATAGACCATGACATAACCACTGATAGAACAGACAGGGTTGTGCAGACCATGAAATAACCACTGATAGAACAGACAGGGTTGTACAGACCATGACATAACCACTGATAGAACAGACAGGGCTGTGCAGACCATGACATAACCACTGATAGAACAGACAGGGCTGTACAGACCATGAAATAACCACTGATAGAACAGACAGGGCTGTGCAGACCATGACATAACCACTGATAGAACAGACAGGGCTGTACAGACCATGACATAACCACTGATAGAACAGACAGGGCTGTGCAGACCATGACATAACCACTGATAGAACAGACAGGGCTGTACAGACCATGACATAACCACTGATAGAACAGACAGGGCTGTGCAGACCATGACATAACCACTGATAGAACAGACAGGGCTGTACAGACCATGAAATAACCACTGATAGAAGAACAGACAGACAGAGGGATAACATAAGTACCAGCAGTTAACCCCTGAAAAGTTGGAATTTTGTTTTTCCCTTACTAGCCTCCGGCTAGTGTTTTAACACGTTCACTGGACACGTCCATTCTTTAGATGCCAACCAAAAAACATTGTAAGAATTTCTATGAGACCCCCTCCCCCCCTCCTCTCTTTGGTATGGGAGATTCTTTTCGTCAGAGATCAAGATCAGTTTATTTGCATAAACCATTGACAATGTTTTAGAACACCAAGAGAACGCACGTCGTCAAATAGATGAACACATACAATTTCTAACCTTTGACGGATTTAATCTCTTGTACTGTGGGAGATTACGAAAGAAAACCCTTCCCCAATAATTTGCTAGTTTAATATAACAAAATACTAGAAACACAATCAGATATGGAGATTCTGCAGCTTTAGACCGGAAAGCGTTGAATGTGAGAAAGGAAAATGAAAAAAAAAAAAAAAAAGAAGAAGAAAAGCAGACCGTTGCTTCTCCTTATCATTAACTGAAGAAAAAAAAGCTTTTCGTGTAAAAAATATTCTACGTTTCAAAACGGAAAGGCTTCCCTGCTTGATAGGTCCTAGAACTGTTTACAATATGCCGTGAAGTTGGACAAATGGATCGGAAAGCCACGAACTGATGTTGTAGGAACTGATGCTGTACGAATTGATGTTGTACGAGCTGATGTTGTACAAATTGATGTTGTACTGATGAGCAGCAAGTTTGTGCTTCATTTTGTTTGTAAAGTAATGATTTATTTTTACGCACACTTCTTCCATGCACCATATCAGCACTTCCAGTCATGTGGCAGTCATAGCGCTGCAGTGATGACAGCAGGTGAAAGATGTAGCAGCAGCACTAATGGTCGTGTTTATCATCCGTAGCACCACCGGCACACTATCGGCAATTTGTTTAGTTCTAATAGCCAGCAGCTGCAGCAACAATAGTGAACAAAATATCGTAGACTTGTTCATTGGACTGTGTGGTTCTACTATCATTCAAGGAAAGCAAATCGACCTCAACAAGTATACCCAACAGCTCAGTGACAGCGTGACAAAATCTTTGCATGACAAAACATTCCTCCCACAGTTGTGTAAGAGTCTCTTCTTTCTCCTATCAGTGTGGTTAGATTATGAGGATCTGCTCTTCTTTCATATCATCAGTGTTTATAAGTGTCATATCTGAACAACCTGAACAGATTTTCCTTTCGGATCTCCCCCGTCTTACGAAGCTCTTTCATGAGAAATTGTTTTAGACACATAACATCTGTCACATTTTAAAGACGTCCTCACATTTGTGTATCCTCAACTGGGTATTTGGAAGAAAATAATGGTAATGCTCTTGATAGATCTTTTTTTAAACTGCATTGACCATAATCTTATAAAAATTCATAAGAACTGCCGAAAAAGAATGTGAGGCAAAAAGAAACCCAGGCAAGGGAAGGGATGGTAGGTACGAGAGAGATAGCTGGAGTGGGGGTGGGTGGGGACAGATATGTCCCCTCCAAGAGAGGGGGGAGGATGGGGGCGGAGAAAAAAGAAGAGAGAGAGAGAGAGAGAGAGAGAGAGAGAGAGAGAGAGAGAGAGAGACAGACAGACAGACAGACAGACAGACAGACAGGCAGACAGACAGACAGACAGATAGAGAGAGGGAGAAGACAGACAGACAGACAGACAGGCAGAAAGGGAGACAGACACAGATCTTACCGCTGCCGACTCATCAGCAATCTCATACACATCCAGTTTGTAATGGTGAAACTCCGCGCTGGGATCAAAGGTCACGGAACGAGCCACATACTTGGGCTGGTATTCCACATCTTCCCCGAACGTGCACCAGATAACCACGCGACCCAAGGAGCCGTTGATAAAATCAGGGTCTGTGGAATTCACTGCAAACATCAGCACAAGACGCATGTTTTACATGCACGTGTCATGCCACATGATGTAGACATTTTTTCAGTCAAAAGTAAAATCAATTTAAAAATTGAAAGTACATGGCATGTAACATGACGCACATGTTTTTTTTTTTTTTCAATCAAAAGAAAATTCAACAGAGAGTACTTGTGTGAGATGTGGGGAATCCCTCTATGGCATTTCCCCTCGGACGCCTGCTGTCTGGCTTGACATCGGCGGTGCATGTCATGTGGTTGTGTCTCTACTGCTTGTATCTCTGCCGTGACTTTTGTAGACTTTCCTTGCGACTGGGAACCGGACAGACCTAGTGTTTCGAATGACTCTGAAGATTGTCCTGGCGGACGTAGACAGGGCGAGCCTCGTTTTAACCATTTGCTGAGTTGCTGTCTTGCTGTAAATGGACTGAAAGTAATGATATATTCCTGTGTCTGTTCGTTCAGATTGCTGATGCTGACGGACGAATGTTGTCTGAAACAGGACTGTTGACCACGGCTTTGCTCTTCTCTGACCCCACTTCCATTCCGTATGTATCAAATGCTTTCTCCAGTCTGGTGGTGCTGACAATTTGGAAATCTTTGCTGGTTCCTTTCGTCAATGCCATCAAGGAACCCCATGTTTCAGAGGCCCCCTGCCAGTAACTGCTGTTATAGAGATGATGAGGGGCAGAAGCGTTTCTGCATTATATTCCTCAGTGGCAGCTTGCACAAAAACAGGAGAGGTCATTTCTGACTGAATGTCCAACGTGGAATGGGGGCACCAGTGGGTACTGGGGAAATACCCAGCAGTGCCCAACTCATTTCCAAGTATCGGGGCACCAGTGGGCACTGGGGAAATACTCAGCAGTGCCCACCTCATTTCCAAGTATCGGGGCACCAGTGGGCACTGGGGAAATACTCAGCAGTGCCCACCTCATTTCCAAGTATCGGGGCATCAGTGGGCATTGGGGAAATACTCAGCAGTGCCCACCTCATTTCAAAGTATTCAAAGGCGGAGCGAATTGGAAAAATCCACCCCGTGTCAAACTCAGTTTTGAATGCATCAACTGACAAAAAACAGCTGAGTAATATTAATCGTTTCTGGTTGTTATAATGAACTCTCCCTCTCTCTTTCACCTGCCCCCCCCCTCCTCCCCCCCCCTCCACACACACACACACACACACACACATAATCCCTACCTTCTCACTATTAAAAAGAAAATTGTTAAAGTTTCATCTCAAATTCCAGTACTACACCATGAAAACGTTTATACTGAAATATCCTATAACAGGTTTTTTGTTTCTACCCTCAGCACCAGTGTGAGCTTGAGCTCATTTCCGGTTTTTTAAGGTCTGGACTGACTACCCTAGGTTCTTCTTTCACACGATGCTCATTGTTACCATTTTCTTCTTTTAACCCTGGCAGGCTTCTGTATAGGGATTAAGCATACAAGATTTTAAAGCAGTGAGTGAAAATTCCAGTAAAGTGAGAGTGAGAACTAATCAGTTTCAGGATATAAATGCCGTGCTTCAGGCTGTCATTTAGTGGGCCCATGGTTTTTTGTTGTTGTTGTTGTTGTTGTTTATTTTTTTTTTATGCTCGATAAAGTCTTTATAGATAAACCGAAAAATGTGCAATATGCTTATTGAGTGTTGGTGGTCTTTCATATACAGCAGCCATTTTCTCTGTCTGTGGGGGCACCTACATGTATACAGCTGCAGCCCACAGGCGGGCATCCTCCTCACAGCCGCCGCTTCGTTGACGTCAGCAAGCGTGCTGCCAGCCTGTAGTTGCTGTATCTCCGCGTCGCTCAGAGACTGCACCGCGGAGCGTCGCCTTCGAGCCAGAGCCAGCGGCCCAGGCTGTGGCGCGGCGGCGTCTTCGTCGGCGGAGCGGCGGCGGCGTGTGACGTTGCCGCTCGTCTGAACCGTTCTGTTGAGGTAGTCGGAGATGTACTCCGTGCAACCGCCGCACGCCGACATGCAGTCCTGCCAGACACACAGACACAGAGTAAAAGTCACAGTTTGACCATGGTCAACTCTGGAATGTATTTCTGCCCGAGTATTGATCAGCAACCTCCCCCCCCCCCCCCCCCATCAGCCTCTCTTACTCTTGTTGCCGCAATGACGGGGTGCAAGACTAGCCTATGTAAATTCGACTAGACAAAAATCCTACTATGATATACACGACGGATACTCCACACAACAAGTCGAAGTGGAACTGAAACACCTATCAGTAGAAAGATCACTGAGCATGCTGATGTTGTAGCAAGTTCCTGGCTTTGGGATGGTGGAAATAAAACATCACGGAAAACGGCGTTGAGATTGTTGTTGTTGTTGTTGTTGTTGTTGTTGTTTGGGCGTCTTCTTCACTTCACTAAAGAGAGCTGCAGGGAGAAAGACAATAAGGGGAGGTGGGCGCAGGGGGGG
>CM065718.1:17006886-17024386 GCA_033310375.1 Conus canariensis
TGACACTTTGACTCACAAACTACGATTAGGGTTATCAGTTTACGTCATTTTTCTTTTTCTTTTTTTTTTTTTTTTCTTTTTTGCTGTCCCAACCTCTGCGCCACCTCAGAGGCAGTGCACCCACGCCGCTCATTCCGACACCCCGTCCACAGCTACAGCCCGGTCGGCCCCGCCACAGCCCCGGCACCAGCAATCCACAGGGAGCAGTCAATGTCAAGTCGTCAAGAGCCGACCCACCGGAGGAGACACTGCACTGCTGCCGAGTCACTTCGGTGGTGTTCAGTGGTGCCTGTTCTGATCTAACATACGCAGAACACCACCTACTAAGCCCCCTACTGACGACAATAATTGCTAAGTCGCGGAGCCGGCGTGAGTGAGCTCTCCCTCCGGAGGGCGCCACCACGTCCGTCCAACGACAGCCCCCATGGACTCGCCGATACCGGTGACCCCAAAGGAACCAAACCAAGGCCACAGACGTGGAGAGGACATCGGAACTGAGGTCACCATGAGACCAGGGCATGAAGGGCCACAGAATTGGAGACATTTTTTTTTTAATGCTGATCAATGAGAATGAGGATGATTAAGATGACGCTATGGATTTCCATTTTGGTCTGAGACTACATGACAGGGCTGTACTCTACGCTTCCTTTCATAATATATCCTGGCGTCAACCAGGCCCGAGAGACACAGGCATCTGCAGTGTTGGTCATGAAATTTGAGCAACACTCTCAGAAACGCATCCATTAAGTGGATGAAACTCGACTGTGTGGTCCCAGTCTTCCCAACTGAGTCCGCAGCAAACTCAACTCTGGGTAGGAGCCGGTCGGGGCAGAAAAAACCCACATGACTCTGATGGGATTCGAACCCACGACCTCCCAGCCGGGAGTCCGCGACGCTAACCACTTCGCCACGGCGGCTGGTGGTTTACGTCATTTTTCAGTCTCCATCTTCATCCCCTCAACCTCCTCCTCCTCTCACACTTTTCCCTGGTGTCTGGCTGACGTTTGATGTAAACCGAAGCCGTCGTAGGTGCACAGCGCTGACGTCATAGGTGCACAGCGCTGACGACAATGGGACAGCGAATTCGATGTAACTCTGGCGATGCTGCCATCTCTAACACCCCCCCCCCCCCCCCCCCCCTCCTCCTTTCCTAATGATACCACTGGATGTCGTGTTTCTCTGACAGCCTGTCAATCAGACAGGCATCAGAGACCGCATATACAGCGTCGCACACAAGAAGAGGAGATCAATCCTTCTCACTTCACTAGATAGCGGGGAACGTTGTTCTCTGCTATTCTACTTTCCTGTGTCAAGTTTCACTGAACAACTCTGAACAGGTACCCTGGGTTCCTCGTCTTCCTGTCGTCCTGCACAGGATCAAGAATCCACGCTACCACGTGGCCAAACAGACCCGAAACAGATCAGCCTGCCTAAAAAGTAGCTGGACCAGTCACCACCAACTGGAGGGAGATCCACACACCCCACCAGCTAAAACATTAAAAAAAAAAAAATAGTAAGTGCAGGAAAAGCCCATGAACATCCACTCAAGTTATCAAAACATCCTCTCTTATTATGATGAGATGACGTGGGATCCTGTCAGCCCATAGAAAGACTGATGCGACTGGAGTTCTCTTGTTTTGTATTGCTTACTCTTGTTAACACGCATAAAGTTGATGTATGAAATTACGCTTACCTTGTGTCAGTTGTTTGTTGTTCATGTATTCTTTCATGTTTGAACTCCTTGCTAATTATGTCTGTCATTCAGAGCACAAGCACCTTTAAGTGCACACGCCTAAGGAGAATTATTCCTCAGACACTCGTGAGTAATTTGAACAGTCCCAAGAAAAATGAAAACTTCCTTCGATGACTAGTACCGAAACGTTGCTCCTTCCATCACTAGCAAGAAAGAGGATGAAGGTGACATGTTACATACAAAATACTCTATAACTTTGATAGAAAAAAAACTTTTGAGTTCTTCTCCCAGAGGACCACACCTGCCACCGCTACTCTTCACACTGCCATCTGTTCGAGTCTTGTATCTCCTCAATCCCTATGCATAAGTCTGCCAGAGTCAAAAGACAAAATGGTCACAATAAGCACAATGTGAAATGAAAACCCAGGGCAATCATTCCAGACCTTAGAACCAAACGGAAAGGAGCTCAGCCACACACTGGTTAGAATCAGGATACACCAGTCAATTATTCCCATTCCTACCTTCGTCTAATTTCAAAGGTCCCCCCCCCCCCCCCCCCCTCCAAGCATCTGTCGCTTTCATAAGGTGATGGACAAATATATCCTGTGATTTTAACATACACATGGTACTCCTGTAACACTCTCATCACATTTTAACTGTACATCCTTTGTATTGTTTCCTACTGACTTCATTACGCTCGCACCCTGTTTGTTCCAAAATCCCACCCACTGCATACTTCCTCCTTGCATTCTGTGTGTCTGTGCATGCGTGTGTGCGTGAGTGCATACGTGCTCATGCGCATGTCGGCGTGCGGTGGGCGTGTGCGTGCGCGCAGGTAAATATATAGATAGATAGATAGATATATGCGCGCGGGTATATATATATATATATATATATATATATATATATATATATATATATATATATATATATATACGGGTCTGTCTGTGTGTATGTGTGTGAATTGAATTGTTTGTTATTAAGTCGATGAGATACGAGTTTCTAAAGGCTCAATACGTTGTGTGATGAACAAGTCAGCATTAAACATTCTATTGATCAGTAGGATTTATACATGCCATTTCAGAAAAAAATCCTATCCAACATTAAGCACTAGCATTAAATTTTACTACAGACTTCATGAAGACATTGTCCCTCATACGCCAACTGGTTTCAAAAAATGTTTTCCGTGAGCAAAATATTTCATGTGATCTCGTCGGCACATAGTCTACATGGAAAAAGAAACAACTTCAATCAGACATTACCTTCTGTAATCGCATATACCTCCTTGAACCAATACCCGTCTTCTTTGCACTGACAATTGAAGTGATACGTGGAAGGAATCCAGTGGGGAACTCTCTCTCTCTCTCTCTCTCTCTCTCTCTCTCTCTCTCTGTCTTTGTGATATAAGTTAACATAAGAGGAACGCAGAGTAAGATGCTAAGTGCCGAAAACCTGATCACGACTGATACTTCATACTCCCCGTGCCCTTGACAAACGTGGACAAGGTGAAAGGAAAACAGACCTTCTTTCCTTTATCGGTGAAGAGCAAGGGAGGACAGCTGCACCATCCCGTTACAGTAGGGCACACTGTATAGATAAAGACTTTCCTCAGGTCTTCTAAAGTTTGGGTTTGGTTGGGATTAGGGTTAGAGTTGGTTAGAGGGTCATGTTACTGTTAGGCTCAGGAATACGTTGGGGATAGAGTCATACTTTTCGAGAGCTGAAGTCCTTTGGTTCTCGTTTTTGACCAACTCTCCATATCAACAGAACAAACCCTCTGTCTGCACCGGACATGTCTGTCCACTGACCGGACATGTCTGTCCACTGACCGGTGTCCACATCTACAGAACAAACCCTCTGTCTGCACCGGACATGTCTGTCCACTGACAGGTGATAGTGCTGTTGGAGAACAAACCCTCTATCTGCACCGGACATGTCTGTCCACTGACCAGTGATGGTGTTGTTGGAGCCGGCCCATGTCCGGTCGGTCTGGAAGTCTGAGCCATCCACCACGTGACCCGCCACTGGCAACGAATCATCGAAGACGAAAGGAGGGGAGACCACTGAGGTATTCAGGCTAGCTGCGCTCAGAGCGTTCACCCGCACGAAGTATGGCTGCCCCGACTGTCAACAGTGAGAAATGAGACAACGGCACTGAGAGCGGTGTAAAAACAATCCATCGCTTCTGACAGTGCAGATTGTTACTTTGAACACACACACACACACACACACACACACACACACACACACACACACACACACACTCTCTCTCTCTCTCTCTCTCTCTCCTCTCTCTCTCTCTCTCTCCCCTACATGTGCTTGCAATTTTTATTTACATGCTCGCTTCAATCTTGGTTTGTATGTTTTCATGTGCATTAAATGTTTGAGACCGGAGCGTAAATACTTCGATGTCCCTAATGGTACGTTATCAACACAAACAAAGAAAACAAAGAAATAAACCAAACCAATTAAAACAAACAACAAAAACCACGATAACTTTCAACTTGGGTTCTAAGAGATATTTCACTAGAACCGTTTCTGAGAGATTTCAGAGACAGGAATCTACTTCCTTAAACTCCATTCAGAGAGTTATCTACTTCCTTAAACTCCATTCAGAGAGTTGTCTGCTTCCTTAAACTCCATTCAGAGAGTTGTCTGCTTCCTTAAATTCCATCAGAGAGTTGTCTGCTTCCTTAAATTCCATTCAGGGAGTTGTCTGCTTCCTTAAACTCCATTCAGAGAGTTGTCTGCTTCCTTAAACTCCATTCAGAGAGTTGTCTGCTTCCTTAAATTCCATTCAGAGAGTTGTCTGCTTCCTTAAATTCCATTCAGAGAGTTATCTACTTCCTCAAGCTCCATTCAGAGAGTTGTCTACTCCCTTAAATTCCATTCAGAGAGTTATCTACTTCCTTAAACTCCATCCAGACAGTCATCTACTTCCTTAAACTCCATTCATCACAACCATACATTTCACTTGGACCGTTTCTGGGAGATTTCAGAGAGAGGTATCTACTTCCTTAAACTCCATTCATCGCAACCATGCATGTTTGAGAGAGAGAGAGAGAGAGAGAGAGAGAGAGAGAGAGACAGAGACAGAGACAGAGAGCAGAAGAGAGAGACAGACAAAGAGAGACAGAGACAGAGAGAGACAAAGAGAGGAGAAGAGAGAGAGAGAGAGAGAGAGAGAGAGAGAGAGAGAGAGAGAAGGGAAACTCCGAAACGTTTTACTGTAAGGCCACTGGCCTGTATGCAGCGGATACACGTTTGATAAAGGGAAGAAAACCAGCTATAATCAAACAAATATCAGCTGTAATGAAACAATAGTAACACATATATAAACTAAACACACACCACCGTCAATTAACATACATTGTTTATTTTCAGTTAGCCTTAACGTATACAGTATCTTATTCATGAATACAATGAAGTATCATCCGTAACTGAACGTGCTTTCAGGGCGTAAAATATGTACATACCCACACTTCTTGATTGAAAAACATTTTCACTTTGTAAGGCACATGAGCAAGAGAGAGAGAGAGAGAGGAGAGAGAGAGAGAGAGAGAGAGAGAGAGAGAGCTCTGTATAAACATAAAACAGATCTATTGCTCGTCCCGCCTTCACTTTCTGATATAAGGGGCATAACCTTGTCCGGGACCTCTCGGAAAAGGTCCGAATGAATTGTCTTTCGGCGTATGGGTTCACTGAAGAATGTTAATGTTCATCAGTTCAGTGTTCAGCATAAGAATTCCGGTGTTAACAGAGAGCACTCGAACCACTTACAGTTTTAATGCATAGTTTCTGTCAAGCGATACACAAACAAAGGCACGTAGGAAGACAAGCACAGAGAGAGAGAGAGAGAGAGAGAGAGAGAGAGAGAGAGAGAGACAGACAGACAGACAGACAGACAGACAGACAGACAGACAGACAGACAGATAGACAGACACAGACAAATACAGAGAGACAGAGACAGAGAGAGACACACACACAGAGAGAGAGAGAGAGAGAGAGAGAGAGAGAGAGAGAGAGAGAGAGAGAGAGAGAGAGATACTTGGATATTCATGGTTTATTCAAATAGGGCATCTATAGACACTGGCTCTTGCTGACGTGGTGGGTGAACAGAAGGTATCATCGGAAGCAGGTATACATGGCATACTACACTGTAGAACAAAATACAAATCATTGAGAAGTTTCGAAAAGTTAACAAACGAGTAAAGATTGCAAACTGTTTTATAACAGGCTAATGATATCAGCTGGGACGATTTAAGTATGAAAGGCTGTCTACAATTCTGGCTTAATGAGATAACTTCTGATATCTCTGGGAGCCGGACAGTAAAGAACAGAGTATGCATTAGACACACACTGTCTGTCTGTCTGCCTGACTGCCTGTCCGTCTGTCTAACAATCCACCTATCTATCTATCTATCTATCTATCTATCTATCTATCTATCTATCTATCTATATCTATTTACGTGTGTGTGTGTGTGTGTGTGTGTGTGTGTGTGTGTGTGTGTGTGTGTTGTGTCTGTGCGTGTGCGTGTGCGCGCGCTGATGAGTGTACGCATTTATAAGCACAGAGAAGTGCAAAGCCACAAATACAGACACACATGCGGGTGCACATAAAAGCACATAGACACAACTTCTATTTATTCTTTTATCATTTGTAACATTAAAATGTAATAAATTGTTTGTTTTAATCTACTGTCACTTTAGAACAGGCACACTTTGTTTATCATTACACACACACACACACACACACACACACACACACACACACACACACACAACACACACACACACACACACACACACACACACACACACAGACCACTTACAGATGCTTTTGATCTGATTTCAACTTGCACGAAATTTTAACTTTATAGTAGGATGTGATTTCTTGATCTTTATTGTAAAAGTGAAGCGACAGCCGCTCAACGCACCCCCAGCGAAAGAGGGACAAACTGACCAATGTACATATTCGGTCAAAAAGTCGAAAAGACCAGAATCCACATCCCTCGCCAGCAGCATATACCCAGCCCCCCCCCCCCCCCCCCACCCACCCCCCACCCCATGCAAAGAGAACGAGACTTACAACCAAGGCTAGCCCTTGTTCAGCCAGGAGGAAGGTGTAGGAACTCAAGTTGAACCCTACTTCTACGCTCATCAACACGTTTCCTCCCGGGGCGTGCTGACGTCACACGCTGGCTGTGTCATCAACTCCAATGTGTATGACGTCATGGGGGACTCCTGGTCGTTGAATCCTGTCCAATCGACTGTCACCAGCAGAGGGTCGGGTGCAAAGCCCAGAGACTGCAACAACCGTCCATTAATCGGTGTCAGACTGTGGTTAGGGCACAGGGAATCTAACCCAAGGTATACATTTGTGTTGTCTTCTTCAGAGCCTGCCTGACAATGACATCCTCCATCTCTCCTGCAGATCCTCCTCGTGGCTTGGAAGTGCATGAAGTATATGTACATCATTAGAACATGCCGACGTTTATATAAAAAAAAAAAAAAAGTTACAATACTTCATAAGCAAATTTGGACATATACCGATTATTGCCAAGTCGGTAGTGGAGGCTGTCTCTAAGCTATGCCATCAGCTGGAATGAATCGTGAGTAAACGGGACCAACGAAACTCTAGTTATAGTTTGTTTTTGTTTTGTTTTTGTTTATTCAAAAAATTCTATTTTCATTTAACCAGATTAACCTATCATCCTTCTAGCAATGATTAATGTGACTTCTTTCTTTTGGTTTGACGCGTTTTTGTGTCCTGTTTATGTTCTGGTGTGTGTGCAAGCGTGCGTGCGTATGTGCGTGCGTGCACGCGCGCGCGCGCGCGTGTATGTGTGTGTGTGTGTGTGTGTGTGTGTGTGTGTGTGTGTGTGTGTGTGTAGGAGAGAGAGAAAGAGAGAGAGGTATCCTAACAGATGACACCGGATTCGTCATTTATCACAGTTTTAAAATCGCTTTATTTTAGTTTAAATTGCAAGGAAATTCGGAGAGAGAAAGAAAAACAAATATACATTTACCATTTCTCAGTACGATCAGTTCGTGCGGTCTCCCAGGAATTCAAAAACAGATGCAGGATATAGAATTTATCAATGAGATAAGTTCAGGGTGTCTGTTAATATCATTGTACCTCACACACACACACACACACACACACACACACACACACACACACACACAAGGAAATGAAGCCACAGGAACAAACCTCGTTGTAGGAGTCCTCTCACACACACAGACAAGGATATGAAGTCACAGGAGCAAACCTCGTTGTAGGAAGCCTCTCTCACACACAGACAATGAAATGAAGTCACAGGAGCAAACCTCATTGTAGGAAGCCTCTCACACACACAGACAAGGAAATGAAGCCATAGGAGCAAACCTCGTTGTAGTAGGGGCCAACCTTGACCTGTCCGGCGGAGGGAGGCGTGATGTCGATGTGCGCGATCTCTGTGATCATGCGGCACAAGCCAGCTCTGTCCACGGCTGTAAGTAACATGGGCTCAACCATCATTATCATGATATACATCTCCAAGGGAAAACGACTGACCACGTCTCACACACACACACACACACACGCATGTATGCAAGCATGCGTGTGCGCGCGAGCGCGCGCGCGCGGGCACACACACACACACACACACACACACACACACACACACACACACACACACACACACACACACAATATCTGACACACACTTCTTCATAATGCTTTTTTTCACCTGAACAACGAAGGATCTTTTGTTCGCATTCATTTTATCGATTTCGCCCCTGCTTTTAACACAACACAACCTCAATTTTTAGCTGAAAAACCGACAAAATGTAGACGTTGATCCGAAGCTTACATTGTGGATCGTGACTTTTTTTACTCAATAGAAGTCAGTCTGTCCGTTTTAAATCTGCAATCTCTTACCAACGTTCTACCTCCATTGGAGCGCCTCAAGGTGCAGTGCTAGACCCTGTTCTTTTTACATTATACACCAACGATTGTAGGTGTACAGATACCACCCCTGTCATTAGGTATTCTGATGACTGCTATTGAAGATCTATCAAATTCTGATGATGCCAATTTCAAACAATTTTGCTTTTGGTGAAAAGGGAACTATCTCGATCTTAATGTTCTCAAAACAAAAGAAATGTTGATTGTTTTTTGCAAAAAATGCACCATTAATACCTAGTCTTTTCATGGATAATGAAATGGCTGAAAGAATCTATGAGTATAAATACTTCGGTACAATTTTAGAGAAAAAGCTGGTTTTTAACAAAAAATATTGACAGTATTCATTAAAAAAAAATGTCAGTCAAGAGCATTTTGTTTGCAGAGACTCAGAAAGATTGGCACTGACATGAAAATCCTGCAGACGTGTTATCGGTGCTGTGTTGGGTCTCTGCTTTCAGTTTCTTTTACATGCTGGTAAGGAAGCTTGGTTGTGCGTTGCACTCGAGTGTTGAGGTGAATGTGTGTGTAAAGTTGTGGGAACAAGGCAAGTTAGCATGCAACAGTTGTACGATGGACGAGTGGTGAAGAGACAAGACAAATGTTAAATGATGACAGTCATGGTTTAGCAAAGCATAATGAACGTTCATCATCAGGACGTCGTTACAGGACTGTGAGGGCGAAATTAAGGTCACAGAAAACTAGTATTCCATGATCCATCCATCTTTTATATATTCCTAATATTCCTATAACAAACTTCACAGTCAGAAACATGTGTGCGTGCGTGTGTGCGTGTGCGTGTGACAGAGTAGTACACTTTCAGGAATAATAGTATTTACGCATTTGAATGCTTGGTGTTTTACTTTTTTAAACAATATGTTTCAAATGACATGTTTCATTTTCTGCTCCCTGTGGTCACTTTTAGGATCTCAAAGCTATTTGTCTTCGTATCTTGTATGTTTATGTTTATTGTACTTCTGTTTGTTGTATTATTAAATCTCGAATGTTCAGTATTCGTTTAGACATACAATGCTGACGTCATAATGTTGTCAAGATCTTGGGGGACACATGGAGGTTGAGTGATGTGGATGCAGTACTAGGTTATTTTCCTTCAGAGAATTACTCATTTCTTAGATCAAATACAGTCCTCTGTTGCTTGTATTTAAACTGTTGAACATTGTTTTAATTTCTCGTATGTATGTAAGTATTTTTGACTGTGTCTTATGGTTAGAATGAAAGTTGAAAAAAGTATTCACACACACACACACACACACACACACACACACACATATATATATATATATATATATATATATATAATCATAACAAAGCTTGCTCTTATGTCTTAGATTGAAAACAGTTGGGGGAGATAAGCATTCATATCTGCAGTGGTAGATAATTCTGCCTAACTAACACTATGTGTTTCAAAATGGAGTGACTGACGGCGGAGAACGAAGCAAAATTTAGAAAGAGGGTGTTAGTTACCGCCAATGACATTGACAAACAAAGCACATGACAAGACACGATGCATTTCAACCACTTGGGTCTTCTTCAGGCGAAAAAATAAATCACATTTAACATTTAAGACAGTACAAACAAAGACATTTGTACTGTCTTAAATGTTAAATGTGATTTATTTTTTCGCCTGAAGAAGACCCAAGTGGTTGAAATGCATCGTGTCTTGTCATGTGCTTTGTTTGTCAATGTCATTGGCGGTAACTAACACCCTCTCTTTCTAAATTTTAACACTATGTGCTTGAGTGGGTGAATGGGGAATGATAAATGCTTCTCAAAATGAGCCTTCAGCAAGCTTATAGTCTCCAAGGGGGAGACCATCTCCAAAGGGAAGAAAAATCGCTATCATATCATAACTCCTGGTCAGATACCAGTACTTTGAAACCTGATTGTTTCTCCTTAGTGACCTGGGAAAATCCTAACTTGACGCCTCTGTCTTTTAAGTTTTAAGCAGAATGCTATCCCAGAAAAAGGCTGGTGTGCAATACCATAGTATGTTTGTTGAAAAGCATTTATTATTCCCCATTCACCTACTCAGCACATACTGTTAGGCAGAATTATCTACCACTGCAGATATGAAAGCTTATCTCCCCCTATTTTTTCAGCCTAAGACATAAGAGCGAGCTTTGTTTATAATTAAACATTTCTTGCAGTCATTGCAACACCAACCTGCTCTGACAATTGCTGGAATGGTGCTCTGTTGCATACCCTTGGAATTTATTAATTGATATATATATATATATATATATTCAATTATAAACAAAGCTTGCTCTTATGTCTTTGTTTATAATTGAATATTTCTTGCAGTCATTGCAACACCAAGCTGCTCTGTAAGTTGCTGGAATGGTGCTCGGTACTTATCCTTGGAATTTATTAGTTTATTGTATATATATATATATATATATATATATATATATATATATACACACACACACACACACACACACACACACCTACTTCTCTGTGTGTGTGTGTGTGTGTGTGTGTGTGTGTGTGTGTGTGTGTATGTGTTAACCATAAGACACAGACTAAAATACTTACATTTGTAAAACAGTAATGACTACCGTTCACGCTACATAGTTAAACACATGTGTACATGAACACCAGTGGGAAATATGAGCTAGTCTTTACATAGTTAAACACATGTGTACATGAACGCTATAGGCAACATGAGCTATTCTCAACACATACTGCTGTACAAACATTCATTCATACAGATATTGTAAGACACACAAGAAACACGACAGTTCACACTACATGATCAAACATACATGTGCATGGACACAGTTGACTAATGTGCACTCCTCTTCACTTACCACACCACAAACATCAATTTCGTACGGACACAAGTTTTGTTGTTCATGAATCTTCAATATGTTTTGATCGTTTTGTTGTTCATGAATCTTCAATATGTTTTGATCGTTTTGTTGTTCATGAATCTTCAATATATTTTGATCGTTTTGTTGTTCATGAATCTTCAATATGTTTTGATCGTTTTGTTGTTCATGAATCTTCAATATGTTTTGATCGTTTTGTTGTTCATGAATCTTCAATATGTTTTGATCGTTTTGTTGTTCATGAATCTTCAATATGTTTTGATCGTTTTGTTGTTCATGAATCTTCAATATATTTTGATCATTTTGTTGTTCATGAATCTTCAATATATTTTGATCGTTTTGTTGTTCATGAATCTTCAATATATTTTGATCGTTTTGTTGTTCATGAATCTTCAATATATTTTGATCATTTTGTTGTTCATGAATCTTCAATATATTTTGATCGTATTCACAGAAAGTGCGTCATTCTGTACCTCGCACTGTGCTCTACTGCATAGTTCCATTTCATAACAGACTCCTTTGGTCTCCCTAGGACACAGCGCCGCCATGTTAATACGTCATCTCTCTTTGTTCTATGTTTGTTTTTTTTCTTGTAAGTGTAACTTTGTTTACGTAGTGCAATGGACTACTACACACAGCATTTTGCCACGGACACTATCTCAGTTGCCGCGCTGTTGTTGTTGTTGTTGTGTTTTTGTTGTGCTCTTGTTGTTGTGTTGTTGTTGTTGTTGCTGTGTTCTTGTTGTTGTTGGTCTTGTTGTTGTTGTTGTTTTACCTAACTAAAAGCATACTGCAGAAGGGACATCGATTTACGATGTTAATGCAACATCAGTTGTTCCAGACACAAGTCACTCACCAGGAACTAAAACACCATTGCTTAGATTGTTTCCAATGACAAGCATAAAACAATGCCTTGAGAACCAGCTATGACGCGTTAGCCTGTACACTGAAATGACAAGAGACTCGTCAATGGCCTGCAGTTTAACAGATTTGAAAAGGAAGTCACGAGTGACGTGTACACAGTCGTGACCAAATATTCAGTAATGACCAGCACATGCAAATCAAAACGAGAAACTCACCTATGACATGGACATAGACGTCAGAGTCTTGCGTCATGGTGAGGTTGCTCAAGCTGACGTAAGTGTCGTCACCAGTACCAATCCGGTCAGAGATGTCGAACAGCGCTTGTCTGTCTGCATCACTCATGTCTCCCCCGTCAGTCTGTCACACACACACACACACACACACACACACACACACACACACGCACACACACACACACACACACACACATACTGATAGTCTCTCTCTCTCTCTCTCTCTCTCTCTCTCTCTCTCTTCATTACAAATTACATACATATATAATTTATCCATTCAAACCAATGTTTTCCCTCAAGCGTTCAAAAACGCCAAAGTGATCCCCCTTCCAAAATCAAATGATTTGTCGGATCCAAATAATTTCAGACCTATAATTTTTTTATCCTTACTATCTATTCTATCCAAACCCCTTGAAAGACACACACACACACACGTATCTCAGTTCATGGAGAAAAACAGTTTCACCCATTCCAATCTGGATTCCGATCTAATCACTCCTGCCACACAGCATTATCACGAATGAGTGACTCATGGCTTTCAAATATGAACCAATCACAAATGACAGGGGTTGTCTTTCTTGACTTCAAAAATACGTTTGATTTTGTTGATCATTCCATTCTTCTAAAGAAACTATCTGTCTACTTGAACCATACCCCGACAATCTCATTATTCCAATCATACTTGAACGATATGACTCAGTATGTGGTGCTTAATGGCAAAACCTCCGCTTCCGACTTTGTCAGACATGGAGTCCGACAGGGCTCAGTACTAGGCCCCCTCCTATTCTGCATCTTCATCAATGATTTACCATTGTCCGTATCAGATGAAAAGGTCACGACAGACTTTTTTGCTGATGACCCGTCACTCCAAACGAATGGTAGTGATCTACAGACAATAGAAACTTCTCTCCAGGAAAGTCTAAACGGTGTGTCAGACTGGTGTCATTCAAACTCAGTGGTCATACACCCAGCCAAAACCAAATCTATGATTATAGCTACCCGCCAAAAACACCAATTGACTTCTCTTTGCCTAAAACTTCAGTCGAATGGCACATCTATCGAGCAGATAGATGAGCATCGTGTTTTAGGGGTAACGATAGATAAAGAATTGAAATGGCACTCTCTCCTCAATAACGTATGCAAGGTAGTCTCAAAACACCTTTTCCTGTTATCTCAATTAAAGCGCTACGTCAACAGTACTGTGCCTAAATTTTTCTTCAATGCACACGTAATGTCACGTATCAATTACGCGTCAACGGTGTGGGACGGGAGTAGTGATGTCCACAAAAAAGGCTGAATTCTCTTCATAGACGTGCAGCAAAGCTACTCCATCCAGCTGTGTCTCTAACAACAGACGAAAAACTAAAAGTGCTGAGCATACTTTCTCTGAGCAAGCAATTGGAATTCAACAAGGCATCATTTATGTTTACAATCTTGACAGATACTATGCCATGTTATATCAACGCCCTTTTTACAAAATCGAACAACTTTTCTGGCTCGACGAAATTCCTTCTTCCCTACCCACGCATTAATCTCTACAAAACAAGTCTAGCTTACTCTGGACCATATGTCTGGAACTCACTTCCAACGAATCTACCAAATACGAATATTTTAAAACTTTTCAAGAAACATTTGCATGAACATTTTATGACTCAGTAATTTAATTATTCGATTAAAATTATCAACGCCCATTCGCAGTCTTCTGTGAACCATACTTTGAATACATTGTCTAAACATATAGCCTGCTCCGTTAAAATCACTCATCCCCACTCCCACTCTGTCTACCATCCCTTTTCTCCTCCCCCTACCTACCATTCTCTCTTCCCCATCCTCCTCTCTCTCTCTCTCTCTCTCTCCCCTCTCTCTCTCTCTCTCTCTCTCTCTCTCTCTCTCTCTCTCCCTCTCTCTCTCTCTGTAGATTTGTTTGTTTGTTTTGTAAGTTTCCTTCTGTTTCACCATCCCCCATCTCATTAGTAATTTTATGAATAGTTTGCTTATCATTGTTGAATTAGATTACAATGTTGCTATGCTGAATTGTCAATATGAATGATATGTGTTGAAATAATGTATGCATGACAAGGACAGATTGTAAGACTAGGCTTTGGCCTAAAATCTTCATCCTTGCGTGTTAAAGATCAATCAATCAATCAATCAAACAATCTCTCTCTCTCTCTCTCTCTCTCTCTCTCTCTCTCTCTCTCACACACACACACACACACACACACACATACACATGCACACACACACACACACACACGCACACGCACGCACGCGCACACACACACACACACACACACACACACACACACACACACACACACAACAAAACTCAATGACTGTGCCTTTAGCCGACAAGCAATGTGATAAATAATGAATTTCGTACATAAGGTCAGGCCGTGTATCGGTACTGAAGGAGTTCAGTGAGCATAAAACCGATTCAGAATCCACCAGTATCACAGTTCTAAATACTGTCATTGGAAGGTTCACCAAGAATTCTAAAGCAAGCATGATGGCTGTCAATTCGGCTGTAAAAAATGACATTTTTTGCCGAGGTAAAAACATTTTTCAATTTTCAGTGCCGGTATGACAAAGGCCGCACCAACATTATCGTTGTCAAATACGGAACCGTCTGTAAAAACCTGAAGATGATTTTAATATTTTTCATAGATATGTGCTTTTGCAATTGATTTAATAACATTTATATTCTTTTCTTTTCTCAATTTAGAATAGCTGATATCATATGACGGTTTTAATGGTGGTATAGGCGCGAATGATGGTCTTATTGACATGTCTTTGATGCTTATTCCTGAACTTTCAATTAAATTAGAAGTATATGTTGCTATTATCATTAGCGACGATATATTGTTTGCCCGTTAAGGAAAATTATACTCAGTTCTTAGTTTCAATTCTTCCCCAATGAAATTGTCACTTGTACTTGCTCTCAACACAAATTTTGTAGTAGCAAGTTCACGATAATCATCAAGCGGTAAGATTCCAGCTGCTTTGTATGTTTCTGTGTTTGACGCATGACTCGGAAGGCCAAGAGCTAATTTACAGGCTTTACAGTCAATACTTTGTAATTTTTGTAATAGGTATTTTGGAGCACTAAAACAAATTTCTTGTCCATAAGAAAGTTTGGACCTAACAAGTGCTGTAGAAAGATGAACTAAGGTTTCAGGGTCCATTCCCCAAGGTAATCTACTAATGGTCTTTAAAAGATTTAAGCTATGTTAGAATATACTCAAAATACATATATCATGTCAGCTTTGATGTAAGAATTAATCCCAAGAACTTGACGTTCTTTTTATATATCCTGAAGGTTCACCAAGCAGTTTTAAGATCGGTAATTTTGCTGGATTACTACCAGAGTTAAATAGTACCATATATGTTGGGTGCCTTCGCACTGTAACATAAATGGAAACGAAATGGCCGACAGAGCTGCTAAAAGAGGCGCAAGAGGTTTAGAGAAGACTGTAGACATGACACTTCCTTTGTCACTCCATGAAAATTACAGGCTGCTAGAAACAACAGCATGGAAAAAAAAAAAATAGCTGACGTTCTGATGAAAAGACTCTAACACAAAATACAGCTGCAGTTCCGTTCGAAATTGTATGAAGAAAGTTGTCAAATGCACCGTTATATTATTCTAGACTTGTAACTTCCCTTTTTTCCCGCCTAAAAATTAACGCTTTAAAAACAAAATTCTCCAAAAATGTATATTGCCTGAGTGGTGCACAAATCACAGTTAATCACATTTTATTCCACTGTCAAAGTCTCCGAGGTTTTCTACCTGATTCAGTCACAGCAAAGAATGTTTCGGAAGAAAACATAGAAGATTTATTATATGATACAAAGGTTTTACTACAAACTGCTGAATCCCTAATTCACACACCCATCAGGTCATTCCTGTAGATTTTTTTTCTTCCAATGTAGATTAGTGGTGAGTGAGACATCCACCCGCCCACGTTTCTGTATTTTGCATTTTGTTTGTTATATGTATCTTTAACATTACCTCTTTACTGTTAATGCAGTGTTCACAGTTTTCATTACCTCACACATTTACACTCTCACACACTCACACACACTCACAGACAGAATGCACTCACTCACGCACACTTTGGTCTAATATCACTTATGGTGAAAAGACGTAAAAACAAAGAACGAACGAACACACACACACACACACACACACACACACACACACACACACACACACACACGCACGCACGCACGCACGCACACACACACACACAGAGCAGAGTGCAGGCAAGCAGCACGTTGCCAGGAATACTTAGTTCTGGTTCCTGTATCGCCGCCAGCCGTGTCCTGTCTGTGTTGGGGCTGTTAACATTTTTTTTTTCTTTCTGTTCTGTACGTCTCCTCTATTTTCCCCTCCTGTCTGCTCCCATCCATCTCTCCATCCGCCCCGTAACCACCCCTCCCTTCACTTTCCTCTGTGTTCTTAAGAGTTGCCCATGTTGTTGTTAGTTTCGAAAAAGAGGTTCAAAATTGTTGTTACTCAAAACACAAAGAAAGAAAGACATTGTGTTGTGGGAGGAGAGAGCGAGAGCAGTTCCGAAAGTCTAAAGACACGTGAAAGAGGCAAGAGGACTGGAACACACAAACTGACAATACACTGTGTCAAACCCGTTCTGATTTAAAGGAATTGATCCTATCTGTCTTCAGAAATGGCAAAGGGGCGAAAGAGTTGCGCAACTTACAATGGCGTACTTAAAACAACCCTGCGTGTTACAAATGGTGAGGAGGCCGATATATGAATACCTCGTGATAAGCCGCCCAGCATTAGATAGCCTATTTCATAGAGTATTAACAGTCATTTCATGTAGATTTTGCTTCAAGATGCGTGCGTGTGTGCGTGCATGTGTGTGCGCGCGCGCGCGCGGGCGTGTGT
>CM065718.1:17034386-17079386 GCA_033310375.1 Conus canariensis
CAACAACAACAACAACAACAACAACAACAACAACAACAACAACAACAACAACAACATAACTCACAGGTCTTGATCAGGGTTGTTGCCATCAAAGACAACCACAGCTCAAAAACAACAATAACATCAACAACAACTTAGCTCAGAGGTCTTGATCAAGGTTGTCGCCATCAAAGACAACCACAGCTCAACAACAACAAACTCTCAGGTCCCCGTCAGGGCTGTCGCTATCATAGAAACCCACATGTCAACAACAACAACAACACCACTATAACTAACACGTTTTGATCAGGTTTGTCACAATCAAAGACAACCACATGTCAGCAACAACAACAACAACAACAACAACAACTCAGAGGTCTTGATCAGGGTTGTCGCCATCAACGACAACCACATGTCACCACCACCACCAACAACAACAGCAACTCACAGGTCTTGATCAGAGCTGTCACCATCAAAGACAACCACAGGTCAGCAACAACAACAACAACAACAACAACAACTTACAGGTCTTGATCAGAGTTGTCGCCATCAAAGACAACTACAGGTCAGCAGTAACAACAATATCAACAACAACAACAACAATAACAACAACAGCAACTCACAGGTCTTGATCGGGGTTGTCGCCATCAAAGACAACCACAGGTCAGCAACAACAACAACAACAACAACAACAACAACAACAACAGCAACTCACAGGTCTTGATCAGAGTTGTCGCCATCAAAGACAACCACAGGTCCCGGTGGAGTCAGGCCCTGGCTCAGGTAAGACAGGTGCACGCCATTGGACGTCGCTGTCGTCGAGGCTCCAGCCCCATTGGTGCCTTTGACTGTGACGTAGATCTGAGAAGAGAGAAATGTCTTGTTACCGGCACCTTGACGTAGATCTGAGAAGAGAGAAATGTCTTATTACCGGCATGGTGACGTAGATCTGAGAACAAAGAAATCTCTTGTTACCGGCACCGTGACGTAGATCTGAGAACAAAGAAATGTCTTATTACCAGCACTGTGACGTAGAGCTGAGAACAGAGAAGTGTCTCATCGCCGGCACCGTGACGTAGAGCTGGAAACAGAGAAATGTCTTGTTACCGTTACCGTGACGTACATCAGACAACAGAGAAATGTCTTGTTACGGGCACAATGACGTAGATCTGAGGAGTGTGAAATGTCTTATTACCGACATCGTAACGTAGATCAGAGAACTGAGAAATGTCTTATTACCGACATCGTAACATAGATCAGAGAACAGTAAAATGTCTTGTTACCGGCATCGTAACGTAGAACTGAGAACAGATAAATGTCTTATTACCGGCACCGTGACGTAGATCAGAGAACAGTGAAATGTCTTACTACCGGCATCGTAACGTAAAGTTGAGAACAGTGAAATGTCTTATTACCGGCATCGTGAGGTAGACCAGAGAACGATCAGTAAACTGACTCATTATGATCATTGCAACAGAGATCCGAGGACGTGTTGTATGACGGAGAGGCAAGAACACAGGGTGAAATGACTCAATACTGTCATCGTGAAGAAAATGCAAGACCACGGTCTTTGTCACTGACACCGTTGGGTAGATACGAGGACACAGCGTAAAGCGACTCATTACACTCCCTGGAAGCTTGATTTGTGAATCAGTTTTTCACCATATGACCATGATGTCAATTTACATTTATTGTTCACACACACACACACACACACACACACACACACACACACACACACACACACACACACACTGACTGAAATCAATTTATTGTCAGATTAACCCATGGTTGTACTCACACACACACACACACACACACACACACACACACACACACACTGACTGAAACCAGTCTATTGTCAGATTAACCCATGGTTGTACTGACACACACACACACACACACACACACACACACACACACACACACACACACACCAGGCGAGTTACTCTCTCCAGTCACAGTGACGTAAAAGTGTGAACACACGGTCATAGTACCATACGACTATGACATGGATTTATAAACACACGGTTAAGCGACTCCATATTGTCGCTGCGACGCACATGTGTTAACGTACGGTGAAATAACTTGTCGTCTATCTATGACGTAAAACTGATAGAGTGTTGTATCTTCACAATAGGAGACAAACAATTACAACAGAGACAATAACACAAACTTGTCTGATTCCATCATTTTGTTTATTCTCCAGCCAACAGATAATTCACAAGATAATGAAGATGATCTCCCTTGGGATCACTACATAACAGAAAGTGACTTATTTTTGTCAGTATGGGGTTCACACCTGACATCGATTTCTGTGATGTAAATGTATGTTTATTTATTCATTTGGCGGAACAGTAATTCTGTCTTTGCTCTTGTGACAAACACACATTGTTAATCAACACAACGGAATAGTTCACGAAATAACCGATTGTCAAGGAAAGCAAGATGCTCAAACAATATGATTAAAACAAAAAATGTGAGTCTATGTAATGGTCAGTGAATAAAACAAATCTGTATTGGTATATAGGCTATACCTTTCACACACACACATGCGCGCGCGCGCGCGCGCGCGCACACTCACACACACACACACACACACACACACACATACACTACACACACACACACACACACACACACACACACACACACACACAGAGTCAAGCACGCAGGCACTACACACCTTGTCCAGTCCCATCAGACTCAAACCCTCAACCATGTGGTAGGTCTGGCCACTGGGCACTGCCTCTAGTGTTCTCATTTGACCCCCTCCTGGACTGGTCCCCACCGCTACCTCGTACCTAACAGCAAGACACGCACACACAAACGTTAGTACGCATGCATGCATATACACGCATGAAATGATGCACTCACATACTAAAGAGTGTTCATTTAGAGACACAGACATTCATACCCCCTCTCAAGCACGCACACACACACACACACACACACACACACACACACACACACACACACACACGCGCGCGCGCGCGCGCGCGCGCGCCGCGCTATGACAGCAACGTCATAAAGGAGCAGAACAATGAAAATATATTTCATGCAGTGATTTCCTTTTTTTTTTTTAATTACATATCTTGAACTTACTCATCTCGTCACTTTGCTTTCGTAAACTTAGTTTACATTTCTGGCATCTCGATCCTGAAGTCGGCTGTAATGTGTACCAAAGAGAAATCTTCAGGGACCTGCATTTTGTTCTAAAAAGCTAAACAGTGATAGTTTCATACATATTACAAGAAATTAATAATTTGATTAGAAAAATTGTAATGCTTAGCGTGATTCTGTCTTCGGGAAGACTTACCATGACGAGGAAGACACGTTATGGTAGACCCTAATGATTCTGCGCGGTCGTAAACGAGTTAACACGAGACCAATGTCTCAGCCTGTTGTCAGGGGAAAACAGTGCAAGGAGATGGTGAAGAAAAATGGGAAAAGGCTGTGGGATGAGATGTGGGAGAAATTCTCAGTATAGTTTGGGGGTAGATGGGGAGTGGTCAGGATGGAAAGAAGGGGGTGGGGGGAGGGAGTAAGGCTGGAGGGTTGGTAAGCTGGGCGATCAGAAATCAAATGTAAAGAGAGTTGGTTGTGAAATCCAAATCATCATCGACACTGGCATAAACATCAAACAAACAAACAAGCAAACAAACAAACAAATAAAAGTTAGAATAATCCAGCTCACTTTGCAATTGACGTTTCAGGATCGTCAAACGGTGTCCACGCCACAAATACTGACGTCATTGATTCTTGACATGTGACGTCAAACGCCATGCACTCTGAAAATGCCAGTTACAATGTTCATCCCCAGTCCTTCACAGAGACTTGTATTACATGGCGTAATTCAAGGTGTACTATGGAACATGTGGTGGACTATAATTATTCAGTTTGTCAGTTACTACATGGACCAAAAACAACACATGATCCCCTGCAAAAACACACAATCTCGCTCTTTCTTCATAATTCTTTGTTTTGCATCCGATTCTTTCTCTCGCCCTTTTAGCCCCCCCCCCCCCCCCCCCTCCTTTCTGCTTGTCTGTCTGTCTGTCTGCCTGTCTGTCTGTCTCCCCCCTCTCTCTCTCTCTCTCTCTCTCTCTCTCTCTCCAAAACGCTCTCTCACCCACACCGCCTCATAATGTATTATCATAAACACACTCCTTCATTATCATCATCCTCTTCCTCCTCCTCCTCCTCCACTTATCTTCCTTATCACTTATTCTCACCAGGTTCTTTGTGGATTACAGAACTCGCATTGTGCGTCCGTCCAAACACCAACGCTCAATCCCCACCCTGCACACACCCTGCCTAATTCCCCACAGTTAACCGCCTCTCTCACCTACCCCCTGTCCTGTTCTAACACTGCCTTAATTTCCCACAGTTAACCGCCTCCCCTACCTACCCCCTGTCCTGTTCTAACACTGCCTTAATTTCCCACAGTTAACCGCCTCTCCTACCTAACCCCTGTCCTGTTCCAACACTGCTTTAATTCCCCACATGTAACCGCCTCTCCTACCTACCCCCTGTCCTGTTCCAATACTGCCTTAATTTCCCACAGTTAACCGCCTCTCCTACCTACCCCCTGTCCTGTTCCAACACTGCTTTAATTCCCCACATGTAACCGCCTCTCCTACCTACCCCCTGTCCTGTTCCAACACTGCCTTAATTTCCCACAGTTAACCGCCTCTCCTACCTACCCCCTGTCCTGTTCCAACACTGCTTTAATTCTCCACAGTTAACCGCCTCTCCTACCTACCCCCTGTCCTGTTCCAATACTGCCTTAATTTCCCACAGTTAACCGCCTCTCCTACCTAACCCCTGTCCTGTTCCAACACTCATCTACTGCTGTGCTTTACTCACCATCCTCAGTGGCACAGGTGAAGTTGTTGACCCCCACAGTGGCGTTGTCGTCGTCGCTGACGATAATGTATTTGTCGCCCAGGTCCACCACCACCCCGGGGACGGGGGGAGTGGTGTCGGTGGTGATGGGGAGGGAGGTGGCGGAGGTGTTGAGGCCTAAGGCGTTGGTGGCCACCACAGTGACGTACACCTTGACGTTGTGGGACAGCCCGCTCACAGCTGAGCCACGTATAGAGGGAGGAGGTGGGGGTGGGGGGTGGGGTGGGTGGAGAGGAGACACAAAGGAACAAAGGCATGTAAGAAGAACACACACACACAAACACACACACACACACACACACACACACACACACACACACACACACACACACACACAGAGGTAAAACACTCATACTTAAAACACACATGGATAAAACACACATAGGCATAAGCGCACATAAAGAAAGTGCACATCACAACGACACACACTGAAATAATGCACACATAAGTAAAACACACATTGACAAAGCACATAAGTAAAAACACACATAGACAAAGCACATCCAGGCGAAACAGGCACATACAAAGCATATGCTGGTAAAAGACACATAAATGAAACACACATGGATAGAACTTTACAAATAAAACATACTTAGGTAAAATGCACATATCTAAAACACACAGAGAAAAACCACACCCAGGGAAACACACACACACACACACACACACACACACACACACACACACACACTGTAAAACGCTCACAGGTAAAGCCCATATGAGTGAACTCAGACTGACAAAGCACACTTGGGCTAAATACACACAGATAAAATACACATATGTCAGGCGCTTACAAATAAAGGCCATACACATACAAGAACGCATATATGAGATCGGTCAAAACTGTTACCGTTTAATTGGAATGAAAGGTGTAACGAACCACTAGGTGCAGATTAGCGTGTGTTGATCATTACTTTGTTCACAATGACGCTGGCAAGTTGCGACGTAAAGATCATAGTACACGTCATAGCGCAGTGGGTGTAACATCAACAACTTTGACTGCAGTGATAACAACAACAAGTCTAATAGCAATAATGATAATGTCATGTGCACATGTTATGTTGATTATAATGTGCACATGTTGTTTTGTGTATAACTATTGGTTTTGAGACAGCAGGTTGACTGGCCTTGTGGTTTTAAGTGAAAAGTGTCATGTGAATGCACATCGCTATTCTGTTGGCTGTGGCCTGTGTGAGTACTGGTTAGGCGCACTGCGCGCGCTATTGAATTTACCTTTAGGATTTGATAATCACTTGCTCCATGCCAGCCGGAGAAGTCGGAGGGCCTGATCGTTTGTTGGGCTGAGGCCAGAGCGAGGCTGCGTCGCGGCAGAGGTATTTAAGTATCCATGTTTAATTAGGGAGAAGTGAAATATATAAGCGAAAGTAAGGAAGACGTTTGTATTTAAAAGAAAAGAAAATAATAAGAACAAGTGTGGTTAAGGTTGTAACAATTCTTTTATTTAAGAATGGGAAAAGAAAAGTAACATTCAGAATAAAAGCTTAAGCATAGGGGAAAGGTTACTGTTTCACATCTTCATGTTGAGGTGAGTTCCCCTTTAGTAATTATGGAAACTGTACGTGGTTCCGAGTGTGTTGACAGATTGGCTGTCTCACACGGGCCACGGACTTAGGGCCTTGGAGTGGTCCCAGAGGTGCTGGACCAAGTCCCCAGCCCAGGTCGGGTAGCGGGCTTCTTCTCTGTAACGAGCCCCAGACCCTGAAGAAGGCGGGTTTGTATAAGGCGACGCCCTATTCAGCCCGGAGATGGCTGTCCCCGTGTGTCTTCCCCAAGTATAAGAGAGTGACCAGAGAGTAAAAATTATATATGTCTTCCTGGAAAGGAATTTTGAAAGTGGAAGCATTTGACGAGAAATCTGTAAGGGCGTGACAGAGTGGAACTGAAGTTCCGATTTTTTTTCCCTAGAAGGGGATGATAATTGATTAAGTCACGAGTGGGGAAGGATACCCCAGAACTTCCGTCCTAGAGACAGTGACATTTTTTTTGTATTTTGGGCTGGATGGTAAATGATTTTTATGTGTCTCTTCCCGGCGTGAAGGAAAGATGTTGATGTATGCCCCTGATGTTTTCGGATGACGTGAAACATACTCCCCTTGTGCTGGTGATAGAAACTAATTCATCCTCATTATATTTATGAATTCATTGATTGTAGGGGAAGCAGTTATTCTTTTTCCTCCTTCGTGCAGTGGAGGTATAAACGAAATTACTCAAGTGTTGGTGTTTGATTAATAATATTTGTACTCTCATAGAAGGAGGGGAAACAAACTTTTCTTGTGATGTGTTTATTATTTGGCGTTCCTTGGGTGAGAGGAGTGATTGCGTGTACGTGCGGAGTGTACTTTGGGCAGAGGTGCATGTGTGTGTACGACCCCTAGAGTATGACAGTGGTGACCCCGACTTAAGGACCCCCAGTTAAGAATTTTGTTTTGTACCCCTGTGTAATTTCGGAATAAAATTCTTTTCCACCCTTTTCAGCCCAAGTTAGGAATAATTTTGTTTTATCCCCTCCCCAGTGTGAGTGTGATCCTGTATCCCACTCAAAAGTTCTAAATTGATAGGATTTTCTTTTGTTACCTTGGTTCCCTCTTAAATTTCGAGGCGTTTCCCCTTTGAAAATAATTATTCGTTTATCTGTATTTGTCCTTTTTTTTTTGTTTAGTGTTATTGTGTATTTTTGGGTATTGCATACCTTATTGATGTTTATTATACTGTAGTGTTTATATTAATATTATTCATGTGCATAGTTGATTTGTGATTTGAAGATTGCTTCCCAGTGTTAGTATATTGATTATTAGTATTTCTCTTGTTTAATTAGTTCATTATATCTTCAATTACCCCGTCTCCAGCTTTATGGGAGATAGTTGCTTTTAGGGTGCTATCTGAGGGTTTTCTTTTCCTTGCCACATTTCCTTCTTTTCTGTACTGGTTCTGCTCTCTCTTGAGTTTCTGCTCACCTCACTTTTTCAAATCCTTACTTTTTCTCCTCCATAAGCTCCTGTCTAGTTCCTTCAGATTCACCTCATCTTTTATTAAGGCTTCTTTGTTAGATTTCCTTATGCCCCTCCTTTTTAACTGTCTGTCCTTTCATTTGTTTGTCGTTTGTTATATTCAGTTAATGTGTTAGAGCGCACATTTGTTTAGGATTTTGCATTTTCTATTTTCTTGATTTCTCTGTTTGTGCTCTAACTTTTACCAAAAAAAAAATAGTGACTGTCTGTTGTTGTTTTTTTTTCTCCATATTTCTCATCCCTTGTTTATTTACTTATTTGATACTTCATTGATTCAATTCCAAAATGGATCAGTTCAATAAATTCTTGGATCAGGCGACACGCCTTGGTTACACTGGCGAAAAGCTTGATGAATATATCCAACAGTGTATGGACAGAGAGGAGCGCTTTAGGGAGAGAGAAGAGAGGGAGAGGGAGAGGGAGAGAGAAGAGAGGGAGAGGGAGAGAGAAGAGAGGGAGAGGGAGAGAGAAGAGAGGGAGAGGGAGAGAGCAGCTGAAAAGGAAAAGCGAAACACAGAGCTACAGAGAGAGATATTAGCAGCAGAAAGAGATAAACAGGACAGAGAATTGGAAAGACAGAGGCGTGAGCATGAATTTAAGCTGAAACAAATGGAACTTGAGATAGAGAGAGAAAGTAAACTACTCCAAACAAGTCAAGAAACTGGTTTGGACACCTCTGTTCAGGTTCAAAATACTCACCCTAAATCTGCTTACATTCCCAAACTTCCCCCCTTTGAGAACAAGGACGATATTGATTCTTTTTTATTCCGGTTCGAAAGTCATGCCAGTTCTTGTGGTTGGCCAAAGGATTGTACGTAGCATCACTGTTCAAGGGTAGTGCCTTGGTTCTTTATCATACATTGGCGGCAAAAGAGGGTCTCTCTTGGGATACTCTCAAGGATGAGTTATTAAAAAAATTTCAATGTTCAGCGGACGGTTTCCGTGAAAAATTCCGTGCTGTTCGTCCGGATAAAGGTGAGTCATTCCCATCGTTTTTTATCCGCATTTCTCATTATTTGGATCGTTGGATTGATCTCTCACAAACATCTCGTGATTTTGATGGTCTTCGCGATTTACTCCTGAAAGAGCAGTTATTGGAAAGTGTAAGTAAAGATTTAGCTGTTTTTCTTCGCGAAAGAGAGTTCAAAACTGCGGAAGAAATGTGTCGTGCGGCAGATCAATATCGGGTTGCTCACCCAGATAAAAATACTGCCAGAAAAGGTGAACACTCTGTTTTTGACGCGAACGTCGCTTCATATGCGAAAAATTCGCAAGTCAATCGTTCACAACCTTACTTTCAAAAACCTACACCACGATTTTCTCATCCCCAACCTCGTTTTTTCAGGTATCCTCCACAGCAGAGGTTTTCACAGCCACGGCAACAGTTCAAGGGTGGCTATTCAGAATCTTCACAGGTACCTTTGTCGCAGGGTGGCAGGAAGTCTTACGGTGCTGGTGTTTCGTCTTCCTCCCCTACCAAGTCTGCTGTTCAAAGTAAACAGGGTGGTAAGCAGGAAAAAGCATGTTTTGAATGTGGCTGTAAGTTTCACTTTCGTGCTCAGTGTCCATATCTTAAAAAGTCTCAATCTGCCAATGTGGCTACTCGTTTGAACACGCCTGAGGTAACGTATGTGCTTGCCTCTTCTGATGAAGTTTCAGGTTTGCTCTTGGAAAAAGGGACGGTGAACGGATTTGAGGCTTCAGTACTGAGAGATACAGGATGTACCACTGCAGGAGTCCGTAGATCTTTTGTTCTTCCTGAACAATTGTTGTGTGAAACCCAGAAGTGTCGCACATTCGGTGGTAAGATCGAAGAATTTCCTCTTGCACGCATTCCTGTGGACACACCTTACTTTAATGGTGTCATTCTTGCTTGTGTGATTGACAACCCAGTGTGTGATCTTGTTTTGGGAAACTTGCCTGGGGTGTCAAATGTTCATGGTGGTGATGGTGGTTCTTATGTTCCCACTATGGTCAGTACACGGGCGCAAGCGGAGAGAGAAAAGAACGCACCTAAACCTTTGGCGGTGCCAGATTTTTCAGTACTTGACGTGGATTGTGACTGTTTGACAAAACTACAGAAGGGTGACAAGACTCTAGGAACACTCTTTCAGAATGTGACTGTTGGTAAGGTAGGGCCGGGAACAACTCCTCTGTTTTTTGTTCAAGATGATGTGCTGTACAGGTGTGCAGTGGTGAATGAGACTGTTGTTAACCAAATTGTGGTGCCATTGTCTTTGAGAGATACGGTGTTACACACTGCTCATGATGCTATTTTTGCAGGTCATTGTGGAGTCAAACGCACTTTGCAGCGTGTCCTTGCACAGTTCTACTGGCCTACTGTGCGCAAGGATGTGGTTCAGTATTGCCGGTCCTGTGATGTGTGCCAGAGGACTTCTCATAAAGGTAGAGTTCCTTGTGCTCCTCTTCACAAGATGCCTTTGATTTCCACTCCGTTTCACCGTGTCGCAATCGATTTGGTTGGTCCATTTCAACCGTCTTCATCGGGGAATCGTTATGTTTTGACTCTCGTGGACACGGCCACACGCTTCCCTGAAGCGGTTCCTTTGAAAAGGATTGATACTGTTACGGTTGCTGAAGCTCTTCTTTCCATTTTTTCGCGTGTCGGTCTTCCAGAAGAGATTCTGTCGGACTGTGGTACTCAGTTTCTTTCAGATTTGATGTCTGAAGTATACAGGTTGTTGTCGGTGAAGTCTGTGACTACAACTCCGTATCACCCACAGTCGAACGGGATGGTCGAACGATTTAATGGTACGTTGAAAACCATGCTTCGCAAAGTTTCCTTTCAGGCCCCTCGTGAATGGGATCGGTACATTCCGGCATTACTCTTTGCATACCGGGAACTCCCGAATGAGTCATTGGGATTTTCCCCTTTCGAGCTTGTTTATGGTCATTCGCCACGGGGCCCGCTTGATCTCTTGGCTAACAAATGGACAGGTACCAACACTGAGTCTGCTGCTGATGCTAAAAATGTGTATCAATATGTTTTTGATTTGCAAAACAGGATTACGGACGCCTGTGAGCTTGCCCAGGAGACAGCTGATAGAATGGCTGACAGGTACAAGAAATATGCAGACAAGAAATCAAAGGTACGTTCATTTCAGATTGGTGATAAGGTTCTGGTCTTGTTGACAGATGACCACAGCAAGTTACGCATCCAGTGGAAAGGTCCTTTTTCTGTTGTGTCCAAGTTATCACCTGTGAATTACGCCATAGACATGAACGGGCAGGTCAAGAAGTTTCATGTTAACATGCTCAAGTTGTATGTTCAAAGAGTGAATGTTGCTATCAACAAGTCTGTTGACATGACAGTTGTACCAGATTCTCCGTCTTTGTCGTCTGACTTGTCGGATATTTTACCAGTTAACGCTGTTGTTGATGTTCCGTTTCGTGGCAAACCGACTGTGTTCGACATGACAGAGACTGCGTCTGTTGGTTTGTTGTTGGACACTGACTCTGACACCTCATCTGTCTTACCGACTTTGACAGTAAAGGGAGAGACGTACAAGGATGTTGTGGTTTGTGATGACTTGACTTCTACGCAGAAAGCTGAGTTACAAACTATTATGCAGGATTTTAGTGACATTCTCACAGACAAACCTGGTTCAGCAAAGGGAGTGGATCCACATGCCATTACTTTGTCAAGTGATGTTCCTGTTCGTGTTAAACCTTATCCTTTGCCATTTGCCAAGCAGGAGATTGTACAAAAAGAGATACAGGTTATATTAGATTTGGGGGTAATTGAACCATCCACTTCACCTTACAGTTCTCCTGTGGTATTGGTAAACAAGCCGGATGGCTCTGTGAGGTTCTGCATTGACTATCGTAAACTTAATCAGCTCACGATTTTCGATGCTGAACCAATCCCAGATGTTGAAAGTCTTCTTTGTCATTTATCTGATGGCAGATATTTCGTCAAAATCGATTTGACAAAGGGCTACTGGCAGATCCCCATGAAGGAATGTGACAAAGGCAAGACTGCTTTCCAGACACCTTTCGGCCCATTCCAGTGGACAAGGATGCCATTTGGGTTGCAAAACGCTCCAGCTACGTTTGCACGTATGATGCGTGCACTGCGTTTGTATGAGTGTGGTGCGGTGAGTTTCTTTGATGATATCCTGTTGTCGCACAATTCGTGGTCTTCTTTGCTGACGTCTTTGCGTTCTGTTTTCAATCAAATCAGGGACTATGGACTTACTGCCAGACCATCGAAGATTCAGGCCGGTTTCCAGTCCTTAGAGTTCCTGGGACATCGCATCGCTGTTGGTTGCATGATTCCAGAAAGGTCTAAGGTATCAAAGATTCTTTCTTTGCAGGTACCCAAAAACAAAAAACAGGTTCGATCTCTTTTGGGGTTGTTGTCCTACTACAGACAGTATGTATCTCATTTTGCTTCTCTGACAGCTCCATTGACTGATCTGACAAAGGGTGATAAATCTAAACAGATCATTTGGACTACAGAGTGCCAGACTGCTCTGGAACAGATACAAAGAACGTTGAATACGTTCCCTGTTTTGTCGTTGCCGTCTCTTGCCGAGGATTTTATCCTCCGGACAGATGCCAGTTCGAAAGGCATGGGAGCTGTGCTTCTTCAGGAAAAGAACGGTCTTCTTCACCCGGTACAGTATGCCAGCAAGAAGTTTTCCGCCAGTCAGCGGAAGTACTCAACAATAGAGAGAGAGTGCCTGGCTATTCTTTGGGGGTGCGAGAAGTTCGCACGCTTTCTGACGGGGAGAGAGTTCATTCTGCAAACAGACCACAGACCACTCACTTTCCTGCAGTCATCCAAAACAAGGAATAGTCGTCTTTTGCGGTGGGCCCTTTCCCTTCAGGAATTCCGGTTCCGCATTGAACCAATTCCAGGTACTGACAACACATTGGCTGATTTTTTGTCTCGGGAATAGCTTTTGGTAGTTAGTAGCTACCAGCTACTTTTTCCTGACAAATCCGCTGTGATGTGTGTATGAATACTGTCTTGTTTTCATAATTATTGGAATCTACTTTGGTGTACACTTGGAATTGTGTGTCTTTATGATTTTTTTTTTCTAATATGTTTTGTATACACATGACCTTGTGTGCAAGATGCAAATTTTGCTGTTATGATTTTGTGCACTCATATGGTATTGTGTGAAACATGAATAATTATGCCTTTGATTATTTGTTGGTTATCATGTTTCGCTGGATTGTTTAACAATCCTTTAATATATTTTGGCTGAAATCTGATGACAGGTATTATTCTGCGTATACTTAATTCCTTTTTCTCAAGTCACGGCTGAAATGAACTGTGATTCATTTTGTAAAATGTTTGATTGCTGCGTGCTATGTGTGCTGTCACACTAAGAATTGTGGTGCGTTGCTATTATGCAATTATTTTCAAGACAACATGGACTTTTTGAATTGTTTAAACGCTAATTTGTCATTGACAATTGAACATGGTGATTTTTTTCACTGTGAAGATGTACTATCGAGGGTAGAGAGTTGTTTCCCTACCATATTTTTTCTTCAAAGTCATTGTGAGTTTGAAATATTTGGGTATAGTCTTGATTGAGCTAAAATATTTTCACATTGGTTCTTGCCATATGTTTTTTTTTTGTTTTTTTTTGTTTTGTTGTTTTGTTTTTCACCTATGTGTGATATGAGGTGAAACATGACATCTTCGGCTACTTTGTTTATAACACTTGCCCATATGTTTTCGCCCAATGGGTATTGTATATGGTTGAAAGTTATATGTCATTGATTTTGGACAATTGTAAACATGAAGTTAGTTACTCGCTTTTTCTAGGGGAAAAAAAAAATTGGAAATTTTTTTTTTACCCCGGGATGGGGGGTGTCATGTGCACATGTTATGTTGATTATAATGTGCACATGTTGTTTTGTGTATAACTATTGGTTTTGAGACAGCAGGTTGACTGGCCTTGTGGTTTTAAGTGAAAAGTGTCATGTGAATGCACATCGCTATTCTGTTGGCTGTGGCCTGTGTGAGTACTGGTTAGGCGCACTGCGCGCGCTATTGAATTTACCTTTAGGATTTGATAATCACTTGCTCCATGCCAGCCGGAGAAGTCGGAGGGCCTGATCGTTTGTTGGGCTGAGGCCAGAGCGAGGCTGCGTCGCGGCAGAGGTATTTAAGTATCCATGTTTAATTAGGGAGAAGTGAAATATATAAGCGAAAGTAAGGAAGACGTTTGTATTAAAAGAAAAGAAAATAATAAGAACAAGTGTGGTTAAAGTTGTAACAATTCTTTTATTTAAGAATGGGAAAAGAAAAGTAACATTCAGAATAAAAGCTTAAGCATAGGGGAAAGGTTACTGTTTCACATCTTCATGTTGAGGTGAGTTCCCCTTTAGTAATTATGGAAACTGTACGTGGTTCCGAGTGTGTTGACAGATTGGCTGTCTCACACGGGCCACGGACTTAGGGCCTTGGAGTGGTCCCAGAGGTGCTGGACCAAGTCCCCAGCCCAGGTCGGGTAGCAGGCTTCTTCTCTGTAACGAGCCCCAGACCCTGAAGAAGGCGGGTTTGTATAAGGCGACGCCCTATTCAGCCCGGAGATGGCTGTCCCCGTGTGTCTTCCCCAAGTATAAGAGAGTGACCAGAGAGTAAAAATTATATATGTCTTCCTGGAAAGGAATTTTGAAAGTGGAAGCATTTGACGAGAAATCTGTAAGGGCGTGACAGAGTGGAACTGAAGTTCCGATTTTTTTTCCCTAGAAGGGGATGATAATTGATTAAGTCACGAGTGGGGAAGGATACCCCAGAACTTCCGTCCTAGAGACAGTGACATTTTTTTTGTATTTTGGGCTGGATGGTAAATGATTTTTATGTGTCTCTTCCCGGCGTGAAGGAAAGATGTTGATGTATGCCCCTGATGTTTTCGGATGACGTGAAACATACTCCCCTTGTGCTGGTGATAGAAACTAATTCATCCTCATTATATTTATGAATTCATTGATTGTAGGGGAAGCAGTTGTTCTTTTTCCTCCTTCGTGCAGTGGAGGTATAAACGAAATTACTCAAGTGTTGGTGTTTGATTAATAATATTTGTACTCTCATAGAAGGAGGGAAACAAACTTTTCTTGTGATGTGTTTATTATTTGGCGTTCCTTGGGTGAGAGGAGTGATTGCGTGTACGTGCGGAGTGTACTTTGGGCAGAGGTGCATGTGTGTGTACGACCCCTAGAGTATGACAGATAACAACAACAACTTTTACAGCAATAATGACAACAACAACAACTTTAACAGCAATAATGACAACAACAACAACAACCACTTTTACAGCAATAATGACAACAACAACAACAACAACAAGAACTTTAACAGCAATAATGACAACAACACAACTTTAACAGCAAAATGATAACGAGGACATCAATAACACTATGTATGACGGAGAGACCATATCATTATGTTTGACGGGTGCTTGTAAAGTGATCATAGAGCACGAACGGTCACTTCTCAGTTCTTCTGTTAGAAATGAACCACCTCAAAGACATCACTGGCAGTATCAGATGCACAACAAAGACAAGAACTCTTAACACCCATCTTACGTCATTGAAATGCTGTCACGCACCCCAACAGCCCTGTTCTTCACGGATGAGGGCAATATCTGTCTAGAAACTTCTCTGACCAGTTGGTTATCAGACGGCATCATCCACACAATTACTATTATTACCATTAACGTCGTGATATCATTAACATATGGTTGAAAACTTGGGGAAGAAAAGATCAATACCCACCAGCAGGATAACTGCTGACGTAGCCAGCCAACGTCACAGGGCCCATGACGTCATCCAGTCCTGCAGCAGTGCCGATGAAGAAGGTGAAGGTTTGGATGACGGATTCTAAGTCTATGAAGCCATACCATCGGCACTCCGCCTGGCTGTGGGCCTGACAGACACAACCAGAGAGATTTTACTATGGGTCCATGAAGCCATACCCTCGGCATTCCACCTGGCTGTTACCACACAGACTTTACTATGGGTCCATGAAGCCATACCCTCGGCATTCCACCTGGCTGTTACCACACAGACTTTACTATGGGTCCATGAAGCCATACCCTCAGCATTCCACCTGACTGTTACCACACAGACCTGACTATGGGTCCATGAAGCCATACCATCGGCATTCCACCTGGCTGTGACCACACAGACCTGACTCTGGGTCCATGAAGCCATACCATCGGCATTCCACCTGGCTGTGACCACACAGACCTGACTCTGGGTCCATGAAGCCATGCCACCGGCATTCCACCTGGCTGTGACCACACAGACCTGACTCTGGGTCCATGAAGCCATGCCCTCGGCATTCCACCTGGCTGTAGGGCTGACAGACACTACCACACATACTTTACTCTGGGTCCATGAGGCCATACCATCGGCATTCCGCCTGGCTGTGGGGCTGACAGACACAACCACACAGACTTTACTCTGGGTCCATGAGGCCATGCCCTCGGCATTCCGCCTGGCTGTGGGGCTGACAGACACAACCACACAGACTTTACTCTGGGTCCATGAGGCCATACCATCGGCATTCCACCTGGCTGCGGGGCTGACAGACACTACCACACAGACTTTACTCTGGGTCCATGAAGCCATACCATCGGCATTCCGCCTGGCTGTGGGGCTGACAGACACAACCACACAGACTTTACTCTGGGTCCATGAAGCCATACCATCGGCATTCCGCCTGGCTGTGGGGCTGACAGACACAACCACACAGACTTTACTCTGGGTCCATGAAGCCATACCATCGGCATTCCGGGGCTGTGGGGCTGACAGACACAACCACACAGACTTTACTCTGGGTCCATGAAGCCATACCATCGGCATTCCGCCTGGCTATGGGGCTGACAGACACAACCACACAGACTTTGGTCAGTGTGGTCTATGGTTGCCAGGGCGACCAAAGAACCCTCCCCCTTCACTGTCTCATCCCCTTATCCACCCCCTGCGTGGTTTCTCCTATGCCCCACATTCCGTCTCCCAATACACAGCGCACCCGAGTTTGACCCATCTCTGGCGATCCACGGTTGGCACTGAACATCAAGTCGTCATGAGGCAACCCAGGAGAGGAGACACCAGTCCACTGCAAGTTCATTTTGGTGGTGTTCAGCAATGCCTGCTCTGATCCAACATACGCAGGACACCACCTAGTAGCCCCCTCCTACTAACCCTCCGACTGACAATGATTATTAGTCACAGAGTCAGCGTCAGTGAGTGTTTCTCCAAAGGGATCTGGCATTTCCATCCAGTGACGGTCCCATAATCCTGCCGACTGCCAAGACTTTGACAAAAAAGCTCACACGGAGCATGGGTGTCGGCATGAAAAGGACACTGAGGTCACCGCGACAGCAGGGTGCGAAGGGCCACAGGACCTGACTTTTTTTTTTTCAAACGATCAACTGTGAGGATGACAATGATGAAGACGACGTCACGGAGTCCCATCCTGGTCAGACACTGCATGACAGGGTCATCCATACTGCATACTTCCATTCCTAATAATATCCCCGCCATCCGCTAGGCTCGAGAGATACAGACATCTTCAGTGTTGGTAAGAAAATATCAGCGACACTCCCCGTAAGATATCACTTACATGGGTAAAACACGACTGTGTGGTTCCAGTCTTCCAGTTTCAGCCCATAGTACTCTCAGATCTGGGTAGGAGAGGGCAGTGTATGAAAATGCAACAAATAATGCATTGAATGAGAGTAGAGCTCACCACCTGCCAGCAAAAAGGTCTGCAACGCTAAACACTACATCACAGCGACAGGTTGCTACCACTTCTTTTGATCTATAGGAATACAACCACTTCTGCTGCTGTTACAATTCCTCTTACCAGCATCAGCTGTGGAAACAATATTGAACGATTGCTTCCTCGTGTCTTAGGGTCTGGGAGGGTACAATGGTTTTCATTTTAATCTGTTCGTTTGTTTTTCATAGGACTGACAATGTTTACCTCTTAGGTTTATCGTCAAGCATGTGCTTTTCATCGTGGCAGATGTGATATTCATTTTGTCTTGAAGCTAATCTAGCATCCGTTTCGGATTTTCCCCAGGACCACCGGTCTAATTTGTTTGATTCTGAATGAAGCTGCAATTGAATGACGTTTTTGGTGCTTTGATAATTGTTATCGCGAAAACAAGAAGGAATTTTACCACTAAAAGTAATTTCACGAAATATCTGCCTCTGTCTATCTATATAAACGGAAAAAAAAAGAATACAAGAGGAGAAAAGAAGTAAAAAATGAAATCAAAGGAAAAAAAGGCATGAAGAAATAAGGAGCAGAAATGAATGGGGGAAAGGAATTTTTAAAAAAGAAGCTGGGGGAGGGGGGGGGGTGTCGCAGGGGGAGGGGGAAAGGGGCGGAGGGGGGGGGGGGGGGGGGGGGGGGGGGGGGGGGGGGGGGGGGGGGTGCGCGCACTTCTCCAGACTGGCTTCGTGTGACTGATTTGAATGGAAGCTGGTCAAATAACATAAAGCATGACTGTACCTGGACGTAGGAATGAACACTGAGGTCAGATAATATACAACATGACTGTACCTGAACAAAAATACGAAAACTCAGGTCAGGTAATATACAACATGACTGTACCTGAACATAGGAAAGAAAACTCAGGTCAGATAATATACAACATGACTGTACCTGGACACAGGAAAGAAAACTCAGGTCAGATAATATACAACATGACTGTACCTGAACATAGGAAAGAAAACTCAGGTCAGATAATATACAACATGACTGTACCTGAACATAGGAAAGAAAACTCAGGTCATATAATATACAATATGACTGTACCTGAACAAAAATACGAAAACTCAGGTCAGGTAATATACAACATGACTGTACCTGGACATACGAAGGGCAGCTGACTATGCCTTGTTCAGGAGGCGTGACATCAACGATCACTGAAGGGGAGACAACTTGGGTCGTCAACCCCACCGAGTTCTCTGCCCATAGGGTCACTATGTTGGGCCGGCCTGAGGACAGACATGCAAAACTTCCTCATAAAGCTGCCCCAGTTTCAGTGTTGTGATAGCCTTGCCGATCACACAGCACCTCTGGTCAGGTCAAGTCAAAATGATCTTTCTTGAGGGTTGAGGAATAAGCTGGCAAGCTTTTGCACATCCTGCCCTCATAGGAGGAAAGAAACAAATACAGCATACAACGAGGAATATTACGAACAACATTTAAAAAAACACCCATGTTCCACCGTACAAATATGTACACTACTCTCATGATTATATATGAACTAATAATAAACTATAGTCAACTCACGTCAAACGGAGGTCACAAAAGGGCTAACACCTTCAACCCGAACTATGTTTCAAATTAGAAATCAAAACCCTAGTCAAAGTCTGAAGCTAAAAGCAATACAAACAACATCAAAACAACAACAACAACAAAAACAACAAGAACAACCTAAAACAATTTCATTACTGTACAAGAAAAAATGTCAAGCTTCCCACGAGCGTCCTACAAAAGCAAAGACAGTTTATGGTTACAGTACAGATTCCTACTGGTTTTCAAGCAGATAACAAAGAATGCTAAGCGCTTCCTGAAGTGTTTCACACTGAAACAAAAATCGAACTTTTCACTGGTGTTCACAGTGGTAGTGTAGGTAGGTGAGCGGGATCGTGTTGATCATAGCCCAGCCGACCGCAAAGGGTCATATCAATGTTGTGACCGCTTTAAAGTCAACTCACAAGTCATTATAAAAAAAAAAAATCATTCACAAAACCTTTGAAATACACTTTCTAAAAACGCACCAGAAATTTCTTTAAAAATTGTTCTTCTGTAAAATCTTACATCAGATGAAAAATGTTGATCTCTTTCAGAAATTCAATGATCACATCAGGTGGAACATCTCTGAACAAGATTTTCATGGAGTCTGCTGTAAAGTGTGCATGTCTCGCATCATGCGAGTCTCCACTCTCTAAATGAATACGTTTCACTATGAGTGTTACATGACATGGAATGCACCACGGAGCTTCTTCGCCTCTTAAAAGAAAAAAAAAATGGGTGTAAAAGGGTGGCCTGTGTACAAACGGCACAAAACTGTTTCTTCTTTACGGCCACCCCTGGAATTCTTTCAGTTTGGATAGATTTGGAATAGGTTGTTATCCGTCTGTGGGTTCCATCCCTCTTGCCAGAAGAAGGTCATGCTTACAACCACTTTCGGGTTTGTAAAACTGACCAGAGGTGAAATGGTCAGCAGAAAAAAAAGGTCAAGCTTTCTAAACACCGTCTTAAATCTCAGCACACATGGGTAGCTTTACCGTCGTCATTTTTAAAAGGAGAAGGAGAGAACGTAATACTCACATTCAGCATGGCAACGGAGCTGGGAAAAACTTACCACCACAGAGAAAGAGAACATCACCATAATGTATTGAGTGGAGACTTGCCAAGTCACGATCCACGCGGAAGATAAAAAGAAAAGTTACGCTTACCATGAAAGAAAAACTCACCATCAGTATTCGGACATACAACAGGAAAAAAAAAAAAAAACATTCGCCATACTAATTATGTTTAGTAGAGAATAGTACACGTGTCATCTGTGTTACGAACAGAAAGCAAACGTTTCACGATTGAGATTTATACTGCCATCTATGTTGAGTGTTCAGCAATGAAAGGTCAAACTTACCCTCAGTGTTCAGCAAAGAAAGGTCAAACTTACCCTCAGTTTTCAGCAAAGAAAGATCAAACTTACCCTCAGTGTTCAGCAATGAAAGGTCAAACTTACCCTCAGTGTTCAGCAAAGAAAGGTCAAACTTACCCTCAGTTTTCAGCAAAGAAAGATCAAACTTACCCTCAGTGTTCAGCAAAGAAAGGTCAAACTTACCCTCAGTGTTCAGCAATGAAAGGTCAAACTTACCCTCAGTGTTCAGCAATGAAAGGTCAAACTTACCCTCAGTGTTCAGCAAAGAAAGATAAACTTACCGTCAGTGTTCAGCAATGAAAGGTCAAACTTACCCTCAGTGTTCAGTAAAGGAAGGTCAAGCTCACCCTCAGTTTTCAGCAAAAAAGGTGAAACTTACCCTCAGTGTTCAGCAAAGAAAGGTCAAACTCACCCTCATCGTTCAGCAAAGGAAGGTCAAACTCACCCTCAGTGCAGCAAAGAAAGGTCAAACTTACCCTCAGTGTTCAAGTACACGGCACTGGAGGGTAAACCGGCATCCCCTGTGCTAACGGCCGCGTCAGTGATCGTAGTGACGTCAGTGGCGCCTGGGTAGGTCCCGATGGCGTACTGCAAGGTGGTGACGTCACTGCTGTCGGAGTAGATCCACTCGGCAGAGAGGGCATCGGGTTCACCCTGGTACAGTACAGCTTCCGGCAGCAAGGTGCTGGCATTGGTTTCCTTGGAAACACTGCACATTGTATGGAACACTGCAGACAGTTTCCCCACTGTATGAAACACTGCAGAGAGATTCCACATTGTATGAAACACTGCAGACAGTTTCCACACTGTATGAAACACTGCAGACAGTTTCCACACTGTATGAAACACTGCAGACAGTTTCCCCACTATATGAAACACTGCAGACAGTTTCCACACTGTATGAAACACTGCAGAGAGATTCCACACTGTATGAAACACTGCAGACAGTTTTCACATTGTTTGAAACACTGCAGAGAGATTCCACACTGTATGAAACACTGCAGACAGTTTCCACATAGTATGAAACACTGCAGACAGTTTCCACACTGTGTGAAATACTGCACACAGTTTCCACATAGTATGAAACACTGCAGACAGTTTCCACACTATATGAAATACTGCAGACAGTTTCCACATAGTATGAAACACTGCAGACAGTTTCCACACTGCTTGAAACACGGCAGACAGTTTCCACATAGTATGAAACACTGCAGACAGTTTCCACACTGTATGAAACACTACAGACAGTTTCCACATTGTATGAAACACTGCAGACAGTTTCCACACTCTCTGAAACACTGCAGAGAGTTTCCACACTGTATGAAACACTGCAGACAGTTTCCACACTGTATGAAATACTGCACACAGTTTCCACACTGTATGAACCACTGCAGACAGTTTCCCCACTGTATGAAACACTGCAGACAGTTTCCCCACCGTATGAAACACTGCACACAGTTTCCACACTGTATGAAACACTGCAGACAGTTTCCCCACTATATGAAACACTGCAGACAGTTTCCACACTGTATGAAACACTGCAGACAGTTTCCACATTGTGTGAAACACTGCAGACAGTTTCCACATTGTATGAAACACTGCAGACCGTTTCCACATTGTGTGAAACACTGCAGACCGTTTCCACACTATATGAAACACTGCAGACAGTTTCCCCACTGTATGAAACACTGCAGACAGTTTCCACACTATATGAAACACTGCAGACAGTTTCCACACTGTATGAAACACTGCACACAGTTTCCACATTGTATGAAACACTGCAGACAGTTTCCCCACTGTATGAAACACTGCACACAGTTTCCGGAGTGCAAGAAACACTGCCGACAGATTCCAAACTGTACGAAACGCTGCAGACAGTTTCCACACTATATGAAACACTGCAGACAGTTTCCACATTGTATAAAACACTGCAGACAGTTTCCACATTGTGTGAAACACTGCAGACAGTTTTCAGAGTGCATGAAACACTGCAGAGAGTTTGCAGAATGCATGAAACACTGCATAGGGTTTGCAGAGTATATGAAACACTTCAGACAGTTTCCACAATGCATGAAACACTGCAGACTGTCTGCAGAGTGCATGACACATGTTTTCAACCTGGAGCGCCTACTGATGTTCGCACATGAGCATGTACACACATATGTACACGCACCATGTCCTTCACCACTCAGAAATTACAATACACATATGCACCGGTCCACTCACCACCTTACATTCCTACATTTACATCCATTCACTCACCGCTTAGAACCCCCCTCTACATTCCTGTACATGCCTCTATTCATTGTCCATCCAAAAACCTCCTCTACATACCCTCATGAATATCTATTCATTCGTTTCCCAGAAACCGCCGATACATTCATGCATAGCCACCCATTTACTAACCAAGCAGAAAACACTTGAATATTGCCATTCATCCCCCCCCCCCCCCCCCCCCCCGCCCGGAAACCGCCTATACACTCCCACACATGTACTCGTTCACACACCGCTCCTAAATCATCTTTACTCATCCACACATTCATATATGTTCACTCACTGCCAGAAAATCATCTATACTGTCTCACACATACACTTATTCCCTCATTTTTTAGAAACTAGCTATACAGTCCAAGGCATACACCTGTTTCCTCGCCGCCTAGAAACCAGATGTACACTCCCACAAATACACCTGTTCCCTCCCTGTTCTGAAATTAGCTGTACACTCTCAGATATGCACCTGTTTCCTCACCGTCGAGAAACCAGTTGTACACTTGTGCACATACACCCATTCCCGCACCGCCTGGAAACCAGCTATACACACCCACACATACAGCCATTCCCTCATCGCTCAGAAACCAGCTATACACACCCACACATACAGCCATTCCCTCACCGCCTGGAAACTAGCTATACACACCCACACAAACACCCATTTCCTCATCGCTCAGAAACCAGCTATACACACCCACACATACAGCCATTCCCTCCTCAACTGGAAACCAGCTATACACACCCACACACACAGCCATTCCCTCAATGCTCAGAAACCAGCTATACACACCCACACACACAGCCGTTCCATCACCGCCTGGAAACCAGCTATACACACCCACACATACACCTATTTCCTCATCGCTCAGAAACCAGCTATACACACCCACACATACAGCCATTCCCTCACCGCCTGGAAACCAGCTAAACACGCCTTCACACTTTAGAAAATGTCAGAGAAAGTATGCTCAGCTGTGACTGGTATTTGACGTTTGAACAATGTAACATTTCAGTGTCATCATCCCCACTGTTTGTTTATCTGTTTGTTTGCTTGTTTGTTCGTTATTTTGTATGAACATGTCTTGTATTGACTTGTTTTAAAGGCTGGAGCCCTTCTTCCATGAATACACTGTTGGACACAGACTCAGTATCAAAAACATCCGCCTCGCACCTCTCTCTTTCTGTCACACACACACACACACACACACACACACACACACACACACACACACACACACACACACGCACGCACACACACATACACACACACACACACACACACACACACACACACACACACACGCACGCACGCACGCACGCACACAAGCACACACGCACGCACGCACGCACGCACGCACACACGCACACACACACACACACACGCACACACACTTTAAGAGTATTTGCAGATATGTTGTAGGGATGTTTATAGGGACATTTATATGTACTTAGATAAATACATTTTGCATACATTTACATAGTCACAGACATTTATGCATTTCTCTCTCTCCCCTCTCTCTCTCTCTCTCTCTCTCTCTCTCTCTCTCTCTCTCTCTCTCTCTTTTCTTCGTCTAATATCACATTTATGAACAGACGTAAAACTGAAGTTCTACTACTACTACTACTACTACTACTACTACTACTTCTACTACTACTACTACTACTACTACTACTACTACACACAGTTGCTCAAAGCTAGCATCAAGTTTCAGCCCACCTACACAAACCCATCCCTACTTCTGTACACCCATCTGCCTGTTACCCACACACGTAACAAGGACCCGCCAAGAAGAGCCTCGAGCACAGAAAAGCCGTGAGTATGACTATTATCATTACTGTTCTTCACATTAAGAATGGTTATGCGTACGATCAATGAAATGTCCTGGATGTTTACAACCGACACGTTTACGTACCAAGCCAACTGTACAAAACACGCATGTCGAATCACACGCTGGCACTACATCAACGTGCAACCACCCCCCTCCCCCCCCCCCCCCCCCCCCCCGCCCAGCCCCTTGCTCTCTCTGTCCACCCGTCCCCTCTCTCCCAAACGAACACGATTTCCAAGACATTAATTAACACCCGCGTCCAAGCGCATCTGATACTTCCAAACAACACCAGCACATGGTTTGTACATCAATTAGACGGGAATTGAAAACTTTTCTGGTTTGATTTGAAAGACAGCTAAAGGCTGAGAACCTAAGTTGATGTGGGATTTGATTCTCAACGAAAGAGGCTTCACAGTGAAAAAAAGCGTCAACCGAAAGTTTTCGAATGAATAGGGGGGGGGGGGGGGGGGGGGTATGAGTTATAGATGAAGAACGGAGTTGGCTCTCGTGATGTGGTATGCATGCGTCACAGACAATCAGATACTGAGAACAGAACCAAAAGGATCTATATCAGACAGATGTCCCCGAAGATGGAGTATGGCTGCCTTAATGACGGGATAAAAAACGGTCAATACACACAAAAACTCCATTGACTGTCTATACAGGCAGTGTCCGTAGGAGAATCGCCATGCATACGAAAAGAAGAAAGAGATGTCTCTTTGTAAGACATCATTTGCTGAACAGGAAGCCAGTGAAGAGAGCACATAGACTGGGTAGCTAGTTTGGTTCAACGTAGTTTGAGCGAAAGACATACTGGACAGCATCATCTCATCTCCAACGCGTCCATCAAACCCCACACCGTGACACAAAATAGTTTTCCACGGAGACTCCATCAGAAACAGACGGTATTACCCCCTAAAGCCCCAGCCCCCCCCCTCCCCCCTCCCCCCCGCCCCCCGCCACACACACACACCTGATGAAGGCCAGTGTAGGTGGGGTGTCATGGACGGAGAAGCCATCAGAAACAGACTGCACGGCCTGGCCGTCATTGTTGAAGGCCCGCACTGTGGTGTAGTACTGGTCACCTGGCTGTAAGGGCAGCACTGTCTGGGCCACCCCTCTGCTGGCGATACCTGGCACACAACATCCTGCAGTGAGTCACACTGTGGTGTAGTACTGGTCACCTGGCTGCAAGGGCAGCGCTGTCTGGGCCACCCCTCTGCTGGCGATACCTGGCACACAACATCCTGCAGTGAGTCACACTGTGGTGTAGTACTGGTCACCTGGCTGCAAGGGCAGCGCTGTCTGGGCCACCCCTCTGCTGGCGATACCTGGCACACAACATCCTGCAGTGAGTCACACTGTGGTGTGGTACTGGCCACCTGGCTGTAAGGGCAGCACTGTGTGGGCCACCCCTCTGCTGGCGATACCTGGCAGATAACATCCTGCAGTGAGTCACACTGTGGTGTGATACTGGTCACCTGGCTGTAAGGGCAGCACTGTGTGGGCCACCCCTCTGCTGGCGATACCTGGCAAACAGCACCTTGCTGTGAGTCACAGTGTGCTGCAGTGCCTGTTGCCTGACTGAACAGATGAGAGTAGACTGAACAGAGGAGAATTGGCTGAACAGAGGAGAATTGACTGAACAGAGAATTGGCTGAACAGAGGAGAATTGACTGAACAGAGAATTGGTTGAACAGAGGAAATTGACTGAACAGAGGAGAATTGACTGAACAGAGGAGAATTGACTGAACAGAGCAGGATGTTGCCACTCACACCAACCCTTTCTGGCAGTACCTGGACATGAATACACATCGTCGTTGCTGAAGACCCGCACTGCGCTGTGATACTGGTTACCTGGTTGAAGAGGTAACACGAACAAGTACAACAAAAACAGCAATGGCAGAAACTACTGCACAGCAATAGCAACAGTCGAGACAGCTACAACAGAAACAACAACAACATAAACAATTACAACTTCAAAATAGCAACGACAGGAACAATTTCTGCAGCAATAGTAGTGACAGAAACTACTGCACAGAATAGCAACAGTAGAGACAGCTACAACAGAAACAACAACAACATAAACAATTACAACTTCAAAATAGCAACGACAGGAACAATTTCTGCAGCAATAGTAGCGACAGAAACATTTACCGCTACAAAGGCAACGACAAAAAAAACCCAAAAAAAACAACAACATCAGGAATAGCAACGACAGAAAAGTTAAAAGCTGCAATGACAAAGACAAAAACAAAATACATTACAACAGCAATAGCAACGACAGAAAGAATTGCAGCAGCAATAGTTACGACAGAAACATTCACAGCTACAACGGCAAGGACAAAAAATAACATCAGGAATACCGACGACAGAAACAATTACAGCAGCTACAGCAACCATAGAAACGACACTTAAAAAAAATGACTAATTACAGATGCAATTGTAATAACAGAAAGAATTACAGCAAAAAGAAAAAGAAAAAAAAAAAGGAAAACGACAGAAACAACAAATCAGAATTTATCCATAGTGGCAGCAATAGTAACAGCATAAAGAATCGTAACAGCAAAAACTAAACAAAACACAACTGAACTGACAGAACAAAATATGAGAAAAAACTACAATGTCAACAGTGACTAAAGACGCTATTACCACAGCAAGAAAAACGACCAAAGCAATATGAAAGAACCGGTTACAACAACAACAGCAACAAGCAGAACCAGTTACAGTAGCAATAGCAACAAACAGAACCAGTTACAGTAGCAATAGCAACAAACAGAATCAGTTACAACTACAATAGCAACATCCAGAACCAGTTACAGCAGCAATAGCAACAACCAGAACCAGTTACAGCTGCAACAGCAACAAACAGAACCAGTTACAGCAGCAATAGCAACAAACAGAACCAGTTACAGCAGCAATAGCAACAAACAGAACCAGTTACAGCAGCAACAGCAACAAATAGAACCAGTTACACCAGCAATGGCAAGAACCAGAACCAATTGCAACAAACAGAAACACTTACAGCAGCAAGAGCAACTAAGAGAACCCATTACAGCAGCAACCGCAACAAACAGAAATAATTATCGCAGCAATAGCAACAAAACAGAACCCATTACAGCAGGGATATCAACAAACCGAAACACTTATGGCAGCAATAGCAGAATCAATTACAGTAGCAATGGTAAAAAAAAAAAAAAAAAAAAAAATAAAAAAAAAACAAATTTTTAAAAAAAAAAGGAAAAAAAAAAAAAATTAAGTTTAAAAAAGCTTAAAAAGGGAATTTTTTTTTTAAATTTTTGGGAAAAAAAAAAGGTTAAAAAGGAAAAGGGTTTAAAAAAATTTTGGAGGGTTTTTGGTTTTGGGGTTGGGAAATTTGGGGTTTTTGGAGGGTAAAAAGAAAATTTTGAAATTTTTGGTGTTTGTTGGGGGTTAAAATTAAAAGAAAAATTTTTTTAAGGGGTTTTTAAAAAAAAGGAAAAAAGGTTTTTTTGGGTTGGGGAAAAGAATACTTTTCAAAAAGGGGAAAAAAGGTTTTGAAAAAAGGGGTGGTAAGAAAAGAAAATTTTTGGGGCGATTTAAGGGGGGGAAAAGGGGTAAAAAAGAAAAAAGGTTAAGAAAGGGTAAAGTTTGGAAAAAAAAATTTGGGTAAAAAAAATGGGATAAGGTTGGGAAAAAAATAATATTGGAAAAAAGGAGGAAAAAGGAAAAGGAAAAAATTTAAAAGGGGGAAAAGAAAAGGAAATGGAAAAAGGAAAGAAAAAATTTAGTATAAAAAATTTTAAAATTATGGAAAAAAAAAAGGATTAAAATTTTGAAAAAGGTTAAAAAGAAAAAAATTTTGGAAAAAGAATTAAAAAGAATTTTAGAAGAAAAAGGTGGTAAAGTAAAATTTAAAAATTTGGGGAAAAAAAGGTTAAAAGTTAAAAGGGGAAAAAAAATAAAATTTTGGAATTAAAGGTGAAAGAAAAAAGGAAAGATAAAATGGGGAAAAAATAAATAAGGAAAAAGGGTTTAAAAAAAGAAAAATATTTTGAAAATTAAGGTGGAGAAGAAATAAAGTTAGAAAAAAAAAAGGAAGGTAAGAAAAGAATTAGTTAAAAGGGTAAAAGGATGGTAAAAAAAAAAATGTTGAAGAATTAAGGGAAAGGTTTTTTAAAAAAGGGATTAAAAAAATTTAAAGGTTAAGAATAAAGGATGGTAAGAAAGGTTATTTGGTAAAAGGATGGGGGAAAAAGAAATAATGGGTTTAAAAAAAAAAAAAGGGGAGGTAAGAAAAAATTGGTGAAAAAATATAAGGATGGTAAAAAAAAAGAAAAAAAAAAATTTTAGGGTAAAGGATGGTAAAAAAAAAGGGGAAAAATAGGTTAGAAAAAAATAAAAGGATAAGGTGGTAAAAAAAAGGTTTAAAAAATTTTTGGGGTAAAAGAAATAAAAAAGGGGATGGTAAAAAAAAGGGGAAAAAATTTTTGAAAAAATTTTGGAGGAAAAAAGAAAAATTTAGAAAAATTAAAGAGGAAAGAAAAAAAAATGGAGAAAAAAGGATGGTAAAAAAAAAATAATGTTGAAAATATGGGGAGTAAGAAAAAAATTTGGGGGTAAAGGATTAAAAAGGTTTTGTTAAAAAAATTTTGGGGGGTAAAAGGGGAAAAAAAAAAAGGAAAAAAAAAAGGTTAAAAAATTTTAAATGGAAAAAAATAAAAGGTGGGTTAAGGAAAAAAAAATAAAAATTTTAAAAGGAATTTAGGAAAGGTAAAAAAAAAATAAAAATTTAGGGTTTTTGAAAAATTTTTAAAGGAAAAAAAAAAAAATTTTTAAATTTAAAAATTTAAAAAATTAAAAAAAATTTTAAAAATTTTTTAAAAAAAAAAAAGGGGAAAAAATCCCCCCCCTTAATTAGAATTAAAAAAAGGGGGAAAATTTTAAAACCCCCCCGGGTTTAAAAAAAAAGATTAAATTTTAAAAATTAAGGTTTAAAAAAATTTTTAAAAGTTAAGGTTTAAAAAAAATTATTTTAAAAAAAAAAAAATTTAAAAAAAAACCCCTTTCCCAAAAAATTCCCAAAAAAAAAATTTTCCCCCCCAAAAATTTTTTAAAACCCCCCCAAAAATTTTTAAATTTTTTAAAAAAGTTAATTTTTTTAAAAAAATTTAAAAAAAAAAATTAAAATTTTTAAACAAAAAAACCCCCCTTTTTCCCCCCCCCAAACCCCCCTTCTTATTCCCCCCCCCCCCCCCCTTTTTAACCCCCTCCCCAAAAAAACCTTCAAACCCCCCCCCCCAAACCTCCCCAAAAACCCCCAAATTTCCCCCCTTTTCCTTAATTCCCCCCCCAAACCCCCCCAACCAATTCCCTTTTTTTCCCCCCCAATTTTTAACCTTCCCCCAACCACAACCCCCCCCTTTTCCTTTAAATTTTAACCCCTTTCCCCCCCCAAAAACCTTCCCCACACCTTATTTCCCCCCCAAACCCCCAAACACCTTCTTACCTCCCCTTACCCACTAACCCCCCACACCTTCATTACCCCCCTTCACCACTAACCCTCCACACCTTCTTACCTCCCCTTACACCATAACCCCTCCACACTTCATTACCCCCCCTTCACCACTAACTCCCCCCCTACATCCTCTTACCCCCCCTCCCACCGCTAATCCCCACAACACCTTTATTACCTCCCCTCACACCATTAACTTTCTACACCTTCATTACCTCCCCTCCCCCTTTAAACTCCTCTACAACCTTTCATCCCCCCCCACCCCCCCCCCCCCACCCCCCTCTCTCTCTCTCTCCCACCGCTAACTGCTCCCCTACGACTTCAGTGGCAAGATCACTGACACCTGACCAACAACAGAGATGTACGCTTCGTCGTGCCCCTCAAAAACCCACTGCCGGCAACAGAGCTCTCCGTCTGTTCACAATGGGTGTCCAGACTGTCACCCACTACCACAACGGCATGCCCTGCATTCCTGATGGCTTCAATTGGGACTTGCTCCCCCACGTCTATGCTGTAGCAACTTCACACTGCTGATGATTTCAGTTTGGACTTACTCCCAACGTCTATGTCTTGTGAGTTCGTTAGCCCAGTCGATTGGCAAGTTCATGGGAATGAACGTGGTTTTAGCCCCCCCCCCCCCCCCCCTCCCCCCCCTCCCGAGCCCCTTTCCCTCACTCTCATCCCCGGATGGGAACGCTCACGACTAAGTATTTGACTGGCAAAATGTCAATACTTGCAAAAGGTTTTGTAATAAACCGAAATGTGACAACTTATTCATGGGCGTTGTGTGCTTCAGCTTTTTATCTCCTAGGTGGTGACTGTCTTCAGTAGGGGACCGTGGCAACGTTTTGCACGTGGGATCAGAACAGGCATTGGTGAATACCCAGGAAGTAATGCGACAGCAATGCAGTGTCTTCGCCGTGTTGCCTCAGGACGACATGATAATCACTGCTCCCTGTGGACTAACTGTGCTGGGGCTGAGGCAGGAACAACAATGATAGGGCTGGGTATAGTGTAGGCTGCAGTGAACGGCGTGGGTGTCCTGCCATTGAGGCGCTACAGGAAACGACACAGCAACCAGCAACAACAAAACAAACTGAAGCAAAAACAGACAAACAAAGCCAAGTACACAACAACAGTAAAACCTAAAAATAAAGGCCAAAAATATTGGGAGTACCACATGAAATATAACAACATCAACAACACTAATGGCAGCACCAACAACACCATAACAACACACACCAGAAACCACCTGTTCCCCCCTTGCGCCCCCCCCCCCAACCCCCCCGCCCCCCATCTGGCACCAACCATTGCCAGCCACAGAGCCCTCAGCCTCGTCATGCAGGATGCCCAGCACAGAGAAGGGCATGACCTCCTCTCCCCCGGGGCTGGTGCCCACGGCCCAGTCGAAGCGTGACAGACCGTGAAGGTGAGAGGTATAGCCGCTGAACTGCGCCGTCACGCTCCACTGGTCCAAGGTGTGGTCCACGTCACTGAGACCAACGGTCGTCATGACTATCGTGTTCGCGGCCCCGTCCGTCACGATGCCTGTACAGACCAGATGTGGTATGTTTCTTCTCCCCTTTCTTTTGTATGTTTCTTCTCCCCCTTTCTTTTGTATGTTTCTTCTCCCCTTTCTTTTGTATATTTCTTCTCCCCCTTTTTTGTATGTTTCTTCTCCCCTTTCTTTTGTATGTTTCTTCTCCCCCTTTCTTTTGTATGTTTCTTCTCCCCTTTCTTTTGTATACTTCTTCTCCCCCTTTTTTTGTATGTTTCTTCTCCCCTTTCTTTTGTATACTTCTTCACCCCCTTTTTTTGTATGTTTCTTCTCCCCTTTCTTTTGTATACTTCTTCACCCCCTTTTTTTGTATGTTTCTTCTCCCCTTTCTTTTGTATGTTTCTTCTCCCCTTTCTTTTGTATACTTCTTCTCCCCCTTTCTTTTGTATATTTCTTCTCCCCCTTTCTTTTGTATGTTTCTTCTCCCCCTTTCTTTTGTATGTTTCTTCTCCCCCTTTCTTTTGTATGTTTCTTCTCCCCCTTTCTTTTGTATGTTTCTTCTCCCCCTTTCTTTTGTATGTTTTTTCTCCCCCTTTCTTTTGTATGTTTCTTCTCCCCCTTTCTTTTGTATATTTCTTCTCCCCCTTTTTTTGTATGTTTCTTCTCCCCTTTCTTTTGTATACTTCTTCTCCCCCTTTCTTTTGTATATTTCTTCTCCCCCTTTCTTTTGTATGTTTCTTCTCCCCCTTTCTTTTGTATATTTCTTCCCCCCTTTCTTTTGTATACTTCTTCTCCCCCTTTCTTTTGTATGTTTCTTCTCCCCCTTTTTTGTATGTTTCTTCTCCCCCTTTCTTTTGTATGTTTCTTCTCCCCCTTTCTTTTGTATGTTTTTTCTCCCCCTTTCTTTTGTATGTTTTTTCTCCCCTTTCTTTTGTATGTTTCTTCTCCCCCTTTCTTTTGTATATTTCTTCTCCCCCTTTCTTTTGTATGTTTCTTCTCCCCCTTTCTTTTGTATATTTCTTCTCCCCCTTTCTTTCCTAGACTTCTTCCAACTATCCTGTCTATATTTCTTGTAGTTTTTTTCTTTTTTCTTCATTTCTACTTTCATACTTTCTGATCAGTCTTTCTTTCCATGTCCTTGTTGTTCTTTCTTAGAACTCTTCGTTCCTTTCGATCTTTTTCTACACTTTTTCCTTCCTTCCTCCCTTTCTCCCTTCCTTCCTCCCTTCCTTCCTCCCTTCCCTTTTAGATTGTCGCGTATGAAGCCAAGCAGCAGGCGATCGGATCTTGTTTTCAATTTCCCTAAGATTATGTAGATTTACTTATCTTTTGTAATCTGCGAGACAGACAGACAGACAGACAGGGAGGCAGACAGAGAGAGGTGCTTAATGTTTCACCTGCTTCATCCTCCTGTAGAATCTGAATGCCGTTTGACGTCACCGCCGAACTGACATCACCGGCACCGTTGACAGCACGGACACTGACGTAATAGATGGGCAGATTGGTGACGTTGTCAGTCAGTTGTAGACTAAGACCGCCGATATAGCCGTCCCTCTCCCTACCCATGTCCCTCCATGTCAGGACATCAGTTCCTCCTGTGACACAGGCAGAGACTATTCTGTTTGAATGCATGTATTTATCTACATGGCGTATTCCAGTCACAACATAGCATGATAACTTACAGATCGGTTATCTTTCAAGGAGGAAATAAGTGTTGTGGTGGCAAAACATGCTATTTTTCGTTTTCTACTCATCAGCATGTCAGTTAACTCTTTCCCCATCATCTCCACTCCGGCGTCCATTCCTGTGACATGCAGCGACATTTATTTAGTCGTTCATTTATGTATTTATTTACTTATGTATCTATCTACTTATTTGTTTATTTATTTATTTATTTATTTATTTATTTTTTAATTTATCATTTATTCATTTATCATTTATTCATGTATGTTTGTATGTATGTGTGTGTAGGCATGTTTGGTCAAGGCGGAATCACCTCATCAACCAGCCTTGAAAGACAGATGTTGACTTTCAAAATGTGCTTTGAATAGTATTAGATATGCAAAGGTGACTAAAGTACTGACAGACACAGAATTGGAGCCAGCCGGAGAGAGAAAGAAGGACGTGGGGACAGAGAGAGAAAGGGGGGGGGGGGGGGGGAGAGAGAGAGAGAGAGGAGAGGAGGGAGTATGTGAAAGCTAGCTTTTATCGATCCGCCTGCAATCTGGACTACTGTGCATTGTTGTTGATTTGACAAGTTGATGCATTAAAGGAATTGATATGTTTGTGTGTATACATGTATGTATGTATTTATTTGTCTATTCATTTAGATTTCTTTGAAGTAGCAGTTCAGCGTAGTGTAGTCCCATTCACTGTCTTTGATTTCATGATACACAATAACACTAAAGTTACGCCACAGTCCAAATGTCATCGTTTTGACCATCAACATCCTGCCGTTCGAATTCCCCCCCCCCCCCCCCCGCCCCCCCATGCCCCCCCCCCCCCCACACACACACACACTCACACACACACACACACACACACACACACACACACACACAAGAAGATGCACTGCACAGCTGGGACTACACCGATATTGAAGATTGTGTCTACAGTGAACTGCTTGTACATAGGTCAATAAGTGAACACTTATTTCTTCCCAATGCCCACCCGCGATCTAGTCCTGCTTACAGCGCGGCCCTACACTAACCTACCTTCACTGATACAGGAAACTGTCGAATGGATAATTAAAGAAAAAAAACTCAGTGTCATGTCTGAAAAAAAAACAACTAACATGACTGTGCCTCCTTCCACACACACACACACACACACACACACACACACACACACACACCACACACACACACGCTCACTCGTGAGAGCGCCGACAGTGCATCCAAAACCAAACCAAACTTATGTAGATCGTACTGGGGCTACATCCATCTCTTTATCCAGCTTTGTTAAAATGCATTCTGTGATTGGGGCGTGAACTGTCTGGGATGGATTCGACAGGTTTGATGAGAAGTTGAATGCAGCCCAGGGACTAGCAGACTAACACCATACATGCTGGGTATGGATCTGGATCCAAGCTCTCCGCTATTCCGAGTTTTAACATGTGTGTGTGTGTGTGTGTGTGTGTGTGTGTGTGTGTGCGTGCGTGCGTGCGTGCGTGCGTGCGTGCGTGCGTGCGTGCGTGCGTGCGTGTGTGTGTGTGTGTTGCATTTCACAATTCAGGTTTGAAGAACAGGATCTACAAACTGCATTTTTTTTTTAAAGATTCAAAGCAACCAAGCTCATTCCACTTTCGCTGACAATTTCAGTCTTCATAATTTTATTTGAATGTATTACAAGATGTGAACAGCTTCCATGACTTCTCAAAATCTCTCAATTTAGAACTGTTGACAGATAGTTGTCCACAACCAATCTTATCTTTGAAACAAAGTAATACAGTTTGTTTTGTAGTGTGGGTTTTGAAGCTTGCGAATGGCACTAGTCGATAAAAAGAGGCCAAAGTGCACACAGTATAAATCTGTCGTCGCAAATACAAGTATGGAACAGGTTTGAATGCAATACAATATTTTCAGCTCAACGCAGTTCAAGATGATAATGCAACAAAACGCAAACCAAGACTGTTACAGCTCTGGAAGTAGCAGTCTCTGAAAAGCTGCAGCAACCAACCGCCGTGGCGAAGTGGTCAGCGTCGCGTACTCCCGGCTGGAAGGTCGTGGGTTCGATTCCCATCAGAGCCATTTATTTGTGGGATTTTTTTTCAGCTTTTCGGTTCCTACACACAGTTGAGTTTGTTATGGGCTCAGTCGAGAAGACTTGGACCACACAGTCGAGGTTCATCCACTTAAATGGATGAGTCTCCGACAGTGCTGCTCAAATTTCCTGACCAACACTGAAGGTGTCTGAATCTCTCATCCCTGGATGACGCTGGGATACCATATGAAAGGAAGCGTAGAGTACAACGCTGTCATGCAGTTTGAGACATGAATGGCAATCCGTAATATCATCCTCATCCTCATCGATCTGTAAAAGTCATATCACGTGGCCATTCACGCCCCTTCCTCACGATGACCTCAGCTTTGATGTCCTCTCCACGTCTACGGCCTTGGTTTGATTCTATCGGGGCCAACGGTATCAACACATTCACAGGGACTGTCGTTGGACGGACGTGGTAGGGCCCTCAAGAGGAACACCTCAACCACGCCGGCTCCGCGACTAAGCAATTATTGTCGTCAGTAGGGGGATTAGTAGGTGGTGTCCTGCGTGTGTAGGATCAGAACAGGCGCCAGTGAACACCACCGCAGTGACTCGGCAGCAGTGCAGTGTCTCCTCCGGTGGGTTGCCACATGGTGACTTGACATCGACTGCTCTTTGTGGATTGCCGGCGTCGGGGCTGTGGCGGGCCCGGCCGGGCCGTTGACAAGTCGGAATGAGCGGCGTGGGTGCAGTGCCGCTGAGGGGTACAGAAGATGGGACAGCAAAAGGAAATAAAGGAAAAAAAAAGGCTGCAGCAAGGTCACTATCATGATGATGGCATGGCCAGTGGTCTTCATGCCCCCCCCCCCCTCTCCTACCCCACTTCCTTCTCCACCACACCCGTCTCCTGCCTTCCAAACCACACCCCGTCTCCTGCCTTCCAAACACACCCCGTCTCCTGCCTTCCAAACCACACCCCGTCTCCTGCCTTCCAAACCACACCCCGTCTCCTGCCTTCCAAACCACACCCCGTCTCCTGCCTTCCAAACCACACCAGCTTGTCTCCTCCCATCCGACACCGGACCTACCTGCAGTTGTACCCACGGCCACTTCATAGGTGGCGATGCCACTCTCATGGTCAGTGCCCAGCCAGGTGGCCTTGATGCCAGACTGGTCATTTTGCAGAACGTAGCCGTTAATCAGCACCTCCTCCTCGCTCGATAACACACCGACGTAGACATAGTCCATCTGGGGAAGCACAACAATCAAGGCTGGTGAGCCGTTTCCCTTTACTTTATTTTGTTTTGTTTCTGTCAGAAGTGGACAGGCTACACTTAAAAAATCATCATTATAATACCGGGCATTCGCATATCGTCTAACGCCTTACAAAACACAACTGTACACAGTCATAACACAGTGACAACAACAGAAACACAATGAGCTGAAGTTCCGCAACCGCTACTGTCCTCCATCACCCACACCCCTCCCCTCTCTCTACCCACCGCCTTCACCATCACTATCAGGCCTCTCCCACCTGCCTCTCCCACCCACCTAGACATACACAACATCCCAGCATTGTACCAAAGCAGTCATCTTTATTTCAGATTATCAGACAAACATGCACGCACACGCGCCCGCAGACACACACACACACACACACACACACACACACACACACACACACACAGCTGGAAGAAACTCACAGAGGGCGGTGTGTGGTCGAAAATGACCCAATGAGTATCAACACACACACACACACACACACACACACACACACACACACACACACACATATATATATATACACACACAAACACACACGCACAAACACACATACACAAGAGAGAGAGAGAGAGAGAGAGAGAGAGAGAGAGAGAGAGAGAGAGAGAGAGAGAGACTGACAGTGGCGGTATGAGGTCCAGAATGACCCCATCAGTATCATTGGTCACACACACACACACACACACACACACCACACACACACACACACACACACAGAGAGAGAAGAGACTCACAGAGGGCGGTGTTGGGTCAATAATGACCCCATCAGTATCATAGGTGGCCACGGAGCCTGCCTGGTTGACGGCGGCCACTCTCATGGAATATTTCAGGCCAGGGATCAAACTCAGACCCGACACCGTGATGCTAGTGCGCGCGCCGGACGGCAGACTCACCCAGGCGTGTCGGGGCGCTGTGACACAGGGGTCAAAATGGGGTCACTAGGCTAGATGCGTGCATCTTTCTCATCTGTTGGGCACACTGCAACTGTTCCTTTCTATACAAACTGGAATGTGAATCATTTTTGTTTTCTTACCAATATGGCCATAGTGTCACGTCTATATGCGACATTGTTTTAAATTGGGTCGTTTAGGTCCATACATTTAAAAAATGAAGCTTACATATGTATTACACGCTCTTTATCTTTAGGGTTATGTACGACTTTCAATTGCGCGCATTTTCATTCAAATTCTTCCAGGAATACAAACTCAGTTTTTAACTCTGATTTGTATACGTTTTCTCTCTTTCTCTCGTTAGTTTCTATCCGGCGCACACTTAAAATACACAAGACAGGCAGAAATGACAAACAAAAATATGGACCCTGGTCTATATTTTCCCAGTTCTGCGTCCCCTGGTCTATTTTCCCTCAAGGTCTATCTCCCCTATGGCTGGGCAGGCGCGAGGGCATTGAGCAGAGTGGAGGAAACAGACCTCCAAGGAATACAGACCTGCATAGACACAGACCCACGTGGAACCTAGACCTGAGCTAATATAGTGCAGGTTGGAAGAATAGAGATCTGACACATTAGATGTGCAAGGCAGGAAGTGGTCATGGTTCTGGGGACAGACAGACATAGGGGCACCACAGAGCTCAGCGACACTGACAGACAGACACAGGGGCAACACAGAGCTTAGTGAGACTGGCAGACAGACACAGGGGCAACACACAACCCTGTGACACTGACAGACAGACATAGGGGCAACACAGAGCTCAGTGACTCTGACAGACAGACACAGGGGCAACACAGAGCTCAGTGACACTGACAGAGAGACACAGGGGCAACACAGAGCTCTGTGACACTGACAGACAGACACAGGGGCAACACAGAGCTCAGTGACATTGACAGACAGACGTAGAGGCAACACAGAGCTCAGTGACACTGACAGACAGACATAGAGGCAATACAGAGCTCTGTGACACTGACATACAGACACAGGGGCAACACAGAGCTCAGTGACACTGACAGACAGACATAGAGGCAATACAAAGCTCTGTGACACTGACAGAGAGACACAGGGGCAACACAGAGCTCTGTGACACTGATAGACAGACATAGGAGCAACACAGAGCTCTGTGACACTGACAGACAGACACAGGGGCAACACAGAGCTCTGTGACACTGACATACAGACACAGGAGCAACACAGAGCTCAGTGACATTGACAGACAGACATAGGGGCAACACGGAGCTCAGTGACACTGACAGACAGACACAGGGGCAACACAGAGCTAAGTGACACTGACAGACAGACATAGGGGCAACACAGAGCTCTGTGACACTGAGAGACAGACATAGGGGCAACACAGAACCCTGTGACACTGAGAGACAGACATAGGGGCAACACAGAGCTCAGTGACATGGACCCAGTAGAAAAGAGATCTGATGCAATCGAGACTTCGAGGAAGAGATTCTGACCCAGAAGAAAAGAGATCTGATGGAATAGAGACTTCGAGGAAGAGATACTGACCCAGGAGAAAGTGAAGTGATAGAATAGATATTTCGAGGAAGAGATACTGACCAGGAGAAAAGAGATCTGGTGGAATAGAGACTTCGAGGAAGAGATACTGACCCCGGATTAAAGAGATCTGATAGAATAGAGATTTCGACGAAGAGATACTGACCCAGTAGAAAAGAGATCTGGTGGAATAGAGACTTCGAGGAAGAGATACTGACCTAGGAGAAAAGAGATCTGATGGAATAGAGACTTCAAGGAAGAGATACTGACCTTGGAAAAAAGGAATCTGATGGAATAGAGACTTCGAGGAAGAGACACTGACCCAGGAGAAAAGAGATCTGATGGAATAGAGACTTCGGGGGAGAGACACAGACCCAGGAAGGGCAGAGGGTTTGGGCAGGGGACTATGGCCGGGTGGTGTGGGGAAGGCGGTGGAGCACAGATCTTGTGACACAGAGTTTTTTTTTTTTAAAGCATGGTCTAACTGGCCTCATCCTCTGCGACGTCCTGACCTAACAGACAGTCAGACAGACTGATATGCAGACAGACGGATCTACCTAGCAGACAGACAGACTGGTATGCAGAGAAACGGATCTACCTGGCAGACAGACAGACTGGTATGCAGACAGACGGATCTACCCACCGGGTACAATCTGGGTGCGGCTTCCATGAATGGTCTGATAGATCTGATACTTGTAGTGGTCCACCCCCGATTCTTCATCCTCAAACTCGAAAGTGGACGACAGCTGGGTCACGTCTTTCTGAAATGGCCCAATACACAACACAACTCGTCAATGCCTTCACATGGTAGTCAATGGATGAGTAAGTATGTGAAGAAACAAATGAATGAATGTTTATATAAATTGATACAGTAAAATAGACAACCACTCAACACTTTTTTCACTTCAGTACCATGTGCTTGAAAAACGAAATCCATCTCCATACCAGAGAAACCCAATCAACATCGATGGCTGCATATTACCTAACCACCCAAATAACTAGTTTCCCAGAATCATCAACTTGAAAACCCACATAGGTAGCGCCCAGTGCATGCTACAGAGAGATGAGATCAGGAGGGGGTCGTAGCCACAATTACTGAGTTCTCCTCCACACAAAGCAAGCCAGTTCCTACCCATTCTCCAGCATGAACGACCTGAAAATAGTCTATTCTCTGTACCCCCAACAAGCAAGAAGACAATGGCAGCAGTCCCTGGTCCATGTACTGTCCACCTCCCAGATCACCAGTTGTCTCCTACTCTGCGACTCATGCCAATCTGTGCGTGTGTATTGTCTACACCACCGACCAGAAAAATGGATATTCTCCCACCCCTAGAAACCAGGAAACCTACATGGGCCCAGTCCACCCTCTCCACTCACTAACCTGAAAATCCATACCCACTCACTCCCTTCATCCACTTAGTTTGAAAATCGGTACTCATTACCCCTCTCCTTCGCCCAACCAGCCTACACATCAATGCCACTCCTACCCACCCTTCGGTTCTATCTAGAAAATACTCACCCACCACTACCCATCTGAAAACAGTCGGTATCACCAGCGCCCTCTCCGTACTACAGCAAAGTCTGAAGTGGTCATGTTCACATGAAAGCGTCATCACTTCTCTCCCCACTCACTCCTTACCCCACCAATCAACAACCCGAAAAGTCACAGCAGTTTCAACTCCGTCCTGCTGCGAGACAAGGTCAGGAGGGGTCACGCCCACGTGAAAGCACCGCTCCCTAACCCACCAATCAACAGCATGAAATTCGACTTCCCTTTCTAACCCACCAATCAACAACCTGAAAATCGACCCCCCTTCTTAACCCTCTAATCAACAACATGAAAATTGACTTCCCTTCCTAACCCTCTAATCAACAACATGAAAAGCGACCTCCGCAGTTCCTCCAGTCCGTCACCCAGCGATAGATCAGGAAGGATCATATTCATATGGAAGCATCATGGAAGGATCATATTCATATGGAAGCATCAATTAAGGATCATGTTCATATGAAAGCATCAAGGAAGGATCACGTTCACATGACATCAATGAAGGATCATGTTCATATGAAAGCATCAAGGAAGGACCATGTTCATATGAAAGCATCAAGGAAGGACCATGTTCATATGAAAGCATCAAGGAATGACCATGTTCATATGAAAGCATCAAAGAAGGATAATGTCCACGTGAAAGCATCAAGGAAGGATCTTGTCCACGTGAAAACATCACGGAAGGATCATGTCCACGTGAGAGCATCAAGGAAGGATCATGTCCACGTGAGAGCATCAAGGAAGGATCATGTCCACGTGAAAGCATCAAGGAAGGATCGTGTCCACGTGAAAGCATTAAGGAAGGATCATGTTCATATGAAAGCATCAAGGAAGGATCATGTCCACGTGAAAGCATTAAGGAAGGATCATGTTCATATGAAAGCATCAAGGAAGGATCATGTCCACGTGAAAGCATTAAGGAAGGATCATGTTCATATGAAAGCATCAAGGAAGGATCATGTCCACGTGAAAGCATTAAGGAAGGATCATGTTCATATGAAAGTATCAAGGAAGGATCATGTCCACGTGAAAGCATCAAGGAAGGATCATGTTCACGTAAAAGCATCAAGGAAAGATCATGTGCACGTGAAAGCATCAAGGAAGGATCGTGTCCACGTGAAAGCATCAAGGAAGGATCGTGTCCACGTGAAAGCATCAAGGAAGGATCATGTCCACGTGAAAGCATCAAGGAAGGATCATGTTCACGTGAAAGCATCACTCACCACACTCCTCACTCTACCAGGCACCAACCTGGAAATCGATGTCCGCGGCGCCCAGCCCGTCCCACAGAGAGATCCGGTCAGGAGGGGTCAGGTCCACGATGAAGGAGTCTGTCTCCACGGTGGCCGTGTTCAGGGCCCCGTTGGTGGCCTTGACCGCCGTCCTGATGACGTCACAGTGGTAGAGGGGGAAGTCGTGGCTCTCATAGGTGGTGCTCATGCCCACACTGTCCCAGCTGCCGACCACCTGGAAACTGGAGCTGAGGTTGCTGCAATCCACAGGACAAAAGGAAAATAAATCTGAGAGGCCGAAGACGTAGTAGTGGCAAAAGCGTAACTATTATATTATTATTATTATTATCTATCTCATCTCATCATCATCATCCATCTCATCATCATCATCATCATCTCATATTATTATTATTATTATTTATTATTATTATTATTACCATCATCGTCATCATCATCATCATCATCATCATTATTATTATTATTATTATTATTATTACCATCATCATCATCATTGTTATTATTATATTACTATTATTATTATTATTATCATTATTATATCATTCTTATTATCATCATTATCATTATCATATAACGCCTGTTCTCGTTCAGAGACCACGCTTTGGTCGCTTTTAAAATTGACGTTTACAGTTATACAGGGAACAGACGACTGAAGGGCTGCCTGCCGGCGCTAATTATTCCTTTCTCCCGTCAATTAGTTGTCCTGGTCGCTCACACTTTCGTTCATTCCTTCCATTTTTCGAAGGAATGTATGCTATGAGCGTACGTATCACCCACACCAACGGCCAAACTGGTCCTCTCTTCCGAAAACTCTTACGTGTGCGTTCACACACAAAACCTTGGTTTACAGTCTCATTCGAAGGACTTTTAGGGAAATGGAGTTAGAATCAATGTTCACTTGGACGGAAAAATCCTCCTGTACCGAAACGGCCCGGCGGAGTTCTAACCCGCAACCCCAGGTACTATCAAAGCCGATGTTGACTACAACAGCAGAAGCAGCAGCATCAGTAAAAGCAGCAGCAGCAACAACAGCAGCAGCAACGATGTTGGCAGTAGTAGTAGTAGTAGTAGTAGTAGTAGTAGTAGTAGTAGTAGTTGTTGTTGTTGTTGTTGTTGTTGTTGTGGCAGCAGTAGTAGCAGTAGTAATAGCAGTAGCAGTAGTAGTATGTAGTAGTAGAGGAGGAGGAGGAGCAGCAGCAGCAGCAGCAGCAGCAACGGTAGTTACAGCACTAGTAGCAGCAGTAGGTTCTGGAACAGTAACAGGAGTATAAATAATCGAAATGGTAGCGGCAAAAGTAACAACAGAATAAATCATAATAGCAGCAGGATCAGCAGCAGTAACAGTAGCAACAGCAGCAGCACCCATAGCGGCATTACTAGAACAGATGGTAGTAGTAATAGCAGCAGTAGTGCTAACACCAGCATCCAATAGTCACAGCAGCAGCAGTAACAGTAGTAAAAGTTACAGCACAGCGACAACAGAAGTAATAACAGCAATAGCAGTAGTAGACGACTGATAGCAGAAGCAGCACTAGTAGTAATAAAAGCAATAGTAGTGTAGTAGTAGTAGTAGTAGTAGCAGCAGCAGCAGCAGTAGTAGTAGCAGCAGCAGCAGAAGCAGCAGCAGGAGAAGGAGTAATATAACAGCAGCAGAAGCAGAGGTAACAGCAGTAGCTGCAGTAGAAGCAGTATCAGGAGGAGTGACAGCAGCAGCAGAAGCAGAAGTAGTATTAGTAACAGCAGCAGCAGCAGCAACAGTAACTGTTGCAGACAGCAGCGCTAGCAGCAATAGAAGTAGCAGCAAAAGAAGCAATTACAGTAGCATTAGCAGCAGCAGTAGTAGTAGTCGCGACAACAGCAGGAGTAGAAACAACATCGATAGTAGCAACTGCAGCAGAAGTTATAGAACTAATGAAAACAGCAATAGCAATAATAGAAACAACAGCAGCAGCAGTAGCAATGGCAACAGAACTAGTGTAGTTGTAACGTTAATGGCACTAGCAGTAGCATAGCAACAGTAGTAATAATAACAACAACAGCGGTAGTAAGTAGAAACAGTGGTAACAGTAGTAGTAACGAGAGCAGCAGTGACAGTAATTGCAGTTCCGGCCGCCGCAGCAGCAGCAACAGCAGCTGCAGTAGTACTAACAACGATGGCAGCTATTTGAAGTAACAACAGCAGCAGCAGTAGTACTAACAACAGCAGAAGCAGCAGCAGTGGCAGTAGTACTAGCAACAGCAGAAGCAGCAGTAGTTGCCGTCAAACTTACACTTGTAGGACAGAAAACAGCAGGAAAGGTGGGCGGCACAAAGAGAACCGAACAGGCAAAAAAAACAAAAAACAAACACACAGTAAAAAAAAAAGAACACACACATACACACACCACACACAACAGAGCAAACACACAGTACAACACAACACACCACAACAGAGCAAACACACCACAGTACAGCACACCACACCACAACAGAGCAACACCAGTACAACACAACACACACACAAGCAACTACCACAGTACAGCACACCACACCACAACAGAGCAAACACACAGTACACACACACACCACAACAGAGCAAACACACCACAGTACAGCACACCACACCACAACAGAGCAAACACACACAGTACAACACGACACATCACAACAGAGCAAACACACACATACACACCACATACACAGACCAGATTCTGACTCACGAGGCTCTCTCCACTTGCACGTCGTACTGAATGACCGCGGATTCCGGATCACGGAAGTTCCGCCACTGGCTGCCACAGTGGTCTGTGCACTGAGAAGGTCATGTCCTGGAACCCTTCGCGCATGCCGTCCACGACTTGACCCGTCTCTGGCGCCGTCAGGTCCACCAGAACTGCAACAGTCAGACAAGTGTTACACAAAATCTGCTGCGTTTCACTCAAGATTCATCCGCCTTGCATTATCTTGGAATTCCTCTCTTCTCTCTCTCTCTCTTCTCTCTCTCTCTCTCTCTCTCTCTCTCTCTCTCTCTCTCTCTCATGCTTGATGCTCTGGTTTCTCAGGGGCGTTGACCACCAGAAGTGAGACAGTTAATGTTAGGATG
>CM065718.1:17089386-17116886 GCA_033310375.1 Conus canariensis
ATGATGACCAATGCGGGTGATAGGGATGACCGATGAAATTTGAATTTGATCTGAGATACTTTGCTCCCCTTCCAAGCAAGAGCGTGAAATACAGACACTTCCAGTGTTGGTAATGAAATTTGAACACTATCAAAGACGCTCGAATTAGGGGGAATTAAACTTGACAGTATGGTTCTGATTTTTTTTCTGAACACCTAGCAAATCCAAACACTCTGAGGGGCTTCGATGATGTTATGTTCAGATGAAATGGTGTTGATGACCTCAAATGTTTATCATCTGATTTTTTTTTCTTTTATCAACCGGGAGTGTCAGGAACGGGTGGGATGAGGTCAATGATGGTGCGTTCAGAAGATATGGTGTTGATGAACTCAAATGTTTATCATCTGATTTTTTCTTATTAACAGGGCGTACCTGGAAGTGGTGGGGTGAGGTCGATGATGGTGCCTTCAGACGAGATGGTATTGATGAACTCCAGGTCGTTCTCCATGAAGAGATTGAGGAAGTAGAGCTCATTGTGTACCATGGGTATGTCCAGTCTGAACTCTGTGGCCATCCCCACACCAATACGCTCGTAGTGCAGATAGTTGGTGGCCTGAGGAGAGACAGAAGGTCATGTTCAACATCTCCATCTTCATTGTCGTTCGCGTTACAGTGTCACAGCTGATATTTCGAAGCAGTTTCTCGCCCGTTCAGAAGCTAGAAATCGTAACCATCATTGTCATTTTTATCCTCCTCATCATTAGTATCAGAATGTTCCTCACTGGCATCTCTGTTACAATATTCATTCATTCATTCCTTCCTTCCTTCATTCATTCATTTCCCTCTTCATTGTTCGCTTCCTTTCCTTCTTTCATTTTTTTTTTTCCCAACCTTGGAAGGTGGTTATTTCTTACTTTTATTTGCTTGCTATGCTTAAATGTTTTACTCTTTTCAGTTGTTGTATGTGTCTTTTTCTGTTTTCTATCTGTCCTAGTCTATTTTCTCTTTTATCTATTTTTTTCCTCCCTTTTCGTCATTAACTATATTTTTTCTTCCTTCATCTTCATCTTGAGGTTCACCGTGATGAAAGGACAGCTCCCGTGTTCCACCAAATACCATGTTACACAAATCTGCACGTGTATATTCTATATATTACGCATACTATGCAGCACACTACAACATATTGCACAAAACTCCTCGGTATCACTTTTGAAGCAACGTGGCTGATCCAGTCTTAAGCAAGAATACAATGCACGCGCTAAAGAAACCAAACTAAGCGATTCGACTCACTGCCACACAGATCAATGCAGTCCTTACCCACATCACACCACACAACACCTCGTACTACTATATCACAGCAAACTACCCTTGTCTCATTCTACCCATTCTCGCCTCACCTCTCCCACCCCCTCCTGAACAACCATCTCACCAGAGGCACAGAAGGTTCGAAGCTTGACAGGGCTCTTCAACGTTTTGCGAAAGGTTTTACTGATGACATCGAAACTTGTGCACTCCAATAGTTGGTATCCACCCCTTCCTAACACAACATCTACCCACAGTAACCCGCACAACACCCCTACAGACCGTGACAGCTCGCGGTATCTACCCACACTAGCTCGCACAACACCCCTACAGACCGTGACAGCTCGCAGTATCTACCCACACTAACCCGCACAACCGCATCTACCCATACTAACCCGCACAACACCCCTACAGACCGTGACAGCTCGCAGTATCTACCCACACTAACCCGCGCAACACCATCTACCCACACTAACCCGCGCAACACCATCTACCCATACTAACCCGCACAACACCATCTACCCACATTAAGCCGCACAACACCATCCACCCACACTAACCCGCACAGCACCATATACCCATACTAACCTGCCCAACACCCCTACAGACAACACCCCTAGAGACAACACCCCTATAGACAACACCCCTACAGACCGTGACAGCTCGCGGTGTCTGCTGCCTTGGAATTCACGCTCACCCCATCACTCAAATATCCACCTTTTATTTTCCGTTTTTTATATCATATTATTTGTTACAATACATCAGAGCTACAACCATGTAATTCTATACATACATGTAGTTCAGAGATAGACGGCTGTGGCTGTGATGTTAGTCTGTCTCGGCTGTCCAATTCACCTCACGTTAACCTGAATATCCCTCCGCACTTTACGTGGTACACTCACCACAGACACGAAGTGGTCATGTCCCTCGATGGCCTGCAGTAGCTCGCAGTGTCCTTGGCTGTGGAAGTTGAAGCTCATGCACTTGTGGCTGGGCAGAGACATGCACATCTTGGCGCAGTCGTACACGAAGAGAGCCTGGGTGTCCCGAGTCACCAGGGACCTGGGCACTGCCAGACGGCCCTCCTTGAAGTCCGTGAAGTGGTCCTCCAAGGCAACGTGACCCACTGGATCGTTGGCGGCTGGAAGCAATCGTTGGCTGATTGAATCAATCATCGTTCTGTTGGCTGACTGGGTGATTTGACTGCTTGCTTCACTGATCGCTCTTGGTAAGGTAATTGAAGTTTTGATCCGCGTATTAACAGAATGGATTGGAGTTTTATAGATACACCATGTTTGTGTATTGGTCGGTTTGGCTTAGTGTTTTATTGATATATTGATACATGCTGGTCCCTATGCTGATCAGTACATTGCGATCTATTGTTTAGTGTTTTATTGAGCTGACACTTTTTTGGTATACGTCTTAAAGTATTGACAGATTGGTTGGCATTTTGATTGATATGCTAACAGATATTAGTTAAGTGTTTACTGATATGCTGGCAGATTTTGTTTGGTGATTTGAAAGACACAGTGAGGGCGTCTGCTTCATGTTATCACTGATTTACTGACATCTGGGTGGTGTTTTAAGTTATATACTATGGCTAGATCTTGGCCGACGTGTTGTTGTGGTTGATAAACTGATTGATTGATTTTGAATGTTGCCTGTTTTTCAGTATGACTGACTGATTTTGGCTCGTTAGTTTAGGCAGCTTTTGTGTCACTGAAAGCCAGACTTACCTATCCATCGACTGAAGCCTTATCAGAGTTGTAAAAGACGCAGAAAATCCAAGCCCGCGCGAGATTTAAACCAAAGACCAGGGACTTTCCGCTATCTGACCTGGATCAATGTCCACAGAACACTGCACAAGCATTTGAATGCTGGTCAAAGTCTGGATGTCCATCCTCTGAATGAGGCCATACACAGAAATCCCGTGTGCATACATTTTGTGCACGTAAAAGACCCTATGGCGACAAATCAGTTATACCTGGTTGATTTACATCGAAAAACCCACACCAGTTAAAATGTCATACAAATTAATGTGACAACCGATAATACCTACCCCCTGTAATCCTAACGACGATAGAGTGCAGCGGTTGTTTGATGTTGTTGGTCTATCATCAATGTATATGTTATCAATATTCAGTTAAAAAGGTAAGTAAAAAAAAAAAAACTCTCTTAAACAGCTGCTGAATGTGAAGTTTTAGCCGAATCAATAAACACAAAAAGGAAAACAGTTGGGAACAGTTGTAACGAACCTGGGGTTACAGTCTAAATCGGAGGTCCTTTGACAACGTTCGCCGGGGAGGAGGGTAGTAGGCAGGGAAAGAATAGAGGGGGAGAACATTTCGATCGTTTACGAAGTTCATTTTAAGAATTATGTACGCGGAGTTTGCTGTTGGATAGTTTCGCACTTAAATTAGACCATTGTCTTTTGTCCTAGAAACTGGTGTATTTGGGAAACTTGTTATCATTTCCAGCCGTGTCTTTACTAACCTGTTTCTTCATTAACAGTTGACGGCTTTTTGTCTGAAAGTCATTTGTATTCAAAGGCAGCATTATATTAACTACTAGAAAATACCCATTTTGAAACTGTCAGCATTGATTGTGAAAGTGGAAACAGAAAGAAGCAGTTGGCATAACAATAGCGTGTCCACGCTCAGTTTCATTAAGTGTACTTTGGGGTAATGTGGTATATTAAATCTATTCTATTTTCAGTAACAATTATGCACAGAACACATCGAAAGTGTATGGAGTCACAAGTCTGGAAACAATTCCCAGAAATGAAGATGCATATTGACAAGACATGAAAACTTTAAACTTAAGCCAAGCTAATCACAGCGATAAAATGTGGTGACATTTTGCACTGTATACACACAGACAAGAAAAAACAAGCATACGACAAAACAATGACAACATTGTACCGTCGTATGTGTCAGTCCCTTGGTCAGCCAACTGGACAGGCTCCCACGCCCTGACCCCTCCTGCATACACGCCCTTGCCCAGCCCCACGCCCAGGTCGATGGTGGTGAGGGGGGAGTCTTCGTACACCACCAGTTTGCCGTGCAGCACGTGCCGGTTGCTGCTGGAGCTGAACTCCGCCTCCAGGCGCCCCGTGGGCAGAGTGTCGTCATAGGTGCCTATGGAGCACGTCACTTCCGTGCTGTCCCCGCCGCTGTTGGTGCCCTTCACCGTGAAGTAGACGGGCTGCGCTGAGGCTTGCAGACGCTGGCGGGAAAGAATGGAGACTGCTGGTAAACAACGCCTGCTTTGCGCTGAAGAGATCAAGCTAAGTGACAAACTCGTTCATTTTCATCGTCCTATTTGTTTGTGTCTTGCCTGAAGAAGACCTAAGAGGTCGAAAGGCGTCGTGTTTTGTCTTGTAATTCGTTTGTCCACGTTTCTCTTGGCGGTTCCCTAACATTTATTCAAGACTTGTTTAGTGGTAGTCAAACTCTCGACAAGGTGATGTGTTTGTGTTATTTCCATTTTGGTAATGATATTGACGATGACATTTTTCATGTTGACAATGCTGTGTTGACATTTGTAGATTGTTTTGATGCTGATGCATCAATGACGTCAAAATCTACTTTTTTCCCCCTCTTCCTGCTGAGTCCATAGCGATGATCGTGATGATGATACTCACGATGACATTGCTCTGCTAAATGTTTAAACCAATGCAATAGCATTTAACTTTCTCACCATTCACTCATAGCAGTTGTCTTCTCCCTTTCTCATTCAACTAGCTGCTGTGGCGGGGTATTTAGCGTGGCGGACTCCTATATGAGAGGTCGTGAATTCGATTCCCACAACAGCCATTTATTTGTGGGATTTTTCTGCCCTGACCGGCTCTTATCTGGAGATGAGTTTGCTCTAGATTCAACTGTGAAGAATGGGACCACGCATCGGTTTCATCCACTTTATATATGCGTCTCTGACAGAGTTGCTCAAACTTCTTGGCCAACACTGCAGGTGTCTGTATCTCTCAGCTCCGGCTGAAGCCGTGGTATGTTATTAAAATAAGCGTACAATACAACCCTGTCATGCGGTCCCAGACCAGAATGGAGATCCGCAGCATCACCATCCTCATCTTCTTCGATCAGCAGGCTCTGTGGCCCTTCATGCCCTGCTCTCATCCCTATGTTTTGATTTCCTCTTCATGTCTATGTCCTTAGCGAAGTTCTGTCGGGGCCATCAATGTTGGCAATTTGAGGAGGTCTGTCATTGGACGGACGTGGTGGCGCCTTACGGAAGGACAGTTCACTCACGCAGGCTCCGCGATTAAGCAGGTATTGTCGTCAGCAGAGGGCTTCGTAGGTGGTGTCCTGCGTATCTTGGATCGGAACAGACACCACTGAACACTCAAGACGTAGCCCGGTGCAGCGTTTCCTATGGTGGGGTGCTTTATGACGACTCGACATGGACTGCTCTCTGTAGATTGCCGCTGACGGGGCTGTGGTGGGACAAGCCTGGCTGTGGCTGTGGACGGGGAGCCGCAATGAGCGGCGTGAGTGCAGTGGCACTGGAGTGGTGTGGAGGATGAACAGCAAACACAAACTACGACACAACCATGCCATTATTCAATTCTAAAACACAAACTACGACACAACCATGCCATTATTCAATTCTAAAACACAAACTACGACACAACCATGCCATTATTCAATTCTAAAACACAAACTACGACACAACCATGCCATTATTCAATTCTAAAACACAAACTACGACACAACCATGCCATTATTCAATTCTAAAACACAAACTACGACAAAACCATGTCATTATTCAATTCTAAAACACAAACTACGACAAAACCATGTCATTATTCAATTAGATGAACAGCAAACACAAACTACTACAAAACCATGTCATTATTCAATTCTAAAACACAAATTACGACAAAAACATGTCATTATTCAATTCTTATTCTTTGGAAGGATTTAAGGTTCACTGCGTATGCTTCGAAGAGAACATGAACAAAATATGGACAGAACAACAATGAACGGCGTTTGTCATTACAGTGGAGTTCTGTCTGTCATTACAATGGAATTGCATTTATCGTCACGCTGAAATATATTCATACAATGAAACTGTCTTTGTCATTACAATGGAATCGCGTTTCTCATTACAATGGAATCGCGTTTGTCATTACAATGGAATTGCGTTTGTCATTACAATGGAATCGCGTTTCTCATTACAATGGAATTGCGTTTGTCATTACAATGAAACTGTCTTTGTCATTACAATGGAATCGCGTTTCTCATTACAATGGAATCGCGTTTGTCATTACAATGGAATTGCGTTTGTCATTACAATGGAATCGCGTTTCTCATTACAATGGAATTGCGTTTGTCATTACAATGAAACTGTCTTTGTCATTACAATGGAATTGCGTTTGTCATTACAATGGAATTGCGTTTGTCATTACAATGGAATCGCGTTTGTCATTACAATGGAATTGCGTTGTCATACAATGGATCGCGTTTGTCATTACAATGGAATCGCGTTTGTCATTACAATGGAATTGCGTTTGTCATTACAATGGAATCGCGTTTGTCATTACAATGGAATCGCGTTTGTCATTACAATGGAATCGCGTTTGTCATTACAATGGAATCGCGTTTGTCATTACAATGGAATTGCGTTTGTCATTACAATAGAATTGCGTTTGTCATTACAATGGAATCGCGTTTGTCATTACAATGGAATCGCGTTTGTCATTACAATGGAATTGTGTTTGTCATTACAATGGAATTGCCTTTGTCATTGTAATGGATTGCGGATGTCGTTACAATGGGGCTGCGTGTGTCGTTGTACTGAAATAGATTCATGCAACCAGACTGACGGGTATTCACCTACATTCCCATTCCAAACGAAAGGTTTCAAATTCCACACCGGAACAAGCCGATTGAGGGTGACAAACGGAACCCCGACCATTTCTTTTACCTCACGGATGATGATGGTGGTGCCGCCCATATCGGAGACCAGTAGGTCCTGCAAGCCTGGCTTGGTGCCGGCGTAGACCGTGAGCTGAGGCTGACTTTTGTCGTCTGTGGCCGTCACCCCGATCTCAATGGAGGGCTCCATGTAATCCAGTCCTGGCAACTGCCGTACAAAGCACGTGTGGGTACCCTGAGAACGGCGTCGTCGACCTGCCGCAGGCTGCAAGAACATTGGCACCAAATCAATAGACATTGTCAACAAATCAATGGATATTGTCAACAAATCAATGGACATTGTCACCAAATCAACGGACATTATCACCAAGTCAATAGATATTGTCAACAAATCAGTGGACAGCGTGGCCAAATCAATGGACAATGTCACCAAATCAATGGACATTGTCACAAAATCAATTAACATTGTCCCCAAATCAATGAACATTGTCACCAAAAATAGACATTGTCAACAATTTCAACGGACAATGTCACCATCAAATGAATGGACATTGTTACCAAATCAATGGACATTGTCACCGTCAAATGAATGGACATTGCCACCAAATCAATTAACGTCATCCCCAAATTAATCAACATTGTCACCACATCAATGGACATCGTCACCACATCAGTGGACATTGTCTCCAAATCAGTGGACAGTGTCATCAAATCAACGGACATTGTCATAAAATCATGAATATCGCCACCAAATCATGGACGTTGTCGCCAAATTAATAAACACTGTCATCACATCAATAGACATTGTCACCAAATCAATGGACATCGTCACAAAATCAAAGGACATCGTCACGAAATCAATGGACATTGTCAACAGATCAATGGACAACGTCACCAAATCAATGAACATTGTCACCAAATCAATGGGCATTGTCATAAATCAATGGGCATTGTCATAAATCAATGGACATTGTCACCAAATCAATGGACATTGTCATAAATCAATGGACATTGTCACCAAATCAATGGACATTGTCATAAATCAATGGACATTGTCACCAAATCAATGGACAATGTCACCAAACCAATGGAAATTCTACATTTATACTTGAGAGGTGTGGACATGAACAGTGTACTCCAGCAGAGAAGGTTGGAGCACGTCAGCGTTTTTTCCGCCGTCAGTGTTCAATGTTAACGTTGTTACCACGCAGCTGTCCACACAGCGGCCATTTAGGTTCTGGCATTGAAGATAATCTCACAATCTTAGAAGAGGGACTTTCTGGTTCTGTCAGATTCACTGTCAGCGTTGGAGGCCATAGCTGGCCGCAACCTTCAGCACCCAGAACTTTTACACTTTTTTGAACTTTTGACCAAGTTGAAAGCGGATGGTTACAACATTATTTTGGCTTGGATTCTTGGTCATGTTGGCATTGGAGGGAACGAAATGGTTGATCGTTTAGCCAAGAATGCCACAAGAGAGAAACTGTCCAACATATATATCCCCTGCTCAGATCTGAAACCCAAAATTAACGATTATGTGAGAGACCTCTGGCAGGAGGATTGGAATACACAGACGGATAACAAACTCTTTCAGATCCGTCCAAACCTTAAGGAGTTCCTCCCATCTGCGTCTGGTGGTCGTAAAGAAGAAACAGTTCTGTGCCGGCTGCACACCGGCCATTCGTATTTTACCCATTCGTACCTTTTAAAGAGTGAAGAAGCTCCGTGGTGCATTCCATGTCATGTGCCACTCACAATGAAACATATTCTTTTAGAGTGTTGGGACTTGCATGATGTGAGACACAAACATTTTACGGCAGATTCCATGAAAACCTTGTTCAGAGATGTCCCACCTGATGCCATCTTTGAGTTCTTGAAAGAGATTAACATTTTTCATCAGATCTGAGTTTTTACAGTGGGAAGATTTTTAACAAACTTTCGGATGGTTTTTCGATGTATTTTAAAGAATTGTGTGAATGAATGACTTGTGAGTTGATTTTAACGTGGTGACAGCCCTGATGTGGCCCTTTGCGGTCGGCTGGGCTATAAGTAACATTATCTTATCTTATCTAGCACCCAGAGAAAAAAGGCCTGTGACTGTTATTACCGCGCAGCTGTCCACTCAGCGGCCATTTAGGACCCAGAGAAAAAAGGCCTGTGACTGTTATTACCGTGCAGCTGTCCACACAGCGGCCATTTAGGACCCAGAGAAAAAAGGCCCGTGACTGTTATTACCGCGCAGCTGTCCACAGCGGCCATTTAGGACCAGAGAAAAAAGGCCTGTGATGTTATTACCGTGCAGCTGTCCACTCAGCGGCCATTAGGACCCAGAGAAAAAAGGCCCGTGACTGTTATTACCGTGCAGCTGTCCACACAGCGGCCATTTAGGACCCAGAGAAAAAAGGCCCGTGACTGTTATTACCGTGCAGCTGTCCACACAGCGGCCATTTAGGACCCAGAGAAAAAAGGCCCGTGACTGTTATTACCGCGCAGCTGTCCACTCAGCGGCCATTTAGGACCCAGAGAAAAAAGGCCCGTGACTGTTATTACCGTGCAGCTGTCCACACAGCGGCCATTTAGGACCCAGAGAAAAAAGGCCCGTGACTGTTATTACCGTGCAGCTGTCCACACAGCGGCCATTTAGGACCCAGAGAAAAAAGGCCCGTGACTGTTATTACCGTGCAGCTGTCCACTCAGCGGCCATTTAGGACCCAGAGAAAAAAGGCCCGTGACTGTTATTACCGCGCAGCTGTCCACACAGCGGCCATTTAGGACCCAGAGAAAAAAGGCCCGTGACTGTTATTACCGCGCAGCTGTCCACACAGCGGCCATTTAGGACCCAGAGAAAAAAGGCCCGTGACTGTTATTACCGCGCAGCTGTCCACACAGCGGCCATTTAGGACCCAGAGAAAAAAAGCCGTGATGTTATTACCGCGCAGTGTCCACTCAGCGGCCATTGGACCCAGAGAAAAAGGCCCGTGACTGTTATTACCGCGCAGCTGTCCATTTCAGCGGCCATTTAGGACCAGAGAAAAAAGGCCCGTGACTGTTATTACCGCGCAGCTGTCCACACAGCGGCCATTTAGGACCCAGAGAAAAAAGGCCCGTGACTGTTATTACCGTGCAGCTGTCCACACAGCGGCCATTTAGGACCCAGAGAAAAAAGGCCCGTGACTGTGACTGTAGCATAGCCAACCACACATGACCCTTTCAGAGCTGTCACCATGCAGAGAACAAAAGTTTAAATCATGTCCGGATCTTGGAACGGAACTTTTTGCTCTGAAAGAAAAGCGAAAAAAGCACACAGCTATACATAACACATTCAAACATAGTAACTGATATACTGACATCCACAAGACTAGGTCATGCTGAGGTCGTCAGTCATTCCGCTTTGTCTTTCCCCAGAGTACAAGAATATTTAAAAAAAATGAAATACATACAAAAGGCCAACTGAGCAAACAGGCACAGTCAAATGGGCAACTGGTATGCATTAACAAGCTATATGGGCAAATAAAGACCGCAATGCTCAGCTTGTGTCCACAGCGGAGAATATTCACATTTCAGTGACCACTCACTTCTTCCAGGCCGAAGTTGTCAAACTTAGGCGGTGACCTGTCCGGCTCATTCTTGCCCACGTGCAGCACGCGCTTGCTGATGGTGGGGGTCTCGTAGTGCAGGAGCTTGGCCTTGAACAGCACCTTGGTGATGGTCTCGAACACCAGGTCCACCTCCACCGTCACCAGCGCCTCCAGCTTCAGCTCCAGAGGCTTCAGGTCAAGGTCGATCGTCAGTCTGGACTCGGAGAGTTCATGTAAATCGCCTGACAGGTCAGTACTGTTCGCAACGTCAGTCAACAGAGAAATGGTGTTATGAGACAATGGAGATGAATGATGAAGTGTTTGATGCTGGACAAATACACGATGATGTTCAAATATGAAACAAAAAATAGTGGCTAAATGGGTGGCTGGTTGATTTTAACACAGAGTCCGCTCATCTGTGCTGATAACTGTAGACACTATCAACCTATTTGGATACGTCTCTACGGTCGACATATCAGTTGTTAACCTCAACTAATACAGTTTCTTTTTTGAAGCAAATGTCACACTAACGCTTATGAAAGTTCGAAATATAGAATTCCGGAAGTCTTTGCCATTTCCGATTGTTGATTAGACTAAGCTGACCTGAAAACAGGCACCAACTAACAGGTAACTGTTGTGTTTTCTAAACGCCATTTCCACGTTCAGAATGCCCGAAGCCATAGTACAAGTATGAGCAGTCTTACACCCAGCGTCGTTTCTTCCAGTATGTAAGCCTGATCACAAAACGATAGATGTTGTGATCAAGTGGGAACACTGTCTTCTTATCTCCCATGTTTGCAAGTCGTTTCAAACTGAATTCACGCCTGGTAACTTACTTCTTAACAACAGTCACGAGTTAAAAAATAATTTGGAATTGATTATGCTGAAGACAGGGTAAACACCTCTTGACCTATCCCATACGAAGAGTTTAATAGATGACTGATATCAGTCTGACACAAGTTACGGGAAGCTTGCAGTTCACTTTCTTTCACACACACACACACACACACACACACACACACACACACACACACACACACACACACGCATACACACACACACCTCCTCAATCCCCTTCCACACCTCTACTCTTGAACATACCCCACCCATCCACCCCACCTGCCCAAGACACTCACAAGACATCCATGGGGAACAGTCTACTCCCACCTGCCCCATGACACTCACAAGACATCCATGGGGAACAGTCTACCCCCACCTGCCCCATGACACTCACAAGACATCCATGGGGAACAGTCTACCCCCACCTGCCCCATGACACTCACAAGTCATCCATGGGGAACAGTCTACCCCCACCTGCCCCATGACACTCACAAGACATCCATGGGGAACAGTCTACCCCCACCTGCCCCAAGACACTCACAAGGCGTCCATGGGGAACAGTGTACCCCCACATGCCCCAAGACACTCACAAGACATCCATGGGGAACAATCTACCCCCACATGCCCCAAGACACTCACGAGACGTCCATGGGGAACTTAGAGAAGTTGATGGTGGCCTGGGAAGGCAGCGAGAGTTGGCAGATGTATCCCGTGAGCCTCAGCTGCCCCAGGAGCAGGGCCCCCACGGACAAGGTTCCCTGGACCCTGAGGGTGACGTAAGGACTCACCGTGCCGCCCACCTCCAGCTTCAGCATCTTGGCCTGCACCAACACCTTCATGCTGCTGGTGATGCCCGCGGAGAATTCTAAGAGAAGAACCAGAAGGGTTGGCCTCTTCAGAAGAGAGGATTCTGCTCATGACGTCAGTTACTGCTAATGTTACTGACTGGCCACACGCCAAAATAAGGGTTTTGCTCTAAACACTGAATACACCATTTAAATGGTTTGAGGCCTACCATAAGTTTGAGCCAACATTTAATGTTCAACTGAAAATTCATTGGTCTAAAAGAACAACCAACTCCCCACCAATTGTTTCCCCCGTTTGGGGGGATCGCCGATGAAATCACGATCTTCAAATACATGAACTTCCCCTTAGTTGACACATATTTCAGGCCTTTGCACTCATCCGTCACCCTATGTTTGCGCCAGCCTCAAATGCACAAAATAGTCCCATTCCTTTGATTTTAATCCGTTTGCTTGGAACCACCTGGCTTGTACATTGATGGCCACATGAAAGGAAATGAGGAGAATCAACTATCAGACAAAATAAGAACCCTCAAACCAATCCGATTGCGCCAGTCTATAAATACTCGGAAACTCGGTGCCTGAGGAAACTACTCCGCATCTTCTACAAAGAACACAAGACCAATGATTATGAGCGGAGCCTGGTCACCAACCTAGCTGGGCCCCACGAACCACTTCTGGCAACCGTCAAACGACGCAAGATGGCATGGTTTGGCCACGTCATTCATCACAACACCCTCTCCAAAACCATCCTTCAAGGTACCGTTGAAGGAGGGCGCAGACGAGGACGGCAGGGAAAGAGTTGGTCCGATAATATAAAGGACTGGACCAAAATGACCATGCCAGATCTCCTCACGACAGCTACAAACAGAAGAGCCTGGAGAGAAACGGCGGCTGCCTCATCACGTCCCCCCAACGATCCCAGCGGTCAGGGGAATGACTGACTGACTGATAAATACTCGACTCCTTAAGCAAGGCCTTGGCGCATTAATGTTTAGTGTGCAGCCATTGCTGCTGTAACTGTATCAAGCAGCAACACCTACCATCCACACTGCTACGACAGCTACTACTTCAATCGCCACTGCTATCACTGCGTCTACAACTCCCCTAGTTGTTATCACCACTAGGCTTTCTTCTTCTCCTTCTTTAGCTCGAGCTTTTGGTTTTGATGTCAGACTTCGCTGGTTGCAATATCTGCTAGGAATTCAGCAAAATACGTGTCATGAATAAGGACTGACTGGGGGGGGGGGGGGGGGGGGATTTAGTCCTTTGAATAAACAAAGACATCTACCAGTGCCACTCCTATTCCTTCTGTTCTCTTCTTGTTGTTGTTGCTGCTGCTGCTGCTGCTACACTACCTAGCTGGCCCAACAGAGGCGATAAACTACAACATGCGTGCTGCTTCCACAAGTAGGATAGTTGAACTAACATACTGCAACAGCAACAGCAATATCAACAACAGTAACAAGTGCTTCTGCAAGTATCATGGCTCCGACCATTGCCATTAGCCTGCTGTTGGCATTATTAGTGTGTTCCTCCTCCTGCAATCAATATTGCTGGTCAGCCTTTTTTGGCAGCTGCAAGCACCACTGCTACTTGCACTGTGGCTTTTCATTCTTCCATGCCTTCACGCATCGGGATACTGGGGGGATTGTTCCATAATGATCAATGCATGCAAATTATTTCTGATATGGCATCGTTGATATTACCAGGTTTTACAACACACACAAACGCACGCACGCAAACACACGCACGCACGCACACACACACACGCGCGCGCACACACACACACACACACACACACACGACGCGCGCGCGCGCGCGCGCACACACACACACACACACACACACGCACACACACACACACACACACACACACACACACACACACACACACACACACGTATGCCCGTAGTCATTTAAACACGAAGTTCTTCCCCAGGTTCACCCCCTACCCTCAAATAAACACACATGCACAACATCACGCAATAATAGAGGCGTTCGTGTGCACATTCTTCACACACACACACCACACACCACACACCACCACACACAACACACACACACACAAACTCTCTCTTTCTCTCTCTTACTCGCTCTCTCATCATCTCTCCATCCTTCTCCCATCTCATCATCTACATCCTCTCTCACTCTACATCTTCAACTCTCGTCTATTTTTTACATAATGTTGAAAAGACGTAAAATATAATCTACTACTACTTCTACTACTGCTGCTGCTGCTGCTGTCTGCTGCTGCTCTGCTGCTGCTGCTACTACTACATACATATACCTCGATCAAAACAACTGTCAGAAATATACTATATAATGGTACACCGAAGGTCTAGGCACAAAGCCCCCACAAGGAAGAACTGCTTGTACTTCACAAGAAGTGTGTAGTCTGGCGTGGAACGCTGAAGTCTCGTTCAGCGCCAGATCGAACGACTATGAACATGCCTCCAGCGAGGACTCCGTGAATCAGTCACCCGTCACAGTACTGAAACAGTGCAGTCACATGTCTGTACCACGCACAGTCACTGGAACAGTGCAGCTCCACAATTCTGTCACCACGTCACAGTACTGGAACAGTCAACGATTGTACGCGGAACGTCACAGTACTGAAACAGTACAGCCACACGACTGTCACAACGTCACAGTACCGACAGTGCAGCACACGTATGTCACAACGTCACAGTAACTGAACAGTGCAGTCACAGTCTGTCACAACGTCACATTTACTGGAACAGTGCAGTCACACGTCTGTCACCACGTCACAGTACTGGAACAGTCACACGTCTGTCATCACGTCACAGTACTGACAGTGCAGCACACATGTTGTCCAAACGTCACAGTACTGGAACAGTGCAGTCACAAGTCTGTCACACGTCACAGTACTGGAACAGTGCAGTCACACGTCTGTCACCAACGTCACAGTACTGAAACAGTGCAGTCACACGTCTGTCACCATGCCACAGTACTGGAACAATACACATGTCTGTCCACCACGTCACAACTGCTGAACATTGCAGTCACACGTCATGTCACCACGTCACAGTAATGAAACAGTGCAGTCACAAGTCTGTCACCACGTCACAGTACTGGAACAGTGCAGTCACACGTCTGTCACCACGTCACAGTACTGAAACAGTCATCACATGTCTGTCACCATGTCACAATACTGAAACATACACACTCTGTCTGCCACCACGCCACAGTACTGAAACAGTACACACGTTGTCACCACGTCCAAGTACTGAAACAGTACACACGTCTGTCACCACGTCACAGTACTGGAACATGTAGTTACACGTCTGTCACACGTCACAGTACTGAAACAGTACACAGTCTGTCACCAGTCACAGTACTAAAACAGTACGCACGTCTGTCACCACGTCACAGTACTGAAACAGTGCAGTCATACGTTGTCACCACGTCACAGTACTGAAACAGTCACACGTCTGTCACCAGTCACAGTACTGGAACAGTACACACGTCTGTCACCACGTCACAGCACTGAAACAGTACATATGTCTGTCACCACGTCACAGTACTGAACAGTACACACGTCTGTCACCACGTCACAGTACTGAAACAGTGCAGTCATACGTCTGTCACCACGTCACAGTACTGAAACAGTACACACGTCTGTCACCACGTCACAGTACTGAAAACAGTACACACGTCTGTCACCACGTCACAGTACTGAAACAGTACACATGTCGTGACCACGTCACAGTACTGGAACAGTACACACGACTGTCACCACGTCACAGTACTGAAACAGTACACATGTCTGTCACCACGTCACAGTACTGGAACAGTCACACGTCTGTCACCACGTCACAGTAACTGTAAACAGTGCAGTCACCACGTCTCAGTACTAACGTCACATCTGTACACTCACAGTACTGGAACAGTGCAGTACACACGTCTGTCACCACGTCACAGTACTGAAACAGTACACACGTCTGTCACCACGTCACAGTACTGGAACATCACACGTCTGCACCACGTCACAACTGAAACAGTGCAGTCACACGTCTCACCACGTCACAGTACTGAAACAAGTGCACAACGTCTGTCACCACGTCACAGTACTGAAACAGTCACACTCTGTCACACACGTCACAGTACTGAACAGTGCACACGTCTGTCATCACGTCACAGTACTGAAACATACACAGTACACACAGTAGCGAAACATACCGTCTGTCACCACGTCACAGTACTGGAACAGTGCAGTCACACGTCTGTCACCACGTCACAGTACTGAAACAGTGCATCAAACGTCTGTCACCACGTCACAGTACTGGAACAGTGCAGTCAACGTCTGTCACCACGTCACAGTACTGGAACAGTACAACGTCTGTCACCACGTCACAGTACTGGAACAGTGCAGTCAAACGTCTGTCACCACGTCACAGTACTGAACAGTACACGCTGTCACACGTCACAGTACGAACAGTGCAGTCAACGTCTGTCACACATCACAGTACTGGAACAGTGACACACGTCTGTCACCACACAGTACGAACATGTCACATTCTGTCACCACGTCACAGTACTGGAACAGTACAGTCACATGTCTGTTACCACGTCACAGTACTAAAACAGTGCAGTCACACGTCTGTCACCACGTCACAGTACTGGAACAGTGCACACGTCAGTCATCACGTCACAGTACTGGAACAGTACACACGTCTGTCATCATGTCACAGTACTGAAACAGTGCAGTCAAACGTCTGTCACCACGTCACAGTACTGGAACAGTGCCGTCAAACGTCTGTCACCACGTCACAGTACTGAAACAGTCACACGTCTGTCACAACGTCACAGTACTGGAACAGTGCACACGTCTGTCATCACGTCACAGTGCTGAAACAGTGCACACGTCTGTCACCACGTCACAGTACTGGAACAGTGCAGTCACACGTCTGTCACCACGTCACAGTACTGAAACAGTGCAGTCAAACGTCTGTCACCACGTCACAGTACTGGAACAGTGCAGTCAAACGTCTGTCACCACGTCACAGTACTGGAACAGTGCACGTCTGTCACCACGTCACAGTACTGGAACAGTGCAGTCAAACGTCTGTCACCACGTCACAGTACTGGAACAGTGCAGTCACACGTCTGTCACCACATCACAGTACTGGAACAGTGCAGTCACATGTCTGTCACCACGTCACAGTACTGGAACAGTACAGTCACATGTCTGTTACCACGTCACAGTACTTAAACAGTGCAGTCACACGTCTGTCACAACGTCACAGTACTGGAACAGTGCACACGTCTGTCATCACGTCACATTACTGGAACAGTACACACGTCTGTCATCACGTCACAGTACTGAAACAGTGCAGTCAAACGTCTGTCACCACGTCACAGTACTGGAACAGTGCAGTCAAACGTCTGTCACCACGTCACAGTACTGAAACAGTTACACGTCTGTCACCACGTCACAGTATTGGAACAGTACACACGTCTGTCACCACGTCACAGTACAAAAACAGTACACACGTCTGTCACCACGTCACAGTACTGAAACAGTACACACGTCTGTCACCACGTACAGTACAAAAACAGTACACACGTCTGTCACCACGTCACAGTACTGAAACAGTACACACGTCTGACACCACGTCACAGTACTGGAACAGTACACACGTCTGTCACCACGTCACAGTACTGAAACAGTACACACGTCTGTCACCACGTCACAGTACTGAAACAGTGCAGCGCCGCGTTTGTCACTACGTCACTATCTGGTGACACTGACGTGACGACATCGCGGAACAACACCGTAATGTGTAGCGAATGACGTATGAATGTGACCAAACTACCGGAGTATAACCCGTTTAATGCAATTGTTCTTTCGACGTGAGTCATACCATGAAGCAGTATATTATGGCGTACTGTATTGCGGTTTTAATTCTACAATGTGACCACGTTGCATGTAACCGTGTTAATTACATGATTACGTCATCTTGCAATGTAAGTCCTTAATGCAGTTTCACAATTTCTTGTTTCCAAAAAAGTATACCATGCGATGATAATTATTTTTTTAAAGGGAAACCCACAGCTGAGAGCACACATATACCAATCCACATTAGTGTTTGGCATGCCGGGTTATTGATTCGAATTTACCCAATAACATATATTGCGCTATCACGAATGGAAGTCTACACTGCGGGATGAAAATGATAAAACACGCTAAAGTTCAAAAAGGAGTGGAGGCACCGTGGGACTGGGAGCTGTAGCAGCCCAGGAAAAAGTAACAAGGTTATGGAGGATGATTGAGTGACAAGGAAGAAGAGGGGAGAAGGCTATAGAGGATGATTGAAAGAAGAGGAAGAAGAGGGGAGAAGGCTATAGAGGATGATTGAAAGAAGAGGAAGAAGAGGGGGAGAAGGCTATAGAGGATGATTGAAAGAAGAGGACGAAGAGGGGGAGAAGGCTATAGAGGATGATTGAAAGAAGAGGAAGAAGAGGGGGAGAAGGCTATAGAGGATGATTGAAAGAAGAGGAAGAAGAGGGGGAGAAGGCTATAGAGGAACAAGAGGAAAGGGAATGAGGATGTGGAGAAGAAGGACAATGAAGTGATGGAGAATCAGGGCGAGAAAGAGTAGAGGAAGAGAAGAAGAAGAAGAAGAAGAAGAAGAAGAAGGAGGAGGAGGAGGAGGAGGAGGAGGAGGGGAGGAGAAGGGGGAGGAGGAGGAGGAGGAGGTGGAAAAAGAAGAAGAAGAATAAGAAGAGGAGGAGGAGGGGGAGAAGGAGGAGTTGGAGGTGGAGAGGGAGGCGGAGGAGGAGGAGGAGGAGAAGAAAGAGGAGGAGGACGAGAAGGAGGCGGAAAAGAAGAAGAAGGAGAAGAAGAAGAAGAAGAAGAAGAAGAGGAAGAAGAAGAAGAAGAGGAGAGGGGGGGGGGAGGAGGAGGAGGAGGAGGAGGAGGAGGAGTAGAAGAAGAAGAAGAAGAAGAAGAAGAAGAAGAAGAAGAAGAAGAAGAAGAAGAAGAAAAAGACCAAGGCAAAGATGGCGCAAAAACAGGAGGTCAGTGGTGAGACAAAAGAGAAAAAGGGGAGAAGAAGATGGCCAAAGAAGTCAAGAAAACAGACAAAATGCATTGCATGTGTAGTATCGTAGGGTAGGAGCAGAGAACAAAACGATCAATATATCTCACTGAACCCTTTCAATGTTCGACAAGTACTTTTTAGTAACATCTCATAACGACAACGATGTCACCCGTATATTATCCTCCAAAATGTATCAATTCAAACCTCGTAAGCAAAAACCAAACTTTGAAAAGTATTGAACCTGTTGTTCAGGACACTCAAACGTACACTTCAATGTAAAACGTTCATCGGCTTTTCTTTTTGCTGTTTTTATTGCTTTTTTTTCAACTGTATAATTATGTTCACCAGATCCTGAAAAACAGTCCTGGTACACTTCACGCTCGCCCGTGTATGTAAAAAGTAAACAACAACAAAAAAACCCTATCGGAGTATAAAAGAACATCTTTCTAGTCGTTGATCTGACAACATTCACAGGAAAAAAAAACTCTTTCTTATCTGTGAAATAATCATTCACAACAAACGCCAACCGTTCAGGGAGGCTGTGAGCACTATTCTCACCAGGGTCTGCAGAACGTCCTTCAAGTCCTTGAGGAAGCCCAGAATCTTGTCCGGGTCGATGCCCTCAGAGAGGACGTAGGCCTGCATCTGGGCAATGGTCATGTTGGCGATCTTGGTGGCCAGGGCCTTGTTGCCAGCCTCTGTCAGCCCCCCGCCTGGCACGAAGGGCTGCAGGTGGCGCCCCTTGGCTCCCTTGATGTCCCGGGAACCCAGCATGGCCGCTATGATGTTGGCTGCGGACAGAACGCTGGGAGACTAGATGCACGTGAAGCACGTTTCCCTTCACAATGATGTGTAGTATGTCACAATCGTACACATGGATGGAATTCTTCTAAGACAACCATGAATCTTCCTCGCCGATTAGATTTTAAACTGGATCAGTCAGAGAGAAGTATGGTCAAAGAATAGGAGCATGCAGGATGATTTTGGAAAGAATCATGTGTTCTGCCTTGTCATTGATACAGATGAACGTACAACAATTAAAATAATGATACTTACATAAGAATGTGATCATTGCAGTGGGGAGAGGGGAGATGAAGGTATGGTCTCTTCGGAACACATTGACTGACCTCAATGTCCCCAGAAGTGAAGGTGTGATTTCAGAGCAAACAGACTGACCTCGTGTCAAAGGCGATGAGGATATGTTCTCTTCAGAACAGAGTCACTAACTTCCTTCAACATCTAGAGAGATGAGGGTATGTTCTTGTCAAAACGAATTAACTTTCAGTGTCAAGAGAGATGAGGGTATGTTCTGTTTAGAACACATGAACCGACATTCAAGGTCAAGAGAGATGAGGGTACGTTCTGTTTAGAACAATTGAACCAATATTCAAGGTCGAGATATTGAGAGCATGTTCTCGTCAGAACAAATTAACTGACTTGTCAAGTCCAAAGTAATGGGGGTTTGCTCTTTACAGAGCCAATTAACTGACTGAAATGTCCACAGAGATAAGGGTATATTCTCTTCACAACAAATCATCTGGACTTCGATGTCACCGAGATAAAAGTATATTCTCTTCAGAACAAATCACTTGGCCTTCGAAGGCACAGAGATATAGGTTTGTTTTCCTCACAGCACGTTAGAAGACCTGAACTGTCCAGAGAGATACAGGTATGTTGTCATCAATCAAACTGACCTCCTTCGATGTCCAGGGTGATGAGGGCGTGTTTACTGCAGAACATGAGGGAGGAGGGGTTCTTGGTGCCCAGACCCCCCAGGATTCCCCTAGGAGAGTAAATGGACGTGTGGGACGACGTCTCGTTCTTCATCTTGTTGCACTTGGATTTCTGCAAATATACCAACGCCTGTCCGGTTTTTTCTCAAAGACATGCTTTCAAATTGCTCACTTACCCTAGCAACACAAATGTACACGTTTTAAAGCCAGATAAGCATAATGCAGGCTCGCATTTGCATACATACATAAACATGCAGAGTTTTTTCAAATGAGACTAGAAATCGAGATACTGTATGCAACATCCACTTATTACATACAAAAGAACCCATGGGAGTTGTTCCTGGTCAATTTCTGTTACGTACAGCTTTGAATGCTTAAGAAAAAGATTGACATGTAAACAAAATACAAATACAGGCAGGAGAAAAAGATCTGTAATGTCGTGACATGCCATCCAAAGAGGAACTGCCCAAGTGTACGCAAAGAAGTGTGTGCTGCGATGAAGAAATTGCGCAATACAACAACACGCAATGCATCACAATGCAATACCATGTATACACACATTTTTGAGGCAAATCTTATCATTTCCGCCCCTTGACAGTCTCTGCCTCCCTCACACTAAAATTGTCTTTCTTTCTCTCAGAGAGAGAGAGAGAGAGAGAGAGAGAGAGAGAGAGAGAGAGAGAGAGAACAATTGAACAACTGAACACAACTGAACACAATTTTAATGTTTCAGGCCTCCGGCCTATAACAATGTAAGGTTCAGTGCACACATAAACAGAAAAAAAAGAGAAATGACAACGAGAGAGAGAGAGAGAGAGAGAGAGAGAGAGAGACAGACAGACAGACAGACAGACAGACAGACAGACAGACAGACAGACAGAAAGACGGACGGACATGCGGACAGACAGATAGACAGATAGGTAAACTGAGAGACAGAAACACAGACACAGACAGACAGGCCGACAGACAACAGAAAGCCCACCTCTTGTTTCTTGAAGACATTCATACATCTCTCTAGGTCGGCCACAGTGGCGTTTTCCTTCTCTATCATGTGCAGCATCAGAGCGTTCTTCGACAGTGGCGAGTTGGCACAGTCGTACCTGTCACCAAATCACTTCATAGAAATCTGTTGGCACAGTCATACCTGTTATATTATTTCTACAAAACATGTATAGGCACAGTCTGTCATGAATTTTTTTTTACGTGATATGTATTGGCACTATCATACCTGTTGTCACATTACCTCTACAGACATGTATTGGCACAGTCATACCTGTCACCATATTAACCATACAGACATGTATTGGCACATTCATATCTGTCACCATATTAACCATACAGACATATGTTGGCACGGTCATATCTGTCACCATATTACCCCATACAGACATGTCTTGGCACGGTCATATTATCTATCACCATATTATCCCTGCAGACATATATTGGCACAGTCATATCTGTCATCATATTACCCCTACAGACATATAATGGCACAGTCATATCTATCATCATAATAAGCCCTAACGACATGTATTGACACAGTCATATCTGTCATCATACTACCCCTAGAGACATATACTGGCACAGTCATATCTATCATCATAATAAGCCCTACCAACATGTATTGACACAGTCATATCTACTATATATTACCCCTACATATATTTATTGGTACAGTCATACCTGTCATCGCATTATCACAACAGAAATTTATCGGCACAATCATACTTGTTGTCACATTACTTCTACAAATATATATTGGCACAGTCAGACCTGTCATAACATCATTTCTACAAACATATATTGGCACAGTCGGACCTGTCATAACATTATTTCTACAAACATATATTGGCACAGTCAGACCTGTCATAACATCACCTCTACAAACATATATTGGTACGGTCAAACATGTCATTACATCACAACAGGAATTTATAGGCACAATCATACCCATCATCTCATTACATCTACAGACAGGGGGGAGGGGGGGCGGGGGAAGGGGGGGGGGGATTGGCTCACGACAGCGGTTCCAGTGTGCTCACATTGACCCATAGCATTCTGACATTTTGTGTGTGAACCGGCTGGGAAGAAACAATTCCACATGTCTCTGATGGAGCTGGAACCTACGATCTGCTAGTCTACAACCCGCAACTGTAACCACAGCGCCACACCGGCGGATAGATTTCCTCATTTCTCAATGTCGTTCACTCTTCCCTCAACGCTACTTTATCTTTCCGTTTTCGTTTTCCTTTTCCTGATTTACTTCTCTCTCTCTCTCTCTCTCTCTGTGTGTGTGTGTGCGCGCACGCGCGCGTGCGTGCGTGCGTGCGTGCGTGTGTGTGTGTGTGTGTGTGTGTGTGTGGTGTGTGTGTGTGTGTGTGTGTGTTCATCTTTTCCTTTCGACTGTTTCTTTTTCACTTTTACGTAATTCAAAAATCACCTGTCCCAACTACTTTCGGAAGCTTTGCCTACCTCCACACCCTCCCTTGTTCCACTCACTTGGGTGCATTCGCCGAACTTCCCCTCCTCCTCCTCCTTCTCCTCCTCCTCCTCCTCCTTCTCTCTCCTCACCCCTCACTGTTCCGCTCACTTGGGTTTCTTCACTGTGCTTTCCTCCTCCTCCCCCCCCCCCCCCCCGTTCCACTCACTTGGGTTTCTTCACTGTGCCTCTCCTCTCCTCCTCCTCCCCCCCCCCTCCCCGTTCCACTCACTTGGTTTCTTCACTGTGCCTCTCCTCCTCCTCCTCCCCCCCCCCCCCCCCGTTCCACTCACTTGGGTTTCTTCACTGTGCCTCTCCTCCTCCTCCTCCCTCCTCCCTCCCCCCCCCCCCCGTTCCACTCACTTGGGTTTCTTCACTGTGCCTCTCCTCCTCCTCCTCCCCCCCCCCCCCTCCCGTTCCACTCACTTGGGTTTCTTCACTGTGCCTCTCCTCCTCCTCCTCCCTCCCCCCCCCCCTCCCCGTTCCACTCACTTGGGTTTCTTCACTGTGCCTCTCCTCCTCCTCCTCCCCCCGTTTCCCTCACCTCACCCCCCCCTCCTCCCCGTTCCACTCACTTGGGTTTCTTCACTGTGCCTCTCCTCCTCCTCCTCCCTCCCTGCCCCCCCCCTTCCCCGTTCCACTCACTTGGGTTTCTTCACTGTGCCTCTCCTCCTCCTCCTCCCCCCCCCCCCCCCCCCGTTCCACTCACTTGGGTTTCTTCACTGTGCCTCTCCTCCTCCTCCTCCCTCCCCCCCCCCCCCGTTCCACTCACTTGGGTTTCTTCACTGTGCCTCTCCTCCTCCTCCTCCCCCCCCCCCTCCCCGTTCCACTCACTTGGGTTTCTTCACTGTGCCTTCTCCTCCTCTCCCCCCCCACAGTGCGCAGCGAGTGATTTCTACGTCTCCACAGTCGTACTGCGCACGTCACCGCCCACGCAGAGTTATCCAACCGACTTCTCATGTGGCTCCCAGTTCCCTGCCAGCTGGGGCGGCTCATAGCTGGTATTGAAGGTGATGGCCGCACTGACTGGCATCGATGTGTGTGGACGCTGTAGTGTGTGGTGGTGATGTGGTGTGGTGTGTGTGGTGTTGTGTGTGGCGTGCTCGTGCTTTTGTTGTGTGTGTGTGTGTGTGTGTGTGTGTGTGTGTGTGTGTGTGTGTGGTGCGTGTGCGTGTGTGTGTGTGTGTGGTGTGTGTGTGTGTGTGTGTGGTGGTTCGTGCCAGACAGAATCAGAACAGTGGTCAATTGGCCCGGCAGGTATTGCTCAGCAGGACCGACAACTAAATTAAATGGACAAGACGAGAAAAAAGGTCCGTTTGAAAGGTAGGAGTTTTGAAGGACAGTATGACAGATAGTTCATTCTCTCTCTCTCTCTCTCTCTCTCTCTCTCTCTCTCTCTGAGAAATATTTAACTGATATTACAATTCCTAAATTTTGCAGTGTTCGTGAGATTTCGACTTGGTATTAGTGATTTGAATGTCCATCAAAATATACACTAAACTCCAAAACCTGTCCATTTTGTAATCAAATCGAGGACGAAACACATTTTTGATTGTTTTTTCCATCCTATAAAAATTTTAGAGATAAATACGTTTTGCCTCACACTGCAAATGGTCATCAAGTGTCACTGCTTCTTTTACTGCAAAATGAAAAGAGAATTGTGACTCGCTCTGTAGCTATGTTCATTTTTAAAGCACTAAAAGGACGAGAAAAAACTCTCATCAGTTAACACAAAAAGGCCAGAGTAATTTTCAGGAAGAACATTTTGTTATGAAAATATTTTCTTTCATAATTTTCAGTATATGCGCCGGGCGCGTGCGTGTGCTACTTTTGTTCTTGACCTCATTTCAGATAGGTCGGTGGCCTTTGCAGTTAAAGTATTTGAGTTAAGTTGTGTTGACCTAAGTTGAGTCTCTCTCCCCTCTCTCTCTCTCTCTCTCTCTCTCTCTCTCTCTCTGCCCCCTCCTTGTATGTTTATTTCCCTGTCTGTCTGCCTGTCTGTCTGTCTCATTTGCTTCTTCTTAGCGACTCACTGGTTATGATGCTATGCCAGTGGTTGTATTTGTGACATGTTCATATTACTCTGCTTTTTTAATATTATTATTATCATCATCATCATCATCCACTAGTCTTGTTATTCAGGCCATGTATATACTTATCTGCAAACTGCTTGTTTTGTAAAACTGGTTCACAAAATACCTTTAAAATGTGGACTCTCACTTTCAGATCCTGAAAAAAAAAATTGCTCTCCCACCACCCCTCCCCCTTAAAAAAAGGAACAGAGAGGTCAAATAAGGATGAATAACAAAACGAATCAAGCACTGAAAACTTCATCCACGTGACCCATACAAACCACCTGCTTCACACCATCTCCTCTCCCTCCCCCACACAACAGATTCAACACCCCTCCCCCCCCTTCCCTCTCTACACCCCCCCCCCCCTCACAGACACTCACCCAGGATGGCCGACAGACCGAGGGTTCCTGACTTTCTGTCCAGCGTGTAGAGGAAGGTGTCGGCGCAGCGGTCCAGGTCGAAGGTGGCGGCGATGGAGTGCGTGCCCAGGAAGCCCAAGTCCACCGGGAGACAGCACTGTAGGGCCAGGCAGTTGTTGGTCTGCACGCACCTGCCCGCCAGGGAGGAGGGCAGGGACACGTGGCACCCTGGGACAGCACGTGGCAGTTAGTGCGCCAAAAGGTGGTGAATAACGTGAACAGGGCTAGGTACACACACACACACACACACACACACACACACACACACACACACACACACACACACACACGCACGCACGTGTATGCTATTTACACGCAGAGGAGACGAGGATGGGGAGGTAGTTGCTGTGTTACGGTATGCATAAGCACACAGTGTGCACTCACACATGTGCGTCCTCGCACACAGGAACGTCACTCACATACCCCGTGCATATAACGAAGAGAGAGAGAGAGAGAGAGAGAGAGAGGAGAGAGAGAGAGAGAGAGAGAGAGAGAGAGAGAGAGAGAGAGAGAGAGACAGAAAGAGAGAGAGAGAACTCGTGAACTCGTGAACTCGTTAACTCGTGACTTTAATGTAAGAGCCTCCAGCCTATCCACATGAACCATGTAACATGAAATTGTTTATGCTATTGAAAATGAGTGATTTATATAGAAAAATGTTCAGGATGCTCATTTGGCGATAACAAAAGTAACAAACTTAGGTTTATGGCACTTATTACAACTGTTCCTCTCCAAAACGTAAAGCTTAATGTAAAAACATAGAACATCACTCATTATGACAGCATTTTCGTTTTGCAATAGTGTATTCAACTGGATAGGAAAGCGCGCGCGCGCACGCGAGAGAGAGAGAGAGAGAGAGAGAGAGAGAGAGAGAGAGAGAGAGAGAGACAGAGAGAGACAGAGACAGAGACAGAGAGAGAGACAGACAGACAGACAGACAGAGAGAGACAGAGAGAGAGAGAGAGAGCAGGTGTTGATATTCACGCATTTCCGTGTCAGGGAGGTAGGAAGAGACCTAGACAGGAGTAGGGCGCGCTCACAGCCACGACAAGCTTACACACACACACACACACACACACACACACACACACACACACACACACACACACATGCGTGCATTCGCGCGCGCTGGTGTGTCTGCAAGAAGTATTACTGGATGCCAATACTCAAGTGCTTTCACTGTACCTGTTTCTCCGTCGGGCAGGTAACACTGCTGCCAGGTGAACAGTTCTGCAATGAGAGCAAACACCGCTGGTACCTATCATGAATCGGTGAGTACTGCACCCCCCCCCCCCCCCCCCGAGACGAAAGTCCAGATGAAAAAGGCTTGT
>CM065718.1:17124386-17146886 GCA_033310375.1 Conus canariensis
TCACACTGAAAAAAGTCACCACTCTACAAGGGGTAAGACAGAACGTGGACAGATTTGCTGCTCACGACTGATCACAGCGATGCAGCCTGTATGTACATGGTATGATAATTCAAAATGTGCTCTCTGTATGTACATGGCATGACAATTCAAAATGTGCTCTATGTTTGCTGCAGTGATGGGGCAAACGTTATAAGGTGGCAGCTTAATTCTATGCCAAACAGTTGTCTAAAATGTCGCAGGCTGTGAACGGAACTCAGGGCAGAATGGTGACACTGGCAGTGCCTTGAGAGCTGAAGTGGATCCAAAGTCCTGACCGCTTCACAACAGGTCGTTCACTAGTGCTCATGCACATCTCACTTCACTGCTGGTGTGGAAAGCTGCACTGTGCCATCTACCTTTCGTTTCCTATGGCGTATTGAATGCTTATTCCGAGCTCTGCCTCAACTAGTTTGAATTATCACTTTGAAGCAGTTTCCTCCCACCTGTGTTTTCCTCCGTCAGAAGATAAGGTATCCATGTAGCTGTCATTTTCTTCCTTTATAATTCACACCCAGGTTCCTCTTCAATCGTGCCACAGAACGGGCTGCAAGCTTCATTTATTTCTCGGACAGAAATGTCTGAATCTTCAGCTGCTTCCTTTACACACATTACAATTGGCTAGTGCCTGGCAACTGTTGCACACCAAGAACAGTACGAACGCAATTATGAAGTCAGCTATCCCTCCGTTAAAAGGAACATCCCAATGGGCGGCTACCCCACATGACAGACTGGCCACTGCATATTGCTGTCGAATTGGCATGGACTTTATATATATATATATATATATATATACCTAATAAAAGTATGCCTATAGATAGATAGATATATAGACAGACAGACAGATAGATAGATAGATAGATAGATAGATAGATAGATAGATAGAGAGAGAGAGGTCACTGCACACTCCTGTCAAATCGGCATGGACTTAAACGGGCTGCCTTCAAGTTCGGCCTTGTGAAAACAATATCTCAACGTCTACACATTGAAATCAATGTATGAAGTACAGGCCGTTGCAGTGTATTTTCAGATACGTCATACAACGACATGAAATAGTGAGTCCTTCCCGTGGTCAAATGGTCACAGCGTGTGTCTGCTGACCTGACGGTCGCCATTTCCAACCACTCGTGCTGTCGGAATTTTTTCAGTTAAAAAAGATTGTCTTTCCACCCAGCAGAACACGGGTAGCGGATTTATTTTTTGGGAAGGTTAAACATGGCGGATGGAGAAGGATGGGCGCCGCCTTCCATCAAGCCATGCCCTACACACGGTGAATGTCTGACAGCTCACTGCCCCTTCGGCCAATAGGCTATCAGGGGGAACTAACCATTTCTCACTTTGTGTTCATTCATGGCATAGAGTTGAACGCGTGTCTGAAACAAGTGTGAAATCTGCCTGGTGTCTGAAACAAGTGTGAAATCTGCCTGGTGTCTGAAACAAGTGTGAAATCTGCATGGTGTCTGAAACAAGTGTGAAATCTGCATGGTGTCTGAAACAATTGTGAAATCTACCTGGTGTCTGAAACAAGTGTGAAATCTGCCTTGCGAGTGGGGAAAACGTGGCGGCATAACTGACACGACTACTGGATCACCGCTGATATTATATCTGTGCTTTCTTACTTCAGGTGGAGTATGTGATGAAGATGACGACGACGACAGTAATTATGATGATGATGATGATGATGATGATGATCATGATCATGATCACGATGACAGAAAAAAAAAGACAAAATCATGACTGTGTTTATGTCTGGATTTTAAATGCGTACTTCTGCAATGGTTATGGTAACGCAGGCACAAGCGACAGAATCCGCAACAAAGGGGTTACTGGTGATAGGAAGTCGTAAGCCACGTCTGTCATTTTCTCCCTAGCAGAAGCGCCGAAAACATGCAAAAGATGGATCACTGGCGCTGGCCAAGGCTGATATGTATGCATGAATGCAAATGCATACGTACCGACAGAGAGACAATCTACCCCTTCCTCCTCCCACCCCCCCCCCCCCCCACACACACACACACAAACACTCTTGCATTTGTGCAGGCGTGCATGCACGTGCACTCAACACACACACAAACACACACACACACACACACACACACACACACACACACACACACACACACAGAGTAAGACCGACAGACAGAAAGACACACACACACACACACACACATACACACACACAGAGTCAGTCAGACAGACAGACAGACAGACAGACAGAAGAGAGAGAGAGAGAGAGAGAGAGAGAGAGAGAGAGTCAATATGTTCTGACAATATAACCGGCACGATGACACTCACTGATGATTTCAGCATAGCTGATGGGACTGCATACGGGCACCTGCTGGCCGGACATGACGTCAATGCCAAACTCATCAGGAAGGCAGAACTGCTGACCATCAAATGGAATGCACAGATTGACATTTAAATCCAGCTGGAAGCCTTCCTCGTATGGGTTCATGGTGCGATAGTGCTCCACTGAGTATCTGAAAGCATCACCATCGTTTGATTCGTCATCGTCATCGCTATTGGTATTGTCACTGTCACAGTTTTTATTGTTGTTGTTGTTGTTATTGTTGTTGCTGTTGTTGATGGCAAATCACTGTTGTATGGTTAATACTTTCATTCTTCTTTTTTCCTTTTCTCTATTTTTCCCTTGTTCTTATCTTTACTATCATCATCACTTAAGAAAGAGCCTTTTAAGTATAATCTTCACTCAATCAACTCTGAACTTCATCCCTATGACAATTTATCAACATGTTGATGTCAAACAAATAAACTGGTTGACATCAATTACAATGAACACATGGATCTTACATAAGACTGAAACATTTGTGAAACTATCATGTCACGAATGACACACATTTTAGGTAGATATAAGACGACTCTTCAAGCAGGAATTCATCACAACGGCCTTTCATGCAAGACTCCGGCTTCACATTACATGATTTTTTTTAAATTTCAGTTTCTTCCCATAAAGATGTTCCAGTAAGGCTCATGTCACACCAGAGACTCGAAATGTTTGGTGCTGAAATAAACTTGTGGCATTGTGTTTTCTGAGTGTCCGGTCTAAGGTGTAACTGACACTAGAAAAACTGATTGCTCGTTCTGCGTTTTCATTGTCCTGAATGTTGTTTATCTTGCCTCAAGAAGACCTAAGACGTCGAAGCGCGTCGTGTTTTGTCTTGTAATTTGACTGTCCCTGTTGTTCGGCGGACTCACCACCGATTCTTTTTAAACTTCACACATCAATGTTTGCAAGAAATACCCATTTGAAAGAGATTCACACAATGTAAGCAGACAGCATTTTGAAGTCAAAGCTATACAGGAAATGCTGAAGACACTGTGCTGCACGTTTGTTTCCATTGTTTTGCCCCCCCCCCCCCCCCCCCCCCCCCCCCCCCCCCCCCCCCCCCCCCAGTGGCATTGCCCTAACCTGGTTTGTTACAGAACACGCTTGTAGCGGGACTGTGGTACGATATTTTACAAGTGCTTTCACTTCATGACATGCTGTTCCAGGCTGACGAACACACTTTTCTTGCATGTTGCGTGGTGAGCCAATGGACGGAAGTGCTTGTAAACACGTGACTATGCTCCGCTCCAAATCGGATGGCAGACGAGATCAGTGCAGGCTTGCTGTAAATTCTTCATTAATAACATTGAGCTTCATTTTGGATCGATTGACTCCAGGGCTATTGGGCTATTGACCTGCCTGGGAGTGGGGGTGGGGGATACAGAATGCCCCCCCCCCCCTCCCCAAGAAAAAAAAATCAATGGCAAACATACAAGGCAGCTGGATATCACCGTCATTTTTTTGGTGTAATAGTTTGGTAGTTGGTGACATTGGAGCATTTTACCGCTTGGAAGTAATACCTGCTCCTAGTTGTGTAGCACACGTCTACAGCTTGCGAGTTATAGGAATGGCAGGCTCTTAGTCGGAGGGTTTTACAGTCGTTGGGGTCTTATGTGTATAATTGCATAATAATGATAGGCTTAATAGTAATGTTAATGCTAACAACAACAACAACAACAACAATAATAATAATAATAATAATAATAATAAAAGTAGTAGTAATAATATAATAGTGATGATGATAATAACAATGCTAATACTGATGGTAATAATAACAATGCTAACACTAATGATAATAATAATAATAATAAAGATAATGATAATATGATAAGCATAATAATAGTAATAATAATTACAATAATGTTATTAATAATAATAATAATAATAATAATGTTGATGATAATAATAATAATAATAATATAATAATAATAATAATAATAATAATAATAATAATAATAAAAATAATATGACAATAATAATAATAATAATAATAGAAATAATAATAATAATGATAATAATAACAATGCTCATAGTAATGATGATGGAAGTAGCGGACACATTCACAGATCATGATCCACACGCTGTTGAACACAGCCTAAGTGACTCCACAGAAGTGCCGGGTGTTCTCTGGCGGGTTGCCTCATGACCACTCAGTACGGATCACTTCCTGTCACTTTCTGATGCTGGGACTGCAGTGAGGCCAGACTAGCTGTGCTTGTGTACATGCGGGGGGAGAGTAGGGGAAAAGGGGGGGGGGAGGGGGGGCGAAGTGAGAAGCGAGGTCATAATGCTGCTGAACCATCTGGTAGGTCTGCCTCACCATGACTTCTGATAATCACATCGTGTAACTGCCTGTTACAGCGATAGACTTTGTTGGAAGGAGAAGGGGTGGGGAGGGGTGCGAAAGAAGCTGCGTGGAAGCAATGACTGAGGGGGTCAACGAAGATGAGACAGCCACCCAACCAACATCGCTTTAACACAATGTCTATGGGACAGCCACCCAACCAACATCGCTTTAACACAATGTCTATGGGACAGCCACCCAACCAACATCGCTTTAACACAATGTCTATGGGACAGCCACCCAACCAACATCGCTTTAACACAATGTCTATGGGACAGCCACCCAACCAACATCGCTTTAACATAATGACAATGATACAGCCAGCCAACAAGTCGCTTTAACTCAAGACCATGATGCAGCCAGCCAGTAAACATCGCTTTAACACAATGACTACGAGACAACCAGCCAACAAACATCGCTTTGACACAATGACTATGAAGCAGCCAGCCAACAAACACCGCTTTAACGTAATGACTATGAAGCAGCCAGCCAATAAACATCGCTTTAACACAATGACTCACGTGATGTTGAGAGGGGAGGTGTCTCCTTGGTATTGACCCACACCTGTCGTGACTTGTCTGGGTTGACCTGGAACGTCAGTGATACATGTGGTCAGCATCATAAGTCACACACACACACACACACACACACACACACACACACACACACACACACACACAAGCACGCACGCACGCACGTACACTTGCACGCACGTACGCATGCGCGCACACAGACACACCCACACATACACACACACACACACACATACGTGTACACACACACACACACACACACACACACACACAACACACACACTACAACACACAAGCACACGCACCACACACACACACACACACACACACACACACACACACACACACACACATGGAACCAGCATCACATGTAGCACTAGCACTCTGCATCCAAAAGAAACACACTACACTACTACGCTTAGCAGCTTTGATGTCGCTGCTGCGGCTGCTGCTGCATTCCCTCATAGTATTGGTATAACAATAATGATGATAGTAATGAAACCTTGTTATCATCATCATCATCATCATCATATCATCATCATTCATCATCATCATCATCATCATCTTTGTCTTCATATTTACCATCATTTTTTTTTTTTTCAGTTTCACTACCATTACCACAACTATAGTTTCATGTCAACTGGTATATAGACTCGTCGTCATCATTACAACTAGCACAAACTACATCAATTCCACTGACCGAAGTCGAAGATGAGTACTGTCTAACTGTGGATACTGGTGCCGATCATCATCATCATCATCATATCATCATCATCATCATCATCACGTCGTCGTCGTCGTCGTCGTCGACGTCGTCGTCGATGTCGTCGTCGTCGTTGTCGTCGTCGTCATTATCATCACCATTATATTCCTCCTCCTCCTCCTCCCCCTCCTCCTCATTATCATCATCATCATCGTCATCTTCATCAACATCATGATCATCATTATTACATTCATCTGCCTGCTCCTCCTCCTTTTCCTCCTCCTCCTCCTTCTACTCCTCCTCCTCCTCATTCTCATCATCATCATCATCACTATTATTATTATTTATATGTATCCTCTTCCTCCTCCTCCTCCTCCTCCACCACCACCACCATCACCACCGCCTCCTCCTTCCCACCCTCTTCCTCCTCCTCCTCCTCGTCATCATCGTTATCATCATCTCCACACTCAGGCCTACCAAAGTCATAGTTGAGAAGGTGTTCAGTTCGGGTGTAGGTGCCGAGGGCCAAGTCGACCTTCATGTTGTCGCAGGGGTCAAAGAGAAAGTGGAAGGGCAGATAGAAGTCCATGGGCCGGGCCATCAGGGGCAGGCTGACCTCCACGTCCAGACAGCACGTGATGCCCAGACAGTTGTACGTCATCCCGCACGTCAGCACCTGGCTCAGGTTGCCTGGGAGATTGCTGACGTCAATGGTCCAGGGGCAGTCTGAACACATCATAAAGAGAACGAAAAAAACTCCGTTCATTTTGCATGGCTGGATGAAGTTTACGTGATTTCACAAATGCCTCATAAAGAGAATGAAAGACTTCATTTCTTTTGCATGGTAAGATAAAGTATACATGATTTCAGAAATGTCTCATAGAGAGAATGAAAAAAACTTCGTTTCTCTGTGCGTGATTATACAAAGCTTACTTTATTTCACAGATGTCTCCGCTTATTTACTACATAATAGATCTGAATTTATTTTGCGCAACATGAAATTCCGTTTCTAGAATGAATGAATTATGAATTTTTGTTACAAGTATTATTTTTCTCTGGCAATGATTTCATTGCTGTTATTTTTGCTGTGCAGAATTAATTGTGGTTTAAGAATTTAATACAGCGGTGGTTTTGTTAAGTGTATTCTGTATAGCGCTAATCCTGAATGTTGAGATTGTGGGAGTAGGGAGAGGGGTTGTCTGAATTCGTGAGTTATATGAACAACGACGAGCAAGTCAATGCTGAGATGTGAGGGAATAGGGAGAAGGGCAGTCTGGATTCGTGAGTTATATGAACAACGAGCAAGTCACTTGAATGCTGAGATGTGAGGGAGTAGGGAGAAGGGCAGTCTGGATTCGTGAGTTATATGAAAAACAAGCAAGTCAGCTTCAGAACAAACGATGGAAGTATATGTTGTGTTGATAAGTAAAATGGGAAGAAACAACAAGCATCAACTGTCTAAGAAAAATACCACAGCATAACCTTCTCTCTCTCTCTCTCTCTCTCTCTCTCTCTCTCTCTCTCTCTCTCCGATAGTAGCATTGTACTTTACACTTCCCCCCTCCCGACGAGGGTAGTGAAGCCGAACATTTGGGACATTCTAAATTTGTTTGTTGGGATTTAAAAAAAAATCTAGATTTATTTTCACACACACACACACACACACACACACACACACACACACACACACACACACATGAGAGAGAGAGATACGGATACGGATACGGATACGGATATTTTATTCACAAATAGGCCATTGCCCCTCGTGAAGGGGTGCATCTGGAAATCATTCGATATTTTACACGTTCAAAAACTGATTCAATGCTTTATATTAAGAAACAAGAACAGATCGTAACTTAAATGCTTTGTATAGGTAAATGGACAGATTTCTAGTTGTTCGTTCATTATTAGAAGCTAGAAATAAACTTAATCTGAAAAGACTTGGAAATCTGTAGTATTTCAAATGTATATAACGTTCTCTTATTTCGTTTAGTAAAGGACAACACAGAACAAAATGTACTTCATCTTCTTTCTCTTCTTTACACAATGGACAAATCAAATCAACAGGGGTATGTTGTTTGTATCGACATCTATGTACAGCAATATCTGAAATACCCATTCTGAATCTTGATGTAATAATCTTGATATGTCTATCTAGATTTAACGTTAAATGCATTTTATCTATTGCTATTGTGCAAAAAGTCTTATATACACTAAATCTGTCACTATTCTTGACATGAAAATCCCATTCTTGCCATCTGCAAAGTACAAGTCTTTCTTTAAAGTCAGCGATAAACTGTTCCACTCCCTCAACACCTTGGTTTAACCACACATAACCAAAACCAAACATGTATAACTTACAGCGAATATCAGACGCCCAGTTTGTCTTATCACGAGAGTCTAACTCAAATAATGTTCTATATGCTTTTCGCGGTAATCTTGACTCATCCATTCATGTCAACTTTAACCAGTAGAGCATGCACCTAACGGCAGAATTTATGTAAACAGGGTATCTATTTGTCTCACCATACACAAGGTCATTCGGTGTTTGTAACTGAACTCCTAAAAATTTTTTCAGAGCAAAGAGATGTACTTTTTCACAAAAGTGTGCAGCACTACTTAGCCCCACAATTCAGCACCATATTGAACAATGGGTTGTATCTGCGCGTCAAATAGTTTTAAATATACAGCAAGAGAATTGTATTTTAACTTACGTAATTTTTGCAATATACATAACAACGCATGCTTTGCTCTGCAGGCAAGGTTTTTACAAGAAACAGTAAATCTCAACTGTGCTGAAAAATAGATGCCTAAATATTTATAAACATTAACAACAGGCATAAGGATTCCATTGTAAGTCCAATGTTCACTAGCAGCTAAGTACCCACCTTTTCTAAATACAACTATATTACTTTTATTCATATTCACATTCAGATGGAGTGCTGTTGCTGCCCTATGTAGACTATTTAGTTGCGTCTGTAGCCCAACTATTGTTTCCGACAGAAGAGCTATGTCATCTGCCAAAAGTAATATAAATAGTTCAAAATAATCATTCATAAATGTTGCACCATGCCTCCCATTTCTAATCACTTCTATTGATAATTCATTTATAAATAAAGAGAACAGCACCGGACTTGTAACATCCCCTTGTTTTACCCCCCGGGTACAGTTTATGTAGTCTGTCAATTTTGCACCCGAGCGAATTCTAGCTCTGACTGTAGTGTACATGCTATGAATACACCGAAAGAGTTTTCCTTTGATACCATTTTTTACCAAAATAGGCCACAGTACATTCCTTTCTATAGAGTCAAAAGCTTTCTCAAAGTCAATAAAGGCGACATAGAGTTTACGGTTAAAGCAAAACTGTTTTTGTATTAAAGCTAATAATGTGTACATGTGATCAATGGTGGAGTATCCCATTTTAAACCCCGCTTGATATTCCCCTGTGATATTATGCAGCTCAATCCATTCTTGAATTCTATTGTTTACTATAGAACTATAAACTTTACTGCTTGTATTACATAATAATATCCCTCTATAATTACCAGGATCATCTACATTACCTTTTTTAAATAAAGGTAAGACAATGGTTTCTGTCCAGTTATCTGGGAATACTCCCTTGTCAAACAGAGTGTTAAACAGTTTAACAAAAGAGTCAATTACTTGATCACCAGCATTTTTCAGCAACTCGCCAATAATTTCATCCGGACCAGCGGATTTACCGTTCTTTAACTTTCTTATAGCCAATAACACTTCTTCTCTAGATATTGGGCGGTTCATGGAACCACCATCTTCATATTCATCAAAACTATCATCAATGTTGTCGTTAGATACCAATGTAAATTCGTTTTCTAATTTTGTTTCAAGCAACTGCTTAAAATGTTTATACCAATCATCAATTGTTATATTGTTACGTGGCTGCTTTCGTTTTGAAGAAATTTTATGGACATTTTCCCAAAACTCCCTTTGATCACTTATGGAATCAACTAACGCCCCTAACAATTGCTCATTGTGCTGATTTTCTTTAAATTTTAACAAATTCTTATACTCTCTCCTAGCTATGCAGTAAGCATCACGATCAGAACTATCCTTCGTTTGCCGAAATGTGTGTAGCAATCCTTTTGCTTTCGATTACTTAGTTTACATTCTTTGTCATACCAGTCATTTTGTTCATCAGTGTTGTTCAAACAGAGTTGTTTTTCCATGCAAGAAGAGTAAGTTTTAACACATGTAAGAAACATATTCAAGGCTTCATTGCAGTCCCGATCAATCATATCAATAGCACTGTCAAGAGATGACAATGCTTCATCTGAATGCATTGCAGTGACATAAGTATGTTCAAAAGAAGGCTTCCACACAAACTTTTTAATAACATCACGTTCCTTTCCAGCGGTCAAAAACATAGGGTTTAGATTTGGCAATTCAAAATGAAGCTCGACGGGTAAATGGTCAGATTCCAATCGTTCTGATATATATAAACTGCAAGACGATAGAACAAGTGAAAATAATTCTCGAGATATCAAAAAATAGTCATTTACACTACACCCTGACTCTGATATATAAGTGTAGTGCCCATCGAGGTCCCCATGACATATTCCATTTAATATACACAATCCAAGTGAAGTACACATATCCAACAAACATTTTCCATAGCCATTGATTATACTGTCGGAAGATTTTCTTTCCGAAAAATTGGAGCAACTGGTTAAATCAACACCATACTTATCATGCTCATAAAAAAAACATCTTGAGAGACATTTGCAGTTCTACTGTTCAAATCACCAGATAGAATCACATGTATATTGTTTAAATCAAGCATACACTCAGTAAGGCATTCTTCCAGAGAACATATACCATTGTCTATATCAAAATAAGCATAATACGGTGAACCCTCAGGAGGCACATATGCACAAACATATAACACATCTTCTGCAAGATCAAACAAAATCCCGTCAATCAAAAAGAAAAGAGCATTTGAGCAATCTACCTGGAGTTCTCTGACATAGTGCACAAAATCATTCTTAATCAGACATATTACCCCCCCCCCCCCCCTGAACGTCTGCCTTGTCTAGTAAACTTAACAGCAGGTTTGCTAAACACAGTATAACCCGTAAACACATTAAATTCAAGATTTTCCACAAAAGTCTCTACAAGACAGATAAAGTCAAATTTGGACAAATAAGAGAGAAAATCTTTATTGTGAATCTTAGAAAGAATTCCATTAATATTCCAGTGCAGGAACGTAAAATATTTTGAATGTGTATTATTCATTTTATCTCGGTTATCATGCAAAATATGTTTACTTTTGTTACAATTCTCGTTACGACTTTCGTGATCCGACACTGACAGCTCTCTCTCATTGGCATAAACAGGGATAAAAACACTGTCATCGCTGCTACACTTTTTCTTTTGTGACCACCCCCTATTCTTATCCGCTGTGACACCACGTGCTCCTTCACTGGCATAAACAGGAATGAAAACACTGTCATCTCTGCTACACTTTTTCTTTTGTGACAACCCCCTATTGTTTTTCCGCTATGACACCACGTGCTTTCTCTGATATATGTGGAGAGAGAGAGAGAGAGAGAGAGAGAGAGAGAGAGAGAGAGAGAGAGAGAGAGAGAGAGAGATTAGAACATATGTATATTCTCACCATTGATAATAGTGCCCTGTTTACCTAATGCTTTAATACGTTTATGTGCCATTGTTCAGTGGAGAGGAAACTTGCAAGTCAGAGTGGGTTGCAAAACGGTGAGAGATTGTGGAGGGAGTGGAAAGGGACGAGTGGATGGTAGGGAGAGCGATATAGGGATGACATCATGGCTGCTGTCCACAATAAGTAAGAGACAAACGTTGCTAAGAACTCTGGCACAACATTTGTTCACATATTCCACACTCACTGGAGGGAGTATTGGAGGCATTGCACGAGCCTTCTGTCAGCACAGTCTGTGAACAAACAAACAAACAAACAGAAGCCATTTGTTTGAAAGCAAGCAAATTATCTTTCCACCAGTCAATCAGTCAAACAAAGAATCGAACACTGAAAATAACACCAACCAGGTTTCGGCCACCTATCACTTGACAGAAATCGCCAGCATCAGCCATGATGAACACACACATACACAGGTCGTCAGCATGAGCAATGATAAAAACACAGAGATCGCCAGCATCAGCAATGATGAACACACAGAGATCGCCAGCATCAGCAATGATGAACACACAGAGAGATTGCCAGCATCAGCAATGATGAACACACAGAGATCGCCAGCGTCAGCAATGAAGAACACACACAGAGATCGCCAGCATCAGCAATGATGAACACACAGAGATCGCCAGCATCAGCAATGATGAACACACAGAGATCGCCAGCATCAGCAATGATGAACACACAGAGATCGCCAGCATCAGCAATGGTGAACACACAGAGATCGCCAGCATCATCAATGATGAACACAGAGATCGCCAGCATCAGCAATGATGAAAACACAGAGATTGCCAGCATCAGCAATGATGAACACAGAGATCGCCAGCATCAGCAATAATGAACACCAGAGATCACCATCATCAGCAATGATGAACACACACAGAGATCACCATCATCAGCAATGATGAACACACACAGAGATCACCATCATCAGCAATGATGAACACACACAGAGATCACCATCATCAGCAATGATGAACACACACAGAGATCACCATCATCAGCAATGATGAACACACACAGAGATCACCATCATCAGCAATGATGAACACACAGGTAAATCAGTTCCATCAAAAGCAAACACACGATGAAGTCTGAACCTCCCAAACAGACATGCTGAGACCACGGACACAAGGGCTTGTTATGAGCCGGCCATGCAGGCAGATACACAGCCTCATTGTGAGATAACTACCAGACACGCAGCTTCAGCAAACAAAGAAAGCAGACCCAAAGCCTCGTTTTCAAACAAACAAGGAAACAGCCTCACAGCCTCATTCGGATCCAAACATACACAGCCCCATGTTGAACATACCATCCAAACAAATACACAGCCGCATGTTGAACCAACCATCCAAACAAATACACAGCCCCATATTGAACCAACCATCCAAACAAATACACAGCCCCATGTTGAACCAACCATCCAAACAAATACACAGCCCCATGTTGAACCAACCATCCAAACAAATACACAGCCCCATGTTGAACCAACCATCCATCCAGATACACAGCCCCATGTTGAACCAACCATCCAAACAGATACACAGCCTCATGCCGAACCAACCATCCAAACAAATACACAGCCCCATGTTGAACCAACCATCCAAACAGATACACAGCCCCATGTTGAACCAACCATCCAAACAGATACACAGCCCCATGTTGAACCAACCATCCAAACAGATACACAGCCCCATGTTGAACCAACCATCCATCCAGATACACAGCCCCATGTTGAACCAATCATCCATCCAGATACACAGCCCCATGTTGAACCAACCATCCAAACAGATACACAGCCCCATGTTGAACCAACCATCCAAACAAATACACAGCCCCATGTTGAACCAATCATCCAAACAGATACACAGCCCCATGTTGAACCAACCATCCATCCAGATACACAGCCCCATGTTGAACCAACCATCCAAACAGACGCACAGCCCCATTCTGACACAGCCAACCAAACAGACACACAGCCTCGGTCTGAACCAGCTAAGGGGACACATACACACTCATTGAAAGCCAATCAATTAAACAACAGACTGCCAGCCACATAAACGGTGAATGAGACATGAACAGTCAACCCAACCAGCACCTAACCCACCAAAAGATCTGCTGACTGATTAACAAGCAGCCAGTGAGTCAGAAGTCAATTTGCAGATCAACCTCTGAGTCATATCCAGTAAGCAGATAGGTACCAGCCGTAGTGCAGGACTTGTGGGTTTAAACCCCACCAGAGGTATGTATTTGTGGGTTTATTGGTTCCAGCCGACGCTTCCTCACAGCTGAGTGTACCATGGTCTAAAAAGGAAAGACCGGAACTCACAGTCCAGTCTCATCCGGGATGCGTCTGTAAACACCATTGTTCAAGTTTCCTGATCCACATCGCAGGTGTCTGTACCTCTCGGGCCTGGCTGACACCAAGATCAATTATGAAAGGAAGTGTACAGTGCAGCCCTGTCATGTAGCCTCAGACTAGAATGAATCTTAGTGGTATCAGTTATATATATGAAATAATCATTACTGACAAGAATGTCACACATTCTCTGGCTATTCATACCCTGCTCCTGGAGAAGAAGACAAGAAAAAAAAGGGAGAAAACACAGAGAGATGGTACATAAATAAACAGGTGAGGGATTATGTGAGTATGAGAAGGTGAGTACGTAATTAAGCCTATAAAGTAAAGATATAAGTAAGAGACTAACAGACCTGCCAGCAGCTAGCTAAATATCATGACAGGGAAGACACTGTATGTCCGCCACAGTGACGACTGTTGCACATCCAATACATACATGAAGTTAACCAGCAAACCAACAGTATGCACATCCAGAGACAGTGACACCTATTGCGCATTCAATATATATATATATATATATATATATATTATATATTAATATAATAAAGGGCAAATTCTGTCTGTGTGTGTGTGTGTGTGTACGCTATAGACTCAAAAACGGCTCAACCGATTGTCATGAAATTTGGCAGGTACGTCTGTTGTGACCCGAGGATGGTTTGGGGCTAATCTCTGAAAAAAAAAACCGTTAAAAACCGTTAGAAAGCTGTTATAACGGTTTCAAAGACATCCTTTTTCCTCTGCTTTTCTTCAAATAGCCGTTGTGACATTGCACAGGTACAGGACTACTTCTCTAAAATTAGAACCGTTATTTGGCAGTTAAAAAACGTTATTTATAACAGTTAAAAACCATTAAAAACACTTAACCCTATAAAAGAAACTGTTTAAAACCCGATCTTCTTGAAATTTAGCAGGTACGTCTGTTGTGAACTGAGGATGGTTTTGGGCTAATCTCTAAAAAAAAATAAAACCGTTAAAAAACGTTAAAAACTGTTATAACGGTTTCGAAGACATCTTTTTCCTCTGCTTTTCATCAAATGGCCATTGTGACATTGCACAGGTACAGGGCTACTTCCCGAAAATTAGAACCATCATTTGGCAGTTAAGAAACGTTATTTATAACAGTTAAAAACCGTTAAAAACACCAAACCCTATGAAAACTGTTTAAAACCCGATCTTCTGAGGTTGGCGGCACGAGAGTCATCGGAATCGCGACCAAACTTGACATAAGCCTACAGGAACATCCAGCGGGTAACATAGGGTCATTAGATAGTCATTATGACCATTAAATTTGACCGTTAAAAACCGTTACTTTCAAAATTTAGGCTGTTCTTGATGAAATTCGGTATACATGTGCAGTTTTAAATGCCGAAAAATGATATACAACTTTTACGAACCGAAATTTACAATTGACCGTTAAAAACCGTTATTTTATAAATTTAGAGTATTCTTGAAGAAATTCGATATACATGTGCAGTTTTGAACGCTAAACAATGATATACAATTTTAAAGATCCGAAATTTAACACTGACCGTTATAAACCGTTATTTTCTGAATTTCGAAATTTTCACCGTTCTTGATAACATTCCGTATGCACGTACAGTTTTAAGCACTGAACAATGTTATGCAAATTTTACGAACCAAAACTTAACACTGACCGTAAAAAACCGTTATTTTCTAAATTTACACCACTATTGATAAAATTCGGTATGCGTATGTCCAGTAACGGTAAGTAATTTTGCAACGTGGATGGTTTAGCAGGTACGTCTGTTGTGACCCGAGGATGGTTTGGGGCTAATCTCTAAAAAAAATAAAACCGTTAAAAACCGTTAAAAAAAACTGTTATAACGGTTTCGAAGACATCTTTTTCCTCTGCTTTTCATCAAATGGCCGTTGTGACATTGCACAGGTACAGGGCTACTTCTCGAAAATTAGAACCGTTATTTGGCAGTTATTAAACGTTATTTATAACAGTTAAAAACCGTTAAAAAACACAAACCCTATAAAAACTGTTTAAAACCCGATCTTCTGAGGTTGGCGGCTACGAGAGTCATCGGATCGCCACCAAACTTAACATAAGCCTACAGGAACATCCAGCGGGCAACATAAGGTCATCAGATAGTCATTATGACCATTAAATTTGACCGTTAAAAACCTTTATTTTTAAAATTTAGGCTGTTCTTGATGAAATTCGGTATACATGTGCAGTTTTAAATGCCGAAAAATGATATACAACTGTTACGAACCGAAATTTACAATTGACCGTTAAAAAACGTTATTTTATGAATTTAGAGTATTTTTGAAGAAATTCGATATACATGTGCAGATTTGAATGCTAAACAATGATATACAATTTTGAAGATCCAAAACTTAACATTGACCGTTAAAAACTGTTATTTTCTGAATTTATAATTTTTCACCGTTCTTGATAACATTCCGTATGCACGTACAGTTTTAAGCGCTGAACAATGTTATGCAAATTTTATTGACTGTTAAAAACCGTTATTTTCTAAATTTACAACGCTATTGATAAAATTCGGTATGCGTATGTCCAGTAACGGTAAGTAATTTTTCAACATGGATGGGACAGGGTAGGGGATGAAAAGGGAGGAATGAGAGGGGCCAGAAAAATGATTGTACAGTGCAAAGCCTGATACACTATTTTTACATTAGACACAGACCCGTTGAAATAAACTACTTCTGCACAAAGTCTATTCCTACAAAATTAAGGGCAATGAGAAGAATGGGAATGGGAACAGTGAGTGCAGGCGGAAAATTGAGCGAGAAAAGCATCTCGACGTGCTAGGGTAGATCCAGAGGAAAGGGGCCAGAGGCAGGCGGAAAACAATAGAATGTATAAGAGAGAGAGAGAGAGAGAGAGAGAGAGAGAGAGAGAGAGAGAGAGAGAAGAATGTATTTGTGTGGGGGGAGGGGGTGGGAAGATGGGGGGGGGGGGGGATTGATTTTAAATCAAAACAATTAATACATGTTTGCCGTCACGTGAGTATCGCAAAGAATGTACATATCCCGGGCAACGCCGGGTGCCCCTGCTAGTATCTAATATATAAAGGGCAAATTCTGTTTGTGTGTGTGTGTGTGTGTGTCTGTGTACGCTATAGACTCAAAAACGGCTCAACCGACTGTCATGAAATTTGGCAGGTACGTCCGTTGTGACCCGAGGATGGTTTTGGCTAATCTCTAAAAAAAATAAAACCGTTAGAAACCGTTAAAAAGCTGTTATAAACGGTTTCAAAGTCATCTTTTTCCTCTGCTTTTCTACAACTAGCCGTTGTGACATTGCACAGGTACAGGACTACTTCTCTAAAATTAGAACTGTTATTTGGCAGTTAAAAAACGTTATTTATAACAGTTAAAAACCGTTAAAAACACCAAACCCTATAAAAGAAACTGTTTAAAACCCGATCTTCTTGAAATTTAGCAGGTACGTCTGTTGTGAACCGAGGATGGTTTTGGGCTAATCTCTAAAAAAATAAAACCATTAAAAACTGTTAAAAAACTGTTATAACGGTTTCAAAGTCATCTTTTTCCTCTGCTTTTCATCAAATGGCCATTGTGACATTGCACAGGTACGGGGCTACTTCTCTAAAATTAGAACCGTTATTTGGCAGTTAAAAAACGTTATTTATAACAGTTAAAAACCGTTAAAAACACCAAATCCTATGAAAACTGTTTAAAACCTGATCTTCTGAGGTTGGCGGCCACGAGAGTCATTGGATCGCCACCAAACTTGACATAAGCCTACAGGAACATCCAGCGGATCACATAGGGTCAGTAGATAGTCATTATGACCATTAAATTTGACCGTTAAAAACCGTTATTTTCAAACTTTAGGCTGTTCCTGATGAAATTCAGTATACATGTGCAGTTTTAAATGCCGAAAAATGATATACAACTTTTACGAACCGAAATTTACAATTGGCCGTTAAAAACCGTTATTTTATAAATTTAGAGTATTCTTCAAGAAATTCGATATACATGTGCAGTTTTGAATGCTAAACAATGATATACAATTTTCAAGATCCGAAACTTAACATTGACCATTAAAAACCGTTATTTTCTGAATTTCGAAATTTTCACCGTTCTTGATAACATTCCGTATGCACGTACAGTTTTAAGTACTGAACAATGTTATGCAAATTTTACGAACCAAAACTTAACACTGACCGTTAAAACCGTTATTTTCTAAATTTACACCGCTATTGATAAAATTCGGTATGCGTATGTCCAGTAACGGTAAGTAATTTTGCAACATGGATGGTTTAGCAGGTACGTCTGTTGTGACCCGAGGATGGTTTGGGGCTAATCTCTAAAAAAAATAAAACCGTTAAAAACCGTTAAAAAAAACTGTTATAACGGTTTCGAAGACATCTTTTTCCTCTGCTTTTCATCAAATGGCCGTTGTGACATTGCACAGGTACAGGGCTACTTCTCGAAAATTGGAACCGTTATTTGGCAGTTATTAAACGTTATTTATAACAGTTAAAAACCGTTAAAAACACCAAACCCTATAAAAACTGTTTAAAACCCGATCTTCTGAGGTTGGCGGCTACGAGAGTCATCGGATCGCCACCAAACTTAACATAAGCCTACAGGAACATCCAGCGGGCAACATAAGGTCATCAGATAGTCATTATGACCATTAAATTTGACCGTTAAAAACCTTTATTTTTAAAACTTAGGCTGTTCTTGATGAAATTCGGTATACATGTGCAGTTTTAAATGCCGAAAAATGATATACAACTGTTACGAACCGAAATTTACAATTGACCATTAAAAAACGTTATTTTATGAATTTAGAGTATTTTTGAAGAAATTCGATATACATGTGCAGATTTGAATGCTAAACAATGATATACAATTTTGAAGATCCGAAACTTAACATTGACCGTTAAAAACCGTTATTTTCTGAATTTATAATTTTTCACCGTTCTTGATAACATTCCGTATGCACGTACAGTTTTAAGTGCTGAACAATGTTATGCAAATTTTATTGACCGTTAAAAACCGTTATTTTCTAAATTTACAACGCTATTGATAAAATTCAGTATGCGTATGTCCAGTAATGGTAAGTAATTTTGCAACATGGATGGGACAGGGTAGGGGGATGAAAAGGGAGGAATGAGAGGGGCCAGAAAAATGATTGTACAGTGCAAAGCCTGATACACTATTTTTACATTAGACACAGACCCGTTGAAATAAACTACTTCTGCACAAAGTCTATTCCTACAAAATTAAGGGCAATGAGAAGAATGGGAATGGGAACAGTGAGTGCAGGCGGAAAATTGAGCGAGAAAAGCATCTCGACGTGCTAGGGTAGATCCAGAGGAAAGGGGCCAGAGGCAGGCGGAAAACAATAGAATGTATAAGAGAGAGAGAGAGAGAGAGAGAGAGAGAGAGAGAGAGAGAAGAGAGAATGTATTTGTGTGGGGGGAGGGGGTGGGAAGATGGGGGGGGGGGGATTGATTTTAGATCAAAACAATTAATACATGTTTGCCGTCACGTGAGTATCGCAAAGAATGTTCATATCCCGGGCAACGCCGGGTGCCCCTGCTAGTATCTAATATATAAAGGGCAAATTCTGTCTGTGTGTGTGTGTGTGTGTCTGTGTACGCTATAGACTCAAAAACGGCTCAACCGACTGTCATGAAATTTGGCAGGTACGTCCGTTGTGACCCGAGGATGGTTTTGGCTAATCTCTAAAAAAAATAAAACCGTTAGAAACCGTTAAAAAGCTGTTATAAAGGTTTCAAAGTCATCTTTTTCCTCTGCTTTTCTACAACTAGCCGTTGTGACATTGCACAGGTACAGGACTACTTCTCTAAAATTAGAACTGTTATTTGGCAGTTAAAAAACGTTATTTATAACAGTTAAAAACCGTTAACAACACCAAACCCTATAAAAGAAACTGTTTAAAACCCGATCTTCTTGAAATTTAGCAGGTACGTCTATTGTGAACCGAGGATGGTTTTGGGCTAATCTCTAAAAAAATAAAACCGTTAAAAACTGTTAAAAAACTGTTATAACGGTTTCAAAGTCATCTTTTTCCTCTGCTTTTCATCAAATGGCCATTGTGACATTGCACAGGTACGGGGCTACTTCTCGAAAATTAGAACCGTTATTTGGCAGTTAAGAAACGTTATTTATAACAGTTAAAAACCGTTAAAAACACCAAACCCTATGAAAACTGTTTAAAACCCGATCTTCTGAGGTTGGCGGCCACGAGAGTCATTGGATCGCCACCAAACTTGACATAAGCCTACAGGAACATCCAGCGGATCACATAGGGTCAGTAGATAGTCATTATGACCATTAAATTTGACCGTTAAAAACCGTTCTTTTCAAACTTTAGGCTGTTCCTGATGAAATTCAGTATACATGTGCAGTTTTAAATGCCGAAAAATGATATACAACTTTTACGAACCGAAATTTACAATTGGCCGTTAAAAACCGTTATTTTATAAATTTAGAGTATTCTTCAGGAAATTCGATATACATGTGCAGTTTTGAATGCTAAACAATGATATACAATTTTCAAGATCCGAAACTTAACATTGACCGTTAAAAACCGTTATTTTCTGAATTTCGAAATTTTCACCGTTCTTGATAACATTCCGTATGCACGTACAGTTTTAAGCACTGAACAATGTTATGCAAATTTTACGAACCAAAACTTAACACTGACCGTAAAAACCGTTATTTTCTAAATTTACATCGCTATTGATAAAATTCGGTATGCGTATGTCCAGTAACGGTAAGTAATTTTGCAACATGGATGGTTTAGCAGGTACGTCTGTTGTGACCCGAGGATGGTTTGGGGCTAATCTCTAAAAAAATAAAACCGTTAAAAACCGTTAAAAAAACAACTGTTTTAACGGTTTCAAAGACATCTTTTTCCTCTGCTTTTCATCAAATGGCCGTTGTGACATTGCACAGGTACAGGACTACTTCTCTAAAATTAGAACCGTTATTTGGCAGTTATAAAACGTTATTTATAACAGTTAAAAACCGTTAAAAACACCAAACCCTATAAAAGAAACTGTTTAAAACCCGATCTTCTTGAAATTTGGCAGGTACGTCTATTGTGACCCGAGGATGGTTTTGGGCTAATCTCTAAAAAAATAAAACCGTTAATAACCGTTAAAAAACTGTTATAACGGTTTCAAAGACATCCTTTTCCTCTGCTTTTCTTCAAATGGCCGTTGTGACATTGCACAGGTACGGGGCTACTTCTCGAAAATTAGAAAATTATTTGGCAGTTAAGAAACGTTATTTATAACAGTTAAAAACCATTAAAAAACACCAAACCTTATAAAAACTGTTTAAAACCCGATCTGAGGTTTGCGGCCACGAGAGTTATCGGATCGCCACCAAACTTGACATAAGCCTACAGGAACATCCAGCGGGTAACATAAGGTCATTAGATAGTCATTATGACCATTAAATTTGACCGTTAAAAACCGTTATTTTCAAAATTTAGGCTGTTCTTGATGAAATTCAGTATACATGTGCAGTTTTAAATGCCGAAAAATGATATACAACTTTTACGAACCAAAATTTAAAATTGACCGTTAAAAAACGGTATTTTATAAATTTAGAGTATTCTTGAAGAAATTCGATATACATGTGCAGCTTTGAACGCTAAACAATGATATACAATTTTCAAGATCCGAAACTTAACATTGACCGTTAAAAACCGTTATTTTCTGAATTTCAAAATTTTCACCGTTCTTGATAACATTCCGTATGCACGTACAGTTTTAAGCACTGAACAATGTTATGCAAATTTTACGAACCAAAACTTAACACTGACCGTAAAAAACCGTTATTTTCTAAATTTACACCACTATTGATAAAATTCGGTATGCGTATGTCCAGTAACGGTAAGTAATTTTGCAACATGGATGGTTTAGCAGGTACGTCTGTTGTGACCCGAGGATGGTTTGGGGCTAATCTCTAAAAAAAATAAAACTGTTAAAAACCGTTAAAAAAACCTTTTATAACGGTTTCGAAGACATCTTTTTCCTCTGCTTTTTATCAAATGGCCGTTGTGACATTGCACAGGTACAGGGCTACTTCTCGAAAATTAGAACCGTTATTTGGCAGTTATTAAACGTTATTTATAACAGTTAAAAACCGTTAAAAACACCAAACCCTATAAAAACTGTTTAAAACCCGATCTTCTGGGTTGGCGGCTACGAGAGTCATCGGATCGCCACCAAACTTAACATAAGCCTACAGGAACATCCAGCGGGCAACATAAGGTCATCAGATAGTCATTATGACCATTAAATTTGACCGTTAAAAACCTTTATTTTAAAACTTAGGCTGTTCTTGATGAAATTCGGTATACATGTGCAGTTTTAAATGCCGAAAAATGATATACAACTTTTACGAACCGAAATTTACAATTGACTGTTAAAAAACGTTATTTTATGAATTTAGAGTATTTTTGAAGA
>CM065718.1:17151886-17156886 GCA_033310375.1 Conus canariensis
CATTGAGCATTGACGTAATCACCATCAAGATTTCTTACATTATCATCTCCATCCCTTACTTCACTCTAAGTGCACGCGCGCGCGCGCGCGCACACACAAACACACACACACACACACACACACACACACACACACACACACAAGCACGCACTCACGCACGCACGCACGCATGCACGCATGCACGCGCGCGCGCGCGCGCGCACACACACACACACACACACCACGACGACGACCACCACCACCACCACCTACACTCGCTCCCTCGCTGCCTCTGTCTCCCTCACCTGGCAGGACATAATCGCTGCAGGTGGGGATGGGGATGTCAAAGCTATCAATCATCATGTCATCCACGTAGGGCGTGGCTCCAGCCTCCAGCAGAACTATCAGACCCAGGCCCACCGTGTAGGACGTGGCGCTCGCCGCTCTGCTGATGCTGGCCCTGTGTGTACAGCGTCGCCGTTATCATCATCATCATCATCATCATCATCATCATCATCATCATCATCACAAATAACTATATTAGACAATGATCATTATCGTCAATTGTTATCATCATTACCACAAATGTATGTACGACAATGATCATCATCGTCGATTGTTATCATCATCACCACAAACAACTCTACGACAATGGTCAATATCGCCAATAAACATCACACAAATAGCTCTATGACAACGATCATTATCGTCAATTGTTATCATCATCACTTTCTTCATCATCACAATCAACTACACGACAATGATCATTATCGCCATTATCCCTACTTACCCACCCTCTCTCTTTCTACATACACGCACAAAACACGACCATCATCACCATTGTCATAGCTACCACAGACAATATCGTGAACATCATCGTCGTCAAATTCACAACAAACAACACCGCTGGCCTTATTCAGATACATTCATATCAAGTACACCAACACAGCACGCATTTTAACTTCGTCTGCACGTCCAGATTCTCTCTCTAACAGCTTCGGTACCGAAGGGCTTTGTGAAGATTTCAACAAAATCTTTATCTGCGTGTGTGCCATTTGGGTTGCTGTTCTTCTGACGTATATGCTGCGCTAAACGCAGCTGGAGATTTAATCGGTGCGCGTGCATTTCTGTGCTCCTGTTCTGGTGTATATATGTCGTGCTCCTGTTCTGGTTTGTAGATGTCAAACAAAAAATGGAAAAGTGACGTGGAGACCTCTCTTTGTTTGTGCTGTTCTGTTGAAGCACGTGAAATGCAGACAACTAACGCAAGCTGTCTGCATGACGCAGTGTGTGTTGGTCCATCTTTCCCGCTGTGGTTCTGGGGAACACATAAAACGACAATCACACAGTGGTGACCATGTGGATGATGACGTTGAAAGGGGAGAGCGCCGGGTCTATATCTATTCAAATCTCGTAATGAGCCTTTCCTCTTCACTTGACTAGCCGGAAATGGCAGTCTGTTGGTAATTCAGAACACAAGAAAACACCGTTAGATTCAACACATTCCGCTTTGTACAACAGGGTGCAAAGCAATTAAAAAACAAATAAACAGCCAACCAAATAAAACAGTTTTAAACGAAGATACATGATTTCGTTTTCTCTTCCTCTCTGTTCCCGTCTGTAAACAGGCGGAAGGCCCAAATCGGGTTCGAACCTACGACCTCAACGTTAATGGTGCGGCGCTCTAACCATGTTGGCTACATCACCTTTGACCAGTGCATTACTCACACAGGGTGAGATGGAAGAGGGGTTCACGCTGGATCAGATGGAAGAGGGGTTCACACAGGGTCAGATGGAAGAGGGGTTCACACAGGGTCAGATGGAAGAGGGGTTCACACAGGGTCAGATGGAAGAGGGGTTCACACAGGGTGAGATGGAAGAGGGGTTCACACAGGGTCAGATGGAAGAGGGGTTCACACAGGGTCAGATGGAAGAGGGGTTCACACAGGGTCAGATGGAAGAGGGGTTCACACAGGGTCAGATGGAAGAGGGGTTCCATTTTTCAGACGGAGTTCATCAGTTCTGCATTTGTCTTGGACACTTTTCAATATATTCCCTGAACTCCTCACGACAGTCGCTGTGAGGACCACGTCAGCACAGTCAGCACGGAAGGAAGAACCACCACGAACCATCCGCTTTCCAGAGGACATCAGAGGCCTAACAAGAGGCGGTGAACAAGGACGCACAGAGCCTGTGGAAAGACTGGACTGGAACATGACCTGGACGGCAATGCTTGTGGAAAGACTGGGTGGAGCACGACAGCATTGCACATAGGACTGACAGCATTGCACATAGGACTGACAGCATTGCACATAGGACTGACAGCATTGCACAGTGGACTGACACTATTGCACAGTGGACTGACACCATTGCACTGTGGACTGACACCATTGCACTGTGGACTGACACCATTGCACATAGGACTGACAGCATTGCACATAGGACTGACACCATTGCACATAGGACTGACACCATTGCACTGTGGACTGACACCATTGCACTGTGGACTGACACTATTGCACAGTGGACTGACACCATTGCACTGTGGACTGACACCATTGCACATAGGACTGACACCATTGCACTGAGGACTGACACCATTGCACGGTGGACTGACACCATTGCACGGTGGACTGACACCATTGCACATAGGACTGACACCATTGCACAGTGGACCGACACCATTGCACTGTGGACTGACAGCATTGCACTGTGGACTGACACCATTGCACAGTGGACTGACAGCATTGCACTGTGGACTGACAGCACTGCACTGTGGACTGACACCATTGCACTGTGGACTGACAGCATTGCACAGTGGACTGACACCATTGCACTGTGGACTGACAGCACTACACTGTGGACTGACACCATTGCACAGTGGACTGACACCATTGCACTGTGGACTGACACCATTGCACTGTGGACTGACAGCATTGCACTGTGGACTGACAGCATTGCACAGTGGACTGACACCATTGCACTGTGGACTGACACCATTGCACAGTGGACTGACACCATTGCACTGTGGACTGACACCATTGCACGGTGGACTGACACCATTGCACAGTGGACTGACAGCATTGCACTGTTGACTGACAGCATTGCACTGTGGACTGACAGCATTGCACTGTGGACTGACAGCATTGTACAGTGGACTGACAGCATTGCAGAGTGGACTGACACCATTACACAGTGGACTGACACCACTGCACTGTGGACTGACACCATTGCACTGTGGACTGACAGCATTGCACAGTGGACTGACAGCATTGTACAGTTGACTGACAGCATTGCACAGTGGACTGACACCATTGCACAGTGGACTGACAGCATTGCACTGTGGACTGACACCATTGCACAGTGGACTGACAGCATTGCATTGTGGACTGACACCATTGCACAGTGGACAGGGAAATCATTGGCAGAGACCAGGCCTTGGCACACAAGCAGCTCGGCTGGAAGAATGGTGAACTGCTCTTCTGTGCGCACCCCAGTCACGTTTGATGCACTGTAGGATGAAGAAGAAGAAGAAGAAGAAGAAGAAGAAGAAGAAGAAGAAGAAGAAGAAGAAGAAGGAGGAGGAGGAGGAGGAGGGAGGAGGAGGAGGAGGAGGAGGAGGAAGAGGAGGAGGAGGAGGAGGAGAAGAAGAAGAAGAAGAAGGAGGAGGAGGAGGAGGAGGAGGAGGAGGAGGAGGAGAGGGAGGGGGTGGAGAAGAAGAAGAAGAAGGTAATAAGCGAGAAGTACCAACTTGTGTGAAGTCGTTGTAATCATTTGTTTATGCTATAGTCTTCACAGTATATATCCAAAGATGTTGATTACGTTACATACACTGCACACGTTTATACAGACACGAGAGACATGTTACTAGGACGTTACTATTCGCCTGTCATACACCGCCGAAGAACATTTCACAAAGAAAAACACTTCTTTCCCCAGTCTTTCAGTTTCTTTTTCTTTCCCTTTTTAATATAAATTTTCTTACCTGTTTTTTTTTTCTTCTTCTTCTTTACTTTATATCTTCATCCTACCGACATCCCACCCCATGCACATTTAATTTGGTCCATTGAGAATCATATAAACAATCTGATCAGATGTGTAAACTCCCCCCTCCTCTCTCTCTCTCTCTCTCTCTCTCTCTCTCTCTCTCTCTCTCTCCCCCTTCCCCTCCCCGTCTCTCTGTCTCTGTCTCTGTCTGTCTGTCTGTCTGTCTCTCTCTCTCTCTCTCTCTCTCTCTCTCTCTCTCTCTCCCCCTCCCTCCTTCCCTCCCTCATGTCTCTCTCCGTCTGTGTCTCTGTCTCTCCCTCCCTCCCCCTCTTTCTCTCTCTCCCTCACTCCCCTCTCTCTCTCCCTCTCTCTCTACCTCTCCCTCCCTTCCATCCTCCCTCCCCCTCGCTCTCTCTCTCTCTCTCTCTCTCCCTCCCTCTCCCCCCCCTCTCTCTCTCTCTCCCTCTCTCCCACTATCTCTCTCTCTCTGCCTCCCTCCTTCCCCCCATTCTCTTTCTCTGTGCGTGATTTTGTCAAACCTTTGCATACAAATGCATGTTTGTGTGAATCATGCACGCTATCATTATGTGTGCCTGTGTTTAAAGAAAATGTGTCTAATTATGTATTTATTTATCTATTTTTTAAATTTATTTTGTTATAATTCTTTTTATTTTCTTGTCTTCGAATCTCATTACATAATTTAGCTTAGCAAGAACAAACTGGAAGAAGAAGCTTTGCTTAAAATCTCAATCCTTGATCGAATAAAACTTTACTGAGTTCTGAGTTTTAAGTTCTCTCTCCTCCCTCCCTCCCTCTCCTCTCTCTCTCTCTCTCTCTCTCTCTCTCTCTCTCTCTCTCTCGTTGTCATTTCTCTTTTTTTTTTCTTTATGTGTGCACTGCACCTCACATTGTTCATCAGTCATGGAAAGTCCTTACATCGATATAAAGCTCTGAAAGTTAAAATTGTGTTTTGTGTTCTCTCTCTCTCTCTCTCTCTCTCTCTCTCTCTCTCTCTCTCTCTCTCTCTCTCTCTC
>CM065718.1:17164386-17179386 GCA_033310375.1 Conus canariensis
GTCGGACATTTATTAATAAATCTTACATGGTTCGGGTTGTAAAGTAGATATATTAAGATCACTACGTGCACAACTGACGAAGCACACGAAAGGAAAGCCTTTCCGCCAAGTTACAAAAAAGTCCCAAAAGGGGACGCAGTTTCTATTTGCGCGGAAGATTGCCCCAGAGTCCAGGGTCTGTGTTGCTCTCTCCAACGCCGTCTTCATTCTTTGTTTCTTTGCCTTAGAAAGTTTAGTTTAGACAGTCCGCCAAACAACAGTGACAAACAAAGGACAAGACAAAACACGAGCAGAAGGTAAGTGATTGCTCCTTCTTCGTTTCATTGTCCTGGGATGCTGTTTACCTTGCCCGAAGAAGACCAAAAAGGTTGAAACATTTGTCTTGTAATGTGTTTGTAGCTGTTGTTTGGCGGACTCATTAACAATTCTTTTTACTATTCGAAACTTCAAGCCAGGAGCTGACCAGTGGGGGCATAGACGGTGCCGTCAGGGCCACAGATGGGCATGGGCATGACCACTCTGTTGAGAACGTTGAGCGTGACCAGGCAGTCATCCGGGTCACCTGTCTTGCAGAACTTGGTGTCGAAGCTCAGCACTGCTCCCTTATCTTCCTTCTCCATGACCACCCTGCAGAACGAAATCACAACGTTCTTGACTCACGTGTGTAGCAAAGTGAATGTATGTAACTAGTTGACTCATGTGTGTAGCAAAGTGAATCTATGTCACTAACTGACTCACGTGTGTAGCAAAGTGAATCTATGTCACTAACTGACTCACGTGTGTAGCAAAGTGAATGTATGTCACTAATTGACTCACGTGTGTAGCAAAGTGAATGTATGTAACTAGTTGACTCACGTGTGTAGCAAAGTGAATCTATGTCACTAACTGACTCACGTGTGTAGCAAAGTGAATCTATGTCACTAACTGACTCACGTATGTAGCAAAGTGAATGTATGTAGCTAGTTGACTCACGTGTGTAGCAAAGTGAATGTATGTAACTGGTTGACTCACGTGTGTAGCAAAGTGAATGTATGTAACTAGTTGACTCACGTTAGTAGCAAAGTGAATCTATGTCACTAGCTGACTCACGTGTGTAGCAAAGTGAATCTATGTCACTAATTGACTCACGTGTATATCAAAGTGAATCTATGTAACTAATTGACTCACGTATGTAGCAAAGTGAATGTATGTAACTAGTTGACTCACGTGTGTAGCAAAGTGAATCTATGTCACTAATTGACTCACGTGTGTAGCAAAGTGAATTTATGTCACTAATTGACTCACGTGTGTAGCAAAGTAGATCTATGTCACTAATTGACTCATGTGTGTAGCAAAGTAAATCTATGTCACTAATTGACTCACGTGTGTAGCAAAGTAGATCTATGTCACTAATTGACTCACGTGTGTAGCAAAGTGAATGTATGTCACTAATTGACTCACGTGTGTAGCAAAGTGAATCTATGTCACTAATTGACTCAAGTGTGTAGCAAAGTAAATCTATGTCACTAATTGATTCACGTGTGTACCAAAGTGAATCTATGTCACTAATTGACTCACGTGTGTATCAAAGTGAATCTATGTCACTAACTGACTCAAGTGTGTAGCAAAGTAAATCTATGTCACTAATTAACTAACGCGTGTAGCAAAGTGAATGTATGTCACCGACTCACGTGTGTATCAAAGTGAATCTATGTCACTAATTGACTCACGTGTATATCAAAGTGAATCTATGTAACTAACTGACTCACGTGTGTAGCAGAGTGAATATATGTCACTAACTGGTTCACGTGTGTAGCAAAGTGAATGTATGCAACTAATTGATTCACGTGTGTAGCAAAGTGAATCTATGTAACTAATTGACTCACGTGTGTAGCAAAGTAAATCTATGTCACTAATTAACTAACGCGTGTAGCAAAGTGAATGTATGTCACCGACTCACGTGTGTATCAAAGTGAATCTATGTCACTAATTGACTCACGTGTATATCAAAGTGAATCTATGTAACTAACTGACTCACGTGTGTAGCAGAGTGAATATATGTCACTAACTGGTTCACGTGTGTAGCAAAGTGAATGTATGCAACTAATTGATTCACGTGTGTAGCAAAGTGAATCTATGTAACTAATTGACTCACGTGTGTAGCAAAGTAAATCTATGTCACTAATTAACTAACGCGTGTAGCAAAGTGAATGTATGTCACCGACTCACGTGTGTATCAAAGTGAATCTATGTCACTAATTGACTCACGTGTATATCAAAGTGAATCTATGTAACTAACTGACTCACGTGTGTAGCAGAGTGAATATATGTCACTAACTGGTTCACGTGTGTAGCAAAGTGAATGTATGCAACTAATTGATTCACGTGTGTAGCAAAGTGAATCTATGTAACTAATTGACTCACGTGTGTAGCAAAGTGAATATATGTCACCAATTGATTCACGTGTGTAGAAAGTGAATATATGTCACTAATTGGTTCACGTGTGTAGCAAAGTGAGTCTATGTAACCAATCTGTTTCAGCTAGCTGAGTCCGTGTTAAAGTTTACGTTGGCATTTTCTCGGCAGTTGTAAGTGCTGGCACCACCCTGGTTAGCAGAATGATGAATATTGATAACTGATTTCTAGACAAACTGTGCATTAAAATGTTACGAAACGACAAAATCCATGAACTGGGACTTTACGTTTCCAGCCATATTTTCTTTACAACAGAATTGGCACTTTCTTGTAAACTGTAATCAGTAGCATTTATTGTTTCCTATATTGATAAAGGATATGTTTAACGATGTTTCATGCCAACATTGAAACAAATGTTAGCTTTCGTTCTATCAAAATCAGATAATTTCATTCGATTCACAGCAAGCAGAGCTGCAAGTACTAATTAATATTTGCTAAATACAGCACATATTTTGCCAAATAACAAAGTAAGACTAAAAAAAAAACTTTGATAATTTATGGTAGATCGAGTAACCTCAGTTCCATGACAGCTTCAAATATATATCACATCAGCTCACACTGTCATTGACTTGCACCCGTTTATTGATTCACAAGGATAATCTTTATGAATGTGGCGAACGTAGAAACAGTCTTCAATTTTTGATCAAGATAAACCAGATAATTGGACTGTGTTCAGGTGTCTGTTGTAATTTGGTTTCAACAGCCATTTCCTACTGGCTTTGAAAACTGACATCGAGATACATGATTAAGATTATCACCAAGATCTTTTGTTCAGTTCCGTTGGTTCGTTCCCTCTGAACGGACATTTTGTAGCTCACGGTTCTATATTCCAATGTCAACTTACCTGAAAAATGAAGTGGAATTATCAGGTTTTTGTTGAAATCAAAATTTCTGCCTAACCATTCTGTAACCTAAATAGAATTCATTCCCATGGATTCCAGCCTGCCCATTTTAGAAATGTGGATCCTCAGCCAAAACAAAGAACAGAAATGTCGAAACAGTATAAGTAAGAAAAGTTCGACCAGATGATATGTGTGCCCCCCCCCCCCCCCCCCTCACACACACACACACAATGAACATGGGCTCCACGTAAGTGTCAGTAATTGTCGTACATTCGCTCACCGTAATTTGTTCCAGCTCCCCCTCCACAGCCACGCCCCAACATGTCCCATCCCCGCCCCGGCACCCGGTGTTGACATCATGTTATTTTAGTTTTATAGATAGGAGGCCTCGGTATTTCATCATCTGATCTTCTTCTCATGCCGTTTGCACCAAAATATTACAGAACGATAGTATCTCTCGGGTGGCATAAACCAAAAAGAAATTAAAATTAAAACGTACGCATACTTGGTTTTAGGTCAACCCGTGTTTAGGGAATACTGAGTTTCCCTACTTTTGTTTTCCACATTTGACTGACGGGAAATGCCTTGCAAAATAACTGACGTTTTACTGTTCTGTTCAGTACTTATATAGACTCTATATAGATATAATAACGTGTGGTTATTTCTGACGTTTTACTGTTCTGTTCAGTACATATATAGACTCTACATAGATATAATAAGGTGTGGTTATTTCTGACGTTTTACTGTTCTGTTCAGTACTTATATAGACTCTATATAGATATAATAACGTGTGGTTATTTCTGACGTTTTACTGTTCTGTTCAGTACATATATAGACTCTACATAGATATAAAAGTATGTGTGGTTATTTCTCTGACGTTTTTATCTGTTCTGTTCAGTAACATATATAGACTCTATATAGATATAATAAGGTGTGGTTATTTCTGACGTTTTACTGTTCTGTTCAGTACATATATAGACTCTACATAGATATAATAAGGTGTGGTTATTTCTGACGTTTTACTGTTCTGTTCAGTACATAATAGACCCTACATAGATATAATAAGGTGTGGTTATTTCTGACGTTTTACTGTTCTGTTCAGTACATATATAGACTCTACATAGATATAATAAGGTGTGGTTATTTCTGACGTTTTACTGTTCTGTTCAGTACATATATAGACTCTACATAGATATAATAAGGTATGGTTATTTCTGACGTTTTACTATTCTGTTCAGTACATATATAGACTCTACATAGATATAATAATGTGTGGTTATTTCTGACGTTTTACTGTTCTGTTCAGTACATATATAGACTCTACATAGATATAATAATGTGTGGTTATTTCTGACGTTTTACTGTTCTGTTCAGTACATATATAGACTCTACATAGATATAATAATGTGTGGTTATTTCTGACGTTTTACTGTTCTGTTCAGTACATATATAGACTCTACATAGATATAATAATGTGTGGTTATTTCTGACGTTTTACTGTTCTGTTCAGTACATATATAGACTCTACATAGATATAACAATGTGTGGTTATTTCTGACGTTTTACTGTTCTGTTCAGTACATATATAGACTCTACATAGATATAACAAGGTGTGGTTATTTCTGACGTTTTACTGTTCTGTTCAGTACATATATAGACTCTACATAGATATAATAAGGTGTGGTTATTTCTGACGTTTTACTGTTCTGTTCAGTACATATATAGACTCTACATAGATATAATAAGGTGTGGTTATTTCTGACGTTTTACTATTCTGTTCAGTACATATATAGACTCTATATAGATATAATAACGTGTGGTTATTCATGCGAGTTTTGATTTTGAGACTTAAACATGCATAGATTATCGGAATTATGTATTGATGATACACATTCCTAGAGAATCAATTGAACTCATGCTCATGTTGCTTATAGCCAAGCCGACCGCAATGGGCCATGTCAGGATGGTCAACTCGTCAAGAGTCCATTCCCTACAGGAATCATGTTTTGTATCATACAGTTCATGTCATTCTTTGTATCATGCAGTTCATGTCATTCTTTGTATCATAGAGTTCATGTCATTCTCTGTATCATACAGTTCAATCATGCAGTTCATGTCATTCTTTGTATTATACAGCTCACGTCATTCTTTGTATCATACAGTTCATGTCATTAAGAACTGTCTTCTGTCTCATTTTGCAAGCCCCACAGTAACATTATCCTCACACCGCCCACCCACACCCCACCCCACCCCCACCCCCACCCCACCCCCATGTACAAGCTCGTCCACGACAGCCCTCTCCCAGTCTCAGAACCAACAGTCCACAAACAGTAATCAATATCAACAGTCATCAATATCAACAGTAATCAATATCAACAATGATCAATATAAACAGTAATCAATATCAACAGTAATCAATATCAACAGTAATCAATATCAACAGTAATCAATATCAACAGTAATCGATATCAAGTCTTCATGAGGTAATCCGTCAGAGGACACACTGCATTGCCGCTGAATCGCATTGGCGATATTCAGTGATGGTCTGATCCACCATGCACAGGACACCACCTGTTAAGGCCATCCATGATGACAACGCCCCACTGGCGATATTCAGTGATGGTCTGATCCACCACGCACAGGACACCACCTGTTAAGGCCATCCATGATTACAACACCATAATGGCGATATTCAGTGATGCTATGATCCACCACGCACAGGACACCACCTGTTAAGGCCATCCATGATTACAACACCATAATGGCGATATTCAGTGATGCTATGATCCACCACGCACAGGACACCACCTGTTAAGGCCATCCATGATTACAACACCATAATGGCGATATTCAGTGATGCTATGATCCACCACGCACAGGACACCACCTGTTAAGGCCATCCATGATGACAACACCATAATGGCGATATTCAGTGATGCTATGATCCACCACGCACAGGACACCACCTGTTAAGGCCATCCATGATTACAACACCATAATGGCGATATTCAGTGATGGTCTGATCCACCACGCACAGGACACCACCTGTTAAGGCCATCCATGATGACAACACCATAATGGCGATATTCAGTGATGCTATGATCCACCACGCACAGGACACCACCTGTTAAGGCAATCCATGATGACATAATGGCGATATTCAGTGATGGTCTGATCCACCATGCACATGACACCACCTATTAAGGCCATCCATGATGACAACACCACGTGCCGAGTCGCCAGGCCAGCATGAGTGAACATGCCCTTGTGAAGGGGGCCACCACGTCCAGCCAACGACTGTCGCCGTACACTGGCCGTGTCTGACTCTAACTCATCGTAGGTACTGACGTGGAGGGGAAATGGAAATGGCAGACACAATACAGGGCATGTAAGACCATCACATGGGAGACTGTCCATGATGATCAGTGAAGATGATGAAAATGATGCCATGGGGCTCCATTCTGGTCAGATCTTATGACAGGGTTGTGCTCTTTGGATCCTTTCAGAATTCATCCTTGCGTCAACCAGGCCCGAGAAATACAGACTTTTAATGAAGTTGTGTACGTACCTTACATACATTTCCGCACTCATCATGTCAAACTTGATTCCAGTTGATATGGTCTCGTCGAAACCTGGAGACAGTAAGTTTTAAAATAAGCGGATATAAATTGATAGATGTCTTGTTTGTTTATTGTTGTTTTCCCCTGTGTTTGTTATCAATATCACTGCTTTTGTTTTTGCTGTGGATGATAATTGCAGTCACATTGCCTTATACTTTGCTCTATCTGAGAGTGCTTCTTTTTCGATCAGCGTGAACACACTCCTTTTTTATATTCGTTAAGACAAGATGTACAAATGATCAGTAGAGAATATCTTATGAACTATGTACATAAGTATAAAGATTTCATAGGCACGGAGCATTGGAATAAACACCATGGAGGCATGCAGAAGATCGATATCTTTTTTTTACAACATATTTAAACATAACAGAAGTTGTCTTCATCAAGTCCAAAGCCTGACTGAAGGGGCAGGGACAGGATCAGTCATTCAGAACAATGTACACAAAGGTACAAAGTCATTCAACATAAAGCAAATTTATGTATGTTAGCAAATCAACCAACAGAAAGAACAAACACGAAAAAAGCTACTTTCCGAAGTCTTCACCATCGAGAAATCTTGAAGATAAAATGACATGTCCTAAATCTCAACATTTTGTAGAGATGAAATTTAATGAACTACCTGTTGCATGACTTTGGTTTGTGTTGCATGTCATGTGGCTTTGGTTCCTGCTGATGTTCTGTCAAGATGGAATTTAATCAACTACCTGTCGTGTGGCCTTGGTTTCTGTTACCTGTCCGATGGCTTTGGTTTCTGTTACTTGTTGTGTGGCTTTGGTTTCTGTTAATTGTTGTGTGGCTCTTTGATTTCTGTTACCTGTCGTGTGGCTTTGGTTTCTGTTACCTGTCGTGTGCTTTGGTTTCTGTTACTTGTTGTGTGGCTTTGGTTTCTGTTACTTGTTGTGTGGCTTGGTTTCTGTTACTTGTTGTGTGGATTTGGTTTCTGTTACCTGTCGTGTGGCTTTGGTTTCTGTTACTTGTTGTGTGGCTTTGGTTTCTGTTACTTGTTGTGTGGCTTTGGTTTCTATTGATGCTGTGTCAAGAATAGTGCGGCGTCAATTTTTGGCTAATGTTCAAAACTAATGCATGGATGAGAAATGGAAATGATGTAAACTGATGTATGGATGAAAAATGGACATGATCTATACACAGCGACATCTGCAGGGAGCCAGGCAGTAGATACCACAGTGTGGCCATGCCTTTCATTTTCGATTTCAGTCCAAGAGACAATGGGTATGTTACTGTTTTGGGATCCGACAGATAGAATTCATGGTACATATAGATAAACTGACATTGCACCTGGTACTTTTTCTCATCACCGGGCAGTACTCTAAAATGACATCGTCATGTAAGATTAAAAGTGACCTTTAGATTATGTGGCAATGTTTATCATTATACATATATATATGCACATTGAAGATTTATCTGAAGATACCCCACACCATTGTCATAGTTCAGCTTGTAACTGGAAAACAAAGATTTTCTTGCCTACGATAATTATTTACCATTCTTTGTAGACTAAGGATGACATTTTGTCCTGTACATGCATTACGACAGGAATGTGGAGAAAAAAGAACACGCATGTGATATTAACTGTTGACGAACGAATAACGATGAATGGAATGTGATTCTCTCAAACAAAGTGCTTCAGTTTCACTCTGTCGGTGCATGGTAGTCCACGTTTAGGCGTAACGATTTGTACGCATTGATCAACAAATTTCACAAGCAAGACTATTTCCCTAAAGACACGAACAATTCTGCCGCTCTAAGAGAATGCTTTATTTTTAATTACATCAAAATCCATACTTGGGCCCATTTTTTGCTGTTCATCATACAAATACGATTTCACATTCAACTCACCTCGAAACGAAGCAGTCTATACGTAGGACCGACGTCTTTCTTTTTCATAGAACGAATTCATACCAGCTCCGTTTTTCAGTAAGCTTACAGATACGGCCAGCTAAAATAAATCCATACCTTCAGTTATGTTTTCCATATCATACCCATACCTAAAGGTTTTTTTTTCCCAAACGAGTTCCCATGGTTGTGTTTTAAAAGTTTTTTTTTTTCTCATACTGAACTCTTTACCTCCAATGATGTCATCCAGTCCATACTCAGGCCCGAAGATCTTCTCGAACTTCTTGAAGGGCTCCTGCATGCCGATGGCCAGGGAGGTGTTGCAGGGGTCGTAGCGGGCGTACATCTTGTAGGTCTTGCGGAAGAACATCAGCTTCACGTCCAGACAGCACTCCAGGCCCAGGCACTGGTCGTCAATCACACAGTACATCTGAGGCGGCAGACCCAGCGACAGCATGGGGCACTCTGTACACAGGGATCAGCGGGCTGTAAGTACTGTTGTTCTGTACACAGGGATCACTGGGCTGTAAGTACTTTTGTTGTTGTTCTGCACACAGGGATCAGCGGGCTGTTAGTTCTGTTGTTGTTCTGTACACAAGGATTAATGGCCTGTTAGTACTGTTCTGTACACAGGGATCACTGGGCTGTTTTTCTTTTTTTTTTTCTTTTAATGCAACATTACAAGAGTTGACAGGCGCACAAAAAGAGGACAGTGCGCAGAGACAATTCACAACTATTCCGTTCCAGTTGCTGCAGGAGAAGACAACTAAACGATGACAACAAAGAAAAAAATCAATATATATCCACATATACATACTTTCACTTATATACACATAAACCTAAACACATTCGCACACACACACACACACACACACACACACACACACACACACACACACACACACACACACACACACATAAAGAGAGAGAGAGAGAGAGAGAGAGAGAGAGAGAGGAGAGAGAGAGAGATGCAAACATATATACGTCTATGCATACATACATGCAAACGTACATATATATAGGTATACATATAACACAGCCGTGTATCAATGATCATCACCATGGGTTTTGAAAAGAAAGCAGAGCTGTAATAACTTGTGCACAATATTAACTTGGGAAGGGTGGAAAGAGCAATACATTTGTCTTTTCTCTCTTTATCCTTCCCCTAGTCCCTTAAATATTTTTAGATCGAGGCAATCATCCATTCAATAGAAAATTCTACAGAGGCACGTTTGAATTAATTTTAAGATCACTACAATCATTGTTTGTGTTTTGAGAGTAGAGGGTTTTTTTTTTTCCTTTTTTCCCTCTTTTTTTTCCCTTTCTCGTTTAGTAAACTGCTGTTTATAGAAAGAGAATTGGTTTGTATGCGTTCCAGGTGCTATTGAAATATGTTAGATTATAGTTAATTTTAGCGTTATATTCTTCAATCTTATATCTGGCATTTAATTGTCTTTGGAAAACAAATATATCTGGAAGATTATTTTCCATTTTGCATCTATAAATGTACATCTTGGCAAACATTACAATAAACTCTAAGATAGAATCCACTTTTAGGTATTCATCCACTCCGAAAATTACTAATTCACATGACATTCCAACATTATACGTGTGTTCACATTTTTCATTCAATAGTTTTTCGAGAGATTTCCAAAATACTTGTGCATATCTGCACTTCCATAAAAAAATGTTCAATGGAATCTCTTTCCTCATTACAAAATGAACATTGTAACGTATCGGTTAACCCCATTGCATTCAAAACGATATTAGTCGCAATAATTCGGTGTATGATTCTCATTTGCAACCATTTCAGTTTTACATCCTTGATTGTACTGATTTTATAAAACACATTCTTCCAGGAAATGATTGGATTCATTTTTTCTGACCACTTTGAGCAACAGTTAGGTTTATTATTGTCTGATGTGAAGTACTCATAATATCGTTTTGCTCCTTTATTGGTGTTTGTTATAATTTTCAATGCATTAGGCACATCATGAATGTAATTAGTATTGTTATTAATTTGTATTTCGTTTTTTCTTAGGTATTGTTTTATTGACGAAATCCAACCATAGTACGTAATAAAGTCAACAGACAAATGTGTACTTGATATGAATTCTCTATGTGTGAAAAATTCCCCATTTTCTTTCAGAAAGTGCCTGATGGAGTATATTCCTTTCTTAATTATGTTGTTTTGTTTGATGACAGCATTACCTATTTTGATTTTTTCGTTGTAGAAAACAGGTTCATCTAGCACCTCACAAACATTTTTTGGCGTAATATTGAGGCAAAAGTTTCTATATGCTTTGAAAGTATGGGTCCAAAAAGGGTTAATGTTTGAATAATTTAAAACGTACATTGGTCCGTAACATTCAAAGTTTTTAAGAAAGGGGTACATTTCAACTGCAATATTTATCCATTTATGATTCGTTGTTTTATATTTTCTCAGCCATGAAAGTTTCAGAGCATATATATACCTTCGAATATCTGGTATGTTCAAACCACCTTGTACACTTTTTACTGCCGTTTTTCTGCTAATCCTGTCCCCCTTTCCATTCCAAACAAATTGAAAACATAACTTTTGGAGTTTTTGTACAAAATGGTCAGGTGGATCAGGTAGCAAAATCCAAAGATGTATTAGTTTAGACAGAACTAGAGATTTTAACACAGCTACTCTCCCAACTGGAGTGATGGTTCTTTGTGACCAAATTTTAAATAACATTTTAACCTCTGCGAATTTTTCATTGTAGTTTATGGTTTCGCAATTATTTAAATCTTGAGTAAACCGGATTCCCAGTATTTTGAATTTAGGGGGATTCCATATCATTTTCAGATGGGGGCAATATACTTTCTTGGATCCTTTTTTATTTCCTAGCCAAATTGTTTGTGTTTTATCACAGTTCATACATAGGCCAGAAATCTTGCTGAATCTGTCTGAGATAAATATTGATCGGTTAAATGTTTGTTCGTCACCCTCATTGAATAACTGTGTATCATCTGCAAACTGCGAAATTTTATGTTCAATATTATTTATCTTTATTCCTTTTATAGATTTGTCTTCCCTGATCATGATAGCTAAAATTTCCACGCACAGGACAAACAAATATGGAGAAATAGGGTCTCCCTGTCTACAACCTCTTTCAACTTTAAACCATTGTGCAGTGTGGCCATTTATACTAACAGTTGATCTGATGTCTTTGTAAAGTTTCAATCCAACGGCAAATACCATCTCCAAAACCATATGCTTTTAAAACGTTAAACATAAAACTCCAATCCAATGAGTCAAAGGCTTTTTCAAAATCAATACTAAGTAGTGGGCTGTTAGTTCTGTCGTTCTGTACACAGGGATCAATGGGCTGTTAGTACTGTTCTTGTTCTGTACACAGAAATCACTGGGCTGTTAGTTCTGTTGTTGTTCTGTACACAGGGATAAATGGGCTGTTAGTACTGTTCTGTACACAGGGATCAGTGGGCTGTTAGTACTGTTCTGTACACAGGGATAACTGGATTGTTAGTACTGTTCTGTACATAGCGATCAGTGGCTGTTAGTATTGTTCTGTACACAGGGATCACTGGATTGTTAGTACTGTTCCGTACACAGGGATCACAGAATTGTTAGTACTGTTCTGTACATAGGGATCAGTTGGCTGTTAGTGCTGTTCTGTACACAGGGATCAGTGGGCTGTTAGTACTGCTCTGTACACAGGGATCAGTGGGTTGTTAGTACTGTTCTGTACACAGGGATCACTGGATTGTTAGTACTGTTCTGTACATAGGGATCAGTGGGCTGTTAGTACTGTTCTGTACACAGGGATCAGTGGACTGTTAGTAAGTACTGTTGTTCTTCTGTACACAGGGATCACTGGCCTGTAAGTACTTTTGTTCTGTACACATGTATTCGTGGGCTGTTGAGATCTGTTGTTCTGTACACAGGGATAAGTGGGCTATAAGTACTGTTCTGTGCATAGGGATAACTGGGCTGTTATTACTGTTCTGTACACAGGGATCACTGGGCTGTCAGTACTGCAAACAGGGATCACTGGGCTGTTAGTACTATTGTGTGCATAGGGATCACTAGGCTGTTGTACAGATGCTCTGTACACAGGGATCATTTGGCTGTTAGTACCGCAAACAGGGATCAGTGGACTATAATTAAGTACTGTTGTTCTGTACACAGGGATCACTGGGCTGTTAATAAGTACTGTGGCTTTGTACACGGGGATCAGTGGGCCGTTAGTGTTGTTGTTTTGTACACAGGGATTACTGGGCTGTTGGTACTGTTGCTCTGTACACAGGGATCACTGGGCTCTTTGTTCTGTTGTTCTGTACACAGGGATAACTGGGCTGTAAGTACTGCACACAGGGATCAGTTGGCTGTTAGTCAGTACTGTTGTTCTGTGCACAGGGATCAGTGGGACATTGGTACTGTTGTTATGTACACAGGGATCACCAGGCTGCTAGTTCTGTTGTTCTGTGCACAGGGATCACTGGGCTGTTCGTATTGTTGTTCTGTACACAGGAATCAGTGAGCTGTTAGTTCTGTTGTTCTGTACACAGGGATCACTGGGCTGTTGGTACTGTTGTTCTGTACACAAGGATCAGTGAGCTGTTAGTTCTGTTGTTCTGTACACAAGGATCACTGGGCTGCTGGTACTGTTGTTGTTTTGTACAAAGGATCAGTGGGCTGCTAGTTCTGTCGTTCTGTACACAGGGATCAGTGGGCTGTTAGTACTGTACATAGGGATCAGTGGGCTGTTAGTACTGTACACAGGGATCAGTGGGCTGTTAGTACTGTACACAGGATCAGTGGGCTGTTAGTACTGTACATAGGGATCAGTGGGCTGTTAGTACTGTACATAGGGATCAGTGGGCTGTTAGTACTGTACACATGGATCAGTGGGCTGTTAGTACTGTATAAAGGGATCAGTGGGCTGTTAGTACTGTACACATGGATCAGTGGGCTATTAGTACTGTACATAGGGATCAGTGGACTGTTAGTACTGTACACATGGATCAGTGGGCTGTTAGTACTGTATACAGGGATCAGTGGGCTGTTAGTACTGTTCACAGGGATCAGTGGGCTGTTAGTACTGTTCACAGGGATCAGTGGGCTGTTAGTACTGTTCACAGGGATCAGTGGGCTGTTAGTACTGTACATAGGTATCAGTGGGCTGTTAGTACTGTTCACAGGGATCAGTGGGCTGTTAGTACTGTACATAGGGATCAGTGGGCTGTTAGTACTGTTCACAGGGATCAGTGTGCCGTGAATATTGTTGTCGTTACTGGCCAGAGGTAGGACAGACACCATTAAATCCTTCAGACGATATACGTCATTAACAGTCAGTGGCGTCAATGTCAAGGAGACATGTACTTACGCCGGTGCAGATGAGAGCTGGTGTTGGAAGTGATATAACTAAAATACACAACGGGAGAACGGCCCAAGGCTGTTTCATCAAAAGTCATTGCCAAACGTATTGAATTCTCTCTCTCTCTCTCTCTCTCTCTCTCTCTCTCTCTCTCTCTCTCTCTCTCTCTCTCTCTCTCTCATACCCCTCTCTCTCTCTTTATCTCTCTCACTCTCTCTTTGTCTCTCTGTGTCTGTCTCTGTGTCTGTCTCTGTGTCTGTCTGTCTGTCTGTCTGTCTGTCTGTCTCTCTCTCTCTCTTTCGTGAGCGCGCGCGCGCGCGCGCGCACGCACACACACACACACACACACACACACACACACACACACACACACACACACACAATCATACCCCTCCCTCTCTCATCCCCCCCCCCCACACGTGTTACACCCACCCATCAGCCCATCCACCCCCAACCCCACCCCTGCACCAACCCCCCCACCCCCCCATACACACACACACACACCACACACAACACACACACACAACCACGCACACACTCACACACACAAGCACGCTCATAGTTGCATACAGCTTGTAGGTGTGTTAAGCACGTGCTTGCCCTCTACGACACTTACTGCATGAGCTAACTAAAGAATCAACACACACACACACACACACACACACACACACACACACACACACACACACACCACGCACGCACGCACGCACGCACGCACACACACACACACACACACAGATATAGAGACAGACAGACAAACAGACAGAGACACACATTGGGAGAGAGACGCAGGAACAGGGAGAGAGGAAGAGAAGGAAAGAAGGGGACTGACTGTCGCTGCGTTTGGTCAGCAGTTTCAGGATGTGG
>CM065718.1:17184386-17209386 GCA_033310375.1 Conus canariensis
GAGAGAGAGAGAGAGAGAGAGAGAGAGAGAGAGACAGACAGACAGACAGACAGACAGACAGACAGACAGACACAGGCAGACAGACAGACACACAGACACAGACACACAAACACGCGCGCGCACGCACGCACGCACGCACACACACACACACACACACACACACACACACACACACACACACACACACACACACACATCCATAGACAGAGAGACAGAGACACAGAGAGAGAGAGAGAGAGAGAGAGAGAGAGAGAGAGAGAGAGAGAGAGGAAAGAGAGAGAGAGAGAAAGAGAGAGAGAGAAAGAGAGAGAGAGAGACAGACAGACAGATAGAGACAGAGAAAGACAGAGACAGAGAGAAAGAGAGACAGACAGATACTGCAATCGATTCTTTGAAGAAAACGGAATGAATATTCATAAAGAAGCTGAACATTCACAAAACCAAAACCACATGCACTAAACATTCCAACCCCATCAGTTCACCGACCTTGTACACATACTTGTAGTCGTCACACAGCTGTTTCCACAGGGGCATGGTGGGCATCCGTGAGTTCAAGAACCGGGTAGGGTTGACAGTGGCATTACCCTTGCGGATGGCGAAGTGAATGTGGTTGTTGTCGTTGCACGCTGACTTGGTGGCCTTGCCGATGATCTCACCAGCTACCACCTAAAGCCAAACAGGTGGAGGGGGGGGGGGGGGGGGGGGGGGGGGGGGGGAGAGGGGGGGGGGGAGAAGGTTTGTGTGAGGAGGTGAGGTCAATGGCGTCTTCGTTGCTGTCTATTGGCTACCTTTCAGTTTTGGGAATGGTTTTTTTTTTCTTTCAGAGTCTTTTTTTTTTCTTCCCTTTTCCCATCTCCTTTGCCATTTTCTTTTCTTTACTTTCTTCTTCCATTTTCGTCTTTCTCCCCCTCTTTATTTTTTTAATTTTTTTTTTTGTCTGTGTGATAGTATCATGTTACCCTTTACCCTTTTTAAAATCTCAAAATCAGAATCATGTCTTTCTCTTCTTTTTCTTTTTTTTAATTTCCGTCCTTTACTTCAAAGGATCGGTGTCTGTCATTTTTTAATCCTAAGACAGGCGTTACTATCAGTGCCAAATGTGCAGGTTCTCTGGTATACTTACACAAATGTTCTTGTACAGACAGGTAAACATGAGCTCAAGTGTGTGTGTGTGTGTGTGTGTGTGTGTGTGTGTGTGTGTGTGTGTGTGTGAATATGTGTGTGTGTGGCGTGTGGTGTGTGTGTGTGTGTGTGTGTGTGTGTGTGTGTGTGTGTGTGTGTGTGTGTGTGTGTGCACGTATATACTCACGCATTCACTCGTTCTTGCACTCCACTCCCAGTACACACACACACACACACACACACACACACACACACACACACACACCACACACACACACACACACACACACACACACCGTGGTCCACACCCACCTCCTGGCTGTTGAAGAGTGGGTCATTCCTATGTCTGACAGTGTGGTTGGCCTGGATGTTGGTGATGATGAAATCCACGTTCTTAGGGGAGCCTCTGGACTCTATCATCACTTCGTTCAGTCTGTCTGATAGGGAGATGATACCCGGGAAGGGTGCCACTATGTCCGTATTCTCCGGCTGAAACACCATTAGTGATGTCGTCGACATGTCTGTCATCATCATCATCGTTATCCTCCTCCTCTTCGTCCTCCACCTCCTCCTCATCATCATCATGGTCATCGTCATCCTCCTCCTCCTCCTTCTCATTATCATCATCATCATCATCATCATCATCATCATCATCATCATCATTGCAAGCATTAATGTTAGCAGCGGTAGCAACCTAGCCAGTCACACTGGAAGAGGGTTCGAATCTCCTTCTTCCTCCTTTTCTTCGTTTGTTTGTTTTTAAGGTAACTATACTGCTACCAGACTTCAGTGCATACCTTCATAGAAAGAGAGAGAGAGAGAGAAGAAGACAGAGAGAGACAGACAGACAGACAAAGAAAGAGACAGAGGGACAGAGAGAGAGAGAGAGAGAGAGAGAGAGAGAGAAGAGAGAGAGAGGACAGAGAGAGACAGAGAGAGAGACAGACAGAGACAGACAGACATACAGAGAGAGAGAGAAGAGAGGAGAGAAGAGAGAGAGAGGGAGAGAGCAGAAGAGAGAGAGAGAGAGAGAGAGACAGAGACAGAGACAGAGAGAGAATGGGAGGGAGGTGAAGGTTGGGGGTGGGGTGGGGGTGGGGGTCTGTTAAACAGCTGACATACCACCAACAGGTCCACTCCATCATAGGAATACTCAGGTGTGTTGCTCTGTGTCGACAGCAGTCTACCCGGGTAGAACCCCTTGCCTTCGCAATTTCCACCCGGGGTGCGTGTGACCCTGGGGAACGTTTTGTGTGCTTTGGGCCCGAACACCTTCTCCATCAGCTCTTTGACCATGCGAGTTCTGCCTCACAAACAGACATATACACACGTAGACATGCACAAACACACAAAAGTATGTTTGTACACAAACTAGCACAGAGACATCCTGTGAGGGAAAAAAAGAGAGAATGACTGAAATAGAAAATAACTGAGCCTGAAGTATAACAACTGATTGCTGGTTCCCTTTCGTTGTCTTGACTGTCCTGTGTCTTGCCTAAGAAAGACCTTAGAGGTCGGAACGCATCCTGGTTTGTCTTTTGATTTGTTTGTCAACGTTTCTTGGGCCGAGCTTTAGCAAGAATTTTTCACATTTGTTCAGATGTCCGCCTGCGAGTAGATCTTATTTTGGCAAATAGTTTGTTCAGATTATTTGAAATATTCTGGTTCGAGTGCTTGCTTGGCATTTGTAAAACATTTAAGACTACTAAGTAAACTCACATTCATTTTGATGGGAAGAACACACGATGGTAAGAATCCATGTCTGAAATCGGCCAAGTGCTGAAAAAGAAGCGTGCCACTGAACTCCAGGACTAACAGACTGACCACAGCATTACCATCAGCATCTCTCTCACCACAGCCAACGACAGCTAATCCGACGCGGTCTACCACTAACATCAGCATCTTCATTATGCTCACCACATTCGTAGCTTTCTCAGATTATCACCTTCCTTTAAAAAGGAGCATAATTAATACGCAGAACAACAGCAGCAACAGTAACAACTAAATGGCAGCATCTTCAACAACAACCACTATTTCACTATGACATGGATAGACACACTACTCAGTATGAGTACTACATTGTTGTTGTAGTTATTACTAAGACTTTCAGCCCGTGGTTATCTTTTTTCAATGATGACAGTGGCGTAGGTGTTTTGAAATGATGACTTGAAAGATATAAAAACTTAAATATAACTCCACGTCGTATTCAGTCACGTAATAATCATAAAACTGCTCAACAAGTTTTATATGCATGGTGTCTTAAAATAACAGGGATTGAAAGCTGCTAAGTTCGATGTTTTGTGTGTGCAGTCTGCTATTGTTTTCTTTTTAAAAAAATATTGAAGAAAATCGTATTCAATCAGAAAGTGTTTAGTCTAATTCTTATGATGCATGGTACTTACTGCAAAATCTATCTTCTTATTGGTTTCATTTGTGTTTTCTTTAACCTTTTCTGTATTTGTAAGTGCTCAGGGCTTATGATGTAAGATTAAGCGCCATAAATGATCACCATTATTATTATCATAATATTTTGGACATTTCAATGTAACCTTTTGGACAGTTCTGGAGTATGACAGTTTACTGGTCATAAATAAAAAAAAAACAATGCATAAAATGTGAAGGGCATGAAAACGTCATATGATATATCAAAACACACAAATTTCTTTGACTTTTTGAATTTGTAATCTGCAGAATCTGAGGACAAAGTCGTTTGTGATTGCTGAAATAATAACAATGCGTAAATTCAGTGAGTTGGCATCGGATGTGGACATTCAACTTCAAGGGAGAGAAATAGTGAGAGTCAAGGCTGTTACTATCTTGAGTATACAACTACACGACTTCCCCTCGCTGCCAAAGTGACCAGCAGGAAGATGACATGGTTTGGTCACGTGCCACACCACATCTCCCCGGCCAGAACTGCCATGCCTGGTGTTGTGGGGGGCAGAGGATGGAAGACAGAGGACGAGCTGGCAAGACTACCTTCAGGGTGGACAGCTCTGGACATCCCAGACCTTCACCGGACAGATCAAGGTGGACACAACTGCCAACGCCAGTTCTTCCTCCAGAATTAAATGAAGTGATAAGGAGAGAGCAGAGTCCATCATATTCTGTTTCATTCTGTTTTATTCTCCTCTAACATGATTTTGTTTTGTACTTTACAAAGAAGTAATTTTAAATGTAATTAATAGCAAACTGCCAAGAAAACACAGGCAAACGAATCACAAGAGACAAAACACGACGCGTTTCGACCTCATAGGTCTTCTTCAGGCAAGAAACAAGATACACTTTGCAACTAGATTTACAAAAAGAGTTAATTTTGTTGTGTTCCATTCCCTGCTCCGCTCCAACTTTTTTTTTTCTTCTTCCTCATCCACTTCATCACCATTCAGCGCCCATCTTGTGCCGACTTTGAGTGTTACTTTACACTTCCTTTCCAATGTGTTTGAATTTCCGTCTGCAGTCACCTCACTTTGAAACTAACTTCATCACCATCGTGAAGTATCACATCCATCCTGGTGGCCACGTCATCAGAGACACCAGTCATCATAGTCACTGGCAAATAATGCCTCTGATACAGCTCGGAAGATGAGACAACCCCCAGCCCTCTCCTTCCCTTCATATTCCCACCTGCTAAAAAGAAACAAAAATCCTCCACAAGAACATGACTAGCCTAATTGTTTTCCTCAATTTGGTTTAAGAAAATTTTCATTCCACAGGCAATTGGCAGTCCCAGTTTGAGGACATAAGGGGTTGTTCGTTCTTCGTTTTCATCGTCTTGGGTGTTGTTTGTGTCACCTGAAGAAGACCAAAGAGGTCGAAACGTGTCGTATTCTGACTCGTACTTTGTATGTCTATGTCGTTCGGCGGAATAGCAATTTTTCATTTAAGTTTGAAAAAAAAGAGCTTAAAGAAACCTGCAAACCAGGCACAAAGAAGTCACTGCTGCCTGGTCTCCTCTGCTCTGTTACTGCTGGTCACTTTGGGTTGTCTGGCCTGTACAAAAGCCTTTAGCATCGAAATATGTTGCTTCTCTGTTGTCATTTAGTTATGCGACATTTCAGAGGGGAGGAGGGGGGGGGGGGGGTGTAGCAACACACATTACAATGCTCCTGATTTCAATTCCCTTTTGCGATCACGGCACTTTCAACTTAGCTCCAGAGTAAAAGGGCGAAGGCGAACACACACACACACACACACACACACACACACACACACACACACACACACACACACACACACACACACACACACAACAGACCCATTCTGAAGTCTGACGTAAGCCTTCTTGGTCCTGACGACAAGTTCAAACAGGTCCAGGGAGGCATTCTGGATGTCGTCCCCCAGGTTCTGCAGGGGGAAGAGGATGTTGACGATCTCGGGCAGGGACTTCAAGTCCTTGGTGATGTTGCCCTTCATCTGAGCCTGTGACAGACGTGTGGCTCTCGTTGAGATTGGAAAAATGCCCAGGTCCTAGAGTTCAGTCTTCTGAAGCTCCTACAGTTCAGCCTTCTGAAGGTCCTACAGTTCAATCTTCTGAAGGTCCTACAGTTCAGCCTTCTGAAGGTCCTACAGTTCAGTCTTCTGAAGGTCCTACAGTTCAGCTTTCTGAAGGTCCTACAGTTCACTCTGAAGGTCCTACAGTTCAGTCTTCTGAAGGTCCTACAGTTCAGCCTTCTCAAGGTCCTACAATTTTAGCCTCTGAAGGTTCCACAGTTCAGCCATCTTAAGGTCCTACAGTTCAGCCTTCTGAAGGTCCTACAGATCAATCTGAAGGTCCTACAGTTCAGCCTTCTGAAGGTCCTACAGTTCACTCTAAAGGTCCTACAGTTCAGCCTTCTGAAGGTGCTACAGTTCACTTCTAAGCTCCTACAGTTCACTCTGAAGCTTTCAGTTTAGCCCTACAGTTCCTCTGAAGGTCCTTCAGTTCAGCCTTCTGAAGGTCCTAAAGTTCAGTCTTCTGAAGCTCCTACAGTTCAGTCTTCTGAAGCTCCTACAGTTCAGCCTTCTGAAGGTCCTATAGTTCAGTCTTCTGAAGTCCTACAGTTCAGCCTTCTGAAGGTCCTACAGTTCAGTCTTCTGAAGGTCCTACAGTTCAGCCTTCTGAAGGTCCTATAGTTCAGCCTTCTGAAGGTCCTACATTTCACTCTGAAGGTCCTACAGTTCACTCTGAAGGTCCTACAGTTCAGTCTTCTGAAGGTCCTACAGTTCAGCCTTCTGAAGGTCCTACATTTCACTCTGAAGGTCCTGCAGTTCACTCTGAAGGTCCTACAGTTCAACCGTCTGAAGCTCCTACAGTTCAGCCTTCTGACGTCATACAGTTCAGTCTTCTGAAGGTCCTACAGTTCAGTCTTCTGAAGGTCATACAGTTCAGTCTTCTGAAGGTCATAGAGTTCTAAGGGCATAGTCAGCATCGAAGGTCCCGCAGTTCACTCGGATGACTCACAGTTCAGCCTTCTGAGGGTCCTACAGTTCAACCTTCCGAAGGTTCCACAGTTCAGCCTTCTGACGGTCCTACAGTTCAGTCTTCTTAAGGTCCTACAGTTCACTCGGAAGGTCCTACAACTCACTTTGAAGGTCCTACAATTCACAGTTTACTCTCAAGGTCCAACGGTTTACTCTGAAGGTCCTACAGCTCACTCTGAAGGTCCTAAAGTTCACTCTGAAGGTCTTACAGTTCACTCTGAAGGTCCTACAGTTCAGTCTTCTTAAGGTCCTACAGTCCAGTCTTCTTAAGGTCCCACAGCTCACTCTGAAGGTCCTACACTTCACAGTTTACTCTCAAGGTCCAACAGTTCACTCTGACGATCCTACAGCTCACACTGACGGTCCTACAGTTCACGCTGAAGGTCCTACAGTTCACTCTGAATGCCTACAGTTCACGCTGAAGGTCCTACAGTTCAGTCTCCCGAAGATTATTCTCTCCTGGCTGCCTACTTGTCTTTCTCTGTGTTCGTCTTTGCAGTCTGTCCACGTACACAGGTGTGCATGTCTCTCTCTCTCTCTCTCTCTCTCTCTCTCTCTCTCTCTCTCTCTCTCTCTCTCTCTTCTTCTCTTCTGCTGTCTGTCTGTCTGTCTGTCTGTCTGTCTCCTGTCTGTCTGTCTGTCTGTCTGTCTGTCTCTCTCTCCTTCCTCTCTCTCTCTCTCTCTCTCTCTCTCTCTCTCTCTCTCTCTCTCTCTCCACAGTAGTTTTTTTTAATGACAAAATAGTCAGCTTAACTTCAGTTCCCTTGAGGAATGTCTTGATCCACTAAGGCCCCTCTCCCATCTCCCTCCACCATTCAGTCTATGCCTCCCCCACGCCCCGCACATACTTCGATGATATGCTGTGTGTCTAATGTCAAACCTTTTGCCATGAGCATTTGAGATTTTGTGTCCATTTGTATTTTTGTGATAATAGCAGCACCTGATGTCATTTCACTCTTTTGAAGATAGTATAGTGTTGTTGTTGTTTTTTTCTTATCACACACACACACACACACAACACACACACACACACACACACACACACACACACACACACACACAGCACTACTCATTTTCTCCCCGGTGAAGCGGTCAGTCTTATCGTTGGCTCCTTTTCAAAGGTCTTGAACCTTAGGGGCCCTCGCCCTTCTCTTTTATTCAATCGCACTCCACACCCTCCCCCACCTACCCTCCCCCCCCCTCTCATATTTCCACATCCACACACACACACACACACACACACACACACACACACACACACACACACACACACGCACGCATGCACAACACACACACACACACACACACACACACACAAAACCACACACACAACAACACACGCGCGCGCGCGCGCGCCCGCGCACGCACCACAACCTGCCCAACTCTCACCAGAGTCATATTGCCCCTGGTGAAGCGGTCAATCTTGTCGTTGGCCCCCTTGACGAAGGTGTTGACCCACTTGGGCCCTCCCTCCTCGATAGCCTTGGCCACGTTCTGGGACATGTTCATCAGGATTCGGACCTGCCCTCTCAGGTCCCACCAGTACGGCTTCTCCTTCTTGGCGAAGAAGGCGGCCTCCTTCACGTCCTTCACAGCATCCGACATCAGCTTCGTCTGGACCCCAATGCTGCAAAGGACAGAACAGGACGTTGAATTCCAGTCATTTTGTGTTTACTGTATTACCTGGGCCTTCGAACAAAAACAAACAAACCAACAAATAGAAAGCAGGGTAAGGTAAGGTAATGTTGCTTATAGCCCAGCCGACCGCAAAGAACAATATCAGTGATGTCACCGTGTTAAAGTCAACTCTCCAGTCATTATTTATGAAAAAGAAAAAAAAAATTCACACAGCCCTTTAAAACACACCTTCGAAAAACACACTGGATAAACAAAAGGCAACAAAAAGGAACATAAGCTAAAAAAAAAAAAAAAAAAAAAAAAAAAAAACCACCAAGAACAAGACTTATGTGAGAAACAAAACTAAAGCAAAGCTGCCGCCATTGCCACTGCTGCTGCCACCACTGCCTCTATCTGTGTGTTCATTTTCGTTATGCAAAAGTTGGGCAATACCAATAATTAACATCACATATTTCAATGAAAAGAAAGCTTCAACCTCAATACTAGATTCCTGTTCTGATAAAACAGACGACATTTAAGCACGCATGGACGTAGACTGCAATAGTTTATGCAAACATTTGTTCCTAGTATTATTGCAAAGAAATACGGGGAAATGCCTAACATGGAACAGAGGGTCATTGCATTGTAAAACAATGGGAAACAACTGCCGAAACTTGATCGTGCGTCGCTAAGAGCTCACTCCCTTTGACTCACAACATATGACAACATGATTTTACGGCCGAAGACGGGCAAGAGGAAAATCAAAGATCTGACTGATGCCTGTGCCACTGACAAGGTGACAAACGTCGCAAAATGCCACTAGCCGTAGAAACTGTCAAAGTCAAAGATGCTGAGTTCATATGGTTCTTACATTTCTTCTTTGCAGAATAATGAATCTTTTATCACATACTTGTCATTTTCGCTCATTCAGTGTAATACGGTGGAAAACAATAAGCTACCTGAATACAGAAAAGCTGAAATCGGATAATATGGCACAGTGTTACACACACACACACACACACACACACACACACACACACACACACACACACACACACACACACACGACCTTTTCTGTAAACACTGCAGTGAAATATACCAGCAGCATTTATGGTTAAACACATAGTATTCGTTCCAGCATGTTTAGGTCACCAAAACGGTTTTTTTGTTTGTTTGTTTGTTTGTTTGTTTGTTTTTTTTTTTGCCAGTTTTAATTTTAATTTCGGATGAAATTGTGAGTCTCGATTTTTGTCCAAACTGTTGCCTTAGCACTCTGTATTTCTTATACACTTTCACATTGTAAATATGTCAATAAAATGTTAGTAAAACTGGTCTTTCAAACTACGCGTGTCTCCTCTTTAATCGTGCACACACACACGCATACCAGGTGCATACTATTTTAATGCAACCGACAATAGCTACAATGCTTTTCAGGCACTGGTTTCCACTTTCTGTTTTACAAAATCACATGACATTTGCATGTCAAGATCCCACTACTTGAGGATCCAGATATAAGAAAGACTGTATTTTCCTTGCTCGTTACTATTTCAATAGCCGTCAGTACAAAAAAAAAAAAAAAGAAACAAAATCCGCGCACGCGTATGTACATGAATACATTTTCTGTACCCGACACACAACCTCTCAACCAGTCAAAGCAGTGTTATAATATCAGTAGGTAGGCCTATAATACAGTTAATTTTATTTCTTGCAGACCAGAAACTTTGCTGTCTAGTATGCATAAACGCTGACGTCTCGCCTGATATCTTTTTCGTTTCCATGTTCCACAGTTTCTCCCCAAGAAGTCTTACTTGTCGACAGCTTTTTAAAACATAATTCATTTTGCCATTCATCTTTTTCTCTGTTTTGTTTTGCTCATCTTTACATTTCCTATCGTCCTTCTCTTTCTTTCCCTTTCCTCCCAATCATTTACCCCCTTAGCTCCTTTGTCTCTTTTTTTTTTCATTCCCCACTCAATTAGTTTTCTCCATCTCTTTTTTTCTCATCTTTTCCAACCAGTCAGTCTCGTTCCATGCGTTGATTCTGGTTGTTCACGGTGCTTTTCAGTTTCAGCACCATCATCCCCCCCCCCCCCACACACACACACACTCCCAATACATCTCCCTCCGTTCTTCCCTCTCCCCTCCCCATCTTTTCTCTTTCCTATTCTTTCCATGCCTCCATCTCTATCCCTATCCCCCCCCCCTCTCTCTCTCTCTCTCTTTCTCCTCTCTCTCTCTCTCTCTCTCTCTCTCTCTCGCGCGCGCGCGCGCGTGTGTATTAAAGATCAATCAATTAATCTCTCTCTCTCTCCTCTCTCTCTCTCTCTCTCTCTCTCTCTCTCTCTCTCTCTCTCTCGCGTATTAAAGATCGAACAATCATTCTCTCTCTCTCTCTCTCTCTCTCTCTCTCTCTCTCTCTCTCTCTCTGTCTTTATCTCTCTCTCTCTCTCTTCCTCTCTGTTTGTCTGTCTGTCTGTCTGTCTGTCTGTCTGTCTCTCTGTCATTCTGCCTCTCTGTCTGTCTGTCTGTCAGTCTGTCTGTCTGTCTCTCTGTTTGTCTGTCTGTCTGTCTGCCTCTCTGTCTGTCTGTCTGTCTGTCTGCCTCTCTCAGGAGGAGAGATGGTCGTTAAGTTCCTAACAAAGCTTTTCAATAAAGTGTTTGACTCTGGGATCTACCCTCGGGAATGGCGTAAAGCTATAGTTGTTCCAATTTTCAAAAAAGGTGATGCCGACCAGCCAGACAACTATAGAGCGATATCATTGATTAATGTTTCTTGTAAATGCTATACATCCATTCTGAACACAAGATTAATTTCTTGGCTAGAAGATAATGATATAATAGTTGAAAACCAGGCTGGGTTTCGAAAAGATTATTCAGCAGTAGACCAGATATTTAATCTCTATGCTATTGTTCAGAAATACCTAAATAAGAAAAGACAGAAAATTTATGTTGCTTTTATTGATTTCAAAAAGGCATTTGACTCTGTTAACCATGCAAAGCTATTGAAGGTAGTTTATAATGAGGGTATAAGAGGGAAATTTTTTGGTGCCTTGAAAAGCATGTATGATTCTTTAATCTCTTGTGTGCGTGTGAACAGTGAATTTTCAGATTTCTTTACATGTCCATCAGGTGTACGACAAGGCTGTGTCATGAGTCCCACATTGTTTTCTCTATTTATTAATCAACTGGCAAATCACATTAATAACACTGGTGTCCATGGAGTTCAACTATTACCTACTCTGATTGAATTGTTCATTTTGCTATTCGCAGATGATGTAGCTTTGTTATCAACGTCACCGGGAGGCTTACAAGCCCAATTAGATTCTTTAAAAAGCTGTTGTGATAAACTGAAATTATCTGTTAACAAAGATAAGACTAAGATCATGGTATTTAGGAAAGGCGGGTATTTATGATCAAGAGAAAGGTGGTTTTTTGAGGGTAAAGAACTAGAAATTGTTAATATGTATTGTTATTTGGGTTTTTCTTTCACAACAATGTTGAGTTTAGGACGTGGTACAAATCATTTAGTTGCTAAAGGGAAAAAGGCTGTGTATTGGCTTTGTCAGGCTTTTAAAAAATGTAAAGAAATGTCACCAAAGATATACCTAAAAAAATTGTTATGCTAAAGTACAGTCAGTATTATTGTATTCGTCAGAAATTGGGGGTTATAAGAGGTTAGAAAGTATAGAGAAAGTGCATTTATTAGCCTGTAAAAGATACTTAGGTTTACCCCTAAAGACCCCAAATAAAATGGTTTATAGTGAGCTTGGTAGATATCCCTTGTTTGTAAACTCACAAATTAGATGTATTAAATACTGGTTTAGATTGTTACAAATGGAACAAAGCCGATTACCCAAACAGGCATACATAATGATGCTATCGATGGACAACGATAATAAAAGGTGCTGGGCAACCGAGATAAGAGAAATGCTTTCTAAGGCGGGTTTTTATGAAGTGTGGGTAAACCAAGGTGTTCAGAACGTTAATGCATTTTTGAAAATATTCAAGCAGCGTTTATTAGATATGTTTTTCCAAGAGTGGTCAGGCACAGTCAGAGACAGAGAAAGATATAGCTTGTATAGATTGGTTAAAGATAATTTGAATATCAGTACATATCTAAATGAAATCAATATCTTTTGTTTTCGGGTGGCATTAACGCAGATTAGATGTGGTGTGCTACCAATAAACAACAACATGAATAGATATGGAAATGATGTTGCACAATCTTACTGCCCATATTGTGAAATACATGTAGAAGATGAAAAACACCTTTTATATGTTTGTCCGTTGTACTCGGAATTGAGAAATAGATTTTTTGCCAATGGAATTAATGTTTCAGTTGAAAGATTGTTAGCTGGAGAACCCAAACACTTGTCCATTGTGGTCTCAAAGTTTATATTTCACGCTGTTAGGCAAAGACAGAAATTTTTGGAAAGTAATTTATAAAACTCAAATACGCAAATATGTGAAGTGATTTCTATAGCAACATGTGAATACTATAGGCAGTTAGTCGATAGTGTTTATGTCAAGGTTTAATGGACGTAATGCTGTACATATCGATGTATGAAAGCTCCTACCCCAGCCCAGTCCCATTCACCCCCCCCCCTCCCCCGCCTTTCCATTCCTTCATGTTTATGTGTCCATGGCCTAAAAACATTAAACCATTTCATTTCATTTCATTCTCTCTCTCTCTCTCTCTCTGTCTCTCTGTCTGTCATTCTGCCTCTCTCTTGTCTGTCTGTCAGTCTGTCTGTCTCTCTGTTTGTCTGTCTGTCTGCCTCTCTGTCTGTCTGTCTGCCTCTCTCTCTCTCTCTCTTTCTCTCTGTCTCTGTCCTCTATCTCTCTCTCTCTCTCTCGGCATCTGTCAATCCGTTCCCTTCCTTCCCTCTTCTCTCAGTCCCTCCTTTTCTTTCACACACTCAGCTGTCGTCTTTTTTTGCCTCACGTCAGTGTGCCGCCGGAGACAGTGGAGAGGGTAGATAGAGGATCCTTCTGGACGTTCTCGAAAGCGTCAAGGATGTTCTGGACGGACTCAAAGATCTGGTTGCCTGCGCACGGGATCACGACGACTGCCGTCATCAGTCTCTGTGTACACGTCACGCATCTCCGTGTCAGAAGAAGAAGAAGAAGAAGAGAGAAGAAGAAGAAGAAGAAGAAGAAGAAGAAGAAGAGCAGCAGCAATAGCAAAATCACAAAAAAATAATAGTACCTGATGTATAAGTAGCTAACGGAAGCTGAAATAGTCGGCGTTGTAGTAGTAGTCGTCATCGTGGCAATAGCAGCAGCAGCAGCAGCAGCAGCAGCAGTAGTAGTAGTAGTAGTAATCGCAGCAGCAGCAGCAACAGAAGTAGCACCAGCATTAACAAAAATAATCGTAGCAGCACCAGTGACAGCAGCAGCCGTAATAGCACAAATTTCAGTAGTACTAATAGAAGGAGGAGAAAGAAGAAGATAGGGTGACAGGCGAAACGACAACCACAGCCACCACAACGACAGAAAAAAAAAAAGAAAAAGAAAAAAAAGGACAACAACATCGACAACGACAGGATGATAACGAAGAAGAAACTGTTGAGACTGATGAACAACAACAACGACAATAACAACAATGGTAACAAGACAGTAGAAAAGCTGTAAGCAAGACAGAGACTGACGTTGCAGAACCCCATGACGTCAGTCTTGATGTCGTTGACGAGGTTGGCCACTTTGAGCACCAGGTTCTTCAGCGGGATCATGAAGGGAGGCAACTGCTTGTCATCATAGGTGCTGATCTTTTCCAGGGCCGTGTAGACTCTCAGACCCACCGTGATGATCTGGAAGATCGTGAAGCCAGTAAAACCACAATTAGAATGCTAATTTCCATAACAATCAGTAGATAGAGGCGTTTTGACGAGAAACAGATGCTTGTTGTCAGAGGCGCTAAATCTCTTCAATGTCGAACAGTTTTTCAGGCTCATTGTTATAATCAATAAAGACAAGATAAAGCTTTTGCCCATATTAAGGAAAAAGCCGAATCATACTAACATAAATTAATCGAATCTTACATAAATGTTAGCGAACCGCCCAGAGAAACGTGGACAAACGAGTCACAAGACAAAACACAACGCGTTTCGACCTCTTAGGTCTTCGTCAGGTGAGAAACAAACGAATAAAATAACGAAAATTCACTTAGCTTTGATCGCTTATTAAATTAATTGGTTATTTTTGTGGTCATAGGTGCTCGTCTGTTTGTTTTTTGTTTTCAATCAGTGAAGCAGCAAAATCAATCAATCAATTAATCAACCAGTCAGTCAGCCAATCAGCCAACCAATCAACCAACCAATCGGACAATGGATCAATCAATCACTCAATCAATCAATCATCAGTGAATCCTTTAATTATTCAATTGATAAACCAACCAGTTAACCAAACAATCAACCAGCTAATACATCCGCGGATCTCCAAGAGGAGACAGCCATTTGTCAACACAGTTAACCTTCACTAGAAAAGATCCTCAAGGTGTCCAGAAAAACCTTGACCATGTCCCTCAACACAGCATCGTCATTCACATTGATTGCTCAACACAGCATTGTCATTTACATTGATTGCTCAACTTAGCATTGTCATTCACATTCATTGTTCATCACAGCATTGTCACTCACATTGATTGCTCAACATAGCATTGTCATTCACATTGATTGCTCAACATAGCATTATCATTTACATTGATTGTTCAACACAGCATTGTCATTCACATTGATTGCTCAACATAGCATTGTCATTCACATTAATTGCTCAACATAGCATTATCATTCACATTGATTACCAACACAGTATTGTCGTTTACATTGATTGCTCAACACAGCATTGTCATTCACATTGATTGCTCAACACAGCATTGTCATTCACATTGATTGCTCAACACAGCATTGTCATTCACATTGATTGTTCAAAGTTCACCTACCACACACAGCCCCATCGCCATGTAAAAGAAACAAAACCAGTGACAGAGTTCTGCCATGATTATCAATTCCAGACACACATCAGCCATTCACAAAACAAACAGTTCATGACAACCAATGTAGCTTCACTCTTTAAAATTCTTAGGGCCATTTAAGAAGGATGTCGCACTGAGGGATTCAGCCATTCTGTTTGAGTTATTGCTCTTAGTTTATAAAAAAGAACTATAGAAAAGCGTTTGTTGCACGAAAAAAAGACATAGAAAGCCTTTACTGACAAGACTAATTGTAGAATGGAATTGATATCAGAAAAGAGTGAATTGTCCAGATGATGGGGTACAGTTTGTACTGAAGGAAGAACAGAAAAGGGTGAATAAATTATTGTCCAGATGATGGGGGTACAGTTGTACTGAAAGAACCAGCCGCTGAAACAGTAGCAAGGAGAAACGACAGCGACATAGCGCAAAAGAACAATTCCGTGATGGTATCCACAATGACCTGGAGACGCCAACATCATCATTATCAACATCTACAAGAACAAGAGGGAGAAAAGACAGATGCATTTAAATAGCTGACGTCCGTTAAGGTCTGGAAGATGTGCAAAACAACGAGAAGGAGAACAGAGAGCTGAACTTTTTGCGGGGAGTTTGTTGATGGCACTCAAAAAGGCTTCGATGATGTCACCTAACAACGACAGCAAGGAAAAGACCTTTGACGATATCAAAAATGGGAAGATTTCCATCCAAGACGTTCCCAAAAGATTATATCATCAACAAGAGAACAACGATGGCAACGAGAACACAAACAAAACAAAAACAAAAACAAAAACAAAAATCGTGATCCATGACGTGAAATGAGGTAGCGTGACAGTATTTTCACAGCTACTTTCACGATGGCGTCATCAAAGGTGTTGACAGTGTTAGCCATGAGAGTGCTGCCGTTCAAGATGACCCTACGCAACACCCAGTACCACAACAAGAACAACAACACCTAACAGCGGACAGTTACAGAGGGTTTCTTGATAGCGTCCACGATGGTAATGTCAGCGATCGCAATGCTGCTCTCTAAACTGCCCTTAACCACAACGACCACAACGCTACCAAGAAACTGCCCTTAACCACAACGACCACAACGCTACCAAGAACGACATGGGGCCGTGGACTTGGTCGGGGAGTTTCTTGATGGCATCTGTAAACATCTTGATGATGTCAACAACGAGCGTGTCGCCTTCCAGGGTATCTCTGAACAATCACAACGGCGAACAATAACGAACAAGACGATTAAGAGCCACAACAGACTGTGGACCTTTTCGGGGAGTTTCTTGATGGCGTCGACAAAGGCTTTGATGATGTCAGCGATGGGAGTGTTGCCCTCCAGGAGGTCCCTGAACAGCTGGATTCCGTCAGTGAGGGCGTCCACCGCCTCGTTCTTCAGCTTATCGAACCTCTCCGCCGTTCTCTCTATCTGCTTCACGTCATACTCCTGCCCAGCACATGAACAGCGAATGGCTTAGTGAGAAAATGAGTGAGTGAGGGACTGGAAACAGGGAGCCAGCGTTCATGGCTTAGTGAGAGAATGAGTGAGTGAGGGACTGAAGACAGACAGCCAGCGTTCATGGCTCAGTGAGAGAATGAGTGAGTGAGGGACTGAAGACAGACAGCCAGCGTTCATGGCTCAGTGAGAGAATGAGTGAGTGAGGGACTGGAAACAGGGAGCCAGGGTTCATGGCTTAGTGAGAGAATGAGTGAGTGAGGGACTGGAAACAGGGAACTAAAGTTCAAGTGCGAAAGTCGATGAATCAACTCTGAAATGATGAATGTGTGACACGTATGTGACCAAATCACTGCAAGCGTGCATGTGTGCGTGCATCTGTGTGTGTGTGTGTGTGTGTGTGTGTGTGTGTGTGTGTGTGTGTGTGTGTGTGTGTGTTGTGTGTTGCGTGCGTGCGTGCGTGCGTGCGTGCGTACGTGTGTGTGTGTGTGTGTGTGTGTGTGTGTGTGTGTGTGCGTGTGTGTGTGTGTGTGTGTGTGTGTGTGTGTGTGTGTGTGTGTGTGTATGCGTGCATGGGACATGCGTGCACGCGTGCATGCGTACCTACGTACGTGCGCACGTGTGTGTGTGTGTGTGTGTGTGTGTGTGTGTGGTGTGTGTGTGTGTGTGTATTTGTGTGTGTGTGTGTGTGTGTGTGTGTGTGTGTGTGTGTGTGTGTGCGTGCGTGCGTGTGTGTGTGTGTGTGTGTGTGTGTGTGTGTGTGTGTGTGTGTGTGTGTGTGTGTGCACGCGTTGGCAAAGTTGTGTCTGTAAAGAGGAGTGAATGGGTGTATGAGAGAAAAAGATGACACGACAGGTAGGCAAACAGGCAGGCAGAAAGGTAGGGGGAAAGACAGACACCCAGGTAGAAAATCAAACCAGCAGCCCAGCAGAGAGAGAGAGAGAGAGAGAGAGAGAGAGAGAGAGAGAGAGAGAGAGAGACACACACACACACACACACACACACACACACACACACACACACACACACACACACACACAGGCACATGGTATGAACACTGACCTGTAGTAGGTTGACAAACAGACACAGGCACATGATGTGAAGACTCACCTGCAACAGGTTCAGGTTGTACTTAGCGTTGCCGCGGAAGCAGAGCCTCAAACGGAGGATGTCAACGTTGAGCCCCATGAAGCCCAGGTTGACCTGCCCGTAGGCCTCGTCATGGATGTCCACCACGGCGTGTCCACTCAACATACCTGCCCACAACCACCAAAACATACTGTCCACAACGACCAACATACACTGTCCACAACAACCAACACACACTGCTCACAACAACCAGCACACACTGCCCACAACAACCAACACACACTGCTCACAACAACTAACACACACTGTCCACAACAACCGACACATACTGCCCACAACAACCAACACATACTGCCCACAACAACCAACACATACTGCCCACAACAACCAACACACACTACCCACAACAGCCAACACATACTGCCCACAACAACCAACACATACTGCCCACAACAACCAACACATACTGCCCACAACAACCAACACATACTGCCCACAACAACCAACACATACTACCCACAACAACCAACACATACTACCCACAACCAACACATACTACCCACAACAACCAACACATACTGCCCACAACAACCAACACACACTGCCCACAACAACCAAAACACACTGCCCACAACGACCAACGTACCTGCACACAACAACCAAACACACTGCACACAGCAACAACACACACTGCCCACAACAACCAACGTACTGCCCACAACTACCAACACATACTGCCCACAACAATCAACACATGCTGCCCACAACAATCAACACACAGTGTCCACAACAACCAACGTACCTGCCCAAAATAACTAACTCATACTGCCCACAACAACCAACACATTCTGCCCACAACAATCAACACATGCTGCCCACAACAACCAATATATACTGCCCACAACAACCAATACACACTACCCAGAACACCCAACATACACTGCCCACAACAACCAACACGAACTGCCCACAACCTCTAACACACCTGCCCACAACAATTAACACACACTGCCCACAACAGCCAACATACCTGCCCACAACAACCAACACACACACTGCTCACAACAAGCAACACATATTGCCAACAACAAACAACACACACTGCCCACAACAACCAACACACACTGCCCACAACACTCAACACATACTGCCCCCAACAACCAACACACACTACCCACAACAACCAACACATACTGCTCACAACAACGAACACACCTGCCCACAACAACCAACATGCCTGTCCACAACAACCAACACATATAGCCAACAACAACCTACACACAATGTCCACAACAACCAACACATACTGCGCGCAACAACTAACATACCTGCCCACAAACCAACATACCTGCCACAACACCAACATACCTGGCCACAACAACTACCACATACTGCCAACAATAACCAACACATACTGCCCACGACAATCAACATATACTGCCCACAACAGCCAACACACACTGCCCACAACAACTAAATACCTGCCCACAACACCAACATACCTGCCCATAACACCAACATACCTGCCCACAACAGCTAACACACACTGCCCAAACAATCAACACATATTGCCCACAACAACTGACATACCTGCCCACAACACCAACATACCTGCCCAAAACAGCAACATACCTGCCCACAACACAATATACCTGCCACAACACCAACATACCTGTCCACAACAAATAACACATACTGCCCACAATAACCAACGCATACTGCCCACGACAATCAACATATACTGCTCACAACAATCAACACACCTGCCCACAACAGCCAACATACCTGCCCACAACAACCAACACACACTGCACACAACAACTAATATACCTGCCCACAATACCTAACACACACTGCACACAACAACTAACACACCTGCTCACAACAACTAACATACCTGCCCACAACAACTAACATACCTGCCCCACAACTAACACACCTGCCCACAACAACTAACATACCTGTCCACAACAACTAACGTACCTGCCCACAACACTAACACCTGCCACAACAACTAACATACCTGCCCATAACAACTAACACACCTGCCACAACAACTAACATACCTGCCCACAACACTACAACACACACCCTGCCCACAACAACTAACACGCCTGCCCACAACAACTAACATACCTGCCCACAACAACTAATACACCTGCGCACAACAACTAACATACCTGCCCACAACAACTAACATACCAGCCCATGCCAACCCACCACCTCCTTCTCCCTTAACCAGGACACCGTTTGTTTTAACCCTCCACCTCCTAGCTCCCTTAAGCAGGGCACCGTTTTTTTAACCCTCCACCTACCCCTTACCCGGGTTTAACTCCCTTACACCTGGGCACCGATTTTTAACCCTCCACCTCCTATTTCAATTAACCAGGGCACCTTTTTTTTTAACCCTCCACCTCCTATCTCCCTTAACCAGGGCACCGTTTTTTTTTAACCCTCCACCTCCTATCTCCCTTAACCAGGGCACCGTTTTTTTTAACCCCCCACCTATCTCCCTTAACCAGGGCACCGTTTTTTAACCCTCCACCTCATATCTCCCTTAACCAGGGCACCGTTTTTTTTTACCCTTAAACTCCTATCTCCCTTAACCAGGGCACCGGGTTTTTTTTTAACCCTCCACCTCCTATCTCCCTTCACCAGGCACCGGTTTTTTTTTACCTCCACCTCCTATCTTCCTTAACCCACCACAGGGCACCGTTTTTTTAACCCTCCACCTCATATCTCCCTTAACCAGGGCACCGGTTTTTTTTTTACCCTTAAACTCCTATCTCCCTTAACCAGGGCACCGTTTTTTTTTTAACCCTCCCCTCCTATCTCCCTTCATCAGGGCACTGTGTTTTTTTTTAACCCTCCAACTCCTATCTCCCTTAACCAGGGCACCGTTTTTTTTTTAACCCTCCACCTCCTAGCTGCCTTAAGCAAGGCATCGTTTTTTTCTAACCCTCCACCTCCTATCTCCCTTAACCAGGGCACCATTTTTTAACCCTCCACCTCACACCTTCCTTAACCAGGGCATCGGTTTTTTTTAACCCTCCACCTCCTATCTCCCTTGACCGGAGTTCTGTTTCCCTGTAAAGCAGCGTGTCTCTGAAAGATACCATCGGTGAAAAATCACGTCTGGGTTCCCCCAACAACTGTGGGTTCCCCCAACAACTGTGCGTTTGATGATTGTGTATGGCTGCACAGAACAGAACCACAAACCACCCTGACATAGAACGCTCTCTCTCTCTCTCTCTCTCTCTCTTCTCTCTCTCTCTCTCTCTCTCTCTCTCTGGGCACTGACCGATCTTGATGTCCAGGAGGTTCTTGATGGTGAGGCCGAAGGAAGCCCCGATCTTCTTGGAGCCCAGAATCTTCTGCCACTTGACGCTGGGGCTCTGCAGCTTGAGGGCCCAGTCGTCAAACAGGTCCCGCTGACGCCGCTCATGGGATGTGCCCAGCTCGCTCACGTCCTTGACGTCAGCCCCCATATAGCTGGTGGTGTTGAACCTGCCGTCGGCCAGAGAGCCAGGACACAGGGTCCGGGTGAGGTCCCCGGAGCGTACCGTTACCATGAACGTCAGAGTAGTGGGGAAAGCAGCGATAAAAGAAGCAGTGTCTTTCTCGGAATTTGTCTACTTATCGAACATATACGCAGACACACAGGCACACACAGGCACAGACAGGCACACGCACACACGCACACACGCACGCACCCAGACAGACAGACAGACAGACAGACAGACACAACACACACACACACACCACACACACACACACACACACACACACACACACACACACACACAACACACACACACACTCTCTGTCTCACACACACACACACACACACACACACACACACACACCACACACACACACACACACACACACAAACACACGCTCTGTCTTTCACACACACACACACACACACACACACACACACACACACGCACGCACGCACGCACGCACGCACGCACGCACGCACGCACGCACACACACACACACACACACACACACACACACACACACACACACATAAACACACACGAAACTTCCCAGCCCCGTCCACTCCTACCTCCAAGGCCTCCTCGCAGCCATACAGGCAGAAATAAGATTAAACATCACCTTGAAACGATAAATAAATAAACGTTCTCATAAACCTTAACTACAGCTCTTTTTTATCATCGCGGTTTGATTTTTGTCCCGATCTGACAATGCACAAGTAACGGATTGTGCTTCTAATCAGATAGTGTCTGTACCAGGGTGCAGATATGTACAGCACTAAATCGAGTTTTTAATGTCCTTTGTTTCCAATAAAAAGTACAAATGTAGCACACATGAGCATCTGCCCTGGTATAAATAACCTCTTACCACCTACACGTACCTTTCATCACAGAAGACCAGCGGAGACATAACACGCCTAGGAACATTACGGAAACATTGTCCATGAATTTGAAAGACAAATATTCAATGAATGCTTGGTGAGCCTGCAGTTGATCATGAGGGGCGGGTGGGTTGGGGGTGAGGATGGGACCTCAACATATACATCGCAGCTGGGCGCATGCATGCATCCATTGCAGTGTGCATACAGGGTTGAACGAAGGGTGGAAATGCAACTGTTATCTCTCTTGGTTGAACTGTTCTGCTGACTCATTACAAACGCATCTTGAAACGTGTGTTTGTCTACTGTCATACGTCTATATTAAAAAAACAACAACAAAAAACGTCGAAGACAACGATAAACAATACAACCATCACCACCAGCACCATACCAACAACATTAACATGAACCTCCACCCTCGGTTAAACAATACCTGACATACTGCTAAACACAGACGAAGCTCTTAACCAGCGGTGCGGGGTCTTCTCTCGTGGATGACCTCAGAGCGACCTGACACTGAGAGTTCCCTGTTTGTACACTACTGGCGCTGGAACTGCGAATGGAGAAGAATGGGTGTGGCTGTGTCTATGGAAGTGAGGTGGAATGAGGTGACCGCAAGGTGATTGAGAGACACGGACAATGTTGAAATAGGTGACAGCAATGTGAATGAGAGACACGGACAATGTTGAAATAGGTGACAGCAATGTGAATGAGAGACACGGACAATGTTGAAATAGGTTTTAGTAAAAGTGAATGAGAGACACGGACAATGTTGAAATAGGTTTTAGCGATGTGAATGAGAGACACGGACAATGTTGAAATAGGTTTAGCAATGTGAATGAGAGACACGGACAATGTTGAAATAGGTTTTAGCAATGTGAATGAGAGACACGGACAATGTTGAAATAGGTGACAGCAATGTGAATGAGAGACACGGACAATGTTGAAATAGGTTTTAGCAATGTGAATGAGAGACACGGACAATGTTGAAATAGGTGACAGCAGTGTGAATGAGAGACACGGACAATGTTGAAATAGGTTGCAGCTGTGTGAATGAGAGACACGGACAATGTTGAAATAGGTGACAGCAGTGTGAATGAGAGACACGGACGATGTTGAAATAGGTGACGGCAATGTGAATGAGAGACACGGACAATGTTGAAATAGGTGACAGCAATGTGAATGAGAGACACGGACAATGTTGAAATAGGTGACAGCAATGTGAATGAGAGACACGGACAATGTTGAAATAGGTGACAGCAATTTGAATGAGAGACACGGACAATGTTGAAATAGGTTTTAGCAATGTGAATAAGAGACACGGACAATGTTGAAATAGGTTTTAGCAATGTGAATGAGAGACACGGACAATGTTGAAATAGGTTTTAGCAATGTGAATGAGAGACACGGACAATGTTGAAATAGGTTTTAGCAATGTGAATGAGAGACAACGGACGAAGTTGAAATAGGTGACAGCAGTGTGAATGAGAGAGCACGGATGTTGTTGCACAGAAAACCCCAGACCAGCCAAACCCACCTTTGTTTCCACACCGCTCACCTGTAAACCAGCCAAACCCACCTTTGTCTCCACACCGCTCACCTGTAAACCAGCCAAACCCACCTTTGTCTCCACACCGCTCACCTGTAAACCAGCCAAACCCACCTTTGTCTCCACACAGCTCACCTGTAAACCAGCCAAACCCACCTTTGTCTCCACACAGCTCACCTGTAAACCAGCCAAACCCACCTTTGTCTCCACACAGCTCACCTGTAAACCAGCCAAACCCACCTTTGTCTCCACACAGCTCACCTGTAAACCAGCCAAACCCATCTTTGTCTCCACACAGCTCACCTGTAAACCAGCCAAACCCATCTTTGTCTCCACACAGCTCACCTGTAAACCAGCCAAACCCACCTTTGTCTCCACACCGCTCACCTGTCGGCTGCTTTGGGAAGCACGCGGGCGTTGGGATGGCGTTGGTACTCGTTGAGCGACTCATACCTCACTGTCTCGTGCTCGTCATACATCGCCGACATCAGAATGACGTTCGCCGCCTGTCCAGATCATACAACATGACGTTACAGTGATGGCGACAGGGCACCATGGGTTTCTAGGGAGTCACGTTATTTTCCTTCGGATTTGAAATTCTGGAAACAGGGGGAGCGGGGGAGGGGGGTGGGGGGTTCTATTGTTTTGTTTTTATTGTTCTTTATATTGTAACGAGGACGTATGATGAGTGGTGTTAGCGCCATCGCGATAGGTATGTTGATGTTATTGGGAATTAGCTGCTACCGAAGTCAAACGATTTAACGCTTGCCGAATTATTTCAGTGAGAGAGAGAGAGAGAGAGAGAGAGAGAGAGAGAGAGAGAGGAGAGAGAGAGAGAGAGAGAGAGAGAGAGAGGGATATTCTAACAGAGAGAAGCTGACTTTTTTGGGTTTTTTGATGGAACTCTCTCTCTCTCTCTCTCTTCTCTCTCTCTCTCTCTCTCTCTCTCTCTCTCTCATACTCGCCCAGAATACCAGGTTATGAGGCAACTGAAGCACGTGACACTCACATGATCGTGATGGTAGTCTCGTAACGCGTGAATGGCTGCTCTCTTCACCCACTGAGAATTGGTGTCGTTGACATGTGACACAATGTGGCCGTATGATTGGTCGAGCCGCGCGTTGCCTAGCGACTCCAGAAGCACCACCTTCCACAGGTCCTCCTGAATGGTTTCAGCTTCCATCATTGTGGATCTCCGCCGTCGGAACTCCTTACCATCTGTTCAGATGACAGTGGATTGCGGACTGATTGAAAGATCGTGTGCTCGACTGATTCATTGATTATGTATATAATTGTTTTCAGAGAGGAATATTCACGTTTTCTTTTTTTGGAGGATGATAAAAAAATAAGTCAA
>CM065718.1:17219386-17229386 GCA_033310375.1 Conus canariensis
GTAAAAGGATCTTGTGAAAACAACAACAGCAACAACAACAACAACAACAACAACAACAACAACAACAACAACAACAACAACAACAACCAAACAAAAACCGATAAGGACACAATGGATATCAAACTCGTCCTGTGAGGATGTGTCACACATAGAACAATATGTTGTACTGTAACGCAGTATTATACATCACAATAGAGTAAAGTGTAAAATAATGCAGAACGGATTAGCAGAAAAGATGACGGTTGATACACAACACATTACGCAACAACAAGGTATATTACAATTGTCTACAGCACTACAAAGCGCAGCAGAGAAGATCACTGTGTGTATACAACACAGCACAGAACAGCACAGTACATTACAGTTGCCTACAACACAACACAGCACAGAAAATGACGGTGTGTATACAACACAGTACAGAACTGCACAGTACATTACAGTTGCCTACAACACAACACAGCACAGAAAATGACGGTGTGTATACAACACAGTGCGGAACAGCACAATACATTACAGTTGTCTACAGCACAACACAGCCCAGCAGAGAAGATGACGGTGTGTATACAACATAGTATAGAACAGCACAATACAATACAGTTGTCTACAGCACAACACAGCCCAGCAGAGAAGATGACGGTGTGTATACAACACATCACAGAACAGCACAGTACAATACAGTTGTCTACAACACAGCACAGCCCAGCAGAGACGATGACGGTGTGTATACAACATAGTACAGAACAGCACAATACAGTTGTCTACAACACAACACAGCCCAGCAGAGAAGATGACGGTGTGTATACAACATAGTACAGAACAGCACAGTACAATACAATTGTCTACAACATAACACAGCCCAGCATAGAAGACGACGGTGTGTAAACAACACATCACAGAACTGTACAATACAATACAGTTGCCTACAACACAAAACAGCCGAGCAGAGAAGATGGCGGTGTGCATACAACACAGCACAGAACAGCAGAGTAAAATATTGTTGCCTACAACACAACAAAGTACAGCAGAGAAGATTACAGTGTGTATACAACACAGTATAGAACAGCACAGTGCAATGCAGTTGTCTACAGAGAAGATGACGGTGTGTATACAACATAGTGCTGTACAGCACAGTAGAATACAGTGGCGTACAGAGAAGATGACAGTGGGTATACAACATAGTGTAGAAAAGCACAATACGATACATTGCCCACAACACATTATAGAACAGCACAGTACAGTACAGTTGCACACAACACAGTACAGAACAGCACAGTACAATACAGTCGCCCACAACACAGTACAGAACAGTACAGTAAGTTGCCCACAGCACAGTACAGAGCAGCACAGTACAATACAGTCGCCCACAGCACAATACAGAGCAGCACAGTACAATACATTGCCCAAAACACAGTGCAGAATAGCACAGTACAGTACAGTTGTCCACAACACAGTACAGAGCAGCACAGTACAGTACCGTTGCCCACAACACAGTACAGAACAGCACAGTACAATACAGTTGCCCACAAGACAACCCAGCCCAGCTGACCATCGGCAACTGACCTTGGTGTAGTTGGCGACGGCGTGAGCCACAGGGTGGTTGTGTCGAACCTTGGTGAAGATAGTGCCCTCCTTGCTGGGCCTGGCGTGGTAGGTGGCGTTGTGCAGCCCTGGTGACCACAGCAAGAACCACAATAGCAGGCTACACTAATGTGCAGCCCTGGTGACCACAGCAAGAACCACAATAGCAGGCTATACTAATGTGCAGCCATGGTGACTACAGCAAGAACCATAATAGTAGGTTACACTAATGTGCAGCCCTAGTGACCACAGCAAGAACCAGGTGACCACAGCAAGAACTACGAAAGTAGGGGACGCTAATTTGTAGCCCTGGTGACCAGAGCAAGAAACACACTATTCGGTTACACTAGTGTTCAGCGCTGGTGACCACAGCAAGAACCGCAATAGTAGGTTACACTAATGTGCAGCCCTGGTGACCACAGCAAAAACCAAAATAGTAGGCTTAACTAATGTGCAGCCCTGGTGACCACAGCGAGAACCACAATGGTAGGTTATACTGATATGCAGCCCTGGTGACCGCAGCAAGAACCACAATAGTAGGTTACACTAATGTGCAGCCCTGGTGACCACAGCGAGAACCACAATAGTAGGTTACACTGATGTGCAGCCCTGGTGACCATAGCGAGAACCACAATAGTAGGTTACACTAATGTGCAGCCCTGGTGACCACAGCGAGAACCACAATAGTAGGTTACACTGATGTGCAGCCCTGGTGATCACAGCGAGAACGACAATAGTAGGTTACACAAATGTGCAACCCTGGTGACCACAGCAAGAACCACAATAGTAGGTTACACTAATGTGCAGACCAAGTGACCACAGCAAGAACCACAATAGTAGGTTACACTAATGTGCAGTCCTAGTGACCACAGCAAGAACCAGTTGACCATAGCAAGAACCACAATAGTAGGTTACACTAATGTGCAGCCCTGGTGACCACAGCAAGAACCACAGTAGTAGGTTACACTAATGTGCAGCCCTGGTGCCCACAGCCAAGAACCACAATAGGAGGTTACACTAAAGTGCAGACCAAGTGACCACAGCAAGAACCACAATAGTAGGTTATACTAATGTGCAGCCCTAGTGACCACAGCAAGAACCAGTTGACCACAGCAAGAACCACAATAGTAGGTTACACAAATGTGCAGCCCTGGTGGCCACAGCAAGAAGCACAATAATAGGTAACACTAATGTGCAGCCCTGGTGACCACAGCAAGAACCGCAATAGTAGGTTACACTAATGTGCAGCCCTGGTGACCACAGCAAGAACCACAATGGTAGGTTACACTAATGTGCAGCTCTGGTGACCGCAGCAAGAACCACAATAGTAAGTTACACTAATGTGCAGCCTAGTGACCACAGCAAGAACCACAATAGTAGGTTACACTAATGTGTAGCCTGGTGATCACAGCGAGACCCACAATAGTAGGTTAATCTAATGTGCAGCCCTGGTGACCACAGCGAGAACCACAATAGTAGGTTACATTAATGTGCAGCCCTGGTGACCACAACAAGAACCAGGTGACCACAGCAAGAACCACAATAGTAGGTTACACTAATGTGCAGCCTTGGTGACCATAGCAAAACCAGGTGACCACAGCAAAAACCACAATAGTAGGTTACACTAATGTGCAGCCCTGGTGACCACAGCGAGAACCACAACAGTAGGTTACACTTATGTGCAGCCCTGTTGATCACAGCGAGAACCACAATAGTAGGTTACACTACTGTACAGCCGTGGTGACCACAGCGAGAACAACAATAGTAGGTTACACTAATGTGTAGCCCTGGTGACCACAGCAAGAACCATCATAGTAGGTTATACTAATGTGCAGCCCTGGTGACCACAGCGAGAACCACAATAGTAGGTTACACTAATGTGCAGCCCTGGTGACCACAGCAAGAACCACAACAGTAGGTTACACTTATGTGCAGCCCTGGTGATCACAGCGAGAACCACAATAGTAGGTTACACTACTGTGCAGCCCTGGTGACCACAGCGAGAACCACAATAGTAGGTTACACTAATGTGTAGCCCTGGTGACCACAGCAAAACGACAGTAGTAGGTTACACTAATGTGCTGCCTAAGTGACCACAGCAAGAACCACAATAGTAGGTTACACTAATGTGCAGCCCTGGTGACCACAGCAAGAACCAGGTGACCACAGCAAGAACCACAATAGTAGGTTACACTAATGTGCAGCCTTGGTGACCATAGCAAAATCCAGGTGACCACAGCAAAAACCACAATAGTAGGTTACACTAATGTGCAGCCCTGGTGACCATAGCAAAATCCAGGTGACCACAGCAAAAACCACAATAGTAAGTTACACTAATGTGCAGCCCTGGTGACCACATGGAGAACCGCAATGGTAGGTTACACTAATGTGCAGCCCTGGTGACCACAGCGAGAACCACAATAGTAGGTTCCACTAATGCGCAGGCCTGGTGACCGTAAGCAAAAACTGCAACAGTAGGTTACACTAATGTGCAGCCCACGTGACCACAGCAAGAACCACAATAGTAGGTTACACTAATGTGCAGCCTGGTGACCACAGCAAGAAGCAGGTGATCACAGCAAGAACCACAATAGTAGGTTACACTAATGTGTAGCCTTGGTGACCATAGCAAAATCCAGGTGACCACAGCAAAAACCACAATAGTAGGTTACACTAATGTGCAGCCCTGGTGACAATAGCAAAATCCAGGTGACCACAGCAAGAACTACAATAGTAGGTTACACTAATGCGCAGCCTTGGTGACCACAGCGAGAACCACAATGGTAGATTACACTAATGTGCAGCCCTGGTGACCACAGCAAGAACCACAATAGTAGGTTACACTAATGTGCAGCGATAGTGACCACAGCGAGAACCACAACAGTAGGTTACACTTATGTGCAGCCCTGGTGATCACAGCGAAAACCACAATAGCAGGCTACACTACTGTGCAGCCCTGGTGACCACAGCGAGAACCACAATAGTAGGTTACACTAATGTGTAGCCCTGGTGACCACAAGCAAAACGACGTAGTATGTTACACTCATGTGCTGCCTAAGTGACCACAGCAAGAACCACAATAGTAGGTTACACTAATGTGCAGCCCTGGTGACCACAGCAAGAACCAGGTGACCACAGCAAGAACCACAATAGTAGGTTACACTAATGTGCAGCCATGGTGACAATACGCAAAATCCAGGTGACCACAGCAAGAGAACTACAATAGTAGGTTACACTAATGCGCAGCCCTGGTGACCACAGCGAGAACCACAATGGTAGGTTACACTAATGTGCAGCCCTGGTGACCACAGCAAGAATCACAATAGTAGGTTACACTAATGTGCAGCCCTAGTGACCACAGCGAGAACCTCAACAGTAGGTTACACTTATGTGCAGCCCTGGTGATCACAGCGAAAACCACAATAGCAGGCTACACTACTGTGCAGCCCTGGTGACCACAGCGAGAACCACAATAGTAGGTTACACTAATGTGTAGCCCTGGTGACCACAGCAAAACGACAGTAGTAGGTTACACTAATGTGCTGCCTAAGTGACCACAGCAAGAACCACAATAGTAGGTTACACTAATGTGCAGCCCTGGTGACCACAGCAAGAACCAGGTGACCACAGCAAGAACCACAATAGTAGGTTACACTAATGTGCAGCCTTGGTGACCATAGCAAAATCCAGGTGACCACAGCAAAAACCACAATAGTAGGTTACACTAATGTGCAGCCCTGGTGACCATAGCAAAATCCAGGTGACCACAGCAAAAACCACAATAGTAAGTTACACTAATGTGCAGCCCTGGTGACCACATGGAGAACCGCAATGGTAGGTTACACTAATGTGCAGCCCTGGTGACCACAGCGAGAACCACAATAGTAGGTTCCACTAATGCGCAGGCCTGGTGACCGTAGCAAAAACTGCAATAGTAGGTTACACTAATGTGCAGCCCTGGTGACCACAGCAAAATCCAGGTGACCACAGCAAGAACCACAATAGTAGGTTACACTAATGTGCAGCCCTGGTGACCACAGCGAGAACCACAATGGTAGGTTACACTAATGTGCAGCCCTGGTGACCACAGCGAGAACCACAATAGTAGGGTACATTAATGCACACCTCTGCTGAAGAAGATTGCAACAGAAGTTGGATGATTGGTGTGTTTATGTTTAAACGAGGAACAGAATTCGATTTACGGTCTCTGGGACTGTGAACACAGCCAAGCTCTTTATCCCGAATTGGGAGAATTTCTCCTGTCAACGAAACAGCGAAAACGATGTACAGTTTGAAAAAAAAATTAATGATATTCAAAACAATCCAAAATGTTATAAGCAGGATTAAGGTGTTTCAAATTGATATCAATATTACCCACATTCTGTGTTCACCAATGAAGAGAGGAGACAGTCCACCAATCGTTAAACTACAATACAGTCAGAAACGAACTCAGCCTGATTAATCCTGAACTGACAAAAGGATACTCAGCTCATACATGACGTAACAAGCAGGTTTATACGTCATGGGAACACGCCGACTGGTGCGTTTCGTTATCATCTTTTTCTTCTTCTTCTTCTTCTTCTCTCTTCACGACCCAGCAATATGACCCCACCTTCATGACCCAGAACATGACTTCATGACCTGGCAACATTACCTCATTTCATGACCCAGCAATATGACTTCACTACATGACCCAGCAACATGACCTCACCTTTATGACCCAGCAACATGACTTCATCTTCATGACCTGGCAACATGACCCCACCTTTATGGCCCAGCAACATGACTTCATCTTCATGACCTGGCAACATGACCTCACCTTTATGACCCAGCAACATGACTTCATCTTCATGACCTGGCAACATGACCTCACCTTTATGACCCAGCGACATGACTTCATCTTCATGACCTGGCAACATGACCCCACCTTTATGACCCAGCAACATGACTTCATCTTCATGACCTGGCAACATGACCTCACCTTTATGACCCAGCAACATGACTTCATCTTCATGACCTGGCAACATGACCCCACCTTTATGACCCAGCAACATGACTTCATCTTCATGACCTGGCAACATGACCTCACCTTTATGACCCAGCAACATGACTTCATCTTCATGACCTGGCAACATGACCTCACCTTTATGACCTAGCAACATGACGTCACCTTCATGAACCAGCAACATGACCTCACCTTTATGACCCAGCAACATGACCTCACCTTCATGACCCAGTTCCTGTACATCATATCGCCAGCCGTCACCACTTCGGCTGATCTGGACCTCATCCTGTAAAACGGAAACAGAAAATGGCCGCCCTTCAGTTAAATCCATCCCTATAACGTGACGATCAAGCGGAGATTTGATATAACTGAAGAATACCATAAGTTTCACATTTGAATAGAGTTTGAAAACAAAAGTTGGCAAAGAACTTCCAGGCAAAACAATTGAAGAGGAAAATCACCTGTGTCAGTTACATTCCTTGAATCAATTTATTAATCAAGCAAGCAAATCAAGTAACGATTCAAGTATTAGAGATTAGCTCTTCAGGCGAACTTCCTGCATCTGTTTGTAAAACAGACACAATGTCCATGCCAGGCTGCAGGTAATAGCAGTCTTACGCTGACAAAAAATGCTGTAAGCTGGTAACAACCCTCTCCCACAACTAATGTTAGGTAGGTATCCAAGGTCTAACCGGCGCGTTGGGCTGACGCATAGGTCTAACATCGGCTAAGTGGTAACCAAGAGACCCTCGCCTTAAATTCTTTCATCTTAGTCATTAATTCCTTTATACATTAGCTTTAAACCATGCGCAGTATAGTCTCAAAACTTAGCGGATGTGGTGTAGCTTACATGGACCTGTTCGCACGCAGTGACACCTCTTTGATGCCACTGAAACTGTCCAGGACCATCCTCCCACGCCCTTGGGGACAGGATGTGACAGAGGCGGATAAAAGAAGTCCTGGATGGACATCAGCAAGGACTGACCAGGCCGGACCACCTCCATGGTCACGTGACAGAGCTGTGGTGACCTCTCACCTCCAAGAGGTCTGCCACAAAAAATGCTACAACATCCGGTCAGAAGATTGTGGGGAGAGAAAGAGTAGACACTTTTTTTTGGTTTTTTTTGTGTGTAAACGATGGGATGCTATAAGATTGTGGACAGAGAAAGGACGAGACACTTGGCTTTTGTAAACGATGGGATACTGTTATTTCTGACTTCCATTATTGCTGTCTTCTTCGTGAACACAAGAGCCTTCTCCCATGTTTTCACAATGGATTACATTAATTATGCACAGTAAGAAACGGCAATCAATATGTCAAAACATTAATTAGGATTAGTTGTGTTTGCTTTTGACCTCGTTAAAGCATTTGGCAGGGTGTCAAAAGAAAACAAAAATGTGAACGAAATGACCATTAGGAACACAGGGTAGTGGAAATAGTGATCATGACCGTTATTTCCAATAATTAATTATATGCCATTTTTGCTGTCACCACAAGTCACAGTGAGCAAGCACAAAAGTCACAGCCATCGTTCCCATATGTGCAAAATGCTATTTTCACAGTGATCCACTTTATGACACAATGGTAGTCTGGGAAAGCAAAGAACGATAATTATGAAGCAAAGAAGTGATACTGATGTTTTCATGCAGGAAATAATACTTTTATAAACAGCGGGGTTTTGAAACTCTCGCTACCAACCCCCACCTCCCTGTCCCCTGTTTGTGTACCCCTTCCCACTTCTCCGCCACCTCCTCCCCCTTTCCCCGTGCTGGCCACAGATGGTCACCTGTTCACTGTGATGGTGCAGGCGGGCAGCCAGGAGAGCGGCCAGACCTTTCTTGATGGCCAGTGTCTCTTCGTCCTCCCCTGCCGCGTGCTGCACGTGCACGATTTGTCCGCGTGGTGTCAGCACAAAGGAGAACCTGACGGGGACACGTCTTGATCGGTCAAGCAGGTAATCAATCATGCAAGATGCAATGATCACGCCTTGTTGACAATTTAATACATTCATAAAACAGTTCACCTCTCCTTTTTTATCTGCGCATCTAGTTCAGACATTTCCGTTAATCTCATTGAAATCATGCAGAGGAGACTTCAACCGAAACCCAACAACGTGGATGCGTAGTTCTTACGAAGGAAGAGCTATACTACACATTAACCATTCTATTTTTCTAATATGTAGTGGGCATTTATGATACTTTAGTGATTTGTTCTAAAGCAAAGGAAACCAGTTGCCGATTCAAATCACCTTTTAATCAATAGCATTTATGTCCCTTGTCTTATGTATACAAATGAGAGAGCACTTTCATGCAAGGAATATAACTCTGGAGAATTCCAGCTCGTTTGATAAAAGTTGCAATATGTGTAACTTATATACTTGCAATGTGTATTCTAAGCTTGGACTAGTTTATGTTTGAGAGAGAATAGGAGAAGATAAAGAGGGGTAAGAGGAAAGAGAGGGGGGAGGGGTCGGAGGGATGAACGGTATATGAAATCATCATCATTCATGGGGGAGAAGGAGGGGGTGAGGAGGTTTCTTTTTTTTCCCTTTTTTTTCCCGTCCCATCTTCTGTGCCACCTCAATGGCAGTGCATCCACGCCGCTCATTCCGACGCTCCGTCCACAGCCACAGCCCGGTCAGACCCGCCGCAGCCCCGGCGCCGGCAATCCACAGGGAGCAGTCAATGTCAAGTAATCAAAAAGCAACCCACCGCAGAAGACACTGCACTGCTGCCGAGTCACTTCGGTGGTGTTCAGTGGCGCCTGTTCTGATCCAACATACGCAGGACACCACCTACTAAGCCCCCTACTGATGACAATAATTGCTTAGTCGCGGAGCCTGCGTGAGTGAGCTCTCCCTCCGGAGGGCATCACCACGTCTATCCAACGAAAGCCCCCATGGACTCGCCGATACTGGTGACCCCAACAGAATCAAACCAAGGCCACAGACGTGAAGAGGACATCGAAATTGAGGTCACCATGAGAGCAGAGCATGAAGGGCCACAGAATTTGATACTTTTCTTTTTTTATGCTGATCGATGAGAATGAGGATGATGAAGATGATGCCACGGATTTCCATTCTGGTCTGAGACTGCATGACAGGGCTGTACTCTATGCTTACTTTCGTAATATGTCCCAGCGTCAACCAGGCCCGAGATATACAGACACCTGCAGTGTTGGTCAGGAAACTTGAGCAACACTCTCAGAAACGCATCCATTAAGTGGATGGAACTCGACTGTGTGGTCCCAGTCTTCCCAACTGAGCCCGTAGCACACTAAACTCTGGGTAGGAGCCGGTCCGGGCAGAAAAATCCCACATGACTCTGATGGGAATCAAACCCACGGCCTCCCAGCCGGGAGTCTGCGAAGAGATATATTTTGTATTTCATGAATTAAAATCCAGGAATCGAAAAATT
>CM065718.1:17231886-17239386 GCA_033310375.1 Conus canariensis
TTACACTGCCCCTGACCTGTCCACAGACACCCCACCATCCACCTCATTACACTGCCCCTGACCTGTACACCACCCACCATCCACCTCATTACACTGTCCCTGACCTGCACACCACCCACCCTCCACCTCATTACACTGTCCCTGACCTGCACACCACCCACCCTCCACCTCATTACACTGTCCCTGACCTGCACACCACCACCATCCACCTCATTATAGTGTCCTTGACCTGTACACCACCACCATCCACCTCATCACACTGTCCCTGACCTGTACACCATCCACCATCCACCTCATTATAGTGTCCTTGACCTGTACATCACCCACCATCCACCTCATCACACTGTCCCTGACCTGTACACCACGCACCATCCCCCTGACCACACTGTCCCTGACCTGTACACCATCCACCATCCCCCTGATCACACTGTCCCTGACCTGTACACCACCCACCATCCACCTCATCACACTGTCCCTGACCTGTACATCACCCACCATCCCCCTGATCACACTGTCCCTGACCTGTACACCACCACCATCCACCTCATTACACTGTCCCTGACCTGTCCACAGACCACCCACCATCCACCTCATTACACTGCCCCTGACCTGTACACCACCCACCCTCCACCTCATTACACTGTCCCTGACCTGTCCACAGACCACCCACCATCCACCTCATTACACTGTCCCTGACCTGTACACCACCCACCTACCACCTCATTACACTGTCCCTGACCTGTCCACAGACCACCCACCATCCACCTCATTACACTGCCCCAGACCTGTACACCACCCACCCTCCACCTCATTACACTGTCCCTGACCTGTCCACAGACCACCCACCATTCACCTCATTACACTGTCCCTGACCTGCACACCACCCACCCTCCACCTCATTACACTGTCCCTGACCTGCACACCACCCACCCTCCACCTCATTACACTGTCCCTGACCTGCACACCACCCACCATCCACCTCATTACACTGTCCCTGACCTGCACACCACCCACCCTCCACCTCATTACACTGTCCCTGACCTGCACACCACCCACCCTCCACCTCTTTACACTGTCCCTGACCTGCACACCACCCACCCTCTACCTCATTACACTGTCCCTGACCTGCACACCACCACCATCCACCTCGTTATAGTGTCCTTGACCTGTACACCACCACCATCCACCTCATCACACTGTCCCTGACCTGTACACCATCCACCATCCACCTCATTATAATGTCCTTGACCTGTACACCACCCACCATCCACCTCATCACACTGTCCCTGACCTGTACACCACCCACCATCCCCCTGATCACACTGTCCCTGACCTGTACACCACCACCATCCACCTCATCACACTGTCCCTGACCTGTACATCACCCACCATCCCCCTGATCACACTGTCCCTGACCTGTACACCACCACCATCCCCCTGATCACACTGTCCCTGACCTGTACACCACCCACCATCCACCTCATCACACTGTCCCTGACCTGTACATCACCCACCATCCCCCTGATCACACTGTCCCTGACCTGTACACCACCCACCATCCACCTCATCACACTGTCCCTGACCTGTACACCACCACCATCCCCCTGATCACACTGTCTCTGACCTGTACACCATCCACCATCCACCTCATCACACTGTCCCTGACCTGTACACCACCACCATCCCCTGATCACACTGTCCCTGACCTGTACACCACCACCATCCACCTCATCACACTGTCCCTGACCTGTACACCACCCACCATCCACCTCATCACACTGTCCCTGACCTGTACACCACCACCATCCACCTGATCACACTGTCCCTGACCTGTACACCCCCACATCCATCATCACACTGTCCTGACCTGTACTCACCCCATCCACCTGATCACACTGTCCCTGACCTGTACACCACCCACATCCACCTGATCACACTGTCCCTGGACCTGTACACCACCCACCATCCACCTCATCACACTGTCCCTGACCTGTACATCACCCACCATCCCCCTGATCACACTGTCCCTGACCTGTACACCACCCACCATCCCTCATTCACACTGTCCCTGACCTGTACACCACCACCATCCCCCTGATCACACTGTCCCTGACCTGTACTACCATCCACCATCCACCTCATCACACTGTCCCTGACCTGTACACCACCACCATTCCCCCTGATCACACTGTCCCTGACCTGTACACCACCACCATCCACCTCATCACACTGTCCCTGACCTGTACACCACCACCATCCCCCTGATCACACTGTCCCTGACCTGTAACACCTCCACCATCCACCTCATCACACTGTCCCTGACCTGTACACCACACCACCATCCACCTCATCACACACTGTCCCTGACCTGTACACCCACCATCCACCTGATTCACACTGTCCCTGACCTGTACACCACCCACCATCCACCTGATCACACTGTCCCTGACCTGTACACCACCACCATCCACCTCATCACACTGTCCCTGACCTGTACACCACCCACCATCCACTGATCACACTGTCCCTGACCTGTACACCATCCCACCATCCACCACCTCTATCACACTGTCCCTGACCTGTACACCACCACCATCCACCTCATTACACTGTCCCTGACCTGTACACCACCCACTCCACTCTTCACACTGTCCCTGACCTGTACACCACCACCATCCACCTCATCACACTGTCCCTGACCTGTACACCACCCACCATCCACCTCATCACACTGTCCCTGACCTGTACACCACCACCATCCACCTCATCACACTGTCCCTGACCTGTACACCACCCCATCCACCTCATCACACTGTCCCTGACCTGTACACCACCCACCATCCACCTCATCACACTGTCCCTGACCTGTACACCACCCCATCCACCTCATCACACTGTCCCTGACCTGTACACCACCACCATCCACCTCATCACACTGTCCCTGACCTGTTACACCCACCACCATCCACCTCATCACACTGTCCCTGACCTGTCTACGGACACCCACCGTCCACCTCATTTACACTGTCCCTGACCTGTACACCACCCACCGTCCACCTCATCACACTGTCCCTGACCTGTACACCACCCACCATCCACCTGATCACACTGTCCCTGACCTGTACACCACCACCATCCACCTCATCACACTGTCCCTGACCTGTACACCACCCACCATCCACCTCATCACACTGTCCCTGACCTGTACACCACCACCATCCCCCTGATCACACTGTCCCTGACCTGTACACCACCCACCATCCACCTCATTACACTGTCCCTGACCTGTACACCACCCACCATCCACCTCATCACACTGTCCCTGACCTGTACACCACCCACCATCCCCCTGATCACACTGTCCCTGACCTGTACACCACCCACCATCCACCTCATTACACTGTCCTTGACCTGTACACCACCCACCGTCCACCTCATTACACTGTCCCTGACCTGTACACCACCCACCATCCCCCTGATCACACTGTCCCTGACCTGTACACCACCCACCATCCACCTCATTACACTGTCCTTGACCTGTACACCACCCACCATCCACTTCATTACACTGTCCCTGACCTGTACACCACCCACCATCCACCTCATTACACTGTCCCTGACCTGTACACAGGCCACCTACCATCCGTTTCAGTTTTTTGTCGTCTGTGTCTGTGTAATCTAGAGGTGTTCATATATTATTTGCCATCTGTGTCTGCATTATACAGATGTTCCTGTATTAATTGTCATCTCTGCATCTGCAATGTACAGATGTTCGTATATCATTTGTCATCTCTGGATCGGTAATACAGAGATGTTCATATAGTGTTTGTCATCTCTGCATCTGCAATGTAGTGATCTCTGATACAGAGATATTCATGTATTATTTGTCATCTCTGTAATATAGAGATGTTCGTATAAGATTTGTCATCTCTGCATCTGTAATGAAGAGATGTTCATGTCTTTGTCAGGCTGCGCAGTTCCCTGAGTTCTGTAACATTTCTCGCCAGTGTTATTTATAAACCTTTCCCTTCACCCGTTCTTGTTATTCAGCCTGATGAAGAAAGGTTAAGGACGCTGTTATATTGTGAGGACGGTGGAGAGAGGGGATGGGATGGGCAAGGGCGAGGAATGGGTCCTCTCTCTCTCTCTCTCTCTCTCTCTCTCTCCTCTCTCTCTCTCTCTCTCTTCCCCCCCCCCCTCTGTGTGTGTGTGTGTGTGTGCGCGTGCGCGCGCGTGCGTGCGTGGTGTGTGTGTGTGTGTGTGTGTGTGTGTGTGTGTGTGTGTGTGTGTGTGTGTGTGTGTATGTGTGTGTGTGAGAGAGAGAGAGAGAGAGAGAGAGAGAGAAGACAGACAGACAGACAGACAGACAGACAGACAGACAGTATCCTGCACAACCCTCATTCTTCTCTCTTTCTCTCTGTTAATTATGCGGCGGAATGTGGTTAGGTGAGTTAGCGGGACAGGAAGGGAGAGGGTGAGGGTAGGGGTGGGGGTGGGGTCACAGTCCGCTACTCTGACAGGGCAGTATCAATCTTTAGCGTCTGATGAGAGGTGAGGGTAGGGGTGGGGGTGGGGTCACAGTCCGCTACTCTGACAGGGCAGTATCAATCTTTAGCGTCTGATGAGAGGGTGAGGGTAGGGGTGGGGGTGGGTCACAGTCCGCTACTCTGACAGGGCAGTATCAATCTTTAGCGTCTGATGAGAGGGTGAGGGTAGGGGTGGGGGTGGGGTCACAGTCCGCTACTCTGACAGGGCAGTATCAATCTTTAGCGTCTGATGAGAGGGTGAGGGTAGGGGTGGGGGTGGGGTCACAGTCCGCTACTCTGACAGGGCAGTATCAATCTTTAGCGTCTGATGAGAGGGTGAGGGTAGGGGTGGGGGTGGGGTCACAGTCCGCTACTCTGACAGGGCAGTATCAATCTTTAGCGTCTGATGAGAGGGTGAGGGCAGGGGTGGGGGTGGGGTCACAGTCCGCTACTCTGACAGGGCAGTATCAATCTTTAGCGTCTGATGAGAGGGTGAGGGTAGGGGTGGGGGTGGGGTCACAGTCCGCTACTCTGACAGGGCAGTATCAATCTTTAGCGTCTGATGAGAGGGTGAGGGTAGGGGTGGGGGTGGGGTCACAGTCCGCTACTCTGACAGGGCAGTATCAATCTTTAGCGTCTGATGAGAGGGTGAGGGTAGGGGTGGGGGTGGGGTCACAGTCCGCTACTCTGACAGGGCAGTATCAATCTTTAGCGTCTGATGAGAGGGTGAGGGTAGGGGTGGGGGTGGGGTCACAGTCCGCTACTCTGACAGGGCAGTATCAATCTTTAGCGTCTGATTTCGTTCATTGTTGCAGTGAGTAATACTGAGGCAGACCAACAGACTGAGTGACGAAGAAGCCGATGGACTGACAGACTTACTCTGGCTTCCATGACGAAGTTGTCCACGCGGTGCACCTTAGTATCCGAACGGTACTGGAACTGGTACTCAAAGCCAGGTTCGAACCTTAGGTAGCGGCCCGAAGCCCCGTGCAGCATGAGGAGGAGAGCTGTCACTGACAGGAGAACCAAGACCACTGGACCCCTGTCGCCCTCCATCTTCTCTCTCAGCCCTCTGTCATCCGGGAAACAAAGGGGGACACAACCACATGAACAAAGGAAGAAGAACAAAGACACCATTCCCTGAAAATGGAAATGAAAGTGTTGCCCTCCGCCCCCCCCCCCCCCCCATCTTTTTTTTCTCTCCCTTTTCTACCTTTCGCTCTTTGTTTCTTCTCTCTCTTTATTTGTGCTTCCTTTTTTTCTTTCCCTGTTATTTCATCTCGTATCCTTTTCTTTGTTCTCATTAGTTTTTAAATATATTTATTTCGGTTGTGTCACAGTGTTAATTCAAATGTTTATGAGACAGGACACCAAGAAATTCTTCTATAAAGCCGTATATATAAAGCCATATATAGAAAGCCCTATACATAAAGCCCTATATATAAAGTCTGCGACGTAGGTCTGAATAGTAAGGCACGAAGTTACCACAACATAACAAACAAGCATCAAATGAACAGAAAGGGAACACATGACCAAAAAGAAAAGGGGAAAAAAAAAGAAATAAAGAAAGGAAGAAAGAAAACAATTCAAAGCAACTGTAGTGAAAAGGAAGCTGTACACCAGGGAACGAAAGAAGGGAGGGAAAAAGAACATCTGTATGAATAAAAGTAAGCATGTGTGAAACAAGTCATACATCCACATCATCAAGAACAAACTGGATTCAACGCCGAAAGATAAGTAGACATCAGTAACGATACAGACCAGTTCAGAACAAAGTAAACAGGGGGAATCAGCCAACGATTCATCGGTACACAATTCCGTAAATCTACATCCACAAAGACCGGAACGCACGGTGAGAGACGTAATAGAAAACCCGCTATTATTCAAAACGTTTTGTTTGCGAAACAAAGTTGTAAACAGATACGAAAATATTCATATTTGTTTGCAGATTTAATGAAATATTGCTACTGTGTATATTTCGAACAGAGATGTGCTCTCTTGGAAGATTGTCGATGGTGTTTGTTTGATGTGAGGTATACCTAGGGAGCGCAATATTATGTGTTGGGCAGTTTCTCCACAATAATCAGAAGCACGAGCTGGAACATGTATGTTGTGACCACTATAGAGAACAGAGTTCAACCCACCCATTCCAAGCCGTTGTTGACAATGAACCATGTGTTCCATTCTGTTTCCCTAAGAATAGTATGGCGGTAGAGAGGCGTCTACAGAGGATATGTACGCTTGAAGTGGCGGAGAGGTTAGGCTTGTGGAAGAGCAGAAAGAATGGTATGATTGAACATTGAATAAAAAAAAATTGAAATAGGGATAGATAGAAAGTCCAATCTGAAAAGCAGAGAGAAGACAGAAAGAAAGAAAAGAATGAATGAAGGGAGAGAAAAAAATGAAGTGAAAGGAATTATAGTAAAAAAGCAGGGGTGGGGGATGGGGGGGGGGGGGGGGGCGAACAACCAGGTAAGTGAGCAAGCAGTCTGTGAGCAATCCAAATATCAAATGAATGGAGAAATACATAAATAAATAAAAACTAATAAACTCACGAACAAAAAGAAAAGACAAAATCATCATTGTCCAATAGCAAAGAGATCAAGCAACACCGGTGCCTCAAATTTCTCTTGACAACATTAGCCACACACACACACACACACACACACACACACACACACACACACACACACACACACACACACACACACGCACACACACACACACACACTAAAACTTTCAACAAATATCAAACGACAATTCGCTCGCCGACAAAATGTTCTTGCTACTTTCTTTGATATAAACGAGCGTACGATCAAGTATGGCATTCACAACTACTGCTGAAACTTAAAACCAATGGGAATCGGGGCGTATGTATCAGTTTATTAAATATTTTCTATGTAATAGGTCAATACAAACAAAAGTGGATTACTCGTATTCCACTTCAAGAAATCTACATATGGGAATTCCTCAG
>CM065718.1:17249386-17259386 GCA_033310375.1 Conus canariensis
GAATGTATGCACTGCTTCTGATCTGTGCATTCTACGTGGAGCGTGTAAAGACGACCTTGAAAGTCGCTATACATATATTTATGACTCTGGGTGCAGTGTTGATGATTATCTCATATTTTCTAATGAACTTTTTGTTTGTTTGTATGACTCTTGTAGGTAGAATGTCTAGAACGTATTGACTCTCAGCATTTACCTGTGTCGCTATGTGTTGTTTTTCTTAAAGGAGATATTGTGAATGATAGTAGTCAAGAATGCGAGTAGTCTTAGAATAATTTATGAAGAATAACAAAAATGCCAGTTTGTTTTGGGATATGTAGTTTAGAAATTCAAACAAAACTAGATGTTCAGTAAAGTTATTATATGTGGATATAAATCGAGCACTGAATATGTTTAACGCTTGCAAAAAAGTGCTGACTGTATAAAAAGAGAGTATAATAATGTCGGTTGGGGAAAAAAGGGAAATAATCAATGAATGATGATCAGTGTCATGAGTGAGATCAACAGTACTGTAGGATGATGACATTGTCAGAAGTGAAACAGTGTGGTGTCATTAATATAATAATGCCGGTTGGGCTAAAAAAGGAAATGATCAATGACTGATGGAGGATGATCATTGTCATAAGTGAGATCAGCAGTACTGTAGGAGGATGATCATTGTCATAAGTGAGATCAACAGTACTGTAGGAGGATGATCATTGTCATAATTGAGATCAGCAGTACTGTAGGAGAATGATCATTGTCATAAGTGAGATCATCAGTACTGTAAGATGATGATTATTGTCATGAAAGAAATAATGTGGTGGCTTTAGGAAGTCGATCAGTTTCGCCATAACTGAGATCATTCGGAGTACGTCAATCAACACCAAGAAACTTCTTCAAAGCAAAAATGGACCGATCCACATAGGATAGCCGCTGTTTCCAGTCCCTATAACTCACACAGGATAGCCGCTATTTCCAGTCCCCATAACTCACATAGGATAGCCGCTATCTCCAGTCCCCATAACTGCTTCGGAACAGGGGGATTTTTCCCTCGGAGTTAACATTGATTCTTACTCCATTTTCCACACAGTCCTTCGAATGAGACTATAAACCGACGTTCTGTGTGTGAATGCACGCATGACATCTTGGCCACACGTAAAATCCTATCACCAACTTTTGGAAGAGAAGGCTAGTTTGGCCGTTGGTATAGATGACACGTTACACATAGCATGCACTTGCGTGAGAAATGGAAAAAAAAATGAAGAAAATAAGGAAATTGAGTCAACGATATTGACTGATGACACGGGAAACGATTGAATGAAGCGCCAACTGGCAGTTCTTTAGTCGGCATTATCCAGGTGGGCAGCCCGTTGTGTAAACGAGTGTGGATTATAAAGCGCGTAGAGCTTGGTCTCTAGCAGAGGATATGCACTATATAAGTATTCATAATATTTATTATTATTATTATTATGATCACCACCCAGTAGTTCTGTTTGATGGGTATCCCAGCACATTACTTCATTATTATCATATCATTAAATTATCTCCTCGCACCATAAAAATGAATCAAAGAAAACTAAAAGAAAAATGCGCGTGTCATGTCACAATGGGAGGTAGTGTGGTGATGTTATAGTGTACTTCAAGTGACGTTACAATTAAGCGATGGCTTGATATGCCAAAGTACATGAGTTCTAAGGTAAATTTTAAAATCACGCAATAGTTTCGTGTCATTTCCACGTACTGCATTTTGATTCATGAGCTTACACTAGTACCAGCCGTGGTATGACACGAGGATTTGATATAGCGTTCATGTGTCAATTGGCATTTCATGCAGCGACTTGCAATATACCATCGTCGTAATTACATACAATGTTAGTCTGGTCAGTGTTCCCAGTGACGTACATACGCGCGTGAATGAAGCACAGAAGTTCAACTGTGATACATAAACATATCACACTCTGTGTCATTGTGGCGCTTACCATTTTTCAGATCAAACGCTTCTGTCTGTTCGCCAGACCGCATTGCAATAAGCATCACAGACGACACAACAGGAGCACGCTAGAGCAGTTTCCCTTCTCCACTGTTGAGCGAGAGCACATGCACGTTCCGACTGCCAAAATGTCGCTACTACAAAATTTCGAAGAAGCCTGCGGCAGAAGTTCCAACAGCCCCTGGTTCAATCTGTGGATTTACAGCTGACGATGTTGAGACAACGTCGACGTCTGGATTAACACCCCTAAAACTACAATTCCCCACTTGGACAAACAAAAAAAAACAAAACAAATCTGTCCAGTCTGATCCCCTGAAAGTAGAAAATGACCCCTAGGAATATCAGCCAGAGGGCTGTAATGACCCTCAGAATTTGATATACAGTGGGAACACTGCTGTTCTGTGTTTTGTTTTTGTTTAAGATGAAGTTGGGGTTCACGTGTAAACGTGTGTGACATTGCTCAGTGTGGGTGTATTGACAAGCCTAGGAGGACTTACGATTTTGATGCATCACCTTGTGGCAGGGCTGCAAGTCAAAACAGAACGTATGTGTCGTGGCTGCAAGTCAATACAGAACATATGCGTCACGGCTGCAAGTCAACACAGAACGCATGTGTCATGGCTGCAAGTCAGCACTGAACATGTGTCATGGCTGCAAATCAATACTGAACGTATGTGGCATGGCTGCAAGTCAATACAGAACGTATGCGTCACGGCTGCAAGTCAATACAGAACGTATGCGTCACGGCTGCAAGTCAACACAGAACGCATGTGTCATGGCTGCAAGTCAACACTGAACATGTGTCATGGCTGCAAATCAACACTGAACGTATGTGGCATGGCTGCAAGTCAATACAGAACGCCTGTGTCACGGCTGCAAGTCAATACAGCACGTATTTGTCATGGCTGCGAGTCAATACAGAACGCTTGTGTCGTAGCTGCAAGTCAATACAGAACGCATGTGTCATGGCTGCAACTCAATACAGAACGTATGTGACATGGCTGCAAGTCAAAACAGAACGTATGTGTATGACTGCAAGTCCGTATAGAACGTATGTGGCTTGGCTGCGTGCGCGCGCGCGCAACACACACACACACACACACACACACACACACACACACACACACACACACACACAACTGCACTGATACACCATATGCACACGAGTGTACCTGTCATCTAACTGTTTTACTGTTCTCCCATTGAAACGGTGATTTAAATCAAGTTAAAAGGAAAATGTGTCCGTATCATGTGTAAGTGTCATATACACAGAATTAAAAATAACTCTTTTGTTGTTACAATTTCCGTTGAATTATACGCAACGGATCTATTCAATACTTGATATATTTTGTTATCATCGTTACTGCCTCTTTTTCCATGACTTGAATGCGGTTCCAGCCCAGCTGTACATGTCCACTATTTGCCAAGACACATCCCCAGACAGGTTCATTCCGTCACTGCTCTAGCAGTCGATGCCTGGCCGCATCAAGGTCACCCACCAGGGAAGACCGTGCAGCAGCGCCGAGTCACGAAGATTGTGGTCACGTCCTGCAAAGTCTGGTTCCACAGATCTCTGACTGTCGAGACTCCTGCCGACTGCGATGGCCTCGCCGCGGAGCGGTCTCCCTCGGAGCTGAGACTGCCAACAAGCCCCTCCACCATCCGTCACCCCGACCGCCCGACTCTTCAGTCGTTTGTATGAAGAAAGGAGCGACGTGGATCATGCATTCAGCTCGCCAGATAAATAAGGTACGAAGGGATGCAAACTTAGAGATACTTCATTTTTCTAACCGCCTGAGTCCGTTTGTGTGTTTATCTGTCGGCAAGATGATGTAAAGATCATTTGAACGATTTCAGTCAAACTAATTGACAATGATGTAATGTAATGTAGCACCAGGAAGTTGTGGTACGACTCTGTGGCATGGACCGGAATCAAAGAGTACATACAAAGCTTCTTTGGCATGATTATTCCAAACTTCCATTTAAAATTGAAAGTGTAAATGGATTGCTTACAATTTGCTGACTATTTATGAAGTTACATATTGTTAAATATTAACATTCTTTAGTGACATAGACATTAATATTGCGCATTCTCCACATCCTATTAAATAACGCGTTCAGTGGTTACCTACTATTAATTTCCCTGGCGAATATGTACATTTTTTCACACATGAAACTGGTGGGTCCAGCATCCGATCCACCTCGGCGGAAATCTGCATTCTCTTGCATGATGAGGAATGAGGACGACAAGAATGTGACCATGGAATTCAGTCTGCCTCCAAATGGCAGGCACATGACATGAGCATCATTTCATAACACATTGCAACTGTCAGACCAACAAGACAACAACACGACTTTCAGCAACTCGCTAAGATGGGAGCAAACCCACAACGACCGCTCGAAAATTCATGTCAATTGTAAAGTGCTTGAACGACCGGTGAATGAACTCATTATCACTGGTTATGTACATCAGAACTGTTTTCTACCGATAATGACTTCATAGCAATCCTTCTGTTTCAGATAGTTTTTGACATTTTCAGAAACACAGGACGTTCGTCTCGTGCCGGGAGTTTGGCTGAAAGATTTAGACTTATTCTTTCACCACCATGGGAATATGTGTACGTTTTCCCCAAGAGGAAGAGCGCTTCTTGACCACTAACATCGACAGCGCTATCTCTGTGTTTTTTTCCCCCAATGTACTTTAGCATCACGCTTGTTTTGTCGTTGTATAGTGCCAGATGATGGCAGTCTGGATCGTCGCAAGGACACTCGCGGATGGTCTTCATGTGCTTCACTACCGTGTGCCTCATCAGCGAGGTTGGATTTCACACTGAGACAACATGATGTCTTTTGCCTGTTCAGTTTGTGACTGGACTTGGATTCGATTTCTGATGAGAAGGATGAATGTGCTCTGGAAGATGCAAATGTGGAAGATGTTTGTGTGGAGAGTCGGGTTAAGACTTTTGAATGTCTCGCAAACGCTCTTGAACTGCCAAACAAAGAACTGAGTCTAGGAAACGCCGGAGGCTTTCTCATGGAACACTCTTTTCTTGGAGAGGTAGCGACACTGTGAGCGGCAGGAGGTGAAACACAAGACGTGGGAAAGGAAGCAGACTGGGGTTGGGTTTCAGAAATGGACACATGATGATGTGACGCTCTTTTAGGAGCATTGGCGTTTCTGTCACGTGATACATATCTGTGAGCGTTGGCGTTTCTGCCACGTGATACACATCTGTGAGCGTTGGCGTTTCTGTCATTGTATACAAAACTGTGAACATCAGTGTTTGTGTCACGTGGCACATAACAGTGATGATCGGTGTTTCTGTCATCGGGTACACCTCGCTCCACACTAGTGATTTGATCTCTATGGCGTCGAACAGCGATGGTCTGAGTGGCCTCATCGACCCTGACTAGATTAGCAGAGGTCTGTGTGCCCTTGTCTTCACCAGGTGCCCTGCTGCGTTGGACCCTCACTCGTCGAGGAACATGCTGTACCAAGCCTATCACTGAGCCAGAGTTCTCCATCCCTACAGACATTTCCTGGACACAAGACAGAGTGGGATGAACGATGTCTACTGGCGCCGCAAACAAGGACGCCTTGGACGAAGTCTCGCTTTCACTGGTGCTCAAGGTATCGTAGTTGCCATACCAGCTTCGTCTGCGGGGCTGGATCATGCTCAGGTGTTTGTCGAAGACTGTCTTGCCGAAGGCGTCGCTGTCAGTGTGCCCATACTGGTCATCGAAGTTGGCAGAAACGGAATCCACGTCAGCGAACTCGTCACCGCTTTGGGACGCTTTTTCACTGTCCGTTAAAGATTGCTGCCCCTCCTCCGTACTGTCCGAGGGTTTGCACAGCTCCACACTACCTTCCACGCCCACGCTGAAGCGGTCCACTCGGATCTGTGCCCCGTCCCGGACAACAAGACAGAAAATGAGAGTCAGCGTGAGATCAGTCATTTCAGACCCGCTAAGTGTGTGTGAGTGTGTGTGTGTGTGTGTGTGTGTGTGTGTGCGTGTGTGTGTGTGTGTGTGTGTGTGTGTGTGTGTGTGTGTGTGCGCGTGCGTGCGTGCGTGTGTGCGTGGATGTGTGTGTGTGTGTGTGTGTGTGTGTGTGTGTGTGCGCGCGTGTGCGTGTGTGTGTGTGTCAGTGTATGTGTGTGTGTGTGTGTGTGTGTGTGTGTGTGTGTGTGTGTGTAGAAAGGATGAAAGTGTTTGGGATCATGGTGGTGAGGATGATGCCGATGATATCGCTTTTATGAATGTGACAAAAATGATGATGATAACGGTGATAACATGATAGAATCAGGGTGATTATGATGTTGGTTGTGATTACAGGAACGAAATATTACTACTACTGCTACTATCACTACTATTACTACTTCCGCTAACTGTGTTAATGACGACTTTGAAGAAATTACAGCTATTGCCACTACCACAATTACTGCGTTGCGGATCCTACTACGATCCCCACTACTGCTACAGCTAATCTGGATCTGCTTCAGCTAATCTGGATCTGCTACAGCTAATCTGGATCTGCTGACACTGCACTGCCGCGACACACCCAATAACAACTAATTGCCACTGCTACTACTACTGCTGCTGCTACTACTACTACTACTACTACTGCTACCGCTACCACCACCGCTACTACTACTACTACTACTACTACAACAAAAACAACAACTGCAACTACAACAACCACAACAACTACAACTACCCCCACCAGCACCACCACAACAACTACAACTACTACTACTCCTCCTCCTCCTCCTCCTCACTACTACTACTACTACTACTACTACTTGCGTGGACTGGAATACGCTGAACGCACCATGCGCCATGCATTGAAAGACACGGAGCACCCAACGCTGCCCCTCACCAACACAACACGTAAGATGTTCATCGATAGTGTGAGTATGCTCCTCACGAGCACAATCAACATTTTATGCTGCACGTTCAATGCCACTCCGAACAGAAACACGACCCCACTGAACACAAATCACCACGCAGCGAACAGTTCAGGGAATACAACGAATGCAAGATTAGTGACATGTTCAGCGATGCTCTCAGTATCCACATGAACACAACGAACACACTAAACATCACAACGAGGTGGCAAGAACAGCTCAGCCGGTCCATTGAACAGATCTTAACCTACCAGCCCTTTGCGAGAGAAGGAGGTCTACCACGTGTTTGTAGACTTCAGTTAGTAGTCTGACAGGATCCAGGAGAGGGTGTCACGTGAAGAAACTTAGCATCGAGCAAAATATAGTCCACATCACCTTATAACCATACCCCGAAGCGACCAGCGCTGTGGGCCTACTCCTACAGGGAGCGGGTGGAGAATGGTTCCATGCATCAACTGCATTTCCTTAAGGCTGCCTTCGATCTCCCACACTCTTCGGCATATTCCTACAAATCTGCACACTCGCCAGTGGAGGAAGAACGAACCTTCGCGTCGCTGGTGACATGAACGGCCTGGCAAGTCGTGAACATAAATTCGCCGAGCTTGTTCAAAGACGACGTGAAAGATGAACAAGAATTGCACGATAATCAGAAGACCATGTTGACTGCCAGCCACCATCACCATTACTACCGCTCTATCCATCAATGGCACAGTTTCTACCGCTATATCCAATAATGGCATACTTATTACCGCTAAATCCATCAATGGCACAATTAGTACCGTTCAATCCATCAATGGCACAATTAGTACCGCTCCATCCATCAATCGCACAATCGCTACCGCTCTATCCATCAATGGCATAGTTACTACCTCTTAACCCATCAAAGGCACAATTACCACCGCCCAATTCATTAATTAATGGCACAAGTACTACCGCTCTATCTGTTAATGGCATAGTTACTACCGCTCGATCCATCAATGGCACAATTACTACCGCTCAATCTATCAATGGCACTATAACTACCGCTCAATCCACCAATGGCACAATCACTACCGCTGTATCCGTTAATGGCACAATTACAGCCGCTCAATCCATCAATGGAAGAATTACTACCACTCTATCCATCAATGGCACAATTATTACCGCTGTATCCATCCGTGGCACAATTACCAACGCTCTATGTATCAATGGCACAATCACTACCACTGTATCCATCAATGGCACAATTACCAACGCTCTATGCATCAATGGCACAATTACTACCACTGTATCCATCAACGGCACAATTACCAATGCTCTATGCATCAATGGCACAATTACTACCGCTGTGTCCAATAATGGCACAATTAATACCGCTTTATCCATCAATGGCACAATTACTACCGCTGTGTCCATCAATGGCACAGTTACTACCGCTCAATCCATCAATGGCACAGTACTACTGCTCAATCCATCAATGGCACAGTTACTACCGCTCAATCCATCAATAGCACAATCGCTACCGCTCTACCCATCAATGGCACAATTTGTACCGCTGTATGCATCAATGGCACAATTTGTACCGCTCAATCCATCAATGACACAATTACTACTGCTGTATCCATCAATGGCACAATTATTACCGCTATATCCATCAATGGCTCAATTACTACCGTTTTCTGCATCAAGAGCACAATTACTACCGTTCTATCCATCAATGATCCCGACCTTGAACTGAAATGTCTTATTGGGAAGGCAACATCGGCATTCAATCAGCTGAACAAAATATGGAACAGCAAGAAATTCTCCCTTGGAATCAAATGAGAGTTTTATGACTCTAGTGTGATTTTTCACGCTGCTATATGGCTTTGAAACCTGGCAATTAAAGACCACCCAGGAGAAGAAACGTGTCGCTTTTGACACTAAGTGCCTACGTAAGATCTTGGGCATCAAATGGTCAGACTTTATACCAAATGAAGAGGTCAGGGATAGGTCCAAACAGCTCCCCGTGTCAACCATCATCTGCATACGGCACCTCTGCTGGCTGGATCATGTCTTGAGATTACCCTCATCAAGACCTGCAAACTATGCCATTCAATGGACCCCAGGAGGCCAGAGTAAAAGAGGACGACCCAGGATGAGCTGACTACAGACAGTGGAGAGAGATCTCAGACTCGTTGATAGAGGATGGAGTGACATCAGCAGGCTGGCTGAGGACCGTGCATGGAGCGACTTGACAGCCTCATGCGTCGCAAGACGCGGGAATATCTAAGTCTAGGTCTAAGTAAGTATCCATCAATGGCACAATTACTACCGTTCAATCCATTAATGGCACGATTACTACCGCTCTATCCATAAATGGCACAATCACTACCACTCAATCCATCAATGGCACAATTACTACCGATGTATCCATCAATGAGCACAATTACTACTGACATATCCATCAATAGCACAATTACTACCATTCAATCCATGAATGGCACAATTACAACCGACATATACATCAATGGCACAGTTACTACCGACATATTCATCAACAGCAGTAGCTAGGAACCGTTCAACAGTTCGTTCATTTGAACCTTTCTTTAGCAACGAGGGACTCGACCCAGAACTCCTCTGACGGGCAGCAAAGACAATGTCAGCACTATCCAGACATGATCCTCGGTGCTCCATCTTCTTGGCACACAGGAGACACAGACCCTGAGAGCAGATGCGGACAAACGAACCCAAGCCATGGACAAGCTGACCATAGAACCATCTGATGTTGACCATAGAACCACCTGATGCTGACCATAGAACCACTGACCATAGAACCACCTGATGCTGACCATAGAACCACCTGCTGACAACACCAGGGACAAAAACAAAACTAGGTGGGTATGGCCGCGCCACACGATCCAGTGGCCTCGCTAAAGAAGTCCCTGAGGATCTGTTGAGCGAGGGAGATAGGGAAAGAGAGGAAAACGTTCTGATGAACTAAAAGCATTGTGGAGTGGGCCATGGGCGCATGAGCACATAGACCAACAGAACAGTTGGTACCTGGTGAACAATGCTTCAGTGTGGCACCCCAAGCACGAAAATCAGAAAAAGGACAGAGAAGAAGAAGGAGGAGGAGGAGGAGAAGAAACAGAAGAAGAAGAAG
>CM065718.1:17264386-17299386 GCA_033310375.1 Conus canariensis
TATCAACTGGAACTTGATAAACTAAGTAACAACATGAAGGAGAATAGATTAATGCTGTCACCGGAAAAAAAACAAATCTTCTACTTTTTAATGGTGGGCCAGATCCACCAGAATTACCCATTTTTCAAATAAAAAGCGAGACTATAGAGTACAGACAAAAGGTGAAATTTCTCGGAGTATACATTACTTCAAAATTGGCGTGGAATTATCATATACAATATTTATTAACAAAGGCTCGAAAAAGCTTTAACTTTTTAAAAGTTATACAGAAACAAAACTGGGGCCAAGATGCTAATGTACTGAAACAGCTGGCGTTGTCACTGATACGTTCTAGACTCTCTTACGGGCAGGAAGTTTTTTTCAGTGCTCCGAAAAGTTTACTTAATAAGATGCAAAGTTTGGATTGCAAAGCTTTTACACTGGCTCTTGGTGTGCCGTATCATGCATCATCTTTGGGAACATATAGCGAAGTAGGAGTATTACCATTAGATGAACATCGACGGCTAGCTGTCGCAAAATATGTCTTACGAATTTCAACACGTGACAGCAACGTTGAGAATGAAATCAGTTTGAGATCTGACATTAGCTTCCCAAAAAGGGCAAAATCAATTTCTTCACTCACAACTATTGGAACTTTCACTTCAGATCTATTCAGTGAGTCAAAAGTTAACTTCAACAACATAAATCGACCTAAACTTCCCGCATCTCCCAGCCCGCCATGGGAACTTCAAAGAGCATTATTTGATATCAGCCATACGTCGATGAAAAAAAGTGACAATGAAAACCTGATAGGCCAAATAGTAAAAGAGTATGTTGAAAATTCGTATCCCTTTCATCTTAAAATTTATACAGATGGGTCTCTTTTGGATACCAAAGAAGCAGGTGCAGCATTTACAATTCCTTCATTGAAAATTGAAAAATCTTATTATCTTGGAAAAAACAGATCTATTTTTACAGCAGAACTAACTGCCATTCTAATGGCTTTGTATTTTCTACTTGACTTTTCAAATCCAATATTCCAAGTCCTCTTTTGTGTCGATTCAAAATCGGTTTTATTCGCCCTAAGTAAAACAAACCCTATAGTAAGACAAGATCTGATTACAGATATTCATCACCTGATACATTTCTTGATTATTAGGGGTACAAGAATTAGTTTCTGTTGGGTTCCTTCTCATTGTGGGATTCAGTTTAATGAAAGAGTAGACAGAGCAGCAAAACGGGGAGCGAAAAATACTAGCCGATCAGAGGTTATCAGTATCCCATTGTCTATCCATGAGGGATACAGTTTTCTAGAAAATGCATGCTGGAAACATTTTAGGGGAAAAAAAAAACAAAATTCGGGATGTTCTCTTGATACACGCATAAACCAGCTATTAAACTTTGACACACTTCATTCTTTTTATCAATGTAGTTTGCCGTTTTCTCGGATCATAATTTCGCTAATATATAAGATCAACTAAACGCTTTTAAGACAAAGTTTTGCAAAAATATAACATGCCTTTGTGGTGAAATGATAACAAATTCCCACATATTTTTCCACTGCAAGCAGTTAAAACCTCATCTACCACCTCTACCTAATTGTTCCCTGGATACAGTTGTAATCGATTTATCACTAATGTGTAAAATTGCTGTTTCATTGCATCAAAGTCCTATTTTTTCTGTTTTGTAAAATGGGTACTGGTGTTTTAGTAATGTCCTTGTTATGACCGGTTATTCTTCAATGTTTTATAGTTAGTTATCCATTTATTTGCTGTTGCTGTTAATGTTATTCTTATAGATTAGGTTCGTCTAATATCACATAATGTGTATAGACGTTAAATTGAAGACCTAACACACACACACACACACACACACACACACACACACACACACACACACACACACACAGACACATGCCCGATCACAGCCAAACACATCCAGCACACAAACCATTGGAGGGGCGAAACACACATACACCATCCAACACACAAACCATTGGAGGGGCGAAACACACATACACCATCCAGCACACAAACCATTGGAGGGGCGAAACACACACACACACACACACACCGTCCAGCACACAAACCATTGGAGGGGCGAAACACACATACACCATCCAGCACACAAACCATTGGAGGGGCGAAACACATATACACCATCTAGCACACAAACCACTGGAGGGGCAAAACACACATACACCATCTAGCACACAAACCATTGGAGTGGCGAAACACACATACACCATCCAGCACACAAACCACTGGAGGGGCGAAACACACATACACCATCTAGCACACAAACCATTGGAGGGGCAAAACACACATACACCATCCAGCACACAAACCATTGGTGGGGCAAAACACACATACAACATCTAGCACACAAACCATTGGGGGGGGGGGGGGGGGCGAAACACACATACACCATCTAGCACACAAACCATTGGGGGGGGGGGGGGCGAAACACACATACACCATCTAGCACACAAACCACTGGGGGAGAGGGGGGTGGGGGCGAAACACACATACACCATCCAGCACACAAACCATTGGAGGGGCAAAACACACATACAACATCTAGCACACAAACCATTGGAGGGGCAAAACACACATACACCATCCAGAACACAAACCATTAGAGGGGCAAAACACACATACACCATCCAGCACACAAACCACAGGAGCGGTGAAACACATATACACCATCCAGCACACAGACCACTGGAGGGGCGAAACACACATACACCATCCAGCACACAAACCATTGGAGGTGCGAAGGTCCTTTCACGTTCTCTGCCGATGAGCGGCTCCCGGCGGCGGCGGCAATAGGCAAAAGGAAACTTCTCCTCTTCCGAAACCTTCCTTTCCTTCTCCTCCTCTCGTTTCGCTTCTTGTGGGAAAACTTGCTTCTTGCCGGGGCATGGACAACACCTGCGGCACCACTGGCGGAAGGACTTCTTGGCGGACCCGGTGCTCAAGGTCTTATCGCGCACTTCCTCCTCGTCTTGGGACCCCGCGGGCTCGTTGATGAGGGAACTGGAAGAGGAAGAGGGGTGTGCGTCCTTGTCAAGCATCTTGTGCAGATTTTTGATGGTGGCAGGCTCGCCCACCACGGCGTTGATGTACAACGAGTGGAAGTTGGACACCATGATGGGCGTGGTCATGGTCAGCATGATGACCCCCAACACGGCCATCCCGCTGCCCAGCACCATGGAGATCCACTGTGTCCCGGCCCGGGAAGACAGACAGGTAGGCAGAAGGGTTTACAACATTGTCAAGGAAATGACAGGCTGTTGAAAAAAAACAAACTCTAACTAAAATAAAGGCAGCTATAGAAAAAAAAAATATGCAAGAAACAAAGCAGGCAGTTCTAGTGAAAAAAATGGCAAGAAACCATAGTCAACGGTGGAATAAAGTACATTTTGTAGAAGTACACTTTGTAATCACGTACACTGCTGCGATTGGTCAATAATGCTAGGTAGTGTCGTCAACCGCATGTCCTGTGCTTTGTCCTGAAGGATGCGCTGTGGCAAGTTACGTCAGACACAAGGTGAAGATGGTCTTACATACACCCTCTCATTCTCGTCCTATTCTGTTTAGACATTCATCTGGCACAGCTCCTATCACAGCATCATATATTACACACACGGTCCGCTCTTGTTTACGGCAAGTCCTGCATCACATCAACTCACCTTACTCACGTCTTCCTTTCTCGCTCAAGTTGTGCTCTCACTCACACTAACTCTGGCGTGCCACGCTGCCATACTTACATCGTCAGGGACGACGTCGCCGTAGCCAACGGTGGTGAGGGTGATGAGGGAGTACCACATGGCTATAGGTATGGAGTTGATGTTTCCCTGTCTGCCCAGGTAGTACAGCATGGAGGAGAAGATCATGGCCAGCAGCAGAAGCAGCATGAAGACCAACAGCAGCTCGCTCAGGCTGCTCTTCAACGTGTAGTACAGCAAGCGAAACTGCATCGTCAGCGACAGGGGACGCAAGATCCTGATGATTCTCAGCAGCTGCAGCGAGTAGATGATGTACAGGTAGAAGGTGACACTCTCTTCACAGCCGTGGTCCAGAAAGTACTGTGGGTCGCAGTTGACTAAATTCGGTATAGCCAGCTTGACCAGGGTGGCAACGAACGCCACTCCATCGCTGACGTTGATGAACTCATGCCCGAAGCGGGATAAATGGTAGGGGTATAAACAAACGCGCAGGAGGTAGTCCAGGGACTGAATAGAGATGCACGCGTAGTCCAGATCGATGAAGAAAATGGTCAAGCTGCGGGCCAGAGCGGTTCCGTTCTGGCTACTCGGTCTCTGGAAGTATTCTACCGTCTCGGCAGACGCCGTGACAAAGGATCCCAGAATAGAGAAGACGGTGATGCAGAAGTAAATCTGGAAACATGCAACTATGGCCGTTCAATGAAAATAGATGCCCTTTACATAAAAGCCAAAAAAATCAGTCACTCTGCATCCAGTTGCTTAAAGCTTTATGATTTATTCTCTATTTGGTGCTGTACTGTTGCACACAAACTTATACTGCTTAAAGCTTCATCGTTTAGTCGCTATTCGGTGCTGTACTGTTGCACACAAACTTATACCCTATAAGGATGAACACCAGTAAACTGCATTCAACTACAGCGCTGCACTATACAGTCCTCCCTCTCACCTTCAGTCAAGCACGCGTACGCACAGGCATACACATGAACACACAGTGAACAAGTAAGCAAGCGCATGCGCGCGCGCGCGCGCGCACACACACACACACACACACACACACACACACGCACGCACGCACGCACGCACGCACACGCACACACACACACACACACACACACACACACACACACACACACACGCTGCCATGCATCCTGGAAATACATGACAGCGAAAGAAAAAAATTATATTGTTTTTTGGTGCATTTTAAACTCACCTTTACAGGGTGCGTGCTCCTCATTGATCGGTATCTGTTTATTCATGTTCGTGGGATGCACAGATAATGATCGCTCTAACACATTTAAAGCAAGAACGTATAAAGAATGGTTTCAAATAAATGTAACACCTCAGCGATAATGGCAGTACAGACATCTTAATTCTATAAACAAGTGTTTTAATGTGTGGACACGTCTTGGAATAAGAAATAAAGCATCTGTAGAAACATTCCCGAATAGAGCGTGAATGAGGTACTGGATTCTTCATGCGTACAACGTTACATACATGCATTTCAACTGAGCTGGAGCAGAAGATTTAAAAACCACGCAATACATATGTAAAGAAGTGGTCACATTACGCTGTCCAGAAATGAGATCTGTTGACAAATACTGACCTAGGAGGTTCACCAGTCACACAGTTCAAAACCCATTGTGGAAAGACGTACTGCCAGAGTAGGAAATAGTTCACAACAAATCCAAGCCAAAACAGCCAGGGAAGTACTTGCAGAACCATTAGTTTCCAATATTATAGCATGGTTTCAAAAACATGTGAGGAATTCACTCATCACCAGCTTGTTCAGGAATGCATCAGGAAATTCACAAACTGACAGGTTTGTCGTGATGAATTGTCCTACGAGTGCTAAACGTACGCTGTACACCAAATATTGGTTCTTGGTTTTACTCGGAGAGTAACACCAGGGCATCACAGAAGGTCTACTGGAATCAAGAATGGGTGGGAAAAGAAATAAAGGGGACACACAGTATCCAATGTGGTCAGAGCAGAAACCGAAGACCCCTTGGTTCTTTGATGATCTGCTCCATCACAGGGCAGAGACACATCAACATGCCAGAAAACGACCAGCTGACAAACACACCGCTCATCCATTTAACTGACCGGCCAGACAACTAGTGATCCTATCACTCCCACCCACCCCTCATCCAGCGCATTCACCGCACCAATCACTACACAGAAACACGGACGACTGACCTACCTTACCAGCCGTTGTTCTGAACGGACGATCCAAGATGTCCCACAAGAACGGTTTAAAGGTTTGCCAGGAAGTGAAGGTTTTTAAGCCAGACGTGCTGGGAACACTGGAACTGCTCTCGTCACAGTCATACATTTTGTGCGTAGACTTCCTCTTGAGGAACCCGTGGAACTCCTCCAACTTTTCCTGCTCATACAGAAAGCGCAACACCCCGGCAAAGCAGCAGGGCTCCAGTTCATCCACGTTGAAGCCCCAGAATTTCAGTTCTCTGGCGAAGATCTTGGGACACACCGTCCGAGGCGCGTGAAGCTCGTGGTTCTGAACGTAGTCGACCACAACGGAGAAGACGGCGGGGCTCTTCTCGAAGGACAGCTCCACCGCGCCTTTCTCAGAGGACTTGAAATGCGAGGCCAGCATGGACCTGTTGGGTCTGGAGCCGGACCTGCTCAACATGCTCTGCAGCAAAGGGATTTTAAGACAGGTGGAGCGGCTGAGCATGAACTCTGTACCGTTGATGTTGACATTGATCTTGTGGGCACTGCTGGTGGCTGTCGCCGCGTTCTTCCACTCCAGCTTGTGGGAAGCGATGGTTCCTTTGTACGGCTTAATGGCACTCTCATAGTCGCCTCGCCGACTCATGGTGTCCGACTTTCTGGAGGGGCAAAACACACATACACCATGCTTATGCACGGCTGAAACACCAAGGGATCTCGTGGCAGAATGGTTGACAAACAGTAATAGCAAGGAACTCTGTTGTTTCAAGCATTTGTCACAGAATAGTTGACACACAGTTATAGCAAAGAACTCTGTTGTTTCAATCATTCGTCATATAATAGTTGACACATAGTAATGGCAAAGAATTAAGTTATGTCAATCATTCGTCACAGAATAGTTGACAAACAGTAATACCAAAGAATTCTGTTGTTTCAATCATTCGGCACAGCTGAAGATTCGAATTTGTGTCTTTTTTTTTAATTTTTTTTTTTTTATTGTACTCCCACTTCTTATAGAACAGGGAGTACTTTAGAATGGGAACGAAGAAATGCTCTGTGTGGTGTGTGTGTGTGTGTGTGTGTGTGTGTGTGTGTGTGTGTGTGTGTGTTGCCGTCCGTGGTCAAAATGTGTTCCACTCGCTCCAGACAAAACTACTGAGCCGATCTTTCTGAAAATTTGTAGGTATGTTCATTATGAGTCACGAATGATGCCCAATGTTTTAGTTTACCGTTATAGCCGTTACTAACGGCTGTAACGGCCTTTAACGGTTTTTCTTCTTTATCGAATATCTCAGAAAGTGCTCGGCCGATCTTTGTGAAAATTAGCAGGTACGTTCATGATGGGTCACCAATAATGCCCGATGTTTTAGTTTACCCCGTTATAGCCGTTACTAGCAGCTGTAACCGCCTGTAACGGTTTTTCTTCTTTATGGAATATCTCAGAAAGTACTTGGCCGATCTTTGTGAAAATTAGCAGGTATGTTCATTCTGAGTCACGGATGGTGCCCGAAAAGTTCTTGGCCGATCTTTCTGAAAATTTGTAAATATGTTCATTATAGGTCACAGATGATGGCCGATGTTTACCAGAATAGCCAGTACTAACGGTTACACCAGCCCAAGACGGTTTTTCCTCTTTATGGAATATCTCACGTGTATTCAGGATAAACCGGGAGTACGTTTAAATGCTTTGCATCTTGTTTAATCTAGAAATCATTCATTGTGCAGACGTTATCTGGGTCGCTTGGTTAGTAAACTCACCGAAGACTTGGAAACTTAAAGGACACTTTGCCGATAATAAGTCGTGCAGTTCACAGTGCAAATATTTAAACATGTCACATCTGTAAATCAACAGTTTTGAACAAGAACTGTCGTCATCACAAGATTAGCTAGTATTTCAAAATGAACTCTTTTTTTTTCTTCTTATTGATGAGTTATCCAACAGAAAAAGTCAAACTTTGGGCAGTCAAAAGTTTGAAGTCTTCTGATTCAAAACCAAACAACATAATTTCCCTTTGAAAGAATGGTTTCCATCATTCATTATGCCTTTGTCTAAATCAAATGGAGTACGTCAAATTAAGTGTTGACTTAACATTTGATTGTGAGAAAACCCTGACTGTGAAAATCCATGTTTGAAGGTAAGCAGGTATTGAAGCTATTGGGCCATGAACCGAGATCATCCCCCCTTACCATTGGTTTAGAAAGGGAAACGGGAAATGAAAGGGGGTGGGGTAGGCAGGGGGAGAGCAAACATCGAATCTAATTATTTCCAGAGTTGTACTGTGACTCAAAATTCTTCAGTCAAACCGATCGAAAGTCAGTCTTGGCCCACTAATCCAGACCAAAACCATGTAAGCTAGGCATAATTTAAATTATCCAGGCGAAATTCCTATACGGATAGAATCACTGCCTATCGCCCATTCTAAGTTTGCACCCTACCTAATGTCCTAAAAGAAAGTTAGCAAAGTTTGCTGAACCTTCTCCGAAGTGAACGGAGCCGCGATTGCTGAAATCATCAGGGAGTTGAAAAATTAATCGATTGCCCGTGATAAGCAAAACCAAATCGCCGTGTCAGACATGCTTACGAACTGACAGTGTTTAAGATTATGTCCAGATCATGCTGAAGAAAAAAAAGTCAGGCTTACCTTTTATTGTTTGTGTTCCGATTCCAAGTTTCTCTTTGGCTTCTAACTTGCGTCATAGTTAAAAACAAATGACGCGCTTGTCACTTTGACGTCACAGTACAGGGCGCTGGTCATCCTGTGTCTCCTGTAACAAATGAAAGACACGCTTGTGCCGTCTACCTATCAATGCGATAGTTCTGTCCTGGTTACAGGGTGTCAACAACATCTAAAAAAATTACCGATATCTATGGCGGAGTTCGACATCGCAAAAGCCTGAATCACAGTCATCAATTGTGTGCGTTTATGTGACTGCATGCAAATGAACAGCCCAGCACATCCACTGCTCTGTGTGTGTGTGTGTGGTGTGTGTGCTCCCTCCCTCCCCCCCCCCCCCTCCCTCTTCCGAAAATAAAGGGTATAATGGGTATGACAGCCAATCTTTTGGTCCCCGATTATTTAAAGCCAGAAATATGTACAGCATGTTATGGTTCTTCCGACCGACCCCCCACCACACACACACACACCCTTTCGATTATCCTCTGTACAAATGTGAAAAATGTGAATCACCTCCCCTCCCCCCTTCCGCTTTTATATGAAATTCGTGGACACACACACACACACACACACACACACACACATGAACATTTTGAAATGAGTCCACACACACACACACACACACACACACACACACACACACACACACGGCTTATACAGGAATTTGGAGACCCACTCACCCACACCCACTCTTAGGAAAAATTGGAAATGAGTCTCCTTACGCCCCCTCCCATCCCCAACCATTTTCTCCTTCGTTTTCATGAAAAACAAAACAAAACAAAACAAAACAAAACAAAACAATTGAATGCTCTGTGGTGGTTTTGTCAGCTCAGGCTGCCCCACCCCCATCTTCCGATGCAAACTATATTCCGACGCCGCTGAACATTGATGTCTGACGTCGTGCTAGTCTCAGCACTCTGTATGAACAGGTTTTATAGTGAGAAATCCATCACATGGAATGCACAACGGAGCTTCTTAACACTTCAAAGATAACGACTGGGTTTTAAAGAATGGTGTTTTATCTAAGTGCTGGCACAAAACTCTTTCTTCATTACGGTTACCAGTGGAAGATAGTAAAAAAAATAAAAAAAATCAGTAAGATATGGATGGATTTGAAAATGTTTATCTGTTTGCGTGTTCCATTCCTCTTGCCAGATTATCTCATTTAAGTCTAAATTTGGGGTTTCACATCGGTGTGGTGATACAGAATCCGCACAATTACTGTCTTGTGGCGTTGTTGGCAAACTGACCAGCCTAAAATGCCAACATGGACAGGAACTCAAACAAAATCTGCATTGCAGTATTTACATTTCACAGGTGCACGTTACGAAGAAAAAAAAAAGCCGATACACGCAACAGAGGAATGTATGTAGATCAAAGAATGTATGTAGATCCATGAACTGAATCTTTTAATATTATAAGATGACCGTCCTCAAATATCCCGTATGCAAATTAGGGGACTTTTTTTTTTTTACAAGATCAACGGTTTTATCTTGTCCCCATGTTTACCCATTGTGCTCACCAACAAGTAAACCTGCGCATCAAAAATACTTCCACTGACTTTTTTCAAGCGTATACAACTTACACAAATCGCACACGACAACAACGTCTTCTAAAGCAAATGTAAACTGACTTTGATGGAAAAGCACACATCTGCTACATCTAGCGATCCCCATACCTTCGCCAAATGCACCTCTCTCCGTCCTAGCGCAGAGTGCACAAATGAGTCAACTGCCTGCTGTAGACCAGCTGGCGTTTAAGACATTTATACCATGTGATCTTGTAATGCCACAATAACCAACTGGATGGAGTCAGAATTGAGCGCTGCTTAGTGACTGTTTTTCGTTGCCTATTGTTTCACAGTCAAGTCGATGATGAGTAAATGAATTAAAAAAAAAAAAGAGAGATGGGAAAAAAGGGAAGGGAGAAGATGCATCTTCTTGTTTAAAACCTCTTCTACAGGATACAACGGCTTCAGCTGTTACTTGTATTAATGCCTATTTCTTAATAAGCGCACGTTCTTGAGACCAAGCCACATCGCTTCACAAAGATCACGCTATGACTAGAACACATTCAATCTTTTATTCAGATGCATTTCATATGCGAAGTGGTTATAAAATACGATCAGACGTAATTCTACACCTTCACAGTCAAAACATAAAGTAAACGTTTTAAATCCCGTCTTGAGGCTAGTAAGAAAACATGGCTGTCTAGGAGATGGGGAGACTTGTTCCGTGTCGCTGGGTCATGGTGAGAAGAGAAGACCTTTTCCCAACGGTCTTTATCTTCACAGTGGCAACGGTCTTTATCTTCACAGTGGCAACGGTCTTTATCTTCACAGTGGCAACGGTCTTTATCTTCACAGTGGGCAGTCGCCGGAGACGAATGAGTAAAGAACAGTGGGGATGACCAGGTGTGTAGAAATAAGCTGATCATACAGCTGGTTGTACCAGAATTAACAGTGGAGCTGACCAGGTGTGCAGAAGTGAGCTGATCATACAGCTGGTTGTACCAGAATTAACAGTGGAGCTGACCAGGTGTGTAGAAATGAGGTGATCATACAGCTGGTTGTACCACAATTAACAGTGGAGCTGACCAGGTGTGTAGAAATGAGGTGATCATACAGCTGGTTGTACCACAATTAACAGTGGAGCTGACCAGGTGTGTAGAAATGAGGTGATCATACAGCTGGTTGTACAAGAATTAACAGTGGAGCTGACCAGGTGTGTAGAAATGAGGTGATCATACAGCTGGTTGTACAAGAATTAACAGTGGAGCTGACCAGGTGTACAGAAATGAGGTGATCAAACAGCCGGGTGCTGAACCAGACATGACAGTGGAAGAAAAGACAGCATGTGTATAGTCAGTCATATCAGAACCAGTAGGCATCAAGGCCAGATGAGTTGCATGACAGGAGGGGGAGGAAGCTGTTCAAGTTTTGTAAAAGCAGGGAGGGATGGGGGCTCTCCTGTCTAAAAGCATTGTAACAGCGGGAGGAGAGGGATAAAGAGGTGAAGGTGGGGGAAAAGGAAGGGGGTATGGAGGGAGAGGGTGGGGAGGTGGTAGGGGGAACTCGTCGCGCCTCCTCCTCCCCCCCCCCCCCCCCCAACCAGTTTTGTACAACCAGGAAGGGGAGTCGGGATGATGGGAGGGAGGACAGGTCTCCTCTCTTAAAATGCTGTAATGGCGGGAGGGGAGAGTAGGGTTATTCTCTCTTAAGATGTGGACAATGTCACACAGATATCTCGACAGATTTGTTTTCTTACAAGCCGTGGATGTGGATTTTTTTCACAAGGAAAAAAAAGCAATATTTACCAGACGGAATGGTGTTAAGGGCTAGTACTCAGGACCTCCTCGTCCGAACCCGGGGCAGTGCAGAGATGATACAAGTGAGGGGAGAGTTTGGAGCTAGGCTCTGGACGGTGCAGAGATGATACAAGTGGAGGGAGAGTTCAGAGCTTGGGGACTGACCCTGGGCAGTGCAGAGATACTACAAGTAAAGGGAGAGTTTGAAGCTAGACTTTGGACAGTGCAGAGATGATACAAGTGGAGGGAGAGTTTGAAGCTAGACTTTGGACAGTGCAGAGATGATACAAATGGAGGGAGAGTTTGGAGCTAGGCTTTGGACAGTGCAGAGATGATACAAGTGGAGGGAGAGTTTGAAGCTAGACTTTGGACAGTGCAGAGGTGATACAAGTGGAGGGAGAGTTTGGAGCTAGACTTTGGACAGTGCAGAGATGATACAAGTGGAGGGAGAGTTTGGAGCTAGGCTTTGGACAGTGCAGAGATGATACAAGTGGAGGGAGAGTTTGGAGCTAGACTTTGGACAGTGCAGAGATGATACAAGTGAGGGGAGAGTTTGAAGCTAGACTTTGGACAGTGCAGAGATGATACAAGTGGAGGGAGAGTTTGGAGCTAGGCTCTGGACAGTGCAGAGATGATACAAGTGGAGGGATAGTTTGGAGCTAGGCTTTGGACAGTGCAGAGATGATACAAGTGAGGGGAGAGTTTGAAGCTAGACTTTGGACAGTGCAGAGATGATACAAGTGGAGGGAGAGTTTGGAGCTAGGCTTTGGACAGTGCAGAGATGATACAAGTGGAGGGAGAGTTTGAAGCTAGACTCTGGACAGTGCAGAGATGATACAAGTGAGGGGAGAATTTGAAGCTAGACTTTGGACAGTGCAGAGATGATACAAGTGGAGGGAGAGTTTGGAGCTAGGCTCTGGACAGTGCAGAGATGATACAAGTGGAGGGAGAGTTTGGAGCTAGACTTTGGACAGTGCAGAGATGATACAAGTGAGGGGAGAGTTTGAAGCTAGACTTTGGACAGTGCAGAGATGATACAAGTGGAGGGAGAGTTTGGAGCTAGGCTTTGGACAGTGCAGAGATGATACAAGTGGAGGGAGAGTTTGGAGCTACGCTTTGGACAGTGCAGAGATGATACAAGTGAGGGGAGAGTTTGGAGCTAGGCTCTGGACAGTGCAGAGATGATACAAGTGAGGGGAGAGTTTGGAGCTAGGCTCTGGACAGTGCAGAGATGATACAAGTGAGGGGAGAGTTTGGAGCTAGGCTCTGGACAGTGTAGAATTGATACAAGTGGAGGGAGAGTTGAGCGAGGCCCTGGACAGTGCAGAGATGATACAAGTAGAGTTTGGGGACTGACCCTGGGCAGTGCAGAGATAATACAAGTAAAGGGAGAGTTTGAAGCTAGGCCCTGGGTAGTGCTGAGATGATAAAAATGGAGGGAGAGTTTGGAGCATTGGTCCTTGGCAGTGCAGAATTGATACAAGTGGAGGGAGAGTTTAGAGCATTGGCCCTGGTGGAGGTAGAGTTTGAAGCTAGGCCCTGGGCAGTGCAGAATTGATACAAATGGAGGGAGAGTTGGTGTGACGAACGCGATTGTATTATTTCGTCACATTCTTGTTGTGTGGTTTTCCAGTAAGTGTGCGTGCACACAGAGTGCTTTCTAATTTGAAAGTCGATTTCTGATTGGTTGAAATTGTAACAGGAAGTGAAGCCTGGTCCTGTAATGTTTTTGTAAAGGGTGTTCACTACAGTTTTAGTCAGTTCCTACCTGGTTGCCAGTCTAGCAACAGCCTTTTGCAATCTAGACTGAAGAGGAATATTTTAACCTGATGTTAGGTTTTTGCTGCTGACGCAGCTTCATCCCCCGGGACGATTCCGCGGAGATGTATCCGGTTCCCACGCCAACGTAATCACTTGCGGCTTCTACGCCAGTCTGCCATGTGGCCTTTACGCCGCCTTTATATGTGACGCCTGTCCCACGCCAGAGCTGGGCAGAGAGAGAGAGAGAGAGAGAGAGAGAGAGAGAGAGAGAACATTCCATGCTACGCCAGAGCTGGGTGAGACAACTCCATGTAGTATTTGAGTCAAGAAGAGAAATGCTACAATTGTGAAAAGACTGTGTGATTAATTTGAGGGACCGAAAAACTAATGAAAGAGGAAATCATTGTGCACGCAGCTCTTCGAGATGTGTATGTATACTTTGATGTCGACGTGAAAAAGAGTTGATTTATGGGCTGTTCCTGACAGAGTATTTAAAGAATAATTTTCCCTACAAGTGCTACTTCTACAGAGAAGATAAGAGACTCTGGACAATTATATTGATGTGTTGTTATACATAAATCAAGGGAGATAATTCAAGGAATTATTCATATGGACTGCAATCATCTATTAAAAGGAAAAAGACTATGAAGCTTACAGTGTCATTGTGGACATGTGTGTTCGAAGATATTGAGATTTCAACGTGGGATTCTATGTATTGAGAATTTGTTGAACGTGGAAAAAAAAGGAATTAATGTAAATGTAAGAAAAGAAGAAACTAAAGAATGTGTTCTCTCCGAGAGTTAATTTGAAATGTCAATTTCTAATTAACTCTCTGAGAGAATACATTCTTTAGTTAATTAGAAATTGGCCTTACCAGCCGCCATGGTGAAGTGGTTAGCGTTGCGGACTCCCGGCTGGGAGGTCGTGGGTTCGAATCCCATCAGATTCATGTGGATTTTTCTGCCCCGACCGGCTCCTTCTCAGAGTTGAGTTTGCTGCGGACTCAGTTGGGAAGACTGGGACCACACAGTCGAGTTTCATCCACTTAATGGATACGTTTCTGAGAGTGTTGCTCAAATTTCTTGACCAACACTGCGGGTGCCTGTATCTCTCGGGCCTTATTGACGCCGGGATATATATTATGAAAGGAAGCGTAGAGTACAGCCCTGTCATGTTGTCTCAGACCGAAATGGAAATCCGTAGCATCATCTTAATCATCCTCATTCTCATTGATCAGCATAAAAAAAGTCTCAAGTTCTGTGGCCCTTCATGCCCTGCTCTCATGGTGACCTCAATTTCGATGTCCTCACCACGTCTGTGGCCTTGGCTTGGTTCTGTGGGGGTCACCGGTATCGGCAAGTCCATGGGGGCTGTCGTTGGGCGGACATGGTGACGCCCTCCAGAGGGACAGCTCACTCACGTTGGCTCTGCGACTAAGCAATTATTGTCGTCAGTAGGGGGCTTAGTAGGTGGTGTCCTGCGTATGTTAGATCAGAACAGGCGCCACTGAACACCACCGAAGTGACTCGGCAGCAGTGCAGTGTCTCCTCCGGTGGGTTGCCTCTTGACGACTTGACATTGACTGCTCCCTGTGGGTTGCTGGTGCCGGGGCTGCGGCGGGGTCGACCAGGCTGTGGCTGTGGACAGGGTGTCGGAATGAGCGGCGTGGGTGCACTGCCTCTGAGGTGGCGCAGAGGTTGGGACAGGAAAAAAAAGAAAAAAGAAATTGGCCTTGTTCAAAACATGGTTTTTCTTTGTTATATATTGACAGATTGTCTTGTGGCGTCCGGATGACAGGCTATGTGTGTGTGTGTGTGAGAGAGATATACATATCAAATAACGAACACGCAATTACTTTGTTACACACATCCAACACTCTTTTGTCTCATCTGTCTTTCCGAGCCCACAGGGCCATCTGTGACAGTTGGAGACTGGCCTTGGGCAGTGCAGAGTTGATACAAGTGGAGGTAGAGTTGGAGACTGGCCCTGGGAAGTGCAGAATTGATGCAAGTGGAGGTAGATTTGGAGACTGGTCCTGGGCAGCGTAGAGATGATGCAAGTGGAGGGGGAGTTTAGAGCATTGGCCCTGGGCAGAGCAGAATTGATACAAGTAGAGGGAGAGTTTGGAGACTGGGTCTAAGCAGTACTGAGATGATACAAGCATAGGGAGAGTTCGGAGCCTGGTTGATGTGAGGACCAGTCCAGCAGCCTGCTTTGGATTTTTGTAAGTCAGTTGGGAATATACTCTCAGACCCTGGTGAGAATGAAAGTGCACTAATCTGTTTCAGTTAGCTCAAAAGGTTTCACCAAAATCTCGGTAGCGTCAGTAGAGAGACAGCAAAGAACAGAACTTACCTCACTCAGCTTAAAGGTCAAATCTTGAGGCTGACGATAGTCGATCATCTTTATTAACGGAAAATTAAATATTTGACAACTTCTAGAATTAACACTTGCATCGATCAGATCACCCAAACCGACCCATGAAAGCGGGAATTTTCACCTGTATTCAAAGGTAAGGAGAGTCATCAGCACATCTTGGCATTGCTTACCTGGTCTTTAGAAATGAAAAAAAGCACAAAATACACACGCACGTACGCACGCACACACACACACACACTCACAGAAAGTCTTTCTGGCTGTCTCTTCATGAAATGATGGTTTACACTTTTATTTTACAGATAAACCAAATCTAAATACCCTATAGTAAGATCAGTAACTGAATGTTCACAAGATGGATTGGTTTCATCTTCAATCCATAAAGGCATAATTACCCTAATACATAAAGGAAAGACGTGGACAAAGTGACCTATCCAGTTATAGACCGGCTGACTAATAATGATTTCAAAATCAAAACAAAGGCACCAGCATGCAGACTCCACAGATTAATTTTTTAAAAAAACTGCAGTAAATGAAGACCGCGCCGGTTTTACAAAAAAATCATGTTGCACCCAATTTTAGACTGCCTAATGGCATCACACACTTCTTGAACAAGATTTATGATTCTGGGGCAATGATCGCTGTAGGATTTCCTAAGGCACCGGTCCATTTAGCTTACGGCCACAATATATCGGCCAAATGTACATGTTGATGTAGAACATGCCACAGCTGTGTTTACAGTGAGGAATAGGTGTAAGACTGTTTCCCAACTGAAAGGGCTCCACCAGGAATGGCCACCACGCACGTCACTTTGTGTAACAGCTGCAGAGCTGCTTGCACTTAAAAGAAGGCGAACCCTGAACATCATAGGAATTCAAAGCAAACGTCAGACTTTGCGGATACAGAACATCATCAATTTCCTAACCTCTGCAAAAGCTTACTGGTGAAGACTGACCAAACGTCAATGAATAATGCAGTGAAGGTGCAAGAATGACATTCGTGTCTCTGCTCACTGCAACAGCATGATAATCAACCGCGAATCTTAATAAAGTGTGAACACTGTTCTCTTCCATAGCACAAACTTTGAAGCATGACTCATGAAACATTACTGTGAGTGCGTGCGGAACGGTACACCACAACACAAAATGTCATGACAATGAAGTACAGGTCAGTGAAAGGATGAACAACACAACACCAAACGTCGTGACAATGAGGTTGTAACGGTCAGTGAAAGGATGTGGAGTCTACAGCGTGGTCATAAACCGAACTGAGATCAGCTGAATATGGCAATCTGGACAATACAAAATCACAAATTCTCTTTACATTCCGTTTTCTTTTTTTTTTTCAAAATAAAGTACAGAATTGTCGTTTATCAAAATGTAATCTCACTATAAGAGAATAAAGGTGGATTACTAAACCGCTGTCTTGGGGGGTCAAGGACAAGAAACATGTAGCACATATAAACTCTGTAACACAAGCCAAATCTGTGTCCTAGGCAGCCTCACACATGACGCCGACGACAAGCTTGATGATCCCAGACATCACACATGACGCCGACGACAATCTGGATGATCTCAGACTTCACACATGACGCCAAAGACAATCTGGATGATCTCAGACCTCACACATGACGCCCAAGACAATCTGGATGATCTCAGACATCACACATGATGCCCAAGTCAATCTAGATGATCTCAGACCTCACACATGACGCCCAAGACAATCTGGATGATCTCAGACCTCACACATGACGCCAAAGACAATCTGGATGATCTCAGACATCACACATGACGCCAAAGACAATCTGGATGATCTCAGACATCACACATGACGCCCAGGACAATCTTGATGATCTCAGACATCACACATGACGCCCAGGACAATCTTGATGATCTCAGACATCACACATGACGCCCAGGACAATCTTGATGATCTCAGACATCACACATGACGCCAAAGACAATCTGGATGATCTCAGTCATCACACATGACGCCAAATACAATCCTGATGATCTCAGACATGACAGGAAAGGGGTGGCAGGACAGATTCTCCGAGGCTATGGTCAGGTCCCAGGTGTCCAGGTACCACACCCTGTCTGACAACTCTGCAAACTCCTCCATCCACAGTCTCTGGTACCAGTGAGCAAACTTGTCTCCGATGTGAGTGTGATGCTTTCTGCCGCCATACACCGCGTGCGGGCCCTGGATCAGGAACCTCACTGTGGGGTGCACCTTCAAGTACTTCTGCACCGTTTTACGTGCAGCTTGCACGAAGGTCCGGTACGCATGTATGGGATAGATGCTAAGATGCATGTAGTAATGTATGAGCACGGTCACGTCAGGGTTGCTTGGATAGGCCACGTGGCGACTAGCTTCCAGAGCCATTGGAAGAGGGAGGTTGGCCACTGGGTACGGCCCACGGTTCCCGGGTGCGAAGGGAAAGGCATGAGTAACTGCCAGAATCGTAGATCGCAAATCATCGTTCTGAAATAACAAAATTAAAGAAAAAAAATAATGGTTTGAATAAAACATACTTTGTTGGTGTATTTCTGGTGGAAATTGTTTATGCATTCAAACTGCCTGTGGAGAAATGCATAACTAGCAGCATGGAGAAGCAACGCTATGCAGTGCATTCAAATTAGATCTAGCACACAAAAACATGTTGGTGTGAAGAGAACTGCCACAGGATACTGTGCTGCACATACAGATCTAGAGCAGGAGCGAACAAGGGGTGTACTAGATGCACGTGCCCCCACTTTCAGCTTGAATGTTTTTTTACATAGTTCCATACTGTATACAATGGTACTGGATTACTGCACAGATATTTTTTTAAATTGAAAAAAAAACCCTTCGAAACAAGTGGTAGGGGTGGTAATGGGAGTGACTGTACGCGTGTGCGTGCTCTGCCCTACCCCAACACCCTGTCGGTAGCTTGGACACTCAGGACCCTCGATTTACGCTTTAGTCTACAAGAACTTCCTCTACTGAAAACCTAGTTGATGTGCCCCTGTTGAGGAATTCATCAATTGCCACAGATACTGTGCTGCACATACAGATCTAGAGCAGGAGCGAACAAGGGGTGTACTAGATGCACGTGCCCCCTGTTGAGGAATTCATCAATTCTTTCTGTCGCACATTTAGACTGAAAATCCGCGTTACTCATCTTCTAAACCCCACAATATAACTCCTTTTCGAGACCCCACAGTATAAATCCCATTCCAAACCCCACAATATAACTCCTATTCAAGACCCCAAAATATAACTTATATTTCAAACCCCACAATATAACTCCTACTCCAAATCCCACAATACACCTATTCCAAACCCCACAATATAACTTATATTCCAAACCCCACAATATAGCTTATATTCAAAACCCCACAATGTAACTTCATTTAATCCTATTCGAAACCCCACAAAGTCACTTCATTTACTCCTATTCTAAACCCCACAATATAAATCTTAAATAAATGTTAGCGAACCGCCAAGAGAATCGTGGACAAACGAGTCACAAGACAAAACACAACGCGTTTTGACCTTTTAGGTCTTCTTCAGGCAAGCCATAAACAAATAATACAACGAAAATGAACGAATTTGGTACTCAGCTTCGATCCCTTCACTCTTCAGCGCAAGGATGCCAGGCGTTGAATCTCTTCAACGCCTGGCATCCTTGCGTTGAATCTCTTCAACGCCTGGCATCCTTGCGCCTAAGAGTGAAGAGATCGAAGCTGAGTACCAAATTCGTTCATTTTCGTTGTATTATTTGTTTATGTCTTGCCCGAAGAAGACCTAAAAGGTCGAAACGCGTTGTGTTTTGTCTTGTGACTCGTTTGTCCACGATTCTCTTGGCGGTTCGCTAACATTTATTTAAGATTTGTTTAGATTTCCGCCTGCAGTCGTCTCACCTTGCAGCTAGACCCACAATATAATTTATATTCCAAACTCCACAATATAATTTATATTCCAAACCCCACAATATATCTTATATTCCAAACACCACGATATAACCTATATTCCAACCCCTACAATATAACTTCATTTACTCCTATTCAAAACCCCACTATATAACTTCATTTACTCCTATTTAAAACCCCACAATATAACTCATATTCCAAACCCCACATTGTAACTTCATTTACTCCTATTCAATAACCCATAATGCAACTTCATTTACTCCTATTCAAACCCCGACAATATAACTTCATTTACTCCTATTCCAAACCCCACAATGTAACTTCATTTACTCCTATTCAAAACCCCATCATGTAACTTCATTTACTCCTATTCAAAACCCCACAATGTAACCTCATTTACTCCTATTCCAAACCCCACAATATAACTCATTTTCGAAACTCCACAATGTAACTTCATTTACTCCTACTCCAAACCCCACAATGTAACATCATTTACTCCTATTCCAAACCCCACAATATAACTTCATTTATTCCTATTCAAAACTCTACAATGTAACGTCATTTACTCCTATTCAAAACACCACAATGTAATTTCATTTACACCTATTCAAAGTCCCACAATATAACTTCATTTACTCCTATTCAAAACCCCATAATATAACTTCATTTACTCCTATTCAAAACCCCACAATGTAACATTTTATTCCTATTCAAAACCCCACAATGTAACTTCATTTACTCCTATTCAAAACCCCACAATGTAACTTCATTTACTCCTATTGCAAACCCCACAATGTAACCTCATTTACTCCTATTCCAAACCCCACAATATAACTTACATTCCAAACCCCACAACGTACCTTCATTTGCTCCTATTCAAAACCCCACAATGTAACTTGATTTACTTCTATTCCAAACCGCACAATATAATTTATATTCCAAACCCCAGAATTTAACTTCATTTTGAAAAAAAAAAGCTACTCCTATTCAAACCCCCACAATATAACTTCATTTTGAAACAGGCCATGTAACCTTCCCCCCTGAAGTTAACATTAATTCTAAATTGATTGAAATGAGCTAACTTGTTCACATTCATTTGGCATTTCAATAGGAAACAGAAGAAACCGGATTGCATGTTCACCATGTGAGAAATCGTTACCTGTGGAAATCGTTGCAAGTATGACGCTTATTTTGGATGTCAAGTTGTTTTGGAAAATCTTATTTCAAAATGATTTTATTTGAAAACTGACCAGTTACCTCTGACATGAACCAGTCGCCACATATCTATTTCCTAATCACCTTGTTTGTCTTCTCTGCTGTTGATGATCACTGATCCACTGACTCTGCATTTATACTCAAAATTAATTCAGTCTAAAATGATTAACACAGAATACTGATGACGATGGTAAAAGCACTTGGACCAGCCATTCAAAATCTTTCTCAGAATAAAACGAAGGAAATCCACGCAGAAAATACCACTGTACCAGTTGTAACCGCTTGACAATTTTCAGCTGGTTAATGACACCTGCAGCTAAAGCACGATTCCAGTGACTCGCTATCAGACACCTGATTTTTACCTCTGGTGAGTTTTTAAACTGGACTTAAGGTCTACAGTAAGGTCTCTCTGCCATATTATGGTGGATACATTCCACCAACAGCAACCTCCCTAAAATTAGCGATACTAATTCCTCCAAACAACAGCTACAACAAACAAACAAAACAATGTATTGTTCTGAAGACTGAGTATGGTAATAAATGAATAAATAAATAACTGACCTGACCTGACAGCAGACTGGGCGGGACAAATAAAACCGCCTGATTCCGTGGGGTGTGCAGCTGGGGAAAGAAAGCAACTATGCAGATTCCGTGGGGTGTGCAGCTGGGAAAGAAAGCAACTATGCAGAGAAGAGAAAGCACCAGGAGCAACATAAACTGCCAAGAGAAATTATCAGGATCAACACAGACTGCCAAGAGAAAGCACCAGGATTAACATTGACTGCCAAGAGAAAGCACCAGGATTAACATAGACTGCCAAGAGAAAGCACCAGGATCAACATAGACTGCCAAGAGAAAGCACCAGGATTAACATAGACTGCCAAGAGAAAGCACCAGGATCAACATAGACTGACAAGCGAAAGCACCGGGAACATCAACATAGACTGACAAGAGAAAGCACCAGGATCAACATAGACTGACAAGGGAAAGCACCAGGATCAACATAGACTGACAAGAGAAAGCACCAGGATCAACATAGACTGACAAGAGAAAGCACCAGGATCAACATAGACTGCCAAGAGAAAGCACCAGGATCAACATACACTGCCAAGAGAAAGCACCAGGATCAACATAGACTGCCAAGAGAAAGCACCAGGATCAACATAGACTGACAAGAGAAAGCACCAGGATCAACATAGACTGACAAGAGAAAGCACCAGGACATCAACATAGACTGCCAAGAGAATGCACCAGGATCAACAAAGACTGCCAAGAGAAAGCAGCAGGATCAACATAGACTGACAAGAGAAAGCACCAGGATCAGCATAGACTGACAAGGGAAAGGAGCAGGATCAACATAGACTGCCAAGAGAAAGCACCAGGATCAACATAGACTGACAAGAGAAAGCACCAGGATCAGCATAGACTGACAAGGGAAAGGAGCAGGATCAACATAGACTGCCAAGAGAAAGCACCAGGAACATCAACATAGACTGACAAGGGAAAGCAGCAGGATCAACATAGACTGACAAGAGAAAGCACCAGGATCAGCATAGACTGACAAGGGAAAGCACCAGGAACATCAACATAGACTGACAAGGGAAAGCAGCAGGATCAACATAGACTGCCAAGAGAAAGCACCAGGAACATCAACATAGACTGACAAGGGAAAGGAGCAGGATCAACATAGACTGACAAGAGAAAGCACCAGGAACATCAGCATAGATTGACAAGGGAAAGCAGCAGGATCAACATAGACTGACAAGGGAAAGCAGCAGGAATATCAACATAGACTGACAAGAGAAAGCAGCAGGATCAACATAGACTGACAAGAGAAAGCAGCAGGATCAACATAGACTGACAAGAGAAAGCAGCAGGATCAACATAGACTGACAAGAGAAAGCAGCATGATCAACATAGACTGACAAGGGAAAGCACCAGGAACATCAACATAGACTGACAAGGGAAAGCAGCAGGATCAACATAGACTGACAAGAGAAAGCACCAGGATCAGCATAGACTGACAAGGGAAAGCACCAGGAACATCAACATAGACTGACAAGGGAAAGCAGCAGGATCAACATAGACTGCCAAGAGAAAGCACCAGGAACATCAACATAGACTGACAAGGGAAAGCAGCAGGATCAACATAGACTGACAAGAGAAAGCACCAGGATCAGCATAGACTGACAAGGGAAAGCACCAGGAACATCAACATAGACTGACAAGGGAAAGCAGCAGGATCAACATAGACTGCCAAGAGAAAGCACCAGGAACATCAACATAGACTGACAAGGGAAAGGAGCAGGATCAACATAGACTGACAAGAGAAAGCACCAGGAACATCAGCATAGATTGACAAGGGAAAGCAGCAGGATCAACATAGACTGACAAGGGAAAGCATCAGGAATATCAACATAGACTGACAAGAGAAAGCAGCAGGATCAACATAGACTGACAAGAGAAAGCAGCAGGATCAACATAGACTGACAAGAGAAAGCAGCAGGATCAACATAGACTGACAAGAGAAAGCAGCAGGATCAACATAGACTGACAAGGGAAAGGAGCAGGATCAACATAGACTGACAAGAGAAAGCAGCAGGATCAACATAGACTGACAAGAGAAAGCAGCATGATCAACATAGACTGACAAGGGAAAGCACCAGGAACATCAACATAGACTGACAAGGGAAAGCAGCAGGATCAACATAGACTGACAAGAGAAAGCACCAGGATCAGCATAGACTGACAAGGGAAAGCACCAGGAACATCAACATAGACTGACAAGGGAAAGCAGCAGGATCAACATAGACTGCCAAGAGAAAGCACCAGGAACATCAACATAGACTGACAAGGGAAAGCAGCAGGATCAACATAGACTGACAAGAGAAAGCACCAGGATCAGCATAGACTGACAAGGGAAAGCACCAGGAACATCAACATAGACTGACAAGGGAAAGCAGCAGGATCAACATAGACTGCCAAGAGAAAGCACCAGGAACATCAACATAGACTGACAAGGGAAAGGAGCAGGATCAACATAGACTGACAAGAGAAAGCACCAGGAACATCAGCATAGATTGACAAGGGAAAGCAGCAGGATCAACATAGACTGACAAGAGAAAGCAGCAGGAATATCAACATAGACTGACAAGAGAAAGCAGCAGGATCAACATAGACTGACAAGAGAAAGCAGCAGGATCAACATAGACTGACAAGAGAAAGCAGCAGGATCAACATAGACTGACAAGGGAAAGGAGCAGGATCAACATAGACTGACAAGGGAAAGCACCAGGAAGATCAGCATAGACTACAAGTGCAGTCAGACTCTTGGTCCACCATATCACGTGACACCACAGAAGCCCACTGACGGAACGCCTTCACCTGGAGATTCCAGACAACAACGCCCACCATCAGGACCGTGCCCAGCAAGTCACCACCGTGAGGCCATCGGACATTACCAGCTCTCCCCCGAGAACGGAGCTGAGACCTACAAAGAGGAATGCTTCTGTAATCCTGGTTCAGAAATCCCGGGTCACATGTGGTGGTCATGTCCCACATTTGATGTCTTGAGCCACAGAACAGCCAGTGTAATGGAGCTCCAGGAAAACCTTGGGGCACCATCGCCCAATACAGGGACTGGTCATCTATCGGGACCACAGGAGTGGACACGGCTTCCCGACGACCTGAATTCACAGGACGACGACGATGATGATGATGACAATCATGATTATGATTGTACTGAATCAGTGATTTCACATTCTATTTACCTTTCTTTCTACAGTGGACTTTGTTATAAAAAGGCAAGAACCGAACTGACAGCTTTATGCTTACGAAAACTCTGATGTGGCCAGTTTTCAGCCAGCTGTTCAGATTTAGATTGTTTTCTGACACTTTGTCAATATACAGCAGGTTGCAAATTTGAATCCAGGTCTCCCAGCACAAAAAAAAGGGGGGGGGGGGGGGGCGTTCTTGCTGTTTTCTTTTGCTGGTGGTATCGGTGTCGTGTTAGATAATCCCCCTTCTCTCTCTTCCTACCACCCCCACCCCTCCAACTTCTCCTGGGATAGTCATCCACACAAATGCTGCATCACATGAGAGAAGATAGGGACGGGGGTGGGAACGTTCCAACGGAATTAGTCGACTGCCCGCGACTTACCTGACATAAGCGAGGAGCATTCCAGGCGGAGACGTTCCTCCTGCTACAGCCCGACAATGTTGTGATCCCCTCCCACATCACCCGCTGGTTGGAGTCCCCGATCAGCAGCAGCGTCCTGTTTCTCAGGCACCTGGTGGAGGTGCAGCTGATAGAGACAGTGCATTGTGTCTGCCAGTCTGCTAGTGAGCGTGTCTGTCTGTGTCCAGTCTGTCTCTATTGTTGGTTGTCCAGACCCACAGTTTTTGTCTGATCTCTGAACACGGCCTGGTCACTCACTATCATACAAGGGCAGATCTTTGAATCACATTTATGCTGGAAAGTTGCATTAGTCACGTTTCTAATGAGACCAAAAGTCGATTCTGAGAAAGTCAAACACGCTTCGCCGTTAGCGTTCACATAGATCAAAAACACCATGCTCCCTGTTTTCTGGATTAACTCAGCCTTGAGAAAGCTACGCTGGCACCCTGATGATCCCTGATTACACCTGGGGTTGCGACATTTTTGTCATGTGTTCGTTTGTTTCTTTTCTTCTTCAGGGGATTGGAAACGGGCTAAAGGTAAAGTCGGTACGGGGGCAGGGGGAAGGCAGGGGTGGATAGAAGAAACAGGGAAAGAGAGAAGGACGGGAGAAGACAAGGAGGGGAAGGCGGAGCAGAGAGGAATTGGTAAAGGGGGCAGGGAGGAGGGGGAGACAGGGGCAGGGAGAAGGGGGAGACAGGGGCAGGGAGGAGGGGGAGACAGGGGCAGGGAGGAGGGGGAGACAGAGTGGAGAGGGGTTGGTAAAGGGGGCAGGGAGGAGGGGAAGACGGAGCAGAGAGGGGTTGTTAAAGGGGGCAGGGAGGAGGGGGAGACAGGGGCAGGAAGGAGGGGGAGACAGAGTGGAGAGGGGTTGGTAAAGGGGGGAGGGAGGACGGGGAGACGGAGCAGAGAGGGGTTGGTAAAGGGGGCAGGGAGGAGGGGAAGACGGAGCAGAGAGGGGTTGGTAAAGGGGGCAGGGAGGAGGGGAAGACGGAGCAGAGAGGGGTTGTTAAAGGGGGCAGGGAGGAGGGGAAGACGGAGCAGAGAGGGGTTGGTAAAGGGGGGAGGGAGGACGGGGAGACGGAGCAGAGAGGGGTTGTTAAAGGGGGCTGGGAGGAGGGGGAGACAGAGTGGAGAGGGGTTGGTAAAGGGGGCAGGGAGAAGGGGGAGACAGAGTGGAGAGGGGTTGGTAAAGGGGGGAGGGAGGAGGGGGAGACAGAGTGGAGAGGGGTTGGTAAGGGGGGCAGGGAGGAGGGGGAGACGGAGCAGAGACGGGCAGGTAAAGGGGGCAGGGAGGAGGGGAAGACAAGGGAAACAGGGGTTGCGGAACGGAAAGTGGGGGAGGTGGGGGGGGGGAGCAGGGAAGGCGAAAAGGGGGTCAACAGGGGCGGAGAGAGAAAGGGGGACGAATAATAGGGGGAGGGAGGGGGAAGACCAGTAGTGCCCGCACGTACCAGAGATTCCAAAGGGGACATTTGAGCGGTGGAGACTAGGACGGTAGAACAGTCATATATGTCCAAACGCAGAAAGCGGCAACGATACAGAGATATGCAGTAATCGATTCCCGACTCTGTGAATCTTTATTGGTTTAACCGCCTTGTCTTCAGATATACCATGACAACAATACATTACAACAAAACAACAGACTGCAAAAGTCACAACAGGTAGATAGAGGAGGTAAATATTTGATAAGATGTAAGGCATAAGACATCCATCCCAGAGGGCTCAGAGTATTCGTCACAAAGTGCATGCACTTCAAGATGTCTGGGCAATTCAGCATTAAAAGTCTTCCAAACTATTTGTCAACCAAATAATCATCAAAAATCTTGAACCTGAGTGCTTCTACATTTTTTTTTACCATATATGTTGTGATCCTAAATATTGTTTGGCTCCTAACCCAGAAACAACGGTTTGCCCTCATTCAGAAACAGCCAGACTTCCTTGCTGAAGCGATTTACAATTTCATCACTGCATTAAAAGCAACAATTATGTATCAAGCAGGCACTGTGAAAGTCTGTGCTCCGTTTTGCTCTTTATAATGGAATATCGCTCGATCCGTTCTGCGGACAAACAGGCAAAGGTCGTGGCCAAGTATATCTGTGTACCTGCATGAATGCCTGTATGCCCTTCCATACATAACAATTCATTGCAGAAAACTGGGCCAGCTGTAATACAATTTGTGCCTTTTGGTATGCACTCAGCTGCACACACATATAAAAACGCATGCATACATGCATGTACGTACACGCGCAAGCACACAAATGCTCTTGCTCGTTCACACACACACACACACACACACACACACACACACACACACACACACACACAACACGGCGTACACCTAAGCGCGCGCGCGCGCGCGCCACACACACACACACACACACACACACACACACACACACCACACACACACTACAAACTGCGCGTGCATACTCAAACACGCATGCTACTCCACACACACACACACACACACACACACACACACACACACACACACACACACACACACAACATTTTCCTTAATACTAGGAAGAAGGCATGAGAAAGGGAGGGAGGGAGAAAGGTGGTGAAAAGGGAGATAAGTTAGAGAGACGTTGGCGTAACTAGGCAGAGGGGGTACCTGTGAACTCTGTCCTGGGAGAGCGGGGGCAGGGTGCAGGAGGAGGGGAGCCAGTGCCCGTGACGAAGCCAGCCCTTGGGGGAGGCACTGACCCAGGACTCTTTGACAGGACGGCTGTAGCAGGGAGGCAGCGGCCCACCAGGAGGAGCCTTCTCTGGAACAACACACACAGCACTGTCAGCAGGTGCACCTTCAGCGTCAGGAACACGTCAGCTACAAACAACACACACAGCACTGTCAGCAGGGGCACCTTCAGCGTCAGGAACACGTCAGCTACGAACAACACACACAGCACTGTCAACAGGGGCACCTTCAGCGTCAGGAACACGTTAGCTACAAACAACACACACAGCACTGTCAGCAGGGGCACATTCAGCGTGTGTGTGTTTGTGTGTGTGTGTGTGTGTGTGTGTGTGTGTGTGTGTGTGTGTGTGTGTGTGTGTGTGTGTGTGTGTGTGTGTTGTGTGTGTGTGTGTGTGTGGAGAGAGAGAGAGAGAGAGAGAGAGAGAGAGAGAGAGAGAGAGAGTGTGTGTGTGTGTGGTGTGTGTGTGTGTGTGTGTGTGTGGTGTTTCTTCATTAGTGCTGAATGGCAGTATGAAACACCACAGCATCCTAGCCATGGGATCGGGAGATGTCATCAGAACGTGTGATCCCGCTCACAAAGGAATGTGCGATGCATCCGCAGGAACAATCACAGAACATCTAACATTGCTGCTCGCTCATGTACACCCGCTGTGGCTTTAACTCGGAACTGTCATTTTCTCCCTCCTCTCTCTTCTTGTCTCGTTTTCCACGAATACGCCATTTTCACAGCTTCTTTTTTTTTTCTTCTTCCTCTTTTTTTTTTTTTTTGCTTCTCTTTCCCCTCCTTCATTCACTTCATTTCTAATTTCATTTCCCCATCTTTCTAGAAAACATGCTGCCTTTCCTTCTCGCATTTCCCCCTTCTCCCCTACATCTGCACTTCAGTTGCTGTCCCCCTCTGTCTTTTTTTCTGTTTCTCCGATATCCCTCTGTTTTTCTCCTTCTTCTTTGCCGGTGATTGCTGCGTGACGGTTATCGCTTTGTCCATGTCACCACCTCCTTTCAGTCTCGTCAGGTATACCTGAGGGCACCTCCAGTGTGATGCTGTTGGGTATCAGACGCAGGTCCGCTGTTTCGCTTTCACAGCATCTGAAAGTAATAACAGTCGTTTTAACATTCTCCGCATGTCATGAAGTGAACATGCATGCACGTACTGACACATGGAAGCATGTATGCTACCCCCACACCCCGTCATACACACGCAACGCACACACAAGCACGCAGCGCGCGCGCACAGAGAGAGAGAGAGAGAGAGAGAGAGAGAGAGAGAGAGAGAGAGAGAGAGAGAGAGAGAGAGAGAGAGAATTCCAATACAGATCATTATCAGTGATCCAAACTATACCGACCATCAGAAAAAATGAAAGTTTTCTGTCGCCCAAGCGTTGACGATTTTTGCTACATAAACAAGACACAACAATTTCAAACTTTACACGACTTTCAATCAGTTACTATACTATCGAATGAGACTGTTCGTCGTGCTTCTGCAAACAGCTGTTTGCTTTTTTTGGTCAGTTCGAAAGTATATCCATTGACGTCAATTACCTTCTGGCTTTCGGACATTGGTTCAGGTCTGCGTCTGGACCATGCAGCATCTGTCTGACCGACTGACAGTTGATCGTGTTAACCAACATGTCTTCATCCAAGAAGGGTTCCACAGGACTAGAATTTGGGCTCAGATCACCCCAGGTTACAGGTTCCATCCCATCCCCACCCCATCCCCAATAACAAACGATACCAACAAAAGTTCCACAAGTCAGTGCAGTGTCTGGCACTCGTGGCCAAGGTCCCAGGAGATGTGAGCATTTTCTGACTCAAGTCTTTGCTGACGGACGCCGCCTGTCCACAACCTGAATTAAAAACGGTTGGCTGGATCTCCAACATTCATCGCAGGCACATATAAGGGAAACAAATGTGAAAGGGAGAGGCGGGAGTAGGAGGGAAGTGAGGGGCGTGGTGTGTGGAGGGATGGCAGTATGGTTCCAGAGGTTTTGGACCTTCTTTGCCCTGTCCAGTTATGGGAAAATAATCTATCTCAAAGCTCCTTAAGCCATCTCCCTTGAAAGAAAAACAAATGAAAAACAAGCAAAAAAAAAAAAAAAAAAGAAAAAAATACACACACACACACACACACACACACACTAACACATAACAATATAAAATATATATATATATATATATAGCTATAGATAGATAGATAATAATAGATAGATAGATAGATAGATAGATAGATATTATCAACCGATGCCGTAGCCAGTATGTGGATAACGCATCCCAGACTTCGTTCCCTGTATCCCAGCCCACCCTAACAATTGCTGATCACTGGGTGTGCTCGAGTCGCTGAACATAAGTCACCTGTGCCTACATCCCCTACCCCTCATCACTCACCCCTCATTCGGTAAACAAGAATAACACACATCAACACACCTCCAGCCCTTCTTTACCCCTTCCAACACCTGTTCCCTTGCCTGGACCAGGAAATTCGTCCGGTGTAGGAGAGGTGTGGAGTCAACATTCACAGAGGTAACCCCATCTTGAGATGAGCAGATGCACAACCAACGGAATGTCTTAAGAAGGCCATTGGGCAAGGGGGAACGGGCGGAATAGCTGGCTTAGCACAGCACCGGACTCGTAATGTTTGTGATCTTGCGGTTGCAGTTCGATTCACCGCTTGACCGTTTTGGCACGGGGGAGTTCCCCCCTCCCCTAACGCCGCCCCCCTCCTCCCCCCCCCCCCCCGGGGGCTGGGGGAGGGGGTGGGGGGTATTGACATTGGTTTCGACTCCATTTTCCTAAAAGTCCTAGTGAGATTACAAACTGAGGTTTCCTGTGTGAACGCTCGCATAACATCTTGCACGCTTGTAAAATCCCATCACCAACTTTCGGAAGAGAAGATCAGCTTGGCCGTTAGTATGGACAGCATGTCACATGCAGCATGTACCCATCAAAAGAATGAAAGGGGGAAATACTGGCTGAGTGACTGATGTTGGCTGAAGAACGCAGGAAACGACTTCATGCAGCGTCAGCAGGCAGCTCTTCAGTCGGCTCTACCCAGGTAGGCAGCACGTGGTGTAAATGTCAGTTTGGAATGTAAAGCACTCAGAGCTTGGCCTCTGACAGAGAGGCGCTATAGAAATACTCTTAATAACAACATAATAAATAACTGTATGCTAGTCCTGTAAGCGCAATAGCAGCGTTATTTTCTACCGAGGTGGTCAGAATACTCATGAATTATGGTTGGCATGTCTCCGTACTGCCATAGCCGGTGTGACACTCCAGAATCACACTATGCAGAAACGACAATCACTCACAGGTCTTCAAACATGATTTCTCTCTCTTGGGTGTTCATTCTGTCAAGGCTCAAAGTGAATTTACTTATTGAAACAACAACAACAAACCAATGTTCTAGACAAATGCCAAACGATCAAACACAGGTTGACGCATCTATTGTTTAAACGAAACCGATCTTAGTACTTGACGCAAAGACGTTGTCTAGCGATGGGAGATCACTTTCTGGGGTTTTGCCCGGATGCCTCTTATTGAAAACCCCTTTAACTTACTTCCCTTGCTTCCTATTTAGCATAGCAGTGTTGCTGACGTTCTACGGGGATTCCAGTCCAATCTGCACCTGGACACACACAGTCGACTCGACCCAAGCCAGAAGCACTAACAGATACTGTCCACAAGACAACATTCCACAGACCCTGTCTGTTGACAGTGAAGGGTTTGCTCTCTATACCCATACTACTCCCCTGTTAAAAAAAAAGAAAGAAGAAGAAGAAGAAGAAGAAGAAGAAGAAGAAGAAGAAGAAGAAGAAGAAGAAGAAGAGAAGGAGAAGAAGAAGAAGAAGAAGAGAGAAGAAGAAGATGAAGGAGAAGAAGAAGAAGATGAAGGTGATGAAGGGAAGAAGAGGAGAGAGATCAGAACAAAGAAAGTCTGGTGTGTGTGTGTGTGTGAGAGAGAGAGAGAGAGAGAGAGAGAGAGAGAGAGAGAGAGAGAGAGAGAGAGAGAGAGAAGAAAGACAGAGACAGAGACAGAGAGACGAAGAGAGAGTGAAGTGGTGGGGCGGGGGGCAGGTGAAAACAGACAGATGATGGTAGACTCAGGAACCAAGGGACAAGAGCCAGCCAGAGAGAACGCAGAGGGAACGACCCAGGGGTTATGTAGATACAAAGGGTGCAGAGTTAGGGGCAGCATCCTTGGTTGCCTACATGTTCAGCCTCGTGGCTCGTGGCCATGGTGTTCCTGGCTTTGGAAGAGAAATGAAAGGGGAGAAACTCAACTTCGTTCCCTCTGCTTTCTCCTTGGCCGGCTGTTGTCCCTTGGTTCCGTAACCTACGATCATCTGTCTGTCTTCGCATGCACTCTCCACTACTCCACACCATCACAGCCACACACACCACACACACACACACAGCCACACACACACACACACACACACACACACACACACACACACACACACACAGAGATAGATATATAGAGAGAGACGGATATATATATATATATATATATACACACACATATATATATATATATATATTATATATATATATATATATATATATAATAAACTAATAAATTCCAAGGATAAGTACCGAGCACCATTCCAGCAACTTACAGAGCAGCTTGGTGTTGCAATGACTGCAAGAAATAATCAATTATAAACAAAGCTTGTTTATAATTGAATATTTCTTGCAGTCATTGCAACACCAAGCTGCTCTGTAAGTTGCTGGAATGGTGCTCTGTACTTATCCTTGGAATTTATTAGTTTATTGTAATTTAGTCCCTTGCGGATTCATTCCAAGAACTGGCCCTCAGCACTTGTGTCTTAAGAGGTTATCTTTTTATATCTTCTACTTTTCACAAGAAAATGTAGCTTGCTCTTTCATGATTTTCTTTTGCTTCTTAGGTGGTACCTTTGGTTGGTTTTTTGAAAACTCAACAAACATACTACGGTATTGCACACCAGCCTTTTCTGGGATAGCATTCTTCTTAAAACCGAAAAGGCAGAGGAGTGAAATTACCACTTTCCGCGGTCACTGAGGAGAAACAATCAGGTTTCGAAATATCGGTATCTGACCAGGAGTTATATGTTAGTGGGTTTCCTCCCTATTGGAGATCGTCTCCTACTTGGAGACTATAAGCTTGCTGAAGGCTCATTTTGAGAAGCATTTATTTTGTTTTTCCCCATTCACCCACTCAAGCACATACTGTTAGTTAGGCAGAATGATCTATCACTGCAGATATGAATGCTTATCTCCCCCTATTTCTTCAATCTAAGACATAAGAGCAAGCTTTGTTTATAATTGAATATATATATATATATATATATATATATATATAAATATATATATATATATGTACACCGAGAGAGAGAGAGAGAGAAATGTAACTAAGATATGAAACAAATAAGCACTGTCGTAAAACAAGTACAGGAACATTCATCTGTTATTGTGACAAGGACTACCAGAGTTCGGTTCCTTCCTTTTTTTTCTGAGAAGGAAGCGGCAAGCACATTTACAAGCATACATACGTCCATGACGCTGACGGCAAGAGCTGACACTGCCGTCCTTAAACAGTTGAATGCATGCTTAGCAGGCAAGAGGTTTTCCTCACACAAAAGGCTTTCTGCAGGTATGGGGTTTTCCTCACACAAAGCTTTGCAGGTAGGGGTTTTCCTCCACAGGTTTTGCAGGTAGGGGTTTTCCTCACACAAAGGCTTTCTGCAGGTAAGGGGTTTTCCTCACACAGAAGGCTTTCTGCAGGTAAGGGGTTTTCCTCACACAAAGGCTTTCTGTAGGTATGGGGTTTTCCTCACACAGAAGGCTTTCTGCAGGTAAGGGGTTTTCCTCACACAAAAGGCTTTCTGCAGGTAAGGGGTTTTCCTCACACAAAGGCTTTCTGCAGGAAAGGGGTTTTCCTCACACAAAAGGCTTCTGCAGGTAAGGGGTTTTCCTCACACAAAAGGCTTTCTGCAGGTAAGGGGTTTTCCTCACACAAAGGCTTTCTGCAGGTAAGGGGTTTTCCTCACACAAAGGCTTTCTGCAGGTAAGGGGTTTTCCTCACACAACAGGCTTTCTGCAGGTAAGGGGTTTTCCTCACACAACAGGCTTTCTGCAGGTATGGGGTTTTCCTCACACAACAGGCTTTCTGCAGGTATGGGGTTTTCCTCACACAAAGGCTTTCTGCAGGTATGGGGTTTTCCTCACACAGAAGGCTTTCTGCAGGTATGGGGTTTTCCTCACACAGAAGGCTTTCTGCAGGTATGGGTTTTCCTCACACAACAGGCTTCTGCAGGTATGGGGTTTTCTACACACGGCTTTCAGGTAGGGTTTTCCTCACACGACAGGCTTTCTGCAGGTAAGGGGTTTTCCTCACACGAAGGCTTTCTGCAGGTATGGGGTTTTCCTCACACACAGGCTTTCTGCAGGTATGGGGTTTTCCTCACACAACAGGCTTTCTGCAGGTATGGGGTTTTCCTCACACGAAGGCTTTCTGCAGGTAAGGGGTTTTCCTCACACAGAAGGCTTTCTGCAGGTATGGGGTTTTCCTCACACAGAAGGCTTTCTGCAGGTATGGGGTTTTCCTCACACAACAGGCTTTCTTTGTTCGGTGTCAAACTGTGCATGAAAACGCGGCATGTACTTGTTCTCGTCACCAACTTTGTGATCTGTGTGGTCCGTTTTGAGGATTACTTCTTGCCGTGCACTATCTGTCCACAAGCAACGTGTTCAGGACTTACTTCTTGCCGTGCACTATCTGGCCCATAGCAACGTGTTCCGGACTTACTTCTTGCCATGCACTATCTGACCCATAGCAACGTGTTCAGGACTTACTTCTTGCCGTGCGCTATCTGACCCATAGCAACGTGTTCCGGACTTACTTCTTGCCATGCACTATCTGACCCATAGCAACGTGTTCAGGACTTACTTCTTGCCGTGCACTATCTGACCCATAGCAACGTGTTCAGGA
>CM065718.1:17306886-17309386 GCA_033310375.1 Conus canariensis
TTTACATATTGGTGGATTTTTAATGAAATTTAGTATACAGAAAGGTTGCCCACACAAATGGCACTTCCATATAGCGTTTCAAAATTTGACCGTTAAAAACCGTTATTCTTGACATATTGTCCGATCTGTATGAAATGTGGTAGGTACATAGGCTTTAGCCCAGTGAGGACTAAAATATCAGTTTCAAAAGTGCACATCGGTTAAATAAACGTTAAAAAACCGTTATTTTGCCGTTATTTATCTCAGAAAGTACTTGGCCGATTTATAAGCGATTTGGAAAACTAGGAGTACGTTTATATGCTTTGCATCTTGTTTTTTTTTTTTTTTAATGCTATGCAGTAGCAAATTTCTTAGTTTTTATCTGAGTATCTTTTCCATTTTTCACATTATCGTTTATCATCATGATCATTATTTTTCATGATGATTGTCAATATTACAACTATTGGTATATTTCTCAGGTTCTGTCTTAATGTCTTTCCCATTTTCTATATTCTTCTTCACTTTCATTTTCATCTACCCTTATACCTCCTCCTCCTCCTCTTCTTCTCATTATCATTATCATTATTACCACAGCTATATTATTGTAACTATTCTCTCATTCCTGTCCTCCCCCTCTGTTAGTATCGTTATTTGTTACTACAATCTATATTAATATTTTTGTATTATTATGAGGATACATTATTATGATAATGATGATGATGACCATTATTATCAGCACAGTTATCATTATTATCTTTCACTTCATTGTATAATCTTTATCATTACTATTATCATTATTACTATTATTGTTATCATCATCGTCATCATCATCATCATCAGTAGTAGTAGTAGTAGTAGTAGTAGTAGCAGTAGCAGTAGTAGAAGTAGTTTTCGTGTTGTCCTCCATTTAACCTGAGTTCCTCAGTTCAGATATATTTTTATTTGAGCCATTTTGTGCTAGAATCAATGATGATGATCTGTAATATACAAGTACCTACAGCCTTTTTTTTTAATCAACAGAGTGAAATGGATAGACAGAAAGTAGAGACAGCAACAATCTCCTCCGATTTAATTCCATCTGAAATAAACAGTAAACAAGTTGGGTATTTTTTGCTCCCACAAGAAAACCCAACACAGAGTAACTTTTATTCAAGACTGGCACAGCCTTTTAAACTTGAATAAAGTCAGACAAATACATAGACGAACAATCTAATAGTGGGGGAAAAAAACAAGCGCAGGCCAACAACTGAACTATCTTCATAGTAATGACTTGGCAAAGATTTGGACTTAAGGAGGGGGGGGGAGGGGGGGGGGGGGATTTGAAGATGGAGAAACTGGGAACATGAAATTAAGAAAATATGTTACAGATATGAAAACTGTTCACTAGCTGCATAAGGGAACCATCGCAATCCCCTTTGAAGGCAGATATATTTGTATTGCCTGCTCTGAGGCCTTTCGTCCGCTGGGTCGGACTCATCAGGGAGACACGGCTGGTTGTGTCTGCGCTCCTGGCGTCAAATAGAGACACACCACAGTCCATAATACTGTGGTGTTCTCACCACCAAGGGTGCAAAAAAGAATCCAATAGCACCCCAAAGCAGCCAGCGAAGAGTAGTAAATAAAGCCAAACGAAAGTGTGGGGAGGGAAAAAAGTTGCTGAAAAACTAAAGACATTATGCAAATAGTATAAAATGTAGGGGACAATCTTTGAGCCTACGCTTGAGGATCCACCCAAAGATGCAAGGGAGATCAAAAGACAAACACACAGACGGACAGAAACAAATACAAATAACCTCAATTTAATCAAAACAAAATCGGAAATGAAATGAGGCAGGGAACAGCAAACGATAAACAGTAAACAAGTTGGGTATTTTTTGCTCCCACAAGAAAACCCAACACAGAGTAACTTTTATTCAAGACTGGCACAGCCTTTTAAACTTGAATAAAGTCAGACAAATACATAGACGAACAATCTAATAGTGGGGGAAAAAACAAGCGCAGGCCAACAATTGAACTATCTTCATAGTAATGACTTGGCAAAGATTTGGACTTAAGGAGGGGGGGAGGAGGGGGGGGGATTTGATCTCCCTTGCATCTTTGGGTGGATCCTCAAGCGTAGGCTCAAAGATTGTCCCCTACATTTTATACTATTTGCATAATGTCTTTAGTTTTTCAGCAACTTTTTTCCCTCCCCACACTTTCGTTTGGCTTTATTTACTACTCTTCGCTGGCTGCTTTGGGGGTGCTATTGGATTCTTTTTTGCACCCTTGGTGGTGAGAACACCACAGTATTATGGACTGTGGTGTGTCTCTATTTGACGCCAGGAGCGCAGACACAACCAGCCGTGTCTCCCTGATGAGTCCGACCCAGCGGACGAAAGGCCTCAGAGCAGGCAATACAAATATATCTGCCTTCAAAGGGGATTGCGATGGTTCCCTTATGCAGCTAGTGAAACAGTTTTCATATCTGTAACATATTTTCTTAATTTCATGTTCCCAGTTTCTCCATCTTCAAATCCCC
>CM065718.1:17314487-17324487 GCA_033310375.1 Conus canariensis
TTGAAACCAATCACAACACAAATTTATATGTCTAGTTTCCGTTCATAAGTTCATGTCTAGTTTCCAGTGCATAAAAGATATACATTGGCAAATTCTAAGGATCATCATGCTTTCAGATTGCATGAAATAAGCTAAACAACCGCCATAATAACAGATTAGGAGATACGAAGAAAATACGTAGTTCACTAACATGTTAAAGAAGCACTTCTCATCGAAGGTTTCAAACATAATCAAGGGAGGTCATGTTATCTGAATATTGGGACAGCTAAAGTGATCCGCCCCTGTGTCAGCTGTTTAAGCATTGTGAAACGCAAAAATAGACTGTCCAGGACGGGGAAAATCGTGATGGTATTGCTTAAGTGAACTAAGTTGATGTATTATTAGTCAGGCCTAACACACCAACGTTATCTATGGACTCATATACGCATATGCGCACCCATGTACCCACCAACCATTCACCTCTCTCTGGGGATGGGATGTCATGAATTGCTTCTCTCCTAACCCGACTGAGAACACGAAATACGGTTTCTATGCTACTTGTAATTCCACATGAAAAATCCAATTACACAAAATGGAATAATCAAAACATAAATGATAAATACCTCCTAATGCTGGGTTACAATAAAATGGCTTCTTACCGGGCCAGGTTTCCACACACACACACACACACACACACACACACACACACACACACACACACACACACACACACACACACCGCGCGCACCACACACAACACACACACACACACACACACACACACACACACACACACACACACACACACACACAAACACACTTGCACACCATACCACAGCTCTCGAACTAGTCACTTCAAGTTTTCTTCGGCACTGGGTGATGGTGACGCCGTTAGTTGACTAGCACTAGGTTCCAGGACTGGGTCTCCCTGGTCGTCTCTGGGAACTCGATGTAGAAATCTTCTTCTTTGTCTCTTTCACCCACCCCTGGGTTTCAAACTGTCTTTTCTTTTTTCAGCTTGTCTTTTACGCTAAGACCTTGCTGTCACCTCTGTCTCCCAGACCACGTTTCTCTCAACCCTTCTCTGTCCTGCTCACTCTTCACTCCTCTCTCTCCTCTGTTCTTCTCTCCCTCGTGGTGCTCTTCTCCTCTCTCCCGTGATGTTGTTCTCACTCAGTTGACATGGGGGCGGACACAAAGGATTTCCCTCTGGGCCATGCCTTTGTTCATGTTGCTTCTCCACAACCTTGTTCACAAGTACACTGAATTCCCCTTTCGCTACATTCTTCCACACATCCGCATTTACACACATCCCTACCAAACTGCTTAGCAAACAACCACTTCGCACAAAATGGACATCGACATTTCCCACCGACTCCGGGAGTCACTTTAACACAGTAATTATCCTAGATAAAGCTATGACAACGTCCATTCAACTTGCCTGACAAAGCATCAACACAGTACCCCACGGCAATACCATCTGTTTACAAAGCAGCTTCAGCTGACTGAGGTTTTAGTGCCCACTCGATGCTCCAAGGTCCTAGTGGTTAAATTTGTCTCTCTTTCGCTGTCGAGAAGGTTCGAACTCGGGAGGATCGTCACTACCTTAGGTGCCATCTATCACGTGACAATTAATTATCTGACCACTTCAACCTCCTTGACACAGTTCGACCGTGTGCGCCAGGTGAGGGCGTACTGCTAATCGGCCATTACCTATTTCTCCACCACGTGCAGCATTCTTTTCCTCTAAAGCGCTTAAGGCACTTTGTTAGATGTTTCGCTCGCTTGACATAGACTAAGGGTTGTGTATGATAACACAATTACTGTGATAAGCAGGGGCATGCAGTCCCTCACTGACTGAGCAAATAATAACAGTGAACAATGAAACTACAGATAAACAACATACAGGTAAACCAGTCATCATTCTGCAACTATGCAAAACATTTTGCAAAGATCTGTTTCATTCGAAAAGAAAGATGTGTTGAGAGATTAAAAGAAGAAAGGAGACAACTAATTGAAACAGCATTCCCTTCACTGATACCCTGTGCGATCCACATTCTCTTTAATGGACAGAATCATTCATTGTCGGTCACTTTCCTTGAGCTCCAATCTTCGCTCTCGTCAGTAGCCCTGACAATGATAGTATGTGTCTGACCAAGCACCGACCGAAGACAGACCACAGAAAAAATCATGTTATATTGCCTCTGGAACACAGTCATGAGTCAACGATCTACCACACGTTGAAGAGTGCTTTCGAAAATGAAAAGAAAACATAATACAGACACATTTTAAAGAGGAAGAAGAAAAGGAGTTGATACATGAACACGTTAAGAGGAAACAGAAAGTCTCTCTGTGGTTCAGCATGAAACTCATTTTCTGGACTGATGCTCCAGGTATTCCCTGTTACGACTCTTGACTAGAACAGGCATTAAAAGATATACCAGATACACAGACAGAACATTAAAAGATTTACCAGATATACAGACCGAACATTAAAAGATATACCAGATATACAGACCGAACATTAAAAGATATACCAGATACACAGACAAAACATTAAAAGATATACCAGATACACAAACAGAACATTAAAAGATATACCAGATACACAAAGAGAGAGCAATATGGAGTTCACCTCTGAGAGACAAGGGATTAAGGGGACATAGAGCTAATCACTGAGAGACGGAAAATTCAAGGCGTATAGAGCTGACCACTCAGAGACAGAGAATTGAGGAAACATAGTGCTGATTACTGTGGGACACACAACTAACAAAACACGGAGCTGACCACTGACGGATAAAGAACTGAGGGAATACAGAGGTGACTACTGAGGGATATAGAACTAAGGGAATATAGAGGTGACCACTGACGGATATAGAACTGCGGGAATATAGAGGTGACCACTGAGGGACGTAGAACTAAGGGAATATAGAGGTGACCACTGACGGATATAGAACTGAGGGAATATAGAGATGACTACTGAGGGACATAGAACTAAGGGAATATAGAGGTGACCACTGAGTGACATAGAACTAAGGGAATATAGAGGTGACCATTGAGACATAGAACTGAAGGAATTTAGAGGTGACCACTGAGACATAGAACTTAAGGAATGTAAAGGTGACCACTGAGACATAGAACTGGTTGGACTATAGGGCTGACCACTGCAGGATGTAGAGCGAGGGAACTTAGACACTGAAAGACATAGAGCCAAGAAAGCATAGATACAGGGAACATAGAGCGTGGGATCTTAGACACAGAAGAACATGGAGCTAAGGAAACATAGATATCGGGAACATAGAACAGGGGAACTCAGACACTGAAGAGCATGGATCCAAAGAACATAGATACAGGGAACGTAGAACGGGGGAACTCAGACACTGAAGAACACGGAGCCAAGGGAACAAAGACACAGGGAACATAGAATGGGGGAACTCAGACACTGGAGAACATAGAGCTAAGGGACATAGATACAGGGAACATAAAACAGGGGAACTCAGACACTGAAGAATCCAAGGAACATAGATACAGGGAGTATAGAACGGGAGAACTCGGACACTGGAGAACATGGAGCTAAGGGAACATAGACACAGGGAACATAGAGCGGGGGAACTCACACAGGAGAACATGGAGCCAAGAGAACATAGATACAGGGAACATAGTGCGGGGGATCTTAGACCATGAGGATCATGGAGCCAAGGGAACATAGATACACAGAACACAGAGCGGGGGAACTTGGACACAAAAGAACATGGAGCCAAGGGAACATAGATTCAGGGAACATAGAACGGGGGAACTTGGACACAAAAGAACATGAAGCCAAGGGAACATAGATTCAGGGAACATAGAGCGGGGGAACTTGGTCACAAAAGAACACGGAGCCAAGGGAAACATAGATTCAGGGAACATAGAAGGCGGTGGAACTTAGACGCTGGGGAACATGGGGCCGGAGGAAGCATGGGGATGACCCCCCTCGCACTAAAGGTAGTGGGACCTGATGGAATTATTTCTTGAAAAAGTGATTCCATCACGTTCCAAAGCAGGGCACTATTGGAACTGGGCCTTAATGGAAGTACCACGCTGTGAAATCAGCCTTAGTCACAGCTATTCCATTAGGATTCCAGTCCCACTAGGTCCCAGGTCCAATACAGCCTTAGCCACAGCTATTCCATTAGGATTCCAGTCCCACGAGGTCCCAGGTCCAATACAGTCTACTGCCAATAGTGCCCAGGACCATCTGAGGATCAAGTGCACCTTCATATTGATGGGGTCCGTCTCTCGTCTTCAGAGTAGGAGTTAGAAACAGAGACAGACACAAACAGATAAATGGAGAAGGAGAAAAGATTAGGGAGGCAGGGGACAGGAGAGCCGAAATGAATTAAGCAATTCAGTTTCAGCTCTCTCTCTCTCTCTCTCTCTCTCTCTCTCTCTCTCTCTCTCTCTCTCTCTCTCTCTCTCTCTCTCTCTCTACACACACACACACACACCACACACACACACACACTCACGCTCAGAGAGAGAGAGAGAGAGAGAGAGAGAGAGAGAGAGAGAATACAAGCTGGACCACAAGACTGATTCGTGCATGTAAATATAAGGAATGATGTAAGCCGTATAGTTATAAAGGGGCTTAAAAACGAGACTAATGTAAAGAAAATAGCAAACAGAAATCATATTACACGGACACTACATGATAATAATGAGTTTAGAAATCCACAAAGAAGGAATAAAGTATCAACATTTTCCTTGTTTGCAAAGTGTTCGTCTATGAGACCCTCAGTATATGAAAAGGGACTACCAAAAGCAGACACGGATTATTTTTTCACTAACTTATGAAAATCAAAATCCATACATAATTGTTAGATATAAGCTGAGGCAAACATTTCAGATGATTTAGATGAACACTTCAATTCTTGAGATTTTTTTAAAGCGGAGCAATGTGTCTGTCAGGCTCACGAACTACAGCGGGGTTTAAGCCAACACATCTACTGACAAATATGGAGTTTCACTCCCCACTTCCTTCGGATCTGCCCAGGCTTTTCAGGTCAGGGTTCAAATGAGTTAGGGGTATTTTATTTTCTATGGTCTTTTTATTTTTTAATTACATTTTTTCCAAGGTGCTATACATGTGATTTGAATATTTCTCAAATGAAAAGCTAAGAGAAAATATAACTAAGCTCGGGACAGAAGAAAGGAGAAATCAGAAAAAAGAACAGCATAAACAATTTGAAAACACATATATACACAAATGAAGAATATGAATAGCTACCAGCCATTCTCCCCAAAATAATTTCATATCATTACACATAGTGTATATCTTAGAGTATCAAGAAGTAATTTTTAATGAAAACGGAGACGTAATCATTACTTCCTCTTACCTGGCTCGAAGGTTTTTATTGTTGTTGTTTTGTTTTTTTCAATGAAGTATGTATTACTGTGAGGATTCTGTCAGCAGATGCACAGGATGAAAACTGAAAATTCGGGTTGGAGACTGTAACTGGCATATCAGATAAACCTATGATGGACAGAGTCTGCGAGAGGGCGGGTGAAACTAAACCAGCTGGCCATCTCTTCAAGGATATCATAACTGCTGAAGTCAATTTCTTAAACAAAATTCTTTATTTCAAAGAGGCAAGAGATAATCATATAAAGCATATAAACATTTAAAAATCATTATGGGTACATTTGTCTGCTGATTCAATATTCCATTGTACCATAGGAGTCAATATTCTATAAACGGAGTCAATATTTTCTGTAGAAAACAAAATCTGCAGAAATGGGATAATATTCATTTTTCTCGAGAGAAAAATGCAAATATTTAAGGTTATATGTAACATAAATATATTCGTAACTTAAATTTAAGAAAACAGTTGAAATCATGATTCAAAATGCTCAATATTAATTTCTGTCGAGAACACACACGCACGCACGCACGCACGCACGCACGCACGCACACACACACGCGCGCGCATGGCCAAGAACCTTTTCAACATGCCAGGCTACACCTCTTTCTCATTTGATAAACAGTAAGTTCCTTTGTACATTCAGCGGACATCAAGCTTGGAAAATGTGCCACTCTAGTATCGTGTCAAAACTATCGTTTTAGAAAAGAAAAGCATGGCACAGTTCGATGTTTAATGCATACTGTTAAGCATAAGCTATATCTGATTAAATAAACATCGAAACCAACACTGTTAAAAGAGTAATATACAGTTACAGAATAAATGATGCGTGTCTAATATCATCTGGCGAAGAAAAGACATTAAATCAACCACTGAACTGAACTGAACTGAATAAATGATGATATGCCTCGTGAACAACTTCAGTTTTCTTTTTCTCAATAAACGTTCCCCATATACGCATACGGTAAAAAGTTATGTGGTATAATGAAAACAAGGAAAACGATGGGAGTATATCAACTCGTACTCGGATTTAAGAGAAAACAGTAGCAGTAACGGCTTTGAGTGTAATCATTAGCTTAGCTCTAGAAAGACACAACTTTCCTACTGGCTACTCCGCATAAGAAGAAATAAGTCGTGGACAACAAAACCACAAGCAACAGTCATGCATCTGACCATCTGCCTGGGCATCTTTCTGTTTCACTGCCTGCGTGTTGTCGCTTTGCCTGTCCATTGCGATACGCTTGACTGACATGACCATCCGTTTTCAGGTCAACTGACTATTGGTAAAAAATTAGTCCTGGAGCTTTCAAAATCAGTTCTGCTTGGCTTCGTTTACAGCATTTTCCCCTCCACCTCTTAATTCTTTGTAAGAAATTTGTCATAAATTGTAACTGAAAGAATCTCTTTCTTCCTTCCCCTTGCCACGTCTAGTATTCTCCCTTTAGTAACATGACTGGGGCCGGAATAGCTCAGTTGGTAGAGCGCCTGACTCGTAATCTTGGTGATCCTGGGGTTGCGGGTTCGAAACTCTGCCGGGTCGTTTCGGTACGGGGGTGATTTTTCCCTTGGAGTTAACATTGGTTTTGACTCCATTTCCCATACAGTCCTTCGAATGAGACTATAAACCGAGGTTCCGTGTGTGAACGCACGCTTAACATCTTGCACACAACTAAAACCCATCACCAACTTTCGGAAGAGAAGGCCAGTTTGGCCGTTGGTATGGATGACACGTTACACACAGCATGCACCCTGCGTAAGAAATGCAAAGAATGAAGGAAGTAAGGAAACTGCGAGAACGATATTGAATGATATGGACTGGATGACACAGGAAATGACTGAATGAAGCGCCAGCTGGCAGCTCTTCAGTCAGCATTACCCAGGTAGGCAGCCCGCTGTGTAAACGAGTGTGGACTGTATAGCGCTTAGAGCTTGGTATCTAACCGAGAATAGGCGCTATATAAGTATTCATTATAATCATAATATGATAACGGTACAAAGTCGTTAAAGTAAAGAAAGTCGTGGACAGGCGTTAAATGAAGATGCACAGTTGTAAATAAATGTTAGAGAAAATGTACAAGTGTGAAAAAAGCGTTGAGTAAAAGAGAACGCAATGGACTTTACATGTTAAATAAACAGACATAATTTTGAACCAAATGTATACCGGCCGACCAAATATTAGGCAGCATCACACATGTACCCAAACAATATCTTAGCTATCTCAGAAATGACAGGTTCTGGGTGGCCGGTGGGATTCTCTGAGGCTATGGTCAGGTCCCAGGTGTCCAGGTACCACATCCTGTCTGACAACTCTGCAAACTCCTCCTGCCACAGTCTCTGGTACCAGTGAGCGAACTTGTCCCCGATGGCGGCATGGATATTCTTTCCCTGGTACATGACATGTGGCCCTCTAATCACAAACTTCACGTGTGGGTGCACATTCAGGTACTCCTGTATGGTCTTCCGCGCACTCTTCACAAAACTGCGGTACACCTGCACCGGATGAGTGGAGAGATGCAAGTCGTAGTGGAGAACTACAGTCAGGTTCTTATTGTCTCTGTAGCCCAGTTTCTGGATGTGGTCCAGGGCCACTGGATGAGGCATGTTGGTCACTGGATGGCCTCCGTAAGTTCCTGGACTGAAGGGAAGGGCGTGCGTGACACAGAGCAGCGTGGCCTTCAGATCCGCGTTCTGAAATCATCAGTGAATGTGGTTAGTTTAGCCAATAGATCTTTTTTTAGGCTTGCATTCCTAAAACAGACAATAATGATATAAAATAGATTAGGAATGAAAAGAAAAAAGGAAAGAAGGGCAAAGAATCAATTTAAACGAACAACAGAAAAAACGTCATTTCATTTTTTCCAGTATGCAATGTGTTAATATTTGTTACTGTTTAGAGGTAAATCAACAGGATGCAGCTACATTTATGACTACATCAATCACTTGGTGATCACAACTTTCACCAAAGGTTACGTGGAAAGGTGAAACACTTCACAGGTTTCACGTATTTCCATTGAAAGATCAAGCTTCGTCGAGGGTAGATCATCTCTTTCCAGCGAGTAAGTGATGAAGTCCCCTGTCGGTTCAACAGACGAGCAGGCAAGCGGGTCATGTGGCAGAATGTTCCTGATGTGAGAGCGGAGCCATGTCTCTTTGAGGTCCACTGTGAGCCACAGATGTGGCCTGATGTGCGAGTGGAGCCATGTCTCTTTGAGGTCCACAGTGAGCTACAGATGTTGCAGTGGAGAGCGTTCATCCAGGCTACACCCTGCTTCCTCCTGTTCCTCATTGCCAGAATGGCGCCCACTCTGTAACTTCAAGTTCTTCACACCATGATGGCACAGACGTCTCTGATAAGAGCAGTATCTTTCTAAGCGACCGCTTCCATGTTGCAGCTTTTGAGGTTGGCCTTCAATGTGTCTTTGCATTTCATGGACGATAGACTGCTTCCATGTTGCAGCTTTTCAAGTTGGCCTTCAGTGTGTCTTTGCATTTCATGGACGACAGACTGCTTCCATGTTGCAGCTTTTCAAGTTGGCCTTCAGTGTGTCTTTGCATTTCATGGACGACAGACTGCTTCCATGTTGCAGCTTTTCAAGTTGGCCTTCAGTGTGTCTTTGCATTTCATGGACGATAGACTGCTTCCATGTTGCAGCTTTTCAAGTTGGCCTTCAATGTGTCTTTGCATTTCATGGACGACAGACTGCTTCCATGTTGCAGCTTTTCAAGTTGGCCTCAATGTGTCTTTGCATTTCATGGACGACCAGTGCTTCCATGTTGCAGCTTCAAGTTGGCCCTTTCAGGTGTCTTTGCAATTTTCAATGGAGACAGACTGGCTTCCATGTTGCAGCTTTTCAAGTTGGCCTTCAGTGGTCGTTAGCAGTCATGGACGACAGACTGCTTCCATGTTGCAGCTTTTCAAGTTGGCCTTCAGTGTGTCTTTGCATTTCATGGAGGGTCGACCCTAGTGATACTGCCCGTGCTTCAGCCGGCCGTACAGCAGAAGTGCGAGAACCGACTGTCCTCCCTGCGGAAGTCTTGTACCGCTTAACTTAAGTGACTCACGATGAGTAGACAGCTGATGCTGGAAAGTCCACGCTTCTCCAGAATCTGAAAGTTACACACTTTGTCTTGCAGCCTGGCGTAGCAGAGGAAGCACTGGTGGACTTGTTCTAGCCACTGAAAGCGTCGCTGATGGGTGGCCCAAATCTAAAAGTAACGCAGTAGAACACTCACGACCACTAATGTCTTTAGAACACTCAGGACCACTGATGTCCTTTGGAGGTGAAACTGATTCCTTGCTGTCCTAACAGTTCGCGGGCCGGCCGAAGGCAGCACCTTTCACGGCATCACCTTGGTTTCCGGAGATCGATTGTCCTAATAGTGCTGCCAAGATGGCGAGTCGTATCCACAGTCTCGATCTCTGTGTTGTTGATGAAAACAGGTGGTGAAGGTGAAGAAGTGGTCTTGGTGTTGCTGGCACCAATAGTGAGCTCCAAATGGCTGCAGGCTGAGGCAAAGCATCTTTCATGCATTGGATATCCCCATGGGAATATTATGAGGCCGGTGGGCAATCGTCTGCAAAGAATATCATACAGAATGGCTGCGTGCATTCTGACAACAAC
>CM065718.1:17326987-17351987 GCA_033310375.1 Conus canariensis
AGGAAGTACATACCACATCAGAGTTTTTGTTTTTTCATTGTAGATGGTAGTAACATCCGCAAAAAGTTCATCAGAGAATATCAAATGAAATGGGAGGTCATGTGTATAAATTAAAAATAAAATAGGACCCAAAACCGATCCCTGGGAAACTCCATATTTGATGGATGCAATAGAAGATAAGATATAATCTTGAAAGACTGTTTGTCTTTTGTTATGAAGAAAAGATGATGTGAATTTATCAGAGTCACGGTTTAAACTGTAAATAGTTAATTGTTTTGAGAGGACACTGTGATCAGGAGTGACAAAAGCTTTCGAAAAATCAACAAAAAATGCACAAGTATATGAACTTATTGTTTATCATTAAATGCCACTTCTCCAAGAGTAGTTAACATTGTATGACACGAATGATTCCTTCTAAATCCATTTTGATTAGGGTGAAATAAGTCGTGTTTCATAAAATGGGATCGGAGACAGTGTTTGATATATTTTTCAAGAGGTTTAGACAATGCACATAAAGGGATCAGACTGGTCACCAGACTAAACAAAATGCAGACAAAAGTTTGACATCCTGGAAGGCATGTGGATAGTACCATTTTTGAATGCATAAGTTATAGATGCATTCAGAGATAATGGGCGCAGACATCCTTCAAAATTTTGCTGCCCAACCCATCCATGCCACGGGAACTTGACAACTAAATGCGCTTAACACCTGATGCATTTCATGCACACTCATGTATGGGAAATAAAGTCAGAGAGAGAGAGAGAGAGAGAGAGAGAGAGAGAGAGAGAGAGAGAGAGAGAGAGACAGAGACAGAGACAGAGACAGAGACAGAGAGACAGAGAGACGAACGAACGAACGAAACGAATGTTATTTTCAGAGGGTAGTGGAGTAAGCATAACTGTTTTGTTTTTTACATCCAGCCCTCCGGGGCCAAAAGAAAAGAAAGAAAAAGGTACAAATTCTGAAATATAATAATACCAAATGCAACAAAACTAATGTACAAGAGTGAACACAGAGAGAAGGGGTGGGATATGGTGGGGTGGGGGCGGGGGTTGGGGGGCATTAGAGGAGGAGAGAGAGAGAAGAGACAGAGAGAGAGAGAGAGTGAGGGAATGAGTTAACAAAAAATAGTAATGAGAGACAGAGTGAGGGAGAAAGGAAGCGGGAGGGAGAAGCAAGGCATTGCATTTAACAAAACTAGAGAGTACAAGAGAGAGAGAAGAGAGAGAGAGAGAGAGAGAGAGAGAGAGAGAGAGAGAGAGAGAGAAGAGAGAGGTTGTAAAAGAGAAGGTAAATATTATATAATTAAATTCAAGTCTTAACTGAAAGAACCAACCATTTATAACTTTTCCATTAAATATCTGCGGTATGCTTTTTTGAACGATAATAAACTATTTTTGTTTTTTATGTATTCCGGGATTTCATTCCATTATTTTCCTCCTGAATAGATAAAAGATGTAATCAAGAGATCAGTTCTTGGACGAGGGATAAATATTGTGCTTTTGTTACGAAACTCTCGTACGGGAAATTTCTCTCGGAGATAGAATGGCGCAAGGTTATTCATAATCTTAAACATAAAGACAGCTTTGTTGAAGATACATTTAAATTCAAAAGGCAAGATGTTTAGTTCTTTATAATCACCTATTTTCAGAGAGGAAGATTTAAGAAGTATAAGTTTGCGAGAGCGTCTGTAGAGACTTTCAAGATGCTTTAGGGAGGCTTTACTAGCTAAATCCCAACAGGTTGAAGCATAATCCACAACACTTTGAATATAAGCATGAAAAAATAATTTCCGAGTGTGTTGATCCAAAAAAATGTTTGATTCTATTAAGCTGAAAGACTTTTTTCGATATTCTTTTTGATAAAGTCGAAAGCTGATTCGACCAGGGTAAATTATTCTCGATAATAAGACCAAGTAGTTTGTGAGAACTTACTTCATCTAATACGTTATCATATATTTTTAGTTCCTTTAGATTATCTTTGATATTTTGTCGCTTTTGCCTTGTTGATATTAACATAAATTTAGATTTTTGAGGATGAAGTGCCATATGATTAAGTTCTGTCCATTTTATGAGCCTGTCAACGTCATTTTGTAAGTCAGCGCACACTACATCTGTATTTTTCCTTTATTGTGTAAGGTGATGTCATCAGCGAAAAGGTCACAAGAAGAGGAAATGTAAAGAGGGAGATCGTGTATGTAAATTGTAAATAATATTGGTCCTAAGACTGAACCCTGAGGCACACCGAAACTGACTGGCATGAAAGTGGATGATACCATATCTTGAACAACTATCTGCCTTCTGTTTGATAGAAAAGACGAGAGAAGATTGACCGAATTTGGAGTTAAACCATACAAAGTAAGTTTTTTTAAGAGGAGATCACGGTTAATAACATCAAAGGCTTTAGCAAAGTCCACACATATTGTTCCTGTGAGAAGATCATTATTGATATTTAAATGCCACTTTTCTACTAGATTGGTAAGAACCGTCTGACATGAATGATTTTCTCTAAAACCGCTTTGATTTGAATGAAATAATTTATGTGTAACGAAGTGCCTTTGAAGGTTTTGCTTAAGGTGCCTTTCTAAAGGGTTAGACAAATTAGACAGAATGGAAATCGGTCTGTAGTTCGAAGGATCCTGTGGGTCACCAGATTGAAAAAATGGCAAAACTTTAGCTTCTTTAAAATATTGTGGATAATAGCATTTCTGAATACAAAGGTTATAAATATAAGTAAGGCTATCAGAGATAATAGGTGCGGAAATTTTCAAAATTTATCTATCTATATTATCTAATCCCCGGCTCTGAGATTCCTTCAATGAATTAAGTTCTCTACATACCTCGTGTACACTGATAAACTGAAAGTCAAGTCTGGACCCTATTCGTCTAGTATCACAAAATTCTCTTAGTAACAACAGTTCATTATATTTAGTACAATCCGTTTTAATAGTCTTTTCGACTATGGTAGAAAAGTGTTTATTGAGATTATCTGCAGACAGAATTAAAGATGACGGAGCTGCTTGCTTTGACGATTTACCAGATAATTGATTAATGGCTTTCCAGATCGATTTTGAATCTTTTTTCGATGAAATAAGGTCGACAAAATGTTTTTTACGGGCAGACCCTTTCATAGCTGTAACTTTGTTACGCTGTTTCTTAAACTTTGCATCTTTTCCTGTTAACTGTAACAAGTTTTTACGAATTTTAATAGCAGCATTAATTGCATCATTTAACCACGGTGGTTTTCCATCGGGTTTGACACGTTTGATCTTAGTGGGACATGTTTGTCGTAAAAAGGGACAAATATGTTATACCAAGCTTCGAGAGCTTTGTCTGGATCAGTCTCCTGAAAAACACTGGAAACGTCTGCTATACATAAATCATGAAGAAAATCGTCAGAATTAAAGGGTTTATAACTACGGAAAGAAATGCATTTGTGGCTACATCTAGGAATTTTTACGCCTTTTTTGGACCAAGTTAAGCATACAGGAAAATGATCACTGAGACCATAAACTGGTACGGAAGTTTCTGTAATATTTGTTGGATTGTTTACATATATATGATCAATGAGTGTTTCAGACTGTAGCGTTATTCTAGTTGGCGTGTCTATCAGCTGCGTTAAGTTATATGATTCAAAAATTCGTTTCCATTTATCATAAGGTTTAAGTAAATCAATGTTAAAGTCACCAAGCAATACAACATCGGTTGAATAATCTGAGACATCTTCCATCGCTTCGAATCTATCATACCATTCCAGACGTTCATCAGGGTTTCTATATAAAAAGCCTACTAATATCGGTTTAGTCCCTTTTAAACGAAACTTTATCCAGATGCATTCAATATTATGTTTATCAAAATGATGGATCAGTTTATAGTTCATTGAGTTATGTACATATCCCAGAAGACCTGTTTCTAGCTTAGATGTAGAGTCTCTCCTAATGAAATTGTAACCTGGGATCATTACTAAATCGTCTGAGACTAAATTTGATAACCGAGATTCAGAGAAACAAAAACAATGAAAACAATTGTTAGCATTAGATAAAATAGAAGGTAAATAACATAATTTGTTTAACACATGACATGCATTTAGACAGCCAATCTTGCATCCTGAGTTGGTTAACCATTCATTACTACTCTCGGTATTGGGATTATTTGCCATTATTTTACAAGGAAAACAAAAAACAAAAAACAAAAAAAAACCTTACCTTCAATATGTGTACAATGTAAAGCAAACTCAATTTGCAGGATACCAGGCAATTAGAAAAGTAAATATTACAAGTGAAACAAACAAAACAAACGAACAAGCAAACACACAAAAAATGCACACCTCTTCAACGTGTGACGACACAGAAAAGAAGTTAGCAAAACAATTCAATGAGTAATAAGTTCAAATAGGTAACTGAGTACTAAAGAACGTATAAGCTAAATTTTAGATATATACAAGTAACAGATTTGAGAAAATGGTCAAAACAAATGGTAAGGGCACAATCACAAAACACCTATGCCTCAAGAAGACGCGATAAGTGTAAGTGTTCAAATAATCAAAGTCCTTCCACAGCAGTCCATTTCAAATGTCCCAAGTCCGAGTAGTCATACGGCCGAAAATAGGGAAGATAATTACAATAATTCAACAGTTACATATTTAATCATACGACGATGTAATGCTAACACTTTGACTAGAATGAATGGAGAGAAATGTACCGACTGAATCAAAAAATGTTTTTTAATTATCTTTCGCACATAAATAAATACCAAGCAAAGAGCAAAGACAAAGCATCATACAATATATCCAAACATCATCACCCATTCTACCAATTGGCAGCAGTCCTCTGTTGGTCACGTTGCGTTATTAACTGTGATGCCAATGACATCAACTGCTGCGCACAGTAACCCAGAGGGTTAAATGAAGGCCGGTTTCGGGTGTCAGCATGACTCTCCTGTGTCAAAGGATTGACCGATAGAGATGTTGAACCCAAGGGAAAATGGGGCTGTGTTTGGCCAAAGCCAGATCCTTGAACCCTCTGCATAGAACGGATAAGGGACGGGAAATCTGGGGTAAGGAGCGTCGGGAATCGTGTAACTCGGGCAGAGGAATGGAGGCGGGACATGTGTCGGGATGGTGGGGATACTTGGTGGGGGACGCGAATTTTCACCGTTCAGTGTCGGACTGTAAGCCTCAGCACAGGGATTATCCAAATGATCTGGCGGTGGAACCTGGGGAATCAACTCTGGCTGGTTCACGACTGGTTTGCGATTGGTTTGGGACATTAATGGAGGGAAGTCATTTGTTGAGGACATGGGGGGAACACCTGAATTTCTGGAGTTCACATATTGTCGAGAAGCTGTTTGTGGGGCAGGGCCATAATTTCTAGAGCTGTTCCTCTGTACAGTACGGGGCATGGACCGATCACTGGTGGGGACATGGTGTGGCTGATTGAAGGGGCCTGTATTGTTAGCCGGGTCGTTCAACTGTGAACGCCCGGTCTGAGGGAGAACAGTCTTGAAGCCTAGTGCCAGACAGACTGTCCCTTTTGTACTCGGGTGGGTAGCATCTTTATACAGGGCCTGACGGGGGTCACCATTTTGAGTCACAAATGACCCAAAATGGTCAATCATGTCCACATGCATATTTGTACATGTAGCATATAAATGTCTATTAGAAGGAGCAATGGAGTTATTTAGTTAGTGTCGACCGCGGGACGGGAGAATAGAACTGAAGGCAATATATGCAGAGGGGAAGCGAGTTTTACACAAACCAATCAGTTCACGCCAATCTTTGGCTGCAATGGGTCCGGCCGGACATTCATTCACACCCACATGCACAATTAAAGTGTTCACTTGGTCCTGGATTTCTAAAGTACGTAACCACTGAACAAGATGCACTAAAGTCAGACCAGGAACACATATTTTGAATAACGGGTCACGACGTGTGTCTAGTCTCTTTGGATTAATGTACCTTATTACAGAGTCTCCGATTAGCAAGGAAGAACATTTCAAAGGAATAGATATTTCTTTTAAAACCTGCTCTGAAGAAAGTTTTTCTTTCACCTCTGTCAATTGAGAAGGTTCTTGATCCTGTTTAGTTAACTGTTCAGAGGCAGAGGCAGAGAGAGAGAGAGAGAGAGAGAGAGAGAGAGAGAGAGAGAGAGAGAGAGAGAGAGAGAGAGAGAGAGAGAGAGAGAGAGAGAGAGAGAGGAAAGAGAGAGAGAGTATGGAAAAGAAAGTACATTTTCCATAATACGAGGGATACCTGTCAACTCTTTCCTTGGAGAACTGGAGCAGGGTGCAGGTGGAGGAGAGCCAGTGCCCGTGACGTAGCCAGCCCTTGGGGGAGGCAGTGACCCAGGACTCTTTGACAGGACGGCTGTAGCAGGGAGGCAGCGGCCCACCAGGAGGGGCCTTCTCTGGAACAACACACACAGCACTGTCAGCAGCAGCAGGGGAACCTTCAGCGTCAGGAACACGTCAGCTACAAACAACACACACAGCACTGTCAGCAAGGGCACCTTCAGCGTCAGGAACACGTCAGCTACAAACAACACACACAGCACTGTCACCAAGGGCACCTTCAGCGTCAGGAACACGTTAGCTACAAATAACACACACAGCACTGTCAGCAGGGGCACCTTCAGCGTCAGGAACACGTTAGCTACAAACAACACACACAGCACTGTCAGCAGGGGCACCTTCAGCGTCAGGAACACGTTAGCTACAAACAACACACAACCACGGAAAACATCAGGCCTGCACGGCACGCCATTCAGTCTGACCTCAGGAGTTGACAGTCAGGCCGAATGATTCCTAGCTGGACAATCAGTTGACAGTCAGGCCCAGTGATTCCTAGCTGGACAATCAGTTGACAGGCTGAATGATCCCTAGCTGGACAATCAGTTGACAGTCAGGCCGAATGACTCCTAGCTGGACAATCAGTTGACAGTCAGGCCCAATGATTCCTAGCTGGACAGTCAGTTGACAGTCAGGTCCAATGATTCCTAGCTGGACAATCAGTTGACAGTCAGGCCCAATGATTCCTAGCTGGACAATCAGTTGACAGTCAGGCCCAATGATTCCTAGCTGGACAATCAGTTGACAGTCAGGCCCAATGATTCCTAGCTGGACAATCAGTTGACAGTCAGGCCAAATGATTCCTAGCTGGACAATCAGTTGACAGTCAGGCCAAATGATTCCTAGCTGGAAATCAGTTGGCAGTCAGGCCCGTTGATTCCTGGCTGGACAATGAGTGGCTGGATTGTTAGGCTGAACAGTTCATGGCTGGACAATGAACCTGGACAATGAGTGGCTGGACTGTTAGGCTGAACAGTTCATGGCTGGACAATTCATGACCGGAGCATGACGGAAAATTCAAACCTGGTCGATTAGCTTCAGCATGTCCAGACTGGACGAGCAGCTTATGATTGATGAGTTGACAATGAGGATCGATAGTTTTAATTGGACAAACACGTTATGATTGATGAGTTGACAAAAAGGCTCGATAGTTTTGACTGGAGAAACACATTATGATTAATGAGTTGACAGTAAAGCTCGATAAATTTGATTGGACAAACAGATTACGAACTAATATATTGAGGCTCGATCAATTTGATTAGACGAACAGGTTACGATTTAAGACATTGAGGCTCGATAAAGTTGATTGGACAAACAGTTACGATTTAAGACATTGAGGCTTGATAGCTTTGATTGGACAAAAACGTTATGATTTATGAGTTGACAATAAGGCTGGATAGTTTTGATTAGACAAACAGGTTATGATTGATGAGTTGACAATGAGGCTCAATAGTTTTATGACCGGGCAGTCAGGCGGACCAATTTTCGACCGAACAATTAGGCTTCACGACTCATGACTGGACAGTTAGAATAGATACTACATGAGAGAGAGTTATGCTGTACAAAACATGACTGGGCAGTTAGGATACATACTTCATGACAGATAGTCAGGCTGAACAATACATGACCGGGCAGTTAGGATGGATACTTCATGACAGTTAGTCAGGCTGTACAAAATATGACTGGACAGTTAAGATGGATCATTCATGACAGTTAGTCAGGCTGAACGATACTTGACTGGACAGTTAGGATGGATAATTCATGACCATACAATCGGACTGTACAATTGTGATCAGTAGCAAGCTTACTAAGTTATGTCCTGCCTCTATTGTGTCGATTCAGAACACACACACACACACACACACACACACACACACACACACACACACACACACACACACACACACACACACACACACACACACACACACACACACACACACACACACACACACACACACAAGCACACGCAACCGAGGTACCAGCGACGAAGAAAGCAGCAATCTTGAGGTCATTTCAAGAAGACCTAACACAGTAAGCCTGGGTGTGGTGTGCTGCCGTTAAACACATACACCCCCCTAGCTGATTTTGTCCTCGTCCACTTACCGTCAGGCGCCCACAGTGTGATGTTGTTTGGAATCAGCCTCAGGTCACGGTTTTTCCCCCTGCAGCAACTGAAAGTCAGACCAGCTCACATCAAATAAGGAATGCCTTACAATATTCATTATGAGAAAGTTCCACGACCAGCTGAAATCAAATAAGGTATGCCTTACAATATTCATTATGAGAAAGTTCCAAGACCAGCTGAAATCAAATAAGGTATACCTTACAATATTCATTATGAGAAAGTTCCAAGACCAGCTCAAATAAAAAAATAAGGTATGCCTTACAATATTCATTATGAGAAAGTTCCAAGACCAGCTCAAATAAAAAAAAATAAGGTATGCCTTACAATATTCATTATGAGAAAGTTCCAAGACCAGCTCAAATAAAAAATAAGGTATGCCTTACAATATTCATTATCAAAAAGTTCCAAGACCAGCTCAAATAAAAAAATAAGGTATGCCTTACAATATTCATTATGAGAAAGTTCCAAGACCAGCTCAAATAAAAAATAAGGTATGCCTTACAATATTCATTATCAAAAAGTTCCAAGACCAGCTCAAATAAAAAAATAAGGTATGCCTTACAATATTCATTATGAGAAAGTTCCAAGACCAGCTCAAATCAAATAAGGCATGCCTTACAAGATGAGAGTTTTCATAGACCAACTGAAAATCAAATTAAATAAACCTTACAATATTCATTATGATATATTTCAATGAGGATATTGTACGAACGTATAGACACGCAAACGCATCGGAATATATAAATTTCACGCATTCATCTTTGATTTGCAACACCAAACATGTAAGAGTCATAATTGTATTGTCCAGGTAATAAAAGTCGAGTCACTATACACCAGGCCAAACGAATGACCGGACAGATCCACTGTTACGATCTTGTAGGTCGTTCACGGGAGTAATAAACAAATGTAACAAGTGGGGGAAAAAAACTGAAGACCAGAACAGTGACAGCGGAGAGTCTGAGTCTCTTTCCAGCGGAAGTGTGATGAGAGTTATGGTTTCTTATGTCCGGGGATTTGAAGTTAGTGACTGGAATATTTACGGAGCTTGTCAATGGGGAGTTAGACATAGATAAATAAGCAGGGAAGAGTCAATTATGAATAGAAAATCAAACAATAAGAGAAAAAACACTCACAAATAAATGCGTTAATGAACAATGTAACAGGAAAAAACAACAGTAATAGGAAAGAGTAAAAACAGGTACAGAGGGAGAGAAATTAATTAAAAAGAAAGTCGAAGAAAGAAAGGAGATATACAAAACAGAAATAAAACTAATGAATAAAATTATCTTGAAAGGGCGTGATGGGGGACGTGATGGGTCTACGTGGATAGTCAATCTGTGAATCAGGGAATCAGTTCATCTGTTAACCACAGTTAAAGACAAGACAAGTGAACGTATGTGTTAGTGAAGATGGTGTTTTGCCTCGTAGACGTATGTGCGAGTACGACGCAATGATTGTGAGAGTGCTACTACTTAGTCCCGAAAATGAACAATTCTGTAGATTTTACGGATAAAACTTAGGCTTCATGGAAAATGGCCAAGGCCGTTCGTTTCGATGATGGATAATATTTCATACTCAGAGAGAAAGAGACCACACACACACCACACACCACACACACACACACACACACACACACACACACACACACACACACACAGAGAGAGAACAACACACACACACACACACACACACACACACACACAACAGACAGACACACACACAACACACACAGAGGCAGAGAGACACAGAGAGAGAGAACAGACGAGAGAGAGAGAGAGAGAGAGAGAGACATAGAGAGAGAGAGGGTGAGAGAGACAGACAGAGAGAGAGACAGACAGACAGACAGACAGAGAGAGAGAGAGAGACAGAGACAGAGACAGAGACAGAGAGAAAGAGACACAGAGAGAGGAAGGAAGGGAGGGACAAGTGAGTAGACGAGTCAGGTGCCAAGTCCTGTGATGACGTGTGGAAGTTGAGAACTCCGTAGTCGATGACAGTGACATGTAGACAGGCATCTGACAGAGTTGAACTCACAGTGACATGTAGACAGGCATCTGACAGAGTTGAACTCACGGTGACATGTAGACAGGCATCTGACAGAGTTGAACTCACGGTGACATGTAGACAGGCATCTGACAGGGTTGAACTTCACGGGAAAGGTCATTGATGTCAGAACAGCAAAAGCTCGATCTCACTGAGTTACGTATATTTCTGTTATATTTATTATATTGATGCAGTAGTTCTTCACAATGACAGCCCTGGAAAAAAAAGAAAAAGAAAGAAAGAAAGAAAGAAATAGAGCAGACCATTGAACAGAAAAAACAATCTACCATGATGGAAAACTTTCGACGCTGTCCATTTTGTTGCCGGATAAGATTTTTTGTTAGATTAACGGGAATACTACTACTACTTCTATTACTACTTCTATCACTGTTATTACGCTACTGTTGCTACCAATAATAATGATAGTAACTGATAAATGAATACACGTGTAGCTAAATGACAAAATGAATACATGAATAAAGAAGTAGCTGCATAATTGAATACATAAACATATATTAGATAACAATACATATCGCATCATTAACTGTGTAAATAGTATGATTTTTTTTTCTTTCTTTCTGCGTACGCAGGCTGATACTCCTGCGGACACTGCCAGTACAGGCAGTGGAGTTTCGTGTGTATGACCGTTTTTTTATCCCGCCATTAAGGCAGCCATACTCCATCTTCGGGGAAAAATAGTATGATAATGATAAGAAAAAAAGGAAAGAGAAACAGATAAATAACAGAAACGGTTTGCCCAGTTCCAATCGCTTGCCATTTGCTATGGACTTTGGCTGTAGAAACCCCCTGTTCAATGACCCACAGGACAACTTCTCTTTAACAGTTTGTAAGACGAGAGGCTGTCTGCTAATCTTCTTTCATGCAAATGAACACTAGCCGTACAACTTATTGTTTATTTGTTTGTTGTTTGTTTCTATTGTTTCTTTTTTGTTTTGTCTTGTTTTGTTTTGTTTTGTTTTAAAGAGCACAACCAAAAGTGCTTCTTTCTGTTAGTTATTTAAGTCAGGTTCGTTTACACAAGTGATGTGCCGGCTTGTATATTTCTCGGGCTTTGGTATAGAACATAAAGGTACTTTTCCAATGAAATTCACTCTGCTCTCTGACGGAAAGAAAAGAAAGACAAGGGAAAGAAATCATGTATGAAGGCGAGAGAGCGGTAACTCTTCTTGCGTAGGGTGAGTCTTGCGTGATACATCAGCGCAGCACAACAACTGTTTGATCAAACCAAAAAAGCACCTTTTTTACGTTTTGTCAATGTTTGGCTACCGTTATCGTAAAAGAAAATATTATGACAAGCTGCCTTCATGTGGATTCGCCTGTTTGATTCACCGACAATCATAAGCTCTTTTTGCATTATTTAATAAGATACCTGCATGTCTAGCCTACCTTTGTTCTGTATATAAACAAAAATAAATCCATGTGCTTCTCTGCCTGAAAGAAATCATATCTAATATAAACTTGTACCTCTCGCAGGTTTTGCCAAAAACATCATTTAACATGCCCTTTATAGGTATGTAAAGTAGTCATTTTAACTGTTAGCATTTTTAAGGAACTCTCAGATTTACACGATTGATAATTTTGCTGAAAACAAGAACATGGAATATTCACAGACTTTACCATCGGTTCACATCTTAATGCAGAGAGTGGCTAGAAAAGTCTTACAGCTATTTAGTATTCTGCCAAGCTTTAATATGCTGGAAAAGTCTTACGGACATCTATTATTCTGCGAAGCTTTAATATGCTGGCATTCACAATTGCAGAGAAAAGGGCCAGTGTTTAATTGTCGCGCGCGCGCGCGCGCGCGCGCACACACCACACACACACACACACACACACACACACACACACACACACACACACACACACACACACACACACACACACACACACACACACAACACACACACACACACACACGCATCCCCCCCCCCCCCCCACACACACACAACACACAAACACAGAGTTGGGTATAAACGTACACAGCCGAAACTGAGTGAATATGCACACTCATTTTGTTACACACGTGAGTCTGTATCAAACAAAATATTAGATATTAATGCTAACTGAAATGAAGTAAGCAAATAACTTAGCGGTGAAATAGTTCAACAGATGGAGGGAAAAGTATAAGTGTAGGTAAAGTGGGAACGTAAAGAGTGGAGGTGGATTACACAGACTAGTGTATATGGACAATAAAACTAAGGGGGGGAGGGGGGGGCGGGGGGGGGGGGGGGAACCAGCCGCCGTGGCGAAGTGGTTAGCGTCGCGGACTCCCGGCTGGGAGGTCGTGGGTTCGAATCCCATCAGAAGTCATGTGGGTTTTTCTGCCCCGACCGGCTCCTACCCAGAGTTGAGTTGCTGCGGACTCAGCTGGGAAGACTGGGAACACACAGTCGAGTTTCATCCACTTAATGGATGCGTTTCTGAGAGTGTTGCTCAAATTTCCTGACCAACACTGCAGTATCTCTCGGGCCTGGTTGACGCCGGGATATATTATGAAAGGAAGCGTAGAGTACAGCCCTGTCATGTAGTCTCAGACCGAAACGGAAATCCGTATCATCATCTTAATCATCCTCATCTCATCGATCAGCAGAAAAAAAAAATGTCTCAAAGTTCTGTGGCCCTTCATGCCCTGCTCTCATGGTGACCTCAATTTCGATGTCCTCTCCACGTCTGTGGCCTTGGTTTAGTTCCGTGGGGTCACCAGTATCGTGAGTCCATGAGGGCTGCGTTGGACGGACGTGGTGGCGCCCTCCGGAAGGGGCTCACTCCGCGGCTCCGGACTACAAATATGTCGTCAGTAGGGGCTTAGTAGGTGGTGTCCGCGTATGTGATCAGACAGGGCCATGAACACACGAGTGACTCGGCAGCAGTGCAGTGCTCCTCGGGGTTGCCTCTTGACGACTTGACATTGATGTCCTGTGGTTGCGGTGCGGGCTGCGGCGGGGCGACGGGCTGGGCTGTGGGGGGTGTCAGAATGGGCGGCTTGGGTGCACTGCCACTGAGGTGGCGGAGAGGTTGGGACAGCAAAAAATAAAAATTAAAAAAATAAAATAAATAAAATAAATAAAATTAAAAAAATAAAACTAGGGGGTGGGGGCGGGGTGGGGGGTGGGCGTCTGCTCCCGCTATGATTTGATCTTAACAAATACATATGATGTAACAGTTTGTGTCAACTAAGCCCGTAGAACTGAATGACATTTGTACCCTTTACACAGCATATCTTGATGCTGTCCAATGACAAAAGTGCACCCTAGGAATGCTACAGTATTTAAACATTCAACCCATCACCTCTCCCCCATCCCCCCTCTGTCTATCTATCTGCTTTTTGCACTTTGTTTAGCTGTTTCTCTGCAGTAGGCCCACTTCAATGAAAGTTGTTGCATTGATATACGTGCACACTCTTTAATATACATACATCACTTTCTCAAATTGAAGTACACATATGTTCTTAAAGTAGCACATCTTAATCTACTCAGTCTCTTCTTTTCCGGCTCACTCATCCCCACTCACGGCATCCTCTTCGTGTGTGTGTGTGGGGGGGGGGGGGGGCGGTGCGCGTGTGCGCGTGTGTGTATTTATCTGTGTGCCTGTATCCTCACTCGCTCGTTGTTCTGAGAGGACAGCTGTACCTGTGCAGCTGTTGCACATATTGTTGAAGAGGCCGGGGAACAGGCAGAGTATCACTGAAGTCCAGGTTACTGAAGGTATCGCGGTGACTGCAGTCCAGCCTGCTTTCCAGAGGACGTCCACAGAACCAGGGCCGGTTCCCATTGGCGGCAGTGAAGTTACAGGTGTCGGCATAGCCCGGGATAGGAGGGGAGGTCAAACACGGCACCCACTGCACCACAAGAAAGAATACAAGCATGGAAAAGGAAAAAAAAAGAGAGAAAAGCCCAGACCATAGAAATAAAGACAAAACGAGAGAAGTAACATAATAAACCCAATATGTAATGAAGTGATGAAAGTTGAAAAAAAAAAGTAGGACAGAAAATTCCAAAGATAGGCTGGGTGGAAGAAAGACCAGGACAAAATCCAGACACACAAACCAAAACCAAGCACACAAGAGAGTGAAGGAAAGAATTCAAGGAAGACAGGATGACAGTAGAGAAGAATATTGGACGGAAGGGCAGAGAGAAGATTTTTTTGTTCCAGGCGATAATACGGAGAGATTTACTTAGAGCAAAAGAGCAAGATTGAGATTTCAATTTTTCAATGATGCAAATATAAAAGGTTGTTTTAGCTCTCTCTCTCTCTCTCTCTCTCTCTCTCTCTCTCTCTCTCTCTCTCTCTTCTCTCTCTCTCTCTCTCATACACACACACACACACACACACACACACACACACACACACACACACACACACACACACACACACACACTTGTTATAAATTAGTAAAAAAAAAAAAAAAAAAATCTAGTTGCAAAGTGAGGCGACTGCAGGCGGAAATCTAAACAAATTTTAAATGTAATCTATAGCAAACCGCCAACAAAACATAGACAAACGAATCACAAGACAAAACACGACGCGTTTCGACCTCTTAGGTATTCTTCGGGCAAGATACAAAACACTCAGGACAACGAAAATGAACGAGCAAGTCTTGTAATTCGTTTATTCATGTTTTGTTGGCTGTTCCCTATTAATTACGTTTAAAATTTGAAAACAAAAAACAACTTGGAGTCAGAAAGCGGCATGGTGGGTCACTGAAATACCGTGATGGACAGAAAGCAGCGTGCCGGAGTACTGAAATACCGTAATGGACAGACAGAAAGCAGCATGGCGGATTACTGAAATACCGTGATGGACAGACAGAAAGCAGCATGGCGGATTACTGAAATAATAATAATAATAATGAATACTTATATAGCGCCTATTCTCGGCTAGAGACCAAGCTCTAAGCGCTTTACAATCAACACTCGTTTACACAACGGGCTGCCTACCTGGGTAGTGCCAACTGAAGAGCTGCCAGCTGGCGCTTCATTCAGTCGTTTCCCGTGTCATCTAGTCAATATCTTTCAATATCGTTCACTCAGTTTCTTTACTTCCTTCATTCTTTCCATTTCTTACGCAGGGTGCATGCTGTGTAACGTGTCATCCATACCAACGGCCAAACTGGCCTACTCTTCCGAAAGTTGGTGATGGGATTTTACGTGTGTGCAAGATATTATGCGTGCGTTCACACACGGAACCTCGGTTTATAGTCTCATTCGAAGGACTGTATGGGAAATGGAGTCAGAACTAATGTTAACTCCGAGGGAAAAATCCCCCTGTACCGAAACGCCCCGGCGGAGATTCGAACCCGCAATACCGTGATGGACAGACAGAAAGCAGCATGGCGGATTACTGAAATACCGTGATGGACAGACAGAAAGCAGCATGGCGGATTACTGAAATACCGTGATGGACAGACAGAAAGCAGCATGGCGGATTACTGAATTACCGTGAAAGTTACCTAAGTTCCACTTTTCTTCCTAATACAATGAAGGCAGTTTTTGCCGTGGTATAGTATCATTTGTTGACGTATTACTTGGTGGCAAACAGAAAGAATGCCACCATCAGTTGCCGATCAGTATCCAACAAAAACAGGCCCATATCAAAATATCACCCATAAAGTGTATAACCCAGCACAAGACTATAAAGGACAAAGTGTTGAAAATTTTCACAAAGAGTTGGAAGCTACTGTCATCGACTTCCGGGCGAACCTTCCTTGTTGTCTTGGAGGACTGGAATGCCAACGTTTAAGCAGATCCTTGTAATCGGGTGGAAGGGACCACTGATGACTCTGGGTCAGGAAAAGCTTACGCAAAGGTTGTATTTTACAGAGTTTTGCCAGCAGCCACGAGATCACCCTGCCATATACATCCTGCACAAAATGTCCTGAAGAACAATCTAGCATCATACAGACCACATAGTGACAGCTCCATGTAGATTTCTGGTGGTGTGTCGGCGACAAGACCGCTAAGGTGCAGCTGTGTGTGAGTCAGAGTAAGAGCGAGAGACTAATGTCAAACGCTGAGACTGCCTGGAAAATGAGAAAGCCAATTACAATAATTTCCAAAGGACGAGTACACATGCACTCTGTGGCAAGTCACACCCAGATTGTCGTCATCGTCACTCCCCAAACATTCAAGCTCAGCATTAACGAAGCAAAACCAGAACCCGCCCTTGTACTGCCATCAGTAGCGATCATAAAATGGTGCTCACCACAGTTAAGCTTAACAAACAACCACAAGCAAAAGAGTGTTCGCATCAGACACACCTTAACAGTCTTGAGGATCGGGAGACTGTTGCAATCGTCGTAGCGTCTTCAGGTGCCAGTTTTGCTGCGCTTAAGCTGCGAGATCATGATATACTCATCTCACTGACATCCAGGAAGAACTTCACATAGCAGTAAAAGAGGTTCTGAGGTACAAGGGTCACGCCAAACTATGGATCGCTGTGACATACAGGGCCCATCAACACAGAAACGATTTGCAGCCAAACAAAGTCCAGCATCCCACAGCAGCGCTCCAGCATGCATCGATGAACAGAAGGAAAAAAAAACAAGATGTAAGGCTGGGTAGAAAGGGATTGCCAAACACTCAGCATGCATCGATGAATAGAAAAAAGCAAACAAGATGTGAGGCTGGGTAGAAAGGGATTGCCAAACACTGCAATGCTACAGTGTGGATCACACAAGACAAGAGCAATGTAATTTGTAACTCACACCTGAACCTACCAAAACCCTAGCAAACTAAAACTACCGTGGTTGTGGACAGGAATGATTCGCTCTTCACCAACAAGAGGATGAGGAGGAGAGAGAGAGAGAGAGAGAGAGAGAGAGAGAGAGAGAGAGAGAGAGTCGTTTATAGCCAAGCCGACCGCAAAGGGTCATGTCAGGACTGTCTATTACCTAGTTGAAGTCAGCTCGCAAGTCAAATAATAACAAAAATACTCACACCCAACTCAGCGTAATCATTTTCTGAATAAACAAACAAACAAACAAACAAACAAAACACCAACAAATACTCTGAAGGTATACGGAGTACGACTGAGAGCTGTAAATATCTAATAATAAGACCGAACACCAGTATGGTAGGCCATGTCTACCCCTGCATCTAATCACAAAGGGGGGCAAATGCCCTTACACGCAAGGGAGACAAGTCTCTTCGGATGAATAATGTACCAGCAGAACCACTAACACATAGATGACCAGAATCCATCAAGGCACCGACGACTCTGATTGTACCGGCAATAAAACCTTCCCCAAAGGAATGGTCGTAATCCCTAGTTATACGTCGCCCCAAACATGTGACTCTGTCAGAACTACAGGACAGTTATATACTTCAGTCATTCCACTACAGTGGTGTTGAGTGTCCTACTTGAATACACTTCAAAGAAAGACAGAAAAAATCATTTCAGAAGAACAGAAAGATTTCAAATCGAAAGGAGAAAATAGGAAGAGCTCTTTAACATCAAATTAGTTATAGAGACGCCAACGTGGCTCTCTGGCAAATCCATGATCGACTTCAAGAAAGCATCTGACTGCGTCCTACATGAAGGTTTCTGGCACGTCAAGAGGAACTGTACCTTTGACAACAGCCTCGTGCCATAGACGCACTCGACAGACATGTACACAACGTTGTACCGATGACCTCATTTACTTCCTTGATACAATTCTGGGAGTTCACCGAAGCCATCTCGTCTCTGTCATCACATTAGATGTCCATACGGGGAAGAGAACGCAGACAACGCTTATGGAACTCAATATCTTCATACTTGTGGGCGGGAGATCTCTCAGCGACTCTTGTCGTTGCTGATGACGTAGACCTACTGGGACACAGCAGAGCAGAGCTACAGAATTCACCTCTGGACTCGAGAAAGCGTAAAATACAGACAGAGTGGAAGTCAGATCAGACGAAATAAAAACGTTGACTAGCACTTTCAGACAGTGTGTACTAGCAACTGGAACGGGCACATGCCGGAAGAAGTGAAACATTTCAATAAGATTGTGTCCATCCTGAGCCACGATACAGTTCAACAAAGGACGGCAAGACTTTGCTCACTCTGTGTCTACCATGACCAGCGTAGACTCACCCTGGCTATGTCTACCATGACCAGCGTAGTCTCACCCTGGCTATGTCTACCATGACCAGCGTAGACTCACCCTGGCTATGTCTACCATGACCAGCGTAGACTCACCCTGGCTATGTCTACCATGACTAAAGTTGACTTATTCTGGCTATGTCTACCATAACCAGATTTTTCTCACCTTGGCTTTGTCTATCATAGCCAGAGTAGACTCACCCTAGCTTTGTCATGTCTACCGTGACAAGACCTGGTTTACCCCAGATATGTCTGTCGTGACAGGTTAAAGTTCACCCTAAATATGTCTGTCATGACAAGTCAAAGTTCACCCTGAATATGTCTGTCATGACAAGTCAAAATTTACCCTGGATATGTCTGTCATGACAAGTCAAAGTTCACCCTGAATGTCTTTCATGACAAGTCAAAGGTCACCCTGGATATATCTGTCATGGCAAGTCAAAGTTCACTCTGAGTATGTCTGTCATCACAAGTCAAAGTTCACCCTGAATATGTCTGTCATCACAAGTCAAAGTTCACCCTGGATATGTCTGTCATGACAAGTCAAAGTTCACCCTGGATATGTCTGTCATGACAAGTCAAAGTTCACCCTGAATATGTCTGACGTGACAAAACAAAGCTCACCCTGGGTATTTCTGACATGACAAAACAAAGTTCATCCTGGATATGTCGACATTGACAAAACAAGGTTCATCTGGTTTTGTCTACTTTGACAAGACAAGACTCACCTTGGATATGTCCAGTGGCTCACCGTGGCTGTTTAATTTGTGACAAAGATTGAAAATCACCCTGAATATGTCTACATTGTTAAGGCTATGCTCGACTTGGCTATATTTGCCTTGAAAGACCTCATCCTGCCTCTGAGTACCATGGCAAGAGAAACTCACCCTGGCTAGGAGTACCATGACAAGACCGGGAACCGGAATAGCTCAGTTGGTAGAGCGCCTGACTCGTAATCTTGGTGATCCTGGGGTTGCGGGTTCGAATCTCTGCCGGGCCGTTTCGGTACAGGGGGATTTTTCCCTCGGAGTTAACATTAGTTCTGACTCCATTTCCCATACAGTCCTTCGAATGAGACTTTAAACCGAGGTTCCGTGTGTGAACGCACGCTTAATATCTTGCACACACGTAAAATCCCATCATCAACTTTCGGAAGAGTAGGCCAGTTTGGCCGTTGGTATGGATGACACGTTACACACAGCATGCACCCTGCGTAAGAAATGGAAAGAATGAAGGAAGTAAAGAAACTGAGTGAACGATACTGAACGATATTGACTGGATGACACGGGAAACGACTGAATGAAGCGTCAGCTGGCAGCTCTTCAGTCGGCACTACCCAGGTAGGCAGCCCGTTGTGTAAGCGAGTGTTGATTGTAAAGCGCTTAGAGCTTAGTCTCTAACCGAGAATAGGCGCTATATAAGTATTCATTATTATTATTATTATTATTATTATTATTATATTATTATTATTACAACACGCGCCATGACAAGCCTAGACTTCTCATGACTATGTCTACCATGACTGGACTAACCTCACCCTGGCAATGTCTACCTTGATAAGACTAAGCTCACCCTGACTATGTCTACCATAACTAGATTAAACTCACACTGGCTATGTCTACCTTGACAAGACTAAACTCACCCTGACTATGTCTATCTTGACAAGACTAAGCTCACACTGGCTATGTCTACCTTGACAAGACTAAGCTCACCCTGACTATGTCTACCTTGACAAGACTAAGCTCATCCTGAGTATGTCTATCATACCTAGATTAAACTCACACTGGCTATGTCTACCTTGACAAGACTAAACTCACCCTGACTATGTCTAGCTTCACAAGAATAAGCTTACCCTGGCTATGTCTACCTTGACAAAACTAAACTCACATTTGCTATGTCTACTATAAGTAGATTAAACTCAACCTGGCTATGTCTACCTTGAAACCCTGGCTATGTCTACCACAACTTGAAACCCTGGCTATGTCTACCTTGACACCCTGGCTACGTCTATCATAAGTAGACTAAACTCACCCTGGCTATGTCTACCTTGACAATACTAAGCTCACCCTGAAGAATGTCTACCATAAGTAGACTAAACTCACCCTGGCTATGTCTACCTTGACAAGACTAAGCTTACTTTGATGTATGTCTACCATAACTAGACTAAACTCACCCTGGCTATGTCTACCTTGACACGCTGGCTATGTCTACCTTGACACCCTGGCTATGTGTATCATGGCAAGACAAGGCTCACTCTGGCTATGTCTTCCATGACAGGACTTCGCTCGCCTTGGCGACGACTGCTGTAATTGACCGCTAACACTGGATACGTCTGCAATGACAAGACTAGGCTCTCCCTGGCTATGTCTGCAATGACAAACATACGCTCTCCCTGGCTATGTCTACAATGACAAGACAGGGTTCTCCCTGGCTATGTCTACAATGGCAAGACGAGGCTTTCCCTGGCTATGTCTACAATGACAAGACTAAGCTCTCACTGGCTATTTCTGCAATGACAAGACTAAGCTCTCCCTGGCTATGTCTATGACGACAAGACAAGGCTCTCCCTGGCTATGTCTACAATGGCAAGACTACGTTCCCCTGGCCATGTCTACAATGACAAGACAAGGCTTTCCTGGCTATGCCTACAAAATCGGAAATGAAATGAGGCAGGGAACAGCAAACGATAAACAGTAAACAAGTGGGGTATTTTTTGCTCCCATAAGAAAACCTAACACAGAGTAACTTTTATTCAAGACTGGCACAGCCTTTTAAACTTGAATAAAGTCAGATAAATACACAGACGAACAATCTAATGGTGGGGGAAAAAAACAAGCGCAGGCCAACGACTGAACTGTCTTCATAGTAATGACTTGGCAAAGATTTGGACTTAAGGGGGGGGGGGGGGGGGGGGTTGAAGATGGAGAAACTGGGAACATGAAATTAAGAAAATATGTTACAGATATGAAAACTCTTCACTAGCTGCATAAGGGAACCATCGCAATCCCTTTTGAAGGCAGATATAATTGCCTGCTACGAGGCCTTTCGTCCGCTGGGTCGGAACTCATCAGGGAGACACGGCTGGTTGTGTCTGCGCTCCTGGCGTCAAATAGAGACACACCACAGTCCATAATAATGTGGTGTTCTCACCACCAAGGGTGCAATAAAGAATCCAATAGCACCCCCAAAAGAAGCCAGCGAAGAGTAGTAAATGAAACCAAACGAAAGTGTGGGGAGGAAAAAAGTTGCTGAAAAACTAAAGACATTATGCAAATAGTATAAAATGTAGGGGACAATCTTTGAGCCTACGCTTGAGGATCCACCCAAAGATGCCAGGGAGATCAAAAGACAAACACACAGACGGACAGAAACAAATACAAATAACCTCAATTTCATCAAAACAAAATCGGAAATGAAATGAGGCAGGGAACAGCAAACGATAAACAGTAAACAAGTGGGGTATTTTTTGCTCCCATAAGAAAACCTAACACGGAGTAACTTTTATTCAAGACTGGCACAGCCTTTTAAACTTGAATAAAGTCAGACAAATACACAGACGAACAATCTAATGGTGGGGGAAAAAACAAGCGCAGGCCAACGACTGAACTGTCTTCATAGTAATGACTTGGCAAAGATTTGGACTTAAGGAGGGGGGGGGGGGGTTGAAGATGGAGAAACTGGGAACATGAAATTAAGAAAATATGTTACAGATATGAAAACTCTTCACTAGCTGCATAAGGGAACCATCGCAATCCCTTTTGAAGGCAGATATAATTGCCTGCTCCGAGGCCTTTCGTCCGCTGGGTCGGAACTCATCAGGGAGACACGGCTTGTTGTGTCTGCGCTCCTGGCGTCAAATAGAGACACATCACAGTCCATAATACTGTGGTGTTCTCACCACCAAGGGTGCAATAAAGAATCCAATAGCACCCCCAAAAGAAGCCAGCGAAGAGTAGTAAATGAAACCAAACGAAAGTGTGGGGAGGTAAAAAGTTGCTGAAAAACTAGAGACATTATGCAAATAGTATAAAATGTAGGGGACAATCTTTGAGCCTACGCTTGAGGATCCACCCAAAGATGCAAGGGAGATCAAAAGACAAACACACAGACGGACAGAAACAAATACAAATAACCTCAATTTCATCAAAACAAAATCGGAAATGAAATGAGGCAGGGAACAGCAAACGATAAACAGTAAACAAGTGGGGTATTTTTTGCTCCCATAAGAAAACCTAACACGGAGTAACTTTTATTCAAGACTGGCACAGCCTTTTAAACTTGAATAAAGTCAGACAAATACACAGACGAACAATCTAATGGTGGGGGAAAAAACAAGCGCAGGCCAACGACTGAACTGTCTTCATAGTAATGACTTGGCAAAGATTTGGACTTAAGGAGGGGGGGGGGGTTGAAGATGGAGAAACTGGGAACATGAAATTAAGAAAATATGTTACAGATATGAAAACTCTTCACTAGCTGCATAAGGGAACCATCGCAATCCCTTTTGAAGGCAGATATATTTGTATTGCCTGCTCCGAGGCCTTTCGTCCGCTGGGTCGGAACTCATCAGGGAGACACGGCTGGTTGTGTCTGCGCTCCTGGCGTCAAATAGAGACACACCACAGTCCATAATAATGTGGTGTTCTCACCACCAAGGGTGCAAAAAAGAATCCAATAGCACCCCCAAAAGCAGCCAGCGAAGAGTAGTAGTTTTTCAGCAACTTTTTTCCTCCCCACACTTTTGTTTGGTTTCATTTACTACTCTTCGCTGGCTTCTTTTGGGGGTGCTATTGGATTCTTTTTTGCACCCTTGGTGGTGAGAACACCACAGTATTATGGACTGTGGTGTGTCTCTATTTGACGCCAGGAGCGCAGACACAACCAGTCGTGTCTCCCTGATGAGTTCCGACCCAGCGGACGAAAGGCCTCGTAGCAGGCAATTATATCTGCCTTCTAAAGGGATTGCGATGGTTCCCTTATGCAGCTAGTGAAGAGTTTTCATATATGTAACAAATTGTCCCCTACATTTTATACTATTTGCATAATGTCTTTAGTTTTTCAGCAACTTTTTTTCTTCCCCACACTTTCGTTTGGTTTCATTTACTACTCTTCACTGGCTGCTTTTGGGAGTGCTATTGGATTCTTTTTTGCACCCTTGGTGGTGAGAACACCACAGTATTATGGACTGTGGTGTGTCTCTATTTGACGCCAGGAGTGCAGACACAACCAGCCGTGTCTCCCTGATGAGTTCCGACCCAGCGGACGAAAGGCCTCGGAGCAGGCAATACAAATATATCTGCCTTCAAAAGGGATTGCAATGGTTCCCTTATGCAGCTAGTGAAGAGTTTTCATATCTGTAACATATTTTCTTAATTTCATGTTCCCAGTTTCTCCATCTTCAAACTCCCCCCCCCCCCCCCCCCCCAAGTCCAAATCTGTGCCAAGTCATTACTATGAAGACAGTCCAGTTGTTGGCCTGCGCTTGTTTTTTCCCCCACTATTAGATTGTTCGTCTATGTATTTGTCTGACTTAATTCAAGTTTAAAAGGCTGTGCCAGTCTTGAATAAAAGTTACTCTGTGTTAGGTTTTCTTATGGGAGCAAAAATACCCCACTTGTTTACTGTTTATGCCTACAAAGACAAGACTAAACTCTCCCTGGCTATGTCTACGATGACAAGACACGGCTTTCCCTGGCTATGTCTACAATGACAAGACAAGGCTTTCCCTGGCTATGTCTACGATGACAAGACAAGGCTTTCCCTTGCTATGTCTACAATGACAAGACAAGGCTTTCCCTGGCTATCCCTACAAAGACAAGACAAGGCTTTCCCTGGCTATGTCTATGATGACAAGACAAGGCTTTCCCTGGCTATGTCTACGATGACAAGAAAAGGCTTTCCCTGGCTATGTCTACGATGACAAGACAAGGCTTTCCCTGGCTATGTCTACGATGACAAGAAAAGGCTTTCCCTGGCTATGTCTACGATGACAAGACAAGGCTTTCCCTGGCTATGCCTACAATGACAAGACAAGGCTTTCCCTGGCTATGTCTACGATGACAAGACAACGCTTTCCCTGGCTATGTCTACAATGACAAGACTAAGCTCTCATTGGCAATGTCTACAATGACAAGACTAAGCTCTCCCTGGCTATGTCGGCAATGACAAGAGTAAACTCTCCCTGGCTATGTCTACAATGACAAGACAAGGCTTTCCCTGGCTATGTCTACAATGACAAGAGTAAGTTCTCCCTGGCTATGTCTACAATGACAAGACTAAGCTCTCCCTGGCTATGTCTACAATGACAAGACTAAGCTCTCCCTGGCTATGTCTACAATGGCAAGACAGGGCTCTCCCCACTATGTCTACAATGGCAAGACT
>CM065718.1:17361987-17369487 GCA_033310375.1 Conus canariensis
GAAGTGTGAAATGATGAACAATGCATATATCATGTTAAAATCATAGACTGGTATCGTTACCATGACGATGTTACAGCCAACTAGAGGGAGAGAAAAAAGGAAGTGTGAAATGATGAACAATGCATATATCATGTTAAAATCATAGACTGGTATCGTTACCATGACGATGTTACAGCCAACTAGAGGGAGAGAAAAAAGGAAGTGTGAAATGATGAACAATGCATATATCATGTTAAAATCATAGACTGGTATCGTTACCATGACGATGTTACAGCCAACTAGAGGGAGAGAAAAAAAGGAAGTGTGAAATGATGAACAATGCATATATCATGTTAAAATCATAGACTGGTATCGTTACCATGACGATGTTACAGCCAACTAGAGGGAGAGAAAAAAGGAAGTGTGAAATGATGAACAATGCATATATCATGTTAAATATAGACGGTCGTACATGACGATGTACAGCAACTAAGGAAGAAAAAGGAATGTGAAATAAACAGCATATATGTTAAATCATAGACGTATCGTTACAGACGAGTTACAGCCAACTAGAGGGAGAGAAAAAAGGAAGTGTGAAATGATGAACAATGCATATATCATGTTAAAATCATAGACTGGTATCGTTACCATGACGATGTTACAGCCAACTAGAGGGAGAGAAAAAAGGAAGTGTGAAATGATGAACAATGCATATATCATGTTAAAATCATAGACTGGTATCGTTACCATGACGATGTTACAGCCAACTAGAGGAGAGAAAAAAGAAGTGTGAAATGATGAACAATGCATATATCATGTTAAAATCATAGACTGTATCGTTACCATGACGATGTTACAGCCAACTAGAGGAGAGAAAAAGGAAGTGTGAATGTGACAATGCATATTATGTTAAAATATAGCTGGTCGTACCATGACGTGTACACAACTAAGAGGATCTTTTCATGACCTTTGGTGGTGCGACATCTTATTTCTGTCAGATTGTCACATTGATTGTTGACATTAATGGTGCGACATCTTATTTCTGTCAATTGTCACATTGATTTGTTGACATCTATATCGGTGCGACATGTTATTTCTGTCAGATTCTCACATTGATTTGTTGACATTAATGGTGCGACATCTTATTTCTGTCAGATTGTCACATTGGTTTGTTGACATCTAATGATAGTGCTTTCTTTTTCAGCACTGTTCTCATTTTCTGCGGCTGGGGGAGTTCCATCTTTGACGGAGGACGGAGGAGGGCTCTCGTGTAGAACAGGAGGGTTTTTTTTTTTTCATTTCACTAGGGTAGTGTGTGTCTTTTGTAGTCTTTGAACTGCTGTCACGTGTCGTAACCAGTACGAGAAATGAAAAGGGGAAAATTATGGATAAGGAACCATCCTGGATGAGGGTGGGTGGGTGAGATGCTGTGAGATTTGGGGAGTGGGTGGGTTGGGGAGTGTGGATGGGAAGGAGAGTGCAGTTCTAAACTGTGGAGGGATAAGGTGTTTTGAGGACAAGAAAGGAATTCAAGGTTGTAAGAAAATGTTCCAGCTGTTGGGTAAAGGACGGGAGGGAGGAGGAGTATACATGACTTTTAAATACAAATGTCATAAAGAAAAAGCTTTTTAATGGTTGAGGGGAAGGGAAGTGTTTTTCAGTTTTTTTGGAACACACTGATATGTATCAAATTTACTATATGAGACACACGCATCAAGAATAAATACTATTTGGCAACAAAACTGGACTGCTTATCAGAATAGCGGGACAGTATTTCTGTGATATAGTGTTCTTTTTGATAACGTTTCATTTTCTTTTTATTTCTTCAGATTTCATAATGACTCATGGAAGTTCTTGTGGCTGTTATAGATATGTTGTTGATACTACTACAGTTGAATTACCACCGCAAGAGAAAGAAAGATATGTTCGAGATGTATTAGCAAGTATAAAACACCGATTCCGATCCGGATATAATGAAAATTACGGCAGAAATGGACGTTGACGTGTTCAGTAGGCATGAGTGCTGAGGCACTGGATGTGGTGTGTGAAGTGTAGTATTTTGGGATGTGAGAGTGATAGCAATGTTTTCTGTATGAATGAAAGTGTAGTATTTTGGGATGTGAGAATGATAGCAAGGTTTTCTGTATGAATGAAAGTGGAGTATTTTGGGATGTGAGAGTGATAGCAATGTTTTCTGTATGAATGAAAGTGTAGTATTTTGAGATGGGAGAGTGATAGAAAGGTTTTCTGTATGAATAAAAGTGTAGTATTTTGGGATGTGAGAGTGATAGCAATATTTTCTGTATGAATGAAAGCGTAGTATTTTGGGACTTTAGAGTGATAGCAATGTTTTCTGTCACTCTCCTTTCTCTCCCCTCTGCCTTGTTCGATTCAATTCTGATCCTTCTCTCACTCCCCTCCCCCTGTAGGCTATTACCGATTTCTTTCTGAAATTTTTGCGTTCGTTATAATGATTATGCAAAGCAGACATATATCTTGTGGTAACAGATGGCAACATGAATATGACTCACTCAAGACGCTTAACAGTCTACAAGTTTATCTGGTAAGTTTGGTTGTATGTATATTTCTATGTGGCCATACATGTGTCAGGACCTCTGTGAGTATGTGTGTGCTTGTGCATGTGCGCAACAGTTATGTGCACAAGTCATGTGCACAACAGTCATGTGCACAACAGTCATGTGCACAATAGTCATGTGCACAACAGTCATGTGCACAACAGTCATGTCCAAATGTGTCTACAACGCCGTCTTTTCTTCCCTTTTTATGTGTAAAAAAGTTCATTGATGTGTGCGCTAGAGTACGAGAATCGTTCTGTTAAAAACTTCCCCAAAATGTATGCTGATCGCAAAAGTAGTTCACCGTATTGGGGGACATCTACATCTGTTTTACACATTGTTTAATTCCGCCTCTACCCACCTCCTCCCTGTTCTTGTCCATTTATTCTGTCTTTCTTTCTCTATCTGTCTGCTTTTCCTCCTTCTTTGCCCACGTATGACTGTATTGTTATTTTTGGTCGCTATTCTTAAGATGGCTGTCTTTTTTTTTGTAGTTTTTGTAACAGTTGGGACGACGCCATTGGTTGTGCTAGCAGGGGAATAGTGTATGTTCATGAGTGTGTTCATACTACACTTTGTAAAACATGCTTACTAGATACTGTCATCAGTCTTTTTCAATGGTACTGTCAACGCAGATACAACCATTGGATTGCCAATAATTCACATAACTTTATCCTGTGAGCTCGTTGCAAGTGTGCATACGTGTGTGTGTGTGTGTGTGTGTGTGTGTGTGTGTGTGTGTGTGTGTGTGTGTGTGTGTGTGTGTGTGTGTGTGTGCGCGCGGTGTGTGTGTGTGTGTGTGTGTGTGTGTGTGTGTGTGTGTGTGTGTGTGTGTGTGTGTGTGTGTGTGTGTTTCAAAATGAATATTATAAACTACTTATTCGACGAACAAATAAAAATATTCTAGGCTATTCTGCAATAAAATCATAAATGTACTTGAGCCATAGCATTACTCAAACTAGTTTATTTCCTCCTTAATTCGATAACTTTTACCTAAACATATTCAGAATCGCGTAACATATTACGATATGAATGATATGTTTTAGATGTATCTGTATGAGGGCACGTAGTGTGTGTGCACAAGGGACATGCGTGTATATACTTGCGTCTATCTCGGAGGGATTCCCTCATTAATAGTTATGCTAAAAAACGTGACTTCGATTTCATTTTATATTGGGTACTGACACAAATCGTTCATAATTGAATTATTTGTGTGAAATTACTCAATACATGAAAGGCAACGGACTATGCGTTCTGAAAGTACACGCAGGCGTTCATATTCTTGTCCCTTCGCCACATCAACAACCAACACTGACCCACCCCTTCATTCCACCCCTCCTCTTCACACCACACTCCCTCCAGCTGCATAATCCTAACGCATAACAACACTACATTCATACACAATAATGCACGAGAGAGAGAGAGAGAGAGACAGACAGACAGACAGACAGACAGACAGACAGACAGACGGACAGATAGACAGACAGACAGAGAGACAGACAGACAGACATAGAAACAAAGAGACAGACAGACAGACAGAGACAGAGAGAATGTCAAGATGGAGCAATTTGACCTTTCAGTGCAGGGTGCTTGTCGGTGATTCGGTGGACGAATGAAAGGCTAGCTGTGTCGCTGTTTGTCCCTGCCTTGGACTCTCTGAAGAGACGCCAACATATTCACCCAAGCTGTGTCGCTGTTTGTCCCTGCCTTGGACTCTCTGAAGAGACGCCAACATATTCACCCAAGCTGTGTCGCTGTTTGTCCCTGCCTTGGAGTCTCTGAAGAGACGCCAACATATTCACCGAAGCTGTGTCGCTGTTTGTCCCTGCCTTGGACTCTCTGAAGAGACGCCAACATATTCACCCAAGCTGTGTCGCTGTTTGTCCCTGCCTTGGACTCTCTGAAGAGACGCCAACATATTCACCCAAGCTGTGTCGCTGTTTGTCCCTGCCTTGGAGTCTCTGAAGAGACGCCAATATATTCACCCAAGCTGTGTCGCTGTTTGTCCCTGCCTTGGAGTCTCTGAAGAGACGCCAATATATTCACCCAAGCTGTGTCGCTGTTTGTCCCTGCCTTGGACTCTCTGAAGAGACGCCAATATATTCACCCAAGCTGTGTCGCTGTTTGTCCCTGCCTTGAGTCTCTGAAGAGACGCCAATATATTCACCCAAGCTGTGTCGCTGTTTGTCCCTGCCTTGGACTCTCTGAAGAGACGCAAATATATTCACCCAAGCTGTGTCGCTGTTTGTCCCTGCCTTGGACTCTCTGAAGAGACGCCAATATATTCACCCAAGCTGTGTCGCTGTTTGTCCCTGCCTTGGAGTCTCTGAAGAGACGCCAATATATTCACCCAATCTGTGTCGCTGTTTGTCCCTGCCTTGGACTCTCTGAAGAGACGCCAATATATTCACCCAAGCTGTGTCGCTGTTTGTCCCTGCCTTGGAGTCTCTGAAGAGACGCCAATATATTCACCCAAGCTGTGTCGCTGTTTGTCCCTGCCTTGGAATCTCTGAAGAGACGCCAATATATTCACCCAAGCTGTGTCGCTGTTTGTCCCTGCCTTGGAATCTCTGAAGAGACGCCAATATATTCACCCAAGCTGTGTCGCTGTTTGTCCCTGCCTTGGAGTCTCTGAAGAGACGCCAATATATTCACCCAAGCTGTGTCGCTGTTTGTCCCTGCCTTGGAGTCTCTGAAGAGACGCCAATATATTCACCCAAGCTGTGTCGCTGTTTGTCCCTGCCTTGGAATCTCTGAAGAGACGCCAATATATTCACCCAAGCTGTGTCGCTGTTTGTCCCTGCCTTGGAGTCTCTGAAGAGACGCCAATATATTCACCCAAGCTGTGTCGCTGTTTGTCCCTGCCTTGGAGTCTCTGAAGAGACGCCAATATATTCACCCAAGCTGTGTCGCTGTTTGTCCCTGCCTTGGACTCTCTGAAGAGACGCCAATATATTCACCCAAGCTGTGTCGCTGTTTGTCCCTGCCTTGGAGTCTCTGAAGAGACGCCAATATATTCACCCAAGCTGTGTCGCTGTTTGTCCCTGCCTTGGACTCTCTGAAGAGACGCCAATATATTCACCCAAGCTGTGTCGCTGTTTGTCCCTGCCTTGGAGTCTCAGAAGAGACGCCAATATATTCACCCAAGCTGTGTCGCTGTTTGTCCCTGCCTTGGAGTCTCTGAAGAGACGCCAATATATTCACCCAAGCTGTGTCGCTGTTTGTCCCTGCCTTGGACTCTCTGAAGAGACGCCAATATATTCACCCAAGCTGTGTCGCTGTTTGTCCCTGCCTTGGACTCTCTGAAGAGACGCCAATATATTCACCCAAGCTGTGTCGCTGTTTGTCCCTGCCTTGGAGTCTCTGAAGAGACGCCAATATATTCACCCAAGCTGTGTCGCTGTTTGTCCCTGCCTTGGACTCTCTGAAGAGACGCCAATATATTCACCCAAGCTGTGTCGCTGTTTGTCCCTGCCTTGGACTCTCTGAAGAGACGCCAATATATTCACCCAAGCTGTGTCGCTGTTTGTCCCTGCCTTGGACTCTCTGAAGAGACGCCAATATATTCACCCAAGCTGTGTCGCTGTTTGTCCCTGCCTTGGACTCTCTGAAGAGACGCCAATATATTCACCCAAGCTGTGTCGCTGTTTGTCCCTGCCTTGGAGTCTCTGAAGAGACGCCAATATATTCACCCAAGCTGTGTCGCTGTTTGTCCCTGCCTTGGACTCTCTGAAGAGACGCCAATATATTCACCCAAGCTGTGTCGCTGTTTGTCCCTGCCTTGGAGTCTCTGAAGAGACGCCAATGTATTCACCCAAGCTGTGTCGCTGTTTGTCCCTGCCTTGGAGTCTCTGAAGAGACGCCAATATATTCACTCAAGCTGTGTCGCTGTTTGTCCCTGCCTTGGAGTCTCTGAAGAGACGCCAATATATTCACCCAAGCTGTGTCGCTGTTTGTCCCTGCCTTGGAGTCTCTGAAGAGACGCCAATATATTCACCCAAGCTGTGTCGCTGTTTGTCCCTGCCTTGGAGTCTCTGAAGAGACGCCAATATATTCACCCAAGCATCTGAATTTCTAGAATGCAAATGACATAGAATTTGACATATTTGAGTCACATCAATTCTGACTTGGATCACATGTCATATACATCTAGTCGTATGATAAAATGCCATCCATCCTAACAAGCAAAATGAACATGGACATTTACTTGTACATGGACATCACTCAAACATGCACGCATACATACACAGCAAAACAAAATCACACCATGAATAGGGAGGAGGATGGCAGTATTACCAAGTTAAATTCTAGACACTGAATCACACATCAGCTCTCAAGATCTACAGTACATTTAATGACATTTAATGACTCCTTTCCTAATCCCTTGTCCAAACAATCACGCAATGTATTAGAACACCCGACACCCATCTATCCTGTACCAGTTCACATCTCTTGGTGATGAACATACTAATTACGACACATCCCATGAAAAGCACAAAAACATTAAAATCCCAGTGTGCCACTTTCCAAAATACGTTTGTCACCCCAGTTACGTCACAGACACACACACACACACACACACACACACACACACACACACACACACACACACACACACACACACACACACACTCCCACATAATTATTCGGAATACTCATAGGTTTTTCATTAAATAATATTTGTCTTAAATATTCTCCATTTCCATGAGGTACACAAACAATTGGGGCCACACACCTATCTTGAAGTCGTTGTTACAATGGGGTCAAGGGACTGTCAATGAAGCAGGGAAGGAATTCCAATTCGAAGACCTAACGGCTTTAGCTCATTACATCACCTAATTTAACGTCATGAAATGGCCACATTATTAATGTACAATTGTGAGTCAAAATTATTTGAATAATGTATTCAAATATAGAATATTTGTATTAGTTCCTTCTGTGTAGG
>CM065718.1:17374487-17386987 GCA_033310375.1 Conus canariensis
GATGATGATGATAATAATGATAATGATGATAATGATGCTCATGCATCCGACGACGACACAGACGACGATGACGATTGTGATTATGTGATGATGATGATGATGATGATGATGGTGATGATGATGATGATGATGATGATGATGATGATGATGATGATGATGTGAGGAACACTATGTGTTACAGGTGGATGTGACAGGGAAATGCCCTCCCAGTACCAGATGCAAAACAGGGGATGGTGACATGTGATGGGAACGCATGATGTATAAACCAGAAAGAGTTAAGGTGAAAGGAAGATAAAGGGTTAATGAGGGTGAGCGCAGAATTACGTAGCAAAATGAAATGAAGTCAAAATAGGCTTGATGACGGGGTTTTTTATGACATCTTGGTGGGAACCACTAGGGAGATGGAATTTATGTCAGTTGACTTTGGCAACCAGAATATAGTGGTTGAAATCTTAGTCTTTCAGAAAGAAAGAGAGTATTTTGTTTTAATGTTAACTGAACTTGCGTTGACTGGTTTGGGTCCAACAGTGTTGTGACAAGCTGTGTCAAGCTGTTTCAATCATTATTTTACTGAGCTGTGTCAAGCTGTTTGAATCATTATTTTACTGAGCTGTGACAAGCTGTTTGAATCATTATTTTACTGAGCTGTGACAAGCTGTTTGAATCATTATTTTACTGAGCTGTGACAAGCTGTTTGAATCATGATTTTTATCGAGCTGTTCCAAGCTAGACTGTGGTGTACTCTGGCTGTGGTGAGTGGTGCAAGTTTACGACAAGCTGAAGGAGCTGTATTGGACGGTATTGAGCTGTTCCAATCTGAACTGTGGTGTACTCGACCTGTGTTGAGTGGTGCAAGTTTACGACGAGCTGAAGAAGCTGTGTTGGACTGGACAGTGTCTGCTACTGTGCTGTGAACTGTATTTACAATGTCAGAAGATCATACACGCCAGGGGAGGAGCTGATGTAGAACACGTAAAGTCTTGATGATTGCCAAATGTATTAATATTTTTTGTGTGGTTTGGTACGGATTGAGGCTGACATGGAGAGCTTCAGCTTCAGGAGACATTCAAATTGCCTTCGTTCTTTTCCGGCCAGGTCCAGTAAGCTGACCATTGGATCTCTTCTTTAGATCTATCTGTTGCTGACTTGCAGTTGAACAGTGGTCTAATATCAAACATGGAAAGGATTCATCAGGCATAGACAGTTTGGGACGATTTGATATGAGGAGATTGTTAAGTCTGTGATGATAGATTAGATGCATTCATATCTCACCAGTATCTCCAATTGTATGAAAGCCATTTAACTGTGACTACGGAAGTTGCTGTTTTGCTAGGAAGGATGAATGTGATGTGATGTTGTTTGAAAAATGAGTAAACTGTGGTAGTTAATTGGGTCTTTTGAGTATCAATTTCTGGGAGTCAGGTAGCGTAATTGCGAGCTGAGTTAGTTAATGTTGCGGGCTCCTTGATTGAAAAGTGAAATTGAGGGAGTGAATGTTAGTGGTATAAAAGGTGTGTGAATCAGGATACTGCAACATTACAGTGGTGACCCCGACGTGATGCTAGGTTAGCATAGAATATTTAAAAATGGATCATCACTTACTAGGAGTCTAAGTTTTTCTATTTGGGTAACATATGTATTTAGTCTGTATTTAGGTTGAACAGTGTTTATAGTGTGTTGTACTATGTTGTGTGACTGAGAGAGCGAATGATGTTTTTAAACAGTGAAAACTTTTATTAAGACAATTTTGAAAATAGTATATTGTTGCATTGTCCATTATACACAAAACGTTTCTTCTTACGATTTTCGTGATGGAGGAAGTCACAGATAATAATGACTAGGGTGATTTCAACATCATCTAGGACACTTTTGTTTACCGTTTTTTTATTTTAATTTTCGCTTTTGCGTGTTGTGATAACAGTACCAAAAATGTCGGACTTTGAGGCTTGGATGCAACAAGCAAATGCCAGTTGGGCATAACTGGTGAAGCTATGGCTAATTATGTACAACAGTGCCAAGAAAGAGCAGATAGAATAGTGGAAAGGGATGCAAAACTAGAAGAAAAGAGAATAGAGGTAGAACAACAGAAATAGAAAACGTCAAGAAGCTGATGAAGTTAGAGTTGATTCATGAGCATGAAGAAAAACTAAAGGAGCTAGACACTAGAGCAGCCATGACCTCAGCATGGAGAAACTCAGACAGGGATGCTTCCTTTGAAACCGATAAGTACATTCCCAAGCTCCCACAATTGGATGAAACGAAGGATGAAATTAACTCCTTGTTCAGGTTTGAGAGTCATGCCAAATCATGCAATTGGCTTGAAGACAAATGGACGCTATACATTGTGTGGTATTTCGTAATGTTATTCAGGTTCTTTTACTATTGTATAGCTTCCCATGGGCTCTCAGACATCCCAGCCCAGTCTCTGTGTACAGTGAACGACAATACCTTTTATTCTTTGTCAGACGCCATCTTCCGAGAGGGCCGGATGTACGAACCCTCTTTACAAAGTATACACACAGCAACCACGCTACACATTGCCTCTCTTTTCAAGGGTAGTTATTAAAAACCGTCATCAAGCCTATTTTGACGTCATTTCATTTTGCTACGTAATTCTGCGCTCACCCTCATTAACCCTTTATCTTCCTTTCACCTTAACTCTTTATGGTTTATACATCATGCGTTCCCATCATATGACACTTCGGAAACTTTTGGATCGCTTGCGTCCGTTTGGACTCACGGCCAGACCATCCAAAATCCTCGCCGAATTTCGTGAACTCGTCTTCTTCGGTCACACAATCAGCATTTCCCAGTTGGAAGCGCCCAGAAGGATGTCATCGAAAAAAAACTGACGGCGCCAAACTCGTGTAGACGTAATTTTCGCATCATGCGGGTAAAAGTTGCGGGAGCGTTTTGTAAACCGAAATGCATGCGCGTCCATTGGAACAATCCGCTTGGAGTTTGGAATGTTTTTTGGTTTTTTTTCTCTTTGTCTTCTAGTACCATGGGGATCTGCCAATTTCCTTTTGCTAAATCGATTTTCACAAAGTACTGCACTTAGGATAGTTGGCACAAAAGCTCTTCCAAATCAGGGACTGGTTCAGCATCGAAGACAGTGTGTTTATTCAGTGTCCTGTAATCGATGCAGAATCTCACCGAACCATCCGGGTTTGGGACAAGTACAACAGGGGCACTGTAGGGGGATGTGGATACTTCAATGGCACCCAGGTCGAGCATTGTTTGGACTTCCCTATCTACGATCTCTCTTTTTGCGAACGGTAGGGGATATGGCTTCACTAAAACAGGCTTTTCAGTCGTCAACATTGAGCGATGGGAGTTTACGTTGTGACCACTACCTGGTTTGTCCGTTAGTACATCCTTGTAGTCTTTGAGAAGATCCATCAATTTTGCTCTGTGCTCTGATGGTAAGTTTTTGTCTGCTGCCACGTCGTGATATGTCTCACCATTTACCGTCAAGAGTTGGGAGTTTGACTGTGCGTTCTTGGTCCACAATCACACCAACATTCGCACAAGCAGTGACACCCTCACTCTTCGGTTGTACATTGGGACAGAGGGAGGTGTGGTTATAGTGTTGATGGGTAGGATATCAGACACGTCAGTCGCCTGCGTGTCTGTTGTTCTTCTGTTGTCACACATGTTCACAGCCACATTCACATGCTCCACGTAGTGTTTTAAGATGTTAATGTGGAAAGTCTTGGTCACTCCGTCCCTGTCAATGTAGTAGCTGACGTCTGAGAGCTTTTCTGTTACTGAGTACGAACCTTTCCATTTTAGAAGTAACTTCTTTTGATTCTGGAGAGCAAGACCAGCACTCGGTCACCGACTTTGAGCGAACGGGCTTTTGATTTTCGATCTGCGAACATTTTGTGCTTTTTGGCGCTGATGATGGCATTTTTTGTGCTATTTCGCATCCTGTCACTATTTTGTTCTGTGGGTCGAGGACATACTGGAATACATTCTCGCTATCAGGAGAAATTGTCTGTCCGGACCAACTGTCTGCAAGAAGCGAGATGGGACCATAAGGGGACTGTCTGAATAGCAACTCGAAAGGAGAAAATCCTGTACTCTCATTTGGTAATTTCCTGTACGTGAAAAGAACTGCAGGTATGTACCTATCCCAGTTTGATGGACTCTCTGTGCTGACACGCCACAATATCATTTTGAGCGTACCACTGAACTGCTCAACCATTCCGTTTGATTGAAGATGGTATGGGGTGGTGGTGACTGAAGACACTGACAAGAGTCTATACACCTCCTTCATGAGGTCTGAAACAAACTGTGCTACAGTCAGACAGAATCTCCTTGGGCAGACTGACACGACTGAACACTGTCACAAGCGCTTCAGCAACGGAGACAGAGTCTATCCTCTTTGAGTGGGATGGCTTCGGGATAACATGTGGCAACATCCACAATGGTCAGCACGTAACGATGACCGGACTCTGACACAGGGAATGGACTTACCAAGTCAACAGTCACACGATCAAAAGAGATGGAGATGGTTGGCATCTGACAAAGGGGTACTGTGGGGAGTCGGCCTCTTGGGATGGTTTTTTGACAGATGTCACAAGTGCGACAGTACTGCGCCACTGACTTAGACATACCTGGCCAGAAGAATACTGACTGGACTCCTTGGAGAGTTCACTTAATTCCACAATGACCTGCCAGCATGGTATCATGAACTGTCTTGAGAACAATATCACGCAACCAGGTAGGGACTACCAACTGTTTGACAAACTCTCCTTTCTTGGGGAACAACCTGGAGAGGATACCCTGGTCTACCACAAAACAGACATCTCGGATGACAAGTGGAGTCTGGGGAAGTGCTTGTTTTAATGCTGACGTCAGAGTATTGTCAGATTGTTGTAATCGCCGTATGTATCCTGAAGTGGTGTCCAGGGAGGGAATGTCAGAGTTGGGGAGGGGTTTGCTACCTGTCTGTTTTTCTTTTTTTTTTTCTGTTGGCGAGTCGCTACATTGCATGGTATGTACGACCCACTTTGTCCCCCATGTGGAGAAGTGACTCCCTCAAGGTTCCCCAGTATGAGATCTGCTGCTGGCTCGTCAATAACACATGCCAGCAGGATGCCAGAGCAATACGGACAAAAAATTTCTATCTTGGCCAGTGGGAAGGTTTCTACTCTACCTCCAAAAGTGCGACACTTGTTCTTTACCAGTGTACTGGTCCTCTGTGACAAGTGTTTTCTTTACCGCTGCTGTGGTACACCCAGTATCTCTCAGCAGAGAAACCTCGAACCCATTTACAGTACATGGTTCAATTATGAGATCCTCTGTGGAGGCACCAAACACATAGGCATGTTTCACCCCCTCTACACCTTGGTTTTGTTGTTCATTTTCAGCGTATGTTTCTGTCATCTCTGGGAATGTGTTGGCATTTTCATCCTGCGCTGCAACATTCGCAAAGGTGGCTGGGCACTGGCTGCGCACGTGGAATCTGCCCCCACATGTCCAACATGTGACATCTGCATTGGACCTGCTCTGTTGGAATGTTTGACCTCCACCTCCTCTTGCACCACATGAAACGAAATTTTGGAAATCCTCGCGTGATGGTACATGTATTGCCTCCGACTGGCGAAACTTCCGCGGTTTCAGTTTTGAGGAGGGGTATGAAATGGGCGTGGTGCTCTGAAATATTGTGATGGTCATGGTGGTCTGTAGTTTTCTCTGCCATTTCCATAAGGTGGACCTGATGCGAACCGGTTGAAACTCCCTCTTGTGAACTGATTGTTTTGCACTTGGGCGCTGACATTTGCATCAAACACAGACTGCATTTGGCCGGTTTTTGCATAAGATCTGTCTGGGTGTGCTGTACGGTATTGATCAGCCAATTTGCACAACTCTTCAGCGGATTGAAATGAGCGTTCTTTGAGAAAAATCGCCAGATCTTTTGATACGCCGTTGATGATTTGTTCTCTTCGGAATAGATTGCGAAGGTCATCGAAAGTTTTTGTGGTTTTTAAAAGGTCGATCCAGTGATCCAGCAAATGACTTATGTGGATGAGATACGCGGCGAAGGATTCTGAGAATGGAAAAGAATGTTTGTATAATGAGGACCACAAATAATTTGGGAAGTTTGATAGATGCAATTTTGTGTATTTGATTATTGAGAATTACTGCAATGATGTTTGTTCTGGATAATTTCAATACTTCATCGAGGATGTGTTGACAGACTTGTAGCCTTGACAGGGTAACAACAGTTTTTTTTTTAGAATATGATACAAGGCCCTACATTTTCTTGAGAGAAAAATGGTGTGAAAAGGGGCACCGATTTCATAAGGTTTTTGTGTGTGAGGTTTTGCCCATTGCGGTTTTTGTGTATGTGTATGTTTTATATTTAGGTATGCTTAGGGTATGAAAACTGTCCATTTCTATAACATTTTTTTTTTTAATCAAAAAACAAAAACAAAAAACCTGGGAGTGGGGGGAGGGGGGGGGGGGGGGGGGGGGACGGGTCTCATATGATGGGAACGCATGATGTATAAACCAAAAAGAGTTAAGGTGAAAGGAAGAAAAAGGGTTAATGAGGGTGAACGCAGAATTACGTAGCAAAATGAAATGACGTCAAAATAGGCTTGAGGACGGGGTTCTTTTATGACATCTTGGTAGGAACAACGAGGGAGATGGAGTTTTCTCATCTGACTTTGGCAACCAGGATTTAGTGGTTGAAATCTTAGTCTTTCAGAGAGAAAGAGAATATTTTTTTATGTTGACTGAACTTGTGTTGACTGGTTTGGGTCCAGCAGTGAGCTGTGTCAAACTGTTTGAATCATTATTTTATTGAGTTGTGTCAAGCTGTTTGAATCGTTATTTTACTGAGCTGTGTCAGACTGTTTGAATCATTATTTTACTGAGCTGTGTCAAACTGTTTGAATCGTTATTTTACTGAGCTGTGTCAAACTATTTGAATAATTATTTTTATCGAGCTGTTCCAAGGTAGACTGTGGTGTACTCGGGCTGTGGTGAGTGGTGCAAGTTTACGACAAGCTGAAGGAGCTGTTCTGAACGGTATTGAGCTGTTCCAAGCTGAACTGTGGTGTACTCAACCTGTGTCGAGTGGTGCAAGTTTACGACGAGCTGAAGAAGCTGTGTTGGACTGGACAGTGTCTGCTACTGTGCTGTGAACTGTATTTACAATGTCAGAAGATCATACACGCCAGGGGAGGAGCTGGTGTAGAACACATAAACTGTTGATGATTGCCAAATGTATTAATATTTTTTTGTGTGGTTTGGTACGGATTGAGGCTGACATGGAGAGCTTCAGCTTCAGGAGACATTCAAATTGCCTTCGCTCTTTTCCGGCCAGGTCCAATAAGTGGACCATTGGATCTCTTCTTTAGATCTATCTGTTGCTGACTTGCAGTTGAGCAGTAGCCTAATATCAAACATGGAAAGGATTCATCAGGCATAGACAGTTTGGGACGATTTGGTATCAGGAGACTGTTAAGTCTTTGATGATAGATTAGATGCATTCACATCTCACCAGTATCTCCAATTGTATGAAAGCCATTTAACTGTGACTACGGAAGTTGTTGTTTTGCTACGAAGGATGAATGTGATGAGATTTTTTTTTTTTTTTTTTTTTTCTTCTAAAATGAGTAAACGGTGGTAGTTAATTGGGTCTTTTGAGTATTAATTTCTAGGAGTCAGATAGCGTAATTGCGAGCAGAGTTAGTTAATATTGCGGGCTCCTTGGTTGAAAAGTGAAATTGTGGGAGTGAATGTCAGTGGTATAAAAGGTGTGTGAATCAGGATACCGCAACATTACAGATGGTATTCCACCACAGTGAAGAGAAGCAAGGATCTGCTGGCCTGCACTGACCGTCACGACTACAGCACTGCCCTGCAAGCCTCCCCTTACCTCGTGCAGTCTGTGAGTCTGCCTCTCCCTCCCTTCACCGCAGATCCCTCTCTCTCTCTCTCTCTCTCTCTCTCTCTCTCTCTCTCTCTCTCTCTCAGCTCAATTCCCGCAATCCTTTCATCATCGCCAGACTCCTCAATCATATGATTGTTTTTTACACCTCCTATGTTCCATATCTTTTGATCTCCCTTGCATCCTTGAATGAATCCCAAAGCATAGGCTCAAAGACTTTCCCCTACATTTTTGTACTGTTTGCATTATGTTTCTAGTTTTTTCAACAACTTTTTTTCTCTCCACACTTTCGTTTTGTTTCATTTACTACTCTTCGCTGGCTATTTTGGGGGTGCTATTGGGTTCTTTTTTGAACCCTTGGTGGTGAGAACACCACAGAATTATGGACTGTGGTGTCTCTATTTGACGCCGAGAGCACGGAGACAATCAGCCGTGTCTTCCTGATGTGTCCGATCCAGCGGACGAAAGGCCTAGGAGCAGGCAATATAAATAGATCTACATTCGAGAGGGATTACGATGGTTCCCTCATGCAGCTAGTGAAGGGTTTTCATATTTATAATATATTTTCGTAATATATGTTCCCACTTTCTTCATCTTCAAACAACAGCCCCCCCCCCCCCCCCCCTTTTTTTTTTTTTTTTTTAAAGTTCAAGTCTTTGCCAAGTCATAACTATAATGATGGAAGAATTTTTAGCCTGCAGTTGTTTTCCCCCAGTACTTAATTGTTCAGCGCCCTACGTAAAATCTAAAAGGAAAAAAAAAACTAGTTTTTTTATCTGCATGAATACGTGTTTTTTCATACTCAATGAAGACAAAACAAGAATTATAAACACAGCGTATTCCGGTGATATTATTTCAAGATGAAAGTTACCTCGCCATGTCTGAGCGTGATTATATGTATAGGGGTGGGAGTTGGATGAGAAAGGTGAGAAGAGTTGTGTTCACGCCTCATTATGTATAATTTGAAATAATTAATGACCATTGTTCAAAATCGTTTTCATACCGCAAGACTTGTTCAATAATTGTAACCACAAACATCAATGAACATGAAGGCTGTCTCACATCATTTTGACTGTAAATGAAGAAATGAAACGATAGGAAAGAGGACTGCTGACATAACCAGATCCCTCACGTCCAAAGAGGCCTCGTGTCGTGTTGCTATGGGCAGTGTTTTCACCACCCTCCTCACCACTGAAGCTCAGGGGAACTCACCCTTGTTCTGGTCGTGTGTTTTCAGTCTGTGCAGTCTCTGCCTCTGATGAAGAGGAGCCACGAATGTGAGCAAACGGTGAATCAAAATGGCATCTTGAGCAGCGCCACCAGCATTGAGAAACATCAGTCCCGGCCTTTCTCAAGGGAGACAAGGGGGAGGGGGAGGGAGGGGGGAGCTCACCAAAGTGTCTCAAAGTCCCAAGTACAAGAAGCAGAGTCGCTCTCCTGTCAGAGTTCAGCGTAAGTTCTCTAAAAAGTACTGACTACCGAGGGACATACAACTGACAAAATACAAAGCTGACTACTGACAAATAAAGAACTGAGGGATACAAAGGTGACCACTGAGACATAGGACTGATGGGATTATAGAATCGACCACTGAGACAATGAACTGATTGGACTATAGAGCTGACCACCGCAGGACGTAGAGATGAAGGGGTATATAGCTGGTCACAGGACGTAGAGCTGAAGCGGTATGTAGCTAGTCACAGGACGTAGAGCTGAAGGGGTATATAGCTAGTCACAGGACGTAGAGCTGAAGCGGTATGTAGCTAGTCACAGGACGTAGAGCTGAAGGGGTATACAGCTGGTCACAGGACGTAGAGCTGAAGCGGTATGTAGCTAGTCACAGGACGTAGAGCTGAAGGGGTATACAGCTGGTCACAGGACGTAGAGCTGAAGTGGTATATAGCTTGTCACAGGACGTAGAGCTGAAATGGTATAGAGCTGGTCACAGACGTAGAGCTGAAGGGGTATAAAGCTAGTCACAGGACGTAGAGCTGAAGGGGTATACAGGGTCCCCAGGACGTAGACTGAAGGGTATATAGTTGTCACCAGAGACGTAATGAGCTGAAATTGGATATATAGCTGTCACAGGACGTAGAGCTGAAGGGGTATATAGCTAGTCACAGGACGTAGAGCTGAAGGGGTATACAGCTAGTCACAGGACGTAGAGCTGAAGGGGTATATAGCTAGTCACAGGACGTAGAGCTGAAGGGGTATACAGCTAGTCACAGGACGTAGAGCTGAAGGGGTATACAGCTAGTCACAGGACGTAGAGCTGAAGGGTATATAGCTTGTCACAGGACGTAGAGCTGAAGGTTAGCTGTCACAGACGTAGAGCTGAAGGGTATATATAGTCACAGGACGTAGAGCTGAAGCGGTATGTAGCTAGTCACAGGACGTAGAGCTGAAGCGGTATGTAGCTAGTCACAGGACGTAGACTGAAGCGGTATGTAGCTGGTCACAGGACGTAGAGCTGAAGGGGTATCAGCTGGTCACAGGACGTAGAGCTGAAGGGTATTAGCTGGTCACAGGACGTAGAACTGAAGCGGTATATAGCTGGTCACAGGACGTAGAGCTGAAGGGGTATACAGCTGGTCACAGGACGTAGAGCTGAAGGGGTATACAGCTGGTCACAGGACGTAGAGCTGAAGGGGTATACAGCTGGTCACAGGACGTAGAGCTGATGGGGTATACAGCTGGTCACAGGACGTAGAGCTGAAGGGGTATACAGCTGGTCACAGGACGTAGAGCTGAAGGGGTATACAGCTGGTCACAGGACGTAGAGCTGAGGGGTATACAGCTGGTCACAGGACGTAGAGCTGAAGGGGTATACAGCTGGTCACAGGACGTAGAGCTGAAGGGGTATACAGCTGGTCACAGGACTAGAGCTGAAGGGGTATATAGCTGTCACAGGACGTAGAGCTGAAGGGTATATAGCTTGTCACAGGACTAGAGCTGAAGGGGTATATAGCTTGTCACAGGACGTAGAGCTGAAGGGGCATATAGCTTGTCACTGAGAAGAACAGAGCAGAGGCAATATAAAGCTGGCTCTTGCCTTTTCGCCATGGTTTCGTACATGTGTGCTGTGTCCACGCTGCTCAAGGTCTTGGCTTAGTGTGGAGGGAGGGAAAGAGGGAGGTGTGCGTGTACTGACCCGTGGATACAACTCCTTTGTACTTTTTTTTTCAGTGAAGTGATGTTGAATGCCCAGGGTTACGAAAGTATGCGTTGGTAGAGTGTGGGGAACTTAGGAACTTGTAAATGTTTGCCACTAAATCACCAGAAGTTGAAACATGAAGAGGACTGTGAACATGTCCAGGTTCATATGCTAGCATTATGTGAGAATCAAACCCTCTCTGCTCACTGAGCTAGATCATGTGCTCCTGTTACTAACGGCGTCAGCAACATGAACTATGCCTCCAACATAACGTTGGAGTAGTAGATCAGTAAATACACCCTCCATAGCGTAATAATCATTGAGGAAAGCTTTCTTTATCAGTTTATAGTAACACTTTTTTTATGGGAATTAATTCAGCCACTGTACAAAAAAAAACTAGAGACAGATACACAGGCAGACAGAACATCGGACAAGAAACTCGTCAAAATAAAATGTTGGGCAACAATGCGTGTCACGTTGACAAGTCGTGCCATAAGAGTAGATACACATTGTTATCAACGACCTTTTGTGCTCGGCCAACAATGTGTATCCTCACGTCCGCCACAAATTCTCGCCGGAAACAATTTGTGTTAGGGGACAGTTTGTGCCATAACACGGCGCAGTGTGGATCTTGACACCCATCAACACATTTCTACTCAATGATTGATTGCCGACGTCACGGTTGTTCTCCAGTATGGACCTTTCGTGACATTACGTCACTTGTCCTGAATGCGTTGTAGCACACACACACGCACGCACGCACGCACGCACGCACGCACGCTCGCGCGCGCGCGCGCACACACACACACACACACACACACACACACACACACACACACACACACACACACACACACACAGCGTTGGCTGCAAAGAAGAAGGCAGATGTAGCATGGAGCGTCAGACATCTAAGCGGTATTTTCTGTGTCTTGTGCTTGCTGCCGTAATTCTCCTCGCCGTTCGTGTGGTGAGGTGAGGCCACTTTTTTTTTTTATTGCATACGTACAAGATTTTAGACAAAAGAGCTTCATTTTTGTACTCCCAGTTCTTATAGAACAGGGAGTACTTTAGAATGGGAACGAAGAAATTGTTGTGTGTGTGTGTGTGTGTGTGTGTGTGTGTGTGTGTATGTGTGTGTGTGTGTGGTGTGTGTGTGTCCGTCCGTCCGTCCGTGGTCAAAATGTGTTCCACTCGCTCCAGACAAAACTACTGGGCCGATCTTTCTGAAAATGTGTACGTATTTAGTTTACCGCTATAGCCGTTACTAATGGCTGTAACACGGCCTGTAACGGTTTTTCTTCTTCATGGAATATCTCCGAAAGTACTTGGCCGATCTTTGTGAAAATTAGCAGGTATGTTCATTATGGGTCACGGATGATGCCCGATGTTTTAGTTTACCCCGTTATAGCCGTTACTAACGGCTGTAACGGCCTGTAA
>CM065718.1:17391987-17397467 GCA_033310375.1 Conus canariensis
TAGTATCTATACACACACAGTCATAAATGCTTATTATGTATTTTAAGATCTTAAGATATAGCAGCAGAGTGAAGGAGAGAGAGAGAGAGAGAGAGAGTGTGTGTGTGTGTGTGTGTGTGTTGTGTGTGTGTGCGTGTGTGTGTGTGTGTGTGTGTGTGTGTGTGTGTGTGTGTGTGTGTGTGTGTCTGTCTGTCTGTCTGTCTGTCTGTCTGTCTTTGTGTGTGTATGTGTGTATGTTGTGTGTGTGTGTGTGTGTGTGTGTGTCTGTCTGTCTGTCTGTCTGTCTGTCTTTGTGTGTGTGTGTGTGTGTGTGTGTGTGTGTGTGTGTGTGTCTCTCTCTCTCTCTCTCTCTCTCTCTCTCTCTCTCTCTCTGTATGTGTGTGTGTGTGTGTGTGTGTGTGTGTGTGTGTGTGTGGATTGGTATTATAGTGCTTGGCGTTGCAATGCATTCTAATTCATTGCACTGGATTTGTATGCATCACACTGCACTGCCCTGTATTATGTTGTATTGTAACTTGTTGCGTTTTATTATATTGCGTTGCATTGTACTGCATTGTGTTGTATAGTATTGTATTATTTGGCATTTTATTGTGGTGTTGCATCTTTTTTTTTGTATTGCATTATGTTCAATTGCCTTGTACTGCTTTCGGTGATATCGTGTCGTACTGCTTTGCGTGACATCCTGCTGTACTGTTCTGTGTGACATTGTGCTGTACTGTTTTGTGTGACATCGTGCTGTACTGTTTTGTGTGACATCGTGCTGTACTGTTTTGTGTGACATTGTGCTGTACTGTTTTGTGTGACATTGTGCTGTACTGCTTGGCGTGACATCGTGCTGTACTGCTTTGTGTGACATCGTGCTGTACTGCTTTGAGTGACATCCTGCTGTACTGTTTTGTGTGACATTGTGCTGTACTGCTTTGCGTGACATCCTGCTGTACTGCTTTGCGTGACATTGTGGTGTACTGCTTTGCGTGACATTGTGGTGTACTGCTTTGCGTGACATTGTGGTGTACTGCTTTGCGTGACATTGTGGTGTACTGCTTTGTGTGACATCGTGCTGTACTGTTTTGCGTGACATTGTGCTGTACTGCTTTGCGTGACGTCGTGCTGTACTGCTTTGTGTGACATTGTGCTGTACTGCTTTGTGTGACATTGTGCTTTGCTGCTTTGCGTGACATTGCGGTATACTGCTTTGCGTGACATTGTGCTGTACTGCTTTGCGTGACGTCGTGCTGTACTGCTTCGATTGAATTGATTTTTTTGGTATTATATTGTATTACATCGTATTGTAATATATTCTACCGCATTGTAAGGCACTACATTGCTTTCTATGGTCTTGTGTTGTGTTGTGTTGTGTTGTGTTGTGTTGTGTTGTGTTGTGTTGTGTTGTGTTGTGTTGTGTTGTGTTGTGTTGTGTTGTGTTGTGTTGTGTTGTGTTGTGTTGTGTTGTGTGGTGTGGTGTCATAGTGTCTCGCATTGTACTATGTTGCGTTGTATTGCGTAGCTTTGCCTTGTATTGTTATGCATTGTGTTGTCTTGTTATGTATTGAGGGCCCCCAGCTCCTTAACGTCAATATGACTGCTTTACTCTCCACTTATTACTTGTGGGGGGGGGGGGGAGGGCACCCTGATTTGGAATGAAAGCCAGATACTTTCCCAATGCAGTATTCAGTATACAAATTAAGATTATAGCCAAAAGTGTAGTTGGCTACGCTTGCCCTCTGATCAACAATAATTAATTGCTGCACGACAAAACCTTGGAAGAACCATTCCGCGCCTAGTTGTGCACAGTTTTCCTATGACAACAGCACTGATGTGACTGATGTCTTGTGGTATAATGACCTCTGCAAATCAGATAACAGAAACTACCGACTTCTCGGCTCGCTCTTGTTTGTGTCAACAGAATTCACTCGCTGCATTTTTAAAGCCGATCAAATGCACAATCTAGTATTGTAACGGGTGAATTGCAAGCGCACACTGTAAACCGAAAGAAGAAATTTGAGGTTCAAAGTGCAAAACACGCACAAAGTTCGTGATATCGTGAGCGCTTGTCTTGTCCTGAACTGCATTGTAATGCAGGCCAACATTAATCTGCCCTTGGTTCCAGGTTCCAACAGGTGGCTATCGACATCTTCAGGCCTCTGACAAAGCTGGCACAAAACACACTCATCAGAAATCAACCAGTTCGACCATGCTCTGTGACCGACGGGGACTGTCCATGCCCTCGTGACCTTGAGGAGATGACGGCCAAGGACTTTCCCACAGAGCTGGAGACGGACATGGACGTGGTGATCGGCCTCTTCCAGAGAAACGGGCTGAAGGCACAGAAGGGACTGGGACGTCGGCGCGAGGCTTTAGATCCTGAGTTTGAAGTGCCGCTCATGCGCTACGCCCCTCCCCAGCACGCCGTCTGCTTGCCCGACCACACTCGTTCTAAGGCAAGGAAGAGGAGAGGAAAAGGGGGAGGTGGGGGGGGGGAGAAAAGAGGAGAGAAGAGGGGCTCGAATTGATAGCAGATGGGTTTTACGATGAATGTCACCACAAGAGAACGAAGTGGGAGTGGAGAAGATGGAGAGGGAATGTGGAAGAAATTATGAAATGGGGAAGAGGTGAATGGCAAAAGAATTAAGGAGAGGGAAGTAGTGGAGGTGGTGGTGTGGTGGTGGTGGTGGTGGTGGTGGTGGTAGTGGAGAGTATCTGAACGATTTTGATCTTTCCTGTGCTTCATGAGGTTCCGCACAATCGTTAGGCGCATTGAAATCATTTTGGCTTGAACTGTTGAAATGGAAAAAAAAATGCATTGTCACATGTTGTACTTGTTGCTCTTAAATCTTTGTTTGCATCCAACAGAATGAAGTAGAAAACTGTTCTGGGTTTTCCCTGGTGTTGATTTTCATCTCTTTCCTCAAAAACCTGATTTTCATTTTGTTCCTTTGTTGCTTTTCTACTTTATCATGTCTTTCTCTCGTCTCACTTACTCATTCCCTTACGCACTCCTTGCTTCTTGTACACATGTGCATTTGCGGCAAATTGTAGATTTCACAATCAGTGTGTGTAATGAGATGATCTGTGTATTGACGATCGTTTTTTTGGTCAACACGTGTATTCGCCATGTAACTCGTCAGGTAGATGCATGAATTGTCCCCATCCCACCCCCTAAACCCTAACTTTCACCACACCCCAAAATGTTAGTCAATGCATAGTATACTTGCAGCAAATTTGAGAAGATATGTGATTGCTCGTCCTATGTTTCGTAGTCCTGATAGTTGTTCATCTTGCCTGAAGACGTATTTTGAAACGCGTCGTGTTTTGTCTGCAATTTCTTTGTCCCTGTTGCATGGCAGACTTATTATAATTTCTTTTTAAGATTTTTTTCGGTCTCGGCCTGCAGTCAAATCACCTTGAAACTTCATGAAAAGCGTTTTGCTGAGAAGTGTTATGGGCAACGTCATAGCTCAGGTTGCAACACATTGCTCCATATTGTTTTTGGATAAAGAGAAAATATGGATAGCATGTTCATGGCCGGCTCCACCCCCACCCCACCCCCTCCTCCTATGGTTTTAGAAGCATTTGGAAATAACAGCCTCCTACTCCCCTCCCCCTTTCTCAGCTTTTGTTAGAATGTGGAAGATGAGATCGCCCCTCCCTGCCCTCTTCTGTGCCTCCCTCTCCCTCTGCTGTTTCACAGTCCACAAATACTGTCAATCCAGAATGTCCCCCTCCCCATCCTGCAAAATATCTTCCGATGCCATCAACTAATTCAGACATCTCCTCCTGTTGGGACGGGCAAACGAATGTAAATCAAGTGCGCACAGGAAAAGAAATGAATTTGAGAATGTGACACTTTGAGTTCGAATGCCGAATCAGCGACACTGACACTAACATAAACCTGTCAGTGGAAGTCGGACAGAAACGACTTTGGCGTAAATGTCAATCTGTACCATATGTCGCCTTTGTACCATATGTCGCCCGTGGATTCCACTGGAGCGGAGAATCCAGATCGTAGGCGAACAAACCTGAACAAAGTGCAAGGACGGAATCGACGAGAAAGAGAACCACGCTTCTTTTTCCGATGCCATGTCGTAAATAACGCATTCCCAAAGCAGTCATTGCGCTGTAGATTTTTTTTTTTTTTTTTTTTTTTGTGCATCACACACACACACACACACACACACACACACACACACACACACGCACACACACGCACCACGCACGCACGCACGCACGCACACACACACACACACACACACACACACACACACACACACACACACAGAGTTGACTGATGTTCAACCTTTCTCCTCACAGGTACGTCTCCTCACTCCAAGTGACCAACTGTCGGTGGGCAGCTCAGTCCAGCTCCGTGTGGACATTTACAACGGCTGTGGTCAGCCTCGCTTCACAGGGGGAGACGAGATCAGAGTCTGGCTGAAAAGCAAGGACGGCAACTCCTCTGTGACAGCCGATGTCAAGGACCTTCACAACGGAAGTTACGTCGCTGACACCGTGCTACCCTGGCCTGGTGTGACCTTCGTGCGAGTGTCCTTGACCTATGCCCAAGAGTTCCTGCGATTAAGTGTAGAACTTTACCATACTATGAACTGCATGAGGTACACTACAGAGACGTTGAGATCTGGCGAGATCAAAGAGGTAAGACAGTAACATGAATGCTCTCTCTCTCTCTCTCTCTCTCTCTCTCTCTCTCTCTCTCTCTCTCTCTCTCTCTCTCTCCTCTTTGGTCGCGCGCGGGCATGTGTTTGTGCGCGAATGCCAGCGTATGCTTTTTTCTCCTAGTGTGTATGTGTGTGTGAGTCAGTGAGTGAGTGTCTGAGTGTGTGTGTGCGTGTGGTGTGTGTGTGTGTGTGTGTGTGTGTGTGTGTGTGTGTGTGTGTGTGTGTGTGGTGGGTCATAGCCAGGGTGACCCTAGTGTTGTCATAACAGACTTAGCCAGGGTAAGCTTTGTGTTGTCATAGCAGAAATAGCCAGGGTGACCCTCGTCGTGTCATAGCAAACATAGCCACTGTGAGCCTCGTCTTGTCATAGCGGACATAGCCGGGGTGACCCTCGTCTTGTCATAGCGGACATAGCCGGGGTGACCCTCGTCTTGTCATAGCGGACATAGCCGGAGTGACCTTCGTCTTGTCATAGCGGACATAGCCACGGTGACCCTCGTCGTGTCATAGCAACATAGCCATGGTAGCCTCGTCTTGTCAAAGCGGACATAGCTGGGGTGAACATCATCTTGTCAAAGCGGACATAACCGGTGTGAGCATCGTCTTGTCAAAGCGGACATAACCGGGGTGAACATCATCTTGTCAAAGCGGACATAGCCGGGGTGACCCTCGTCTTGTCATAGTGGCATAGCCGGGGTTACCTCGTCTTGTCAAAGCGGACATAGCCGGGGTGACCCTCGTCTTGTCATAGTGGCCATAGCCGGGGTGACCCTCGTCTTGTCATAGCGGACATAGCCGGGGTGA
>CM065718.1:17407567-17420308 GCA_033310375.1 Conus canariensis
CACGGAAATCATTTTACTTGGAGACTTTAACATAGACCTTCTAAAAGTGCTAAACCAAAGGACGCAAGCATTCAATCTATTTAATCTGCATCAACTCATCGAATCTCCAACGAGAGTCACCACAAACTCGAAGACACTTATTGACCATGTTTATGTTTCAGATAACACTAACATAGCAGAAGCCTGCGTCCCTGTTCTAAACTGTAGTGACCATTACCCAATTTGTGTCACATGGTCCAAAAAAGGAGTAAAAATTCCCAAAACGGGACACAATACAATAACCTACCGTTGCTTTACAAACTTTAACAACCAAGACTTTCTGCATGACTTTCTTAACTCAAATCTCTCTTCAGTTTTCGACATAACTGATCCAGATCTTGCTGTTGAATTTTGGATCAAAAAATTTACAGAAGTATATGATAAACACGCCCCTCTAACAACGATTAGAGTACGGCATGATCCTAAACCGGCATGGTACACTAAAGAGTTACAGGAGGCAGGTTACCTTACAGATCTGCTTAAACAACATGGCTATGAAGAGGAATCTAGAAAACTGAGAAATGCAATAAATTCACAGAAGCGCAGAGAAAAGACGAAATATTATCGAGAACTAATATAATCAAACCAGAACCTAAAATTGGTATGGAGAGCTATTAACCAGCTACAAACAATCAATCTTCTGAAAATCAACTGTAATTAAGAGACATCTCTGTCGAACAGTAAATACCCACTTTGGCACTATAGCTAATAAAATTGTCACGACGACCAGCCGCCGTGGCGAAGTGGTCAGCGTCGCGGACTCCCGGCTGGAGTCGTGGGTTCGAATCCCATCAGAAGTCATGTGGGTTTTTCTGCCCGACGGCTCCTACCCAGAGTTGAGTTGCTGCGGACTCAGTTGGGAAGACTGGGACACACAGTCGAGTTTCATCCACTAATGGATGCGTTTCTGAGAGTGTTGCTCAAATTTCCTGACAACACTGCAGGTGCCTGTATCTCTCGGGCCTGGTTGACGCGGATATATATGAAAGGAAGCGTAGAGTACAGCCCTGTCATGTAGTCTCAGACCGAAATGGAAATCCGTGCATCATCTTAATCATCCTCATTCTCATCGATCAGCATAAAAAAAAAAATGTCTCAATTCTGTGGCCCTTCATGCCCTGCTCTCATGGTGACCTCAATTTCGACGTCCTCTCCACGTCTGTGGCCTTGGTTTGGTTCCGTCGGGTCCCCGGTACGGTGAGTCCATGGGAGCTGTCGTTGGACGACGTGGTGGCGCCCTCGGAGGGAGAGCTCACTCACGCGGCTCCGCGACTAAGCAATTATTGTCGTCAGTAGGGGCTTAGTAGGTGGTGTCCTGCGTAGTTAGATCAGAACAGGCGCCACTGAACACCACCGAAGTGACTCGGCAGCAGTGCAGTGTCTCCTCGTGGGTTGCCTCTTGACGACTTGACATAGACTGCTCCCTGTGGATTGCCGGTGCCGGGGCTGCGGCGGGCGACCGGGCTTGTGGTGTGGACGGGGTGTCGGAATGAGCGGCGTGGGTGCACTGCCTCTGAGGTGACCCAGAGGTTGGGACAGCAAAAAAAAAAAAAAAAAAAAAAAAAATGTCACGACAGATTCTTCCAAATCAAACGATCTTCAAAACTGAAACATATTGCCAAGACAAAAACATCACGTTTGAATTTTATATTCCACCAGTAACGTCTTTGAAGTTTTTTCACTACCTAATGCACCTAAAACAGTCAGCTACCTGCGGGTGGATGCCTAGACGGTAAAATCCTCAAACTATCAGCTCCAGCAATTACAGATACATTAACATACGTCTTCAATTTATTCATAGACAAATAATCATTTCCCAATAGTTTCAAAAAAAGCGAGTCATCCCTATCCACAAGGCAGGTGACAACTCAGACCCTACAAACTAAAGACCAATCTCAATTATTTCCTCTATTTCCAAACCTTTGGAAAAACACATGAACAAACACACATTACACCACCTTAATACATACCATTTGCTTCATCCAAGACAGCCGGGTTTCGGCACAACCATTCATGCCACACAGCCCGGATCAACTTAGTTGATAACTGGCTAAGTAGCATTAACAACAACAGATATTGTGGTGTCCTATTCATCAATTTAAAAAAAAACATTTGATGTGATAGACCATAACCTTCTTAGAAAATTCAAATTGTATGGCTTATCCACAAAAACTCTTAGGTTTTTTCAATCATAGCTCACAAATAGACAACAATGTGTGAAAATCAATACAACTTTCTCTTTATTTCAAACACTTTCCTATGGCGTCCCACAAGGCTCTATCCTGGGTCCCTTACTGTTCACAATTTACATCAATGATCTACCTCTCCATATTACATCCACATGTGAACTCTTTGCTGATGATACAACAATACACACAAATCATTCTGATGTTACTGTTCTTGCACAAACTTTACAAGAAAGTGTGAATGACCTCGTGAAATAGACTGAACTAAATCACATGTCGCTTCATCCTCAAAAAGCTAAATCCATGCTTATCACAACCAGGCAAAAAAGACAAAATCTCACTATTAATTTTCCTCCTGTACATCTTAAAGATGAACCTCTTGAACAGGTTACATACCTCAAAGTGCTAGGAATAACAATTGATAACAACATTAGTTGGCAAGCTCATATAACCTCACTGTGCATAAAACTTTCACAGAAAGTTTATCAAATCTCGTTTTTCTGCCCCGACCGGCTCGTACCCAGAGTTGAGTTTGCTGCGGACTCAGTTGGGAAGACTGGGAACACACAGTCGAGTTTCATCCACTTAATGGATGCGTTTCTGAGAGTGTTGCTCAAATTTCCTGACCAGCACTGCAGGTGCCTGTGTCTCTCGGGCCTGGTTGACGCCGGGATATATTATGAAAGGAAGCGTAGAGTACAACCCTGTCATGTAGTCTCAGACCGAAATGGAAATCCGTAGCATCATCTTTATCATCCTCATTCTCATCAATCAGCATAAAAAAATGTCTCAAATTCTGTGGCCCTTCCTGCCCTGCTCTCATGGTGACCTCAGTTTCGATGTTCACACCACATCTGTGGCCTTGGTTTGATTTCGTCGGGGTCACCGGTATCGGCGAGTCCATGGGGGCTGTCGTTGGACAGACGAGGTGGCGCCCTCTGGAGGGAGAGCGCACTCACGCTGGCTCCGCGACTAAGCAATTATTGTCGTCAGTAGGGGGCTTAGTAGGTGGTGTCCTGCGTATGTTGGATCAGAACAGGCGCCACTGAACACCACCGAAGTGACTCGGCAGCAGTGCAGTGTCTCCTCCGGTGGGTTGCCTCTTGACTTGACATTGACTGCTCCTTGTGGATTGCCAGTGCCGGTGTAACAGCCCATTCTTACCCCCCTCTGGAACTTATCCCCACGGGGGTAAGTTTGGGCTAGCCTGGATTTACCCTCCGCCCCCCCCCCCCCCCCCCCCGAAAGGGTCAATCTAGAACTAATTGGAATCTTCCTCCACCCCACCTCACCCTTCAAACAAGAAAGCATTATTCAGGGTTTTCCTCTGCCTTTTCCCAACACGCACACCCGCTTTAAAAAAAATTGGGTTAGCCTGCATATTTACACCCCCTCTCCCATTTCCTATATAAAGTCAATTAGGTTTAGACAAAGTGTAGTTCTAGACTCTTCTCGATAGATGGACCTCCTACTTCCCCCATCCCCCTCCCCCACACACACCCTGGTTTCCTAACAGATACTCATTAACATTTCTCGCGCTAGCTTACACGCGTGGGTCAATATTCGGGTGTGTGAGTACACCCGTGCAAGCGTGGGAAAGAAAGACGGCTACATGCCAATGTGACCAAGTGCCAAATATTGACCCACGCGTGTAAGCTAGCGCGAGAAATGTTAATACCTATCTGTTAAGGAACCAGTGTGTGTGTGTGTGTGTGTGGGGGGGGGGGGGGGGTGGGTGGGGGGGGAAGTAGGAGGTACATCTATTGAGAAGAGTCTAGAACTGCACTTTGTCTAAACCCAATTGACTGTATATAGGAAATGGGAGCGGGGGTGTAAATATGCAGGCTAACCCAAATTTTCTTTTAAAGGCGGGTGTGCGTGTTGGGAAAGGCAGAGGAAAGCCCCGAATAACGCTCTCTTGTTTGAAGGGTGGGGTGGGGTGGAGGAAGATTCCAAATAGTCCTAGATTGACCCTTTGGGGAGGGGGGGGGGGTAAATCCAGGCTAGCCCGAAATTACACCCATGGGGGTAAGTTCCAACTAGGAGGGGGGGGGTAAGTTCTAACTAGTCCTAGAATGACCCCCGGGGGTAAAAGCAGGCTAGCCCAGACTTACCCCGGGGTAAGTTCCAGAGGGGGTCAGAATGGGCTGTTACACCGGGGCTGCGGCACGACCGACTGGGCTGTGGCTGTGGACGGGGTGTCGGAATGAGTGGGTTGGTGCACTGCCACTGAGGTGGCGCAGAAGTTGGGAAAGCAAAAAAAAAAAAAAAAAAAAAAAAAAATAATAATATGTCTATTACCTGCAGGCGTTCGTCTGCCATTTGCTTGGTTTCCTTTCTCCTCTTTGCGTCTTTTAAGAGTCATTTTGTCACCTTCAAAGGTTCTTGACTGGCACTTTTGTCACATGTGGAGTGGCATGGTTGTCTTTAGTCACTGTAACCGCATCAGTTAATTTTCCTTTCTGTAGTTTCTTTGCTTTAACAGTCATTCTAAAAAAAAAACGTGTCTCGCAGCTTCAGTGGTTTGTGTTTTGCTCCTTCGTGGTGAAAAGCACAGTTGTGTCCTCCATCAAAGCCTTCAGATGGGGCATTTGCTCTATCTTCTAGCAGCCAGGCACTCTCAGGACACCTTTCTGGACAGAAATATCAAAATACTCACACTCTGAGGCTTTTAGTCAGCCTTGGTACCATGAAAGAGAAGACTCCCTCAAAGTTCATAAGTGATATTTCTCTGAACTGTTTGACATCAGTCGAGTTCTGCTCTTTGGGAATATAGTTCCTATCAGCTATTATCCAGTTCGAAGAGATAGGTGACTATATGTACATCCTTCATGGTCATTGTCGTTAATGTTATTTATTTTGCCTGAAGTCCACAAAGGGGAAACGCATAGAGTTAGTTTTGTAATAAAGTCAGTCTTTCGTTTGGTGGCACAGTAACTCTGCTTTTAATCCTGCAAGCATTTTTCACTGTTGAACGATTGGTTTATAAACAATTATTTACAACTGCCAGTCTCTCTCCCTCTGTCTCTCTCTCTCTCTCTCTGTCTCTGTCTCTCTGTCTCTGTCTCTCTGTCTCTGTCTCTCTGTCTTCTCTCTGTCTCTCTTCTGTCTCTCTCTCTCTGTCTCTCTCTCTCTGTCTCTCTCTCTGTCTCTCTCTCTGTCTCTCTCTCTCTCGTCTCTCTCTCTCTCCCCTCTCTTATATATATATATATATCGTGAACAATATAAAAAAAAGTCCTTAAAAAATCTGAAAATGCTCAACCCCTTGGGGAGCAACATCTGTTAAAAATTTTTTTTTTTTTTAAATGAAGTATAAAAATCTACAAGCTTGTTTCAAGCCTTGCTATCATCAGGATATCTTTTTCTGGGGCACGCCAACGATCTTTTATGGCGTGCGGGACTTGATTTCAACTCTGTGTGTGCAGGCGGATCTCATTTGCTGCACGTGCGGCCTGTGGTTCTTATTGGGGCCTGTTCAGATGGAATGTGCTAGCAAAGATTTCCACTTGTGCCTGCAATTGTTTACAATTTCTACTTTTGTGTTCAGAGTTGCTAAGTGTGGTTTACATAATATCAACCATTTTTCTGTTGAGCATAGATTGCATCTTTTTGAAATATTGTTGTATGGTGTTGCTCTTTTTATGATTTTCCATGATATGTTGTAGTCTATTTTTTTATCTTTGAGTCTCCAAATGTATTTACTCAGCTCTGTTTGATTTTTGTATTTTTCATTTTTGAATGACTGTTTGTGGTTTGCGTATCTGGTTTTGAAAGTGTTTTCAGTAATCCCTATATATGTTTCTTTTTCATTTTCTGATGTTACCGTAGCTTGGTATACAATGTTGCTGTGAAGACATTTGTTGCTTAGGGGGCACTGTTCTTTTTTAGTGCAGTTGCAAGATGTCCTTTCAGCACCCTTCTCTTTTGTGTTGCTTTTCTTTTTGTTAGATGAATCAATTATGTTTTTGAGGTTAGGCATACATGAGTATGATAGTTTAATGGTGTTTTTGTTGAATATTTTGGACAGTTTGTGTTCTTTTGGAAATGATGTTGCCAAGATTTTAAAGAATTATTTCCCTACATTTGTTTTTACTTGTCCATCGTATGGTGGGTTGTACCATATGATCTTTCTTTTCCTATTTTTCTTATTTCTGTTCGTGTTATTGTCTGGACTGTATTGTAGTTTGTAATTGTAACCACTTTTTGTAATGCTTCTTGATATTCTGTTGCTGCATCATTGAATGCGTTTTCATTGCATGACAGGTTGGATAGTCTCTTGTTTATACCATTGGGTATTGTTTTTAGTATAGATGGTGGGTGGTTGCTTGTGGTGTTTACGTAGATTGGTATGTCATTGGGTTTTTTGTATGGTTTGTACACATGGTCATTGAGGTCTAATGTTATGTTTGAAGACAAAATGAAGGGACTGATCGCCAATATTAAATTCAAAAATCAAATAACAACTTTCAAACATCACTAGCAAATGATATAAAACAAATCCAAAATGATAAAAAGATATTCGTAAAGGCTGATAAAACTAGCAATTTTTACAAAATGGAACCAAATGAATACTCTCAACTCTTAAACAAAAACATCCAGAAAAACTACAAGAAAGCTGATAAAACCACACATAGCAACATCCGCAAAAAAGAAAAAAAAGCTTGCACACCGCATGGAGTTAAGCGATAGGGTAGAGGCAACAGCAACAAAATAAGCCTTCATAACACTTAAAGACCACAAGCCTAACTTCCAAAACAACCCAACATGTAAACTAATAAACCCATCTAAATCCGAACTGGGCAAAATAAGCAAGAGAATTTTGGAAAAAGCTATAGAAGATGTAAAACCAAACACCGAATACAACCTTTGGAAAAACAGCTATGAAGTCACACAATGGTTTAAGAAACTCAACAAACAGAGAAATACAATGTTCATTACATTTGACATAGTAGACTTCTATCCATCCATAGATGAAGAACTGCTCAACAAAGCTTTGAAATTTGCCAATAGATACACAAAAATAACAGAGTCAGAAATGGAGATTATTTTCCACACCAAGAAAACCTTACTCCATAGCAGAAATGAAACTTGGATTAAAAAAAACGAGCAAAATCTCCACATTTGACGTACCCATGGGATCGTATGATGGTGCCGAAACATGTGAACTAGTCGGAATATTCATGCTATCCAACATCCAAAAACAACTTGGAAAACAGGTCGGTTTATACAGAGATGACGGCCTCGCTGCATTAAACAATAATCCAAGAACCATTGAAAACAAGAAAAAAGAATTATGTAAAATCTTTCAAAACCACAACTTAAAAATTACAATAGAAGCAAACAAAAAAGTAGTGAATTACCTAGACATAACATTAGACCTCAATGACCATGTGTACAAACCATACAAAAAACCCAATGACATACCAATCTACGTAAACACCAAAAGCAACCACCCACCATCTATACTAAAAACAATACCCAATGGTATAAACAAGAGACTATCCAACCTGTCATGCAATGAAAACGCATTCAATGATGCAGCAACAGAATATCAAGAAGCATTACAAAAAGTGGTTACAATTACAAACTACAATACAGTCCAGACAATAACACGAACAGAAATAAGAAAAATAGGAAAAGAAAGATCATATGGTACAACCCACCATACGATGGACAAATAAAAACAAATGTAGGAAAAGAATTCTTTAAAATCTTGGCAACATCATTTCCAAAAGAACACAAACTGTCCAAAATATTCAACAAAAACACCATTAAACTATCATACTCATGTATGCCTAACCTCAAAAACATAATTGATTCATCTAACAAAAAGAAAAGCAACACAAAAGAGAAGGGTGCTGAAAGGACATCTTGCAACTGCACTAAAAAAGAACAGTGCCCCCTAAGCAACAAATGTCTTCACAGCAACATTGTATACCAAGCTACGGTGACATCAGAAAATGAAAAAGAAACATATATAGGGATTACTGAAAACACTTTCAAAACCAGATACGCAAACCACAAACAGTCATTCAAAAATGAAAAATACAAAAATCAAACAGAGCTGAGTAAATACATTTGGAGACTCAAAGATAAAAAAATAGACTACAACATATCATGGAAAATCATAAAAAGAGCAACACCATACAACAATATTTCAAAAAGATGCAATCTATGCTCAACAGAAAAATGGTTGATATTATGTAAACCACACTTAGCAACTCTGAACACAAAAGTAGAAATTGTAAACAATTGCAGGCACAAGTGGAAATCTTTGCTAGCACATTCCATCTGAACAGGCCCCAATAAGAACCACAGGCCGCACGTGCAGCAAATGAGATCCGCCTGCACACACAGAGTTGAAATCAAGTCCCGCACGCCATAAAAGATCGTTGGCGTGCCCCAGAAAAAGATATCCTGATGATAGCAAGGCTTGAAACAAGCTTGTAGATTTTTATACTTCATTTAAAAAAATATATTTTTAACAACTATATATATATTATATATATATATATATATATATATGGTGTGTGCGTGTGTGCGTGTGTGCGTGCGTGCGTGCGTGCGTGTGGTGTGTGTGTGTGTGTGTGTGTGTGTGTGTGTGTGTGTGCAACAACACAGGCAGCACCAGTGACTTAGCGTCACGAAAGGTTTGACACTGGAGAAAAGGCAACCAGTCATTGAGGGGAGATATGGTCAAGGGTGTCAATATCGACACGACGCTGTGTTATGGCAAAACTGTCCCCCGGCGCAAATTGTAGCCGGCCATAATTTATGCCAGACGTGAGGGAACAAACTGTTGTTCCAGCACAATCTGTCGGTGGCAACAATTTGTATCCACTCGCATAGCACGAAATTTCAACGTGACACACATTGTTGCCCCAACATATTTAAAAAAAAAATTATCATGCTTGTTGTTCTGTCTGTCTGTTTATCTGTCTCTAGGTTTTTGTGCAGTATCTAGCTTCATTCGCATAAAAGATTGTTGTCACAATGAACCAATACAGAAAACTTTCCACAATAATCAGTACGCTGGGGGGGGGGGGGGGGGGGAGTATTTACTGACCTTTACTAACACGTTTTGTTGGAGGCATAGTTCATGTTCTGACGCCTTTAGTAACAGGAGCACAGGATACAGCTCAGTGAGCAGAGCACTGCACTTCGATTCTGACACTATGGTCTGATTCCCACATAGTGTTAGCACATCAACCTGGACATGTTCATAGTCCATCTTCGTGTTCCATCTTCCTGTCTTTCAGTCTCAAACATTTACAAGTTACTAAGTTTTCAACACTCCGCCAAAGTAACCTTGGGCGTTCAACACCACTGAAAAAAAAATACAAAGGAGTTGTGTTCACGGGTCAGTGCACTCATACATCATTCCCTCCCTCCACACTAAGCCAAGACCTTGGGTAGCGTGGACTCATCACACTTGTAAGAAACCATGACAAAAAGACGAAGGTCAGCTTTATATTGGCTCTGTTCTGTTTCTCTCAGTGGCCAGCTATATACCGCATCAGCTCTACGTCCTGCAGTGGTCAGCAGTCCAATCAGTTCTATGTCTCAGTGGTCAATTCTATATTCTCATCAGTCCTATGTTTCGGTGGTCAGTTCTATATTCCCCAAATTTCATGCCCCTTAGTGGTCAGCTCTATATTCCCTTAGCTCTACGTGCCTCGGTGGTCAGCTCTACATTCCCATAGTTCTATCCCCCTCAGTAGTCAACTCATATTCCCTCAGTTCTTTATCTGTCAGTAGTCAGCTCTGTGTTTTGTTAGTTGTGTGTGTGTCAATGGTCAGCACTTATATTCCTCAGTACTTTTTTTCTCTGCAGTCCGCTTTATTGTCCCTCAGCTGTCAACTCTGTAATCCCTCAATTCTATCTCTGAGCGCTCAGCCTATATTCCTTGAATACTTTGTCTCTCAATGATTAGCTCTATATTCCCTTAATTTCATGTCTCTCGGTCGTTCGCTCTATGCTCCCCTCATTCTGTGTATCTGGTACATCTTTGGATACCTTCCTGTGGACAAGAGTTGTAACAGCGAGTACCTGGAGCAGCTGTCCAGAAAATGAGTTTCTGAACAATTAAGTGGTGGGAGAAAAACAAGTGCAAGCTAACAATTCTTCCATCATTATAGTAATGACGTAGCAAAGATAAAAAAAAATGGAATATGAAGAAAATGGGAATTTAAAAGTAAGAAAATATATTATAAACATGAAAACCCTTCACTAGCTGCATGAGAGAACCATCGTAATCCCTCTCAAAGACAGATCTATTTGTATTGCCTACTCCTATGTCTTTCGTCCTACAGCACCAACAGCACCCCGAAGCAGCCAGCGAAGGGTAGTAAAATGAAGCTAAACGAAAGTATGGAGAGGAAAAATGTTGCTAAAAAACTAAAAACATTATGCGAACAGTATAAAATGAAGGAGACACTCTTTGAGCCTATGCTTGAGGATCCATTCAAGGATGCAAGGAAGATCAAAAGATATGGAATAGTCTGAGTGGTCAGCTCTGCTGTTCAATAACCCAAGCATTGTCAGCTTAAAATGAGTTTCATCCTGAACCACATCATTTGGTGAGCACTTTGTGTTTTCTCTTAAAGTGTTCATGCATCTACTCCTTCCTTTTTACTCTTTAAAATGTGCTTGTATTGCGCGAGCGCGCGCGCGGCGCGCGCGCGCGCGGTGTGTGTGTGTGTGTGCGTGCGTGCGTGCGTGCGTGCGTGTGTGTGTGTGTGTGTGTGTTGTGTGTGTGTGTTGTGTGTGTGTGTGTGTTGTGTTCTTTCTATGTTCGAAAGCACTCTTCAACATGTTGTAAAGGACATGATTCTGCCCAACTTTTGAGAACATAGTTTGCAGCGGTTAATCCCTCTAACGTGGGATGGGATCACAATTAGGGGTAACTTAGCTGGTAGTTTGGAATGCCAGTTAAGAGGCTGGTCACTCAGCAGACAATTGCCTACGGCTGGTGTGGGCAGACTGGTTTAGAAGAGACAGCCATTGGACTTCAGCGACATCGTCATTGGTGTTGCCTTTGCTGAGGTCTTGAGCCTCTCTTTGACCATGGCTAGTCTGGATGGCTTGGTCTGGAGGACTAATTATAGGCCGAGGAGACAGCCCTGGAGACTGTGGAGCCATAGTTGGTGCTGCGTTTGCTGAGAAGGTCTTGAGCCTCTCTTTGACCATGGCTGGTCTGGATGACTTGGTCTGGAAGACTAATCATAGGCCAAGGAGACAGCCCTGGGAGACCGTGGAGCCGTGGTTGGTGTTTCTTTGCTGAGGTGAACTTGAGATTTTAGAGAAGTAAATTTCCGCAGGTGGGAGTCATTGGCGACGGAGTTGACACATGTTCGATTTGCCCTAGATACAGAGTCTAAAGGGTCTGTCTTGATGCCCCTCTGCACTCCTCCAGATCCAGCCACTTGTATGACGGTCGGCCCCATTGTTTGTCGGCCGTGTGGAATAGAATGTCAGTTCGAGAGCAGCCCAGCGAAGCCAGATCTGGCCTCATTAGACGCTTCGTGTGGTTCTATTGTGATTCAGGCGTGGCGATGGCCACAAAGCGCATTTGTGGAAAGATATTGTTGAAAGGGGCTGGGAGGCCTATATACTCGCAGTGTCCTGGCTCTAAGGTCACTTAGCAGAGTGTAGTGACAGCTGTGACGCTGATGCCGTTATTCAGGTGTTTGTGAATATATAGGTATGTTGATGGTTTTTGCCTTTGGTTTGGCTATGTTTTACCTAGAATGAAGGCAGATAGAGTACCATCTTAGTGAAACAGTACTAGTAAATGGAAGTTAAAAGTTTTATGTTCTTACATTTTTATTGTTCAAGCTCCATTTTCTTATTAACTGGAAATGTAATATACCAAATTTCCACCATCATTTATACAAGTAACTCTGCAACTAAGGAGGGGCTGGCGCTTAATAAGAATGGAACTGAAAACAGTAATTCAGTATTACCACAGATTGTATTGTTAGTAATCAACAAATCGATGCCAGAAAACGTAGATTACAGACATTGCTGTGTTTTATTGTGATTAAGGCGAGGTTCTACCATGGAAAAAGGCGAAAATCGTTTTCTGGCACGATTTGAGATTTTTCCCGATTTAGTTTCCAAAAACCCTTACGAGTCTCACTATATAAATGGATAAAGTTTAATGCGCCCTGCAGGTTCCATGTGTTCGAACACTAGACAAACTGGCTTGTGAACGTCGTCCTTGTTAGCTGGCGAGACGGATACGGTTAAGTCACAGTGTGACCAAGCCGTGCGGCGGCCTGTGTAAATGATTAAGATACTCTCAGTGAAGGTAGTTTTTGATGATTTTCTCTGTGTGTCTGTGTTGCTACCTATCTACAAACGAATCTGTTTCTGTTGTTTGATTGTTTTATTATTTGAGCGACTGAATGGTCGCGTGGTTTTTTGGCTGAGTAATTAGCAGTTAATTACGTGGATGTTGTGCGATTGCTTGTGCGTTCATATGGCTAGTTTGTGTGCAAGTAGCCACTGGTT
>CM065718.1:17430408-17442908 GCA_033310375.1 Conus canariensis
CCGAGAGCCGCCTGTGGTCAATTTTATTGGACATGGCAACATTTTATGCGGAAACGTTTAGTGAACTCCATGTTTGAGCCTACTCACAGGCTGAAGTTGTGCTGGCCAACCAGTGCAGTGAGAACACTGACAGTTGTACTTTCCCTGCTGTGTTGCTTCTCTCTTACAGTGAATCACAACCAGCTGAACCTGAACGGTGGTATGTACAATGTTGGTGCGTTACAGTTTGATGTACTACAAAACATTGATGCACTTCAACGTGAGTTTCTTGCACTTGCCACTTTAAGATTTTTACTTCTCAAGAAACTCGATTCACAACAAAAGCAGAGGAGGTGCATTTCTATCCCACATTCCGGTCTAGTTTGTCAAACTGATGGTATTGTGACTGTGCTCTTATTCACATGCTTTCTACTGTGCTGTAGCGGCATTGAAATAATTCCGGGACCTGCTCAGCTGAGGGGGCATGCACAGGAGTTGTTACCTGTTTCACATAATACAAGTCATCAAGGAGGGAATGAGCAGGAATCATTCCCTAAGCCATATATTAACACGATTGACAATACCTGCCAACGCTGTCATGAAAATGATTTGCTCTGCTTGTCTGTACTGCTCTTGTGTTGTGGTGACGTAGAAAGCAATCCAGGCCCAGCTGATGCAGATGTCATGCAGCAAGCAGTACGCTCTCTCAAAAGCAAGCTAGACATACAGTCTCAGGTTCTATAAAGTAAGCTGAACCAATTGATAGAAGTAAGCAGTGCAACAAAACAGCTAAGTGAACAGCTACAATCTAGACTGTTGGCTCTTGAAGGAAGATTTTCCTTACAAACGGAAGAGCTAAAACACGAGATCGAAGATACAAAGACGGCGCAGGAGGATCTTGAAACTGAGTTACGACAGCTGGAGCTCAAACTAGAAAGACAAGACAGACATCTGAGAAAATCTAATGTCGTGTTATATGGTATGCCTGAGAATTCAAGTGAACAAACCTGATGTGTCTGATCGTGTTGTATGTTTATTACGCAAATATTTCCCAGGTAGAGACTGGCATGCGTGTGACATCGACTACGCACAGAGGCTAGGCTTGAGCAGAGAACCGGGCATGGCAAACCAAGGCCAATTTTGATAAAATTTGTATGTTTAAGAGACGCTATGCTTGTGCTACGTGATACAAAAGCAAAAATGAACATGCAAGAGGCAGGTCTTCGTGTTCGTGTAGACCTGACCATACAACAGCGGGAAGAAATTTCCAGTCACAGGCAACAGGGTTTGCATGCCTTCTATTCCAAGGGCAAGTGGTCGTGTCCAGGTCCCTTGGAAAGAGCAGTACTTTCCCTCACGAAGTCCGTCCTTCCCATCTTCACCCTGCCTCTCCAACACCACGTCCCTGCCCTGCTCAACCACGTCCCTATATGAAAGTGCCCTCTGCTGTTTCTTCCCATAACACTGTTCCCAGTGCTACCCGGCCCTGGCATGGGAGGTATCTCTCACACTCAGGAAGACAGCCCCGTTCCACCTCCTCCCTTCCTTCATCTGAAGCGCAGTACGCAGGGTGAGGAGTTCGTTCTGGAGAAGCCATTGCAGCAGCTGGTGCATTCTGAACCTGGCACCGCTTCCAGACCGGACGAGGCTGACGATCACCAGCAGTCGGAGTGTGGACCTGCATCAGGACGCAGACGACTACGGTCCTCGAGGCAGTTGGAGCACAGGGGCTGTTCTTGGTGTCGGAGGTGTCCAGGCGTCTTCCGAGGCAGCGGAACATGTCGACACTGTACCGTCAGCAGCCAGTTCTGCTTCCCGTCGTGTGGGTGATTCACTGCATGCCTCTTCACACTCCTCCCTGGCTCCGCGGGCTGATCAACCACGTGACGTGTCATCTGGGTCATCACACCGACGAGGTGGATTAAGACGGCACTCCTCTGGCAGTGACGTTGTGACAAAAACTACCAGCAAAACTGCCAGCGATGACAGAGGACCTTGCAGCCAACAGAACGGACGTCAAAGCTGTGAACCTCATTGCTCATCCTCGCTGACGACAAGAAACCGAACTCAGAGGCGTTAGTCCACGCTTGACGCCAGTCTGCGTCAGAGCAATAGAAGATAGGGGCTAAGCCAAGGCTCATCACTTTGTGTTAGCAGGAATGAATGGTGTGATTCTACTAGTTCCTATTCAAAACAAATTTTATCATTCAGTGTTGAAGGTTTACGGACCATCACAGATGAATGTGATCTCATATTTTTGATAAATGAATATGATTTTGCTTTTTTTGTGAAACCTTTACTAAATCAATTCCTCAGTCACTGTTCTCATGTCATAAAGTCTTTGACTCGGCGGGCGTTAAGCTCAATGATAACATTCACGGTCGTTTATCAGGTGGAGTTAGGTTTTTTTGGTTAGAAAGAATTTATGCCATTTTATTGAAAGAATAGAGACTGAGATAGATAACATTGTCTCCTTGAAGCTTTCAAAACATATTCTAGCCACAGAAACTGATTGTTTGTTGGTAGGCTGTTATTTGCCACCTGAAACCTCTCCGTGCTATGAAGAGACTGACATTTATAATCGTGTTTCATTATTAGAGGACTGTCTGCTTGAACTTATGAGAGAGCATAGTGATTTACCTATCATTATCTGTGGTGATCTGAACGCAAGAACTGGCTCCCTACATGCCGACTTTGGTGATCCAACTCAGAATCTGGCAGATCTGACTGATTCAGCAGACGATAATCCAGAAGTTGATGAGAGAACTGCACGTGTTTCTCGTGAATTGTCCGTTAATGCGTTTGGTCGTCTGTTACTAAATGTCTGTGAAGAATTTAGTCTGTGTATTTTGAATGGTGTTAGATCTTATGAGTTTCCTGGGCAGTTTACGTACACTTCACCCAATGGCTCAAGTGTTGTAGATTATTTTATTGTTTCCCGCACCCTGTTGCCATTTTGCCAGAGTTTTAATGTAGTACCCCTGATTGAATCAAAACATACAATTGTTGAGCTTAAATTCATGGCCGATTCGACTATTGTTTCCACTGCACATTTACCAAAACAAACTGCGCAGCTAAGTAAATATAAGTGGAAAGATTACAAGAAAGACATATTTTGAAATTCAATGCAGTCACATGAAATTAAAGACAAATTAAATGTAGCTACTGATCTGATAAACACCGATGTGAACCTAGCCCTTTCCCAGTTTAATGATTGTCTACGTAAGGCTGGTGAGAGTATGCTGATGACACATACTGTGGGTGCGGAAAAACTGCGGATTTGGTTTGATCTTGAGTGTCGACAAAGTCGTCGACTCCTGAGGCAACGTCTCCGCAAATGTCAATATTCTAACTTTGTTGAAGATAGATTCTCTTACTGTGAAAAAAGAAGACAGTACAAACAACTTTTAGCAGATAAAAGGGAACGCATCGTGATAGTATCATTAATAATCTTAATAACTGTTCCAATGACCCACGTAAATTTTGGGACACTATACGTGCTGTGCGTGCGAGAGGAGCTACTGGTGTAAATGTTTCAAAAGAACAGTGGTATGATCATTTTAAGAATGTATTCAACTCTGTAAATGATGCTGATACTTACGATTTGTCTGACGAGTTCGTTGGTGAACAAGGGAATTCTGTATTTCTTGATTGTGAATCTCTAAATGTATCAATTATTTCTCACGAGATACGCTCAGCTATTGGTGCCTTGAAGTATCACAAAGCAGCTGGGCCTGATGGTCTTATTGGAGAATTTTACAAATATAGTTGTGAACAGATTTTACCATTTCTCACGAAGCTTTTCAACAATCTTTTTGACAAGGGCTTATTTCCAGATGCTTGGTCATTGTCAATTTTACTACCATTACATAAAAGGTGATCCCTCTGTTCCAGATAATTTCAGAGGAATTTCTTTGCTTGACATCAGTAGCAAGCTGTACGGTTACGTTTTAAATAAGCGTATTACTGACTGGATTGAAATTAACAATGTTATTGGTGAGGAACAAGCTGGCTTTAGACCAGATCACAGTACCACTGATCATATTTTTACACCTTTTCTATGATTCAGAAACAACTTTTAAGGCACAGAAAATTATATGTTGCTTTCATTGATGTTCGCAAGGCATTTGACTCGGTTTGCATAGATAAATTGTGGAAAGTATTAGGCAAGCATGGTTTGAATGCCGTGCAAAGATGTACAGAGTTGTAAAAGCACGTGTGCGCGCAGGAGCAGATCTAACTGAAGAATTTTTTTTGTCCTAAAGGAGTAAAACAAGGTGAAGTGTGCTCTCCTGTATTGTTCTTACTTTTTATTAATGAGCTTACTTGTGATATTACCAAAAATGGTAGACATGGCATTCAGCTTGCCCCAGAACTAATAGAACTATTTATCTTGTTATTTGCAGACGATGTTGTTCTATTTTCTGACACCGTTATTGGTCTACAAACCCAGCTGCACATACTTTGTGAAAGCTCAAAACGTTTGGGCCTTGTTGTGAATCTTGTCAAGTCGAATATTGTTGTGTTTCGAAATAAGGGTTTTATTGGTGAAAGCAAAAAGTGGTATTTTAATGGTTATGAACTGAAAATTGTTAACATGTACAAATACCTAGGTATTCTTATGTCCACCAAACTTTCATTTTCTCATACCATGAAATACTTAGCTGGGCGTGCCAGCAAGGGTGTTTCAGCAATTATGAAGTTATTGTGGTCTGTTGGTGAATTCTCTCCAAAAGTGTTTTTCAAACTTTTTTACTCGCAAATTCTGCCTATTCTTACTTATGGTTCAGAAATTTGGGGCTTGTCCGGGGTCCAAGACCAAATTGAAAGAGTACATCTCACAGCTTTGAAGCGATTTCTTGGTGTAAGTTATAAGTCTCCAAGACAATTAATTTACGGGGAAACTGGAAGGTACCCCCTCTTTGTAGCTACTTGCTCCAAATGTATTAAATTTTGGCTGAGATTGACAAGATTAGATAATTCAAGGTACTCCAAAAAAGGCATACAGTATGTTGTTGGAATTGCAGCGTCATAATTATTCTACTTGGGCATGCAGCGTACGCAACATTTTGTTTAAATATGGATTTGGAATCGTTTGGGAGTCGCAACGTGTTGGAAATGTTAAAGTTTTTATAGCAGAATTTAAACGTCTTATTGACTGTTTTAAGCAGGATTGGAGATCTTCTTTATCTTCTCATGATATTTTTTACGTGTATTCCTTTTTCAAACGCGATGTTATTTGCTCTGAGTGTGTATCTTTAATTAAGAATATAACTGTGAGAAAGTCTTTTACAAGGTTTAGAATAGGGATGTCCCTTTTGAAGTCTCACTTTCTTAAGTTTCAACCTGGTCGTAATACTGATTCTCGCTGTCCTTTTTGTTGTGACGTTGAAGAGAGTGAAATGCATTTTCTCTTGATATGTCCAATGTATCACGATATTCGTGCCCGGTTTATTCCGCACAAATTCTGGAGGCAACCATCTTTTTTTAATTTATATTGTTGATGTCAAGCACAAACCAAAAACTGATAAAAGAGGTCGCACTTTTTGTTCACAAAGCTCTCTGTATCAGAAACTTGAATTCCTAATGTGTACATTAGTAACTGTGTTTAGTTGCTTCATTGCCAGTTGTGTCTTAATTGCTTCATTGGTTACATTTTCTGTATGTTTAAATAGATTTGTATGTACTGTTTTACGCTGGCGAATAAGTATGATTTAGCTGTGCTCCCTTTTTCCTTTTTTTTTCCCTTTCGTGCTTGATCATGTGTGACGATCTTTTATGCGTTTTATTGTGATGGACTGGTGGCCTTTATAATTAAAGAATCATTCATTCATTCATTCTCTCCTCACTCAGACAAACTTTACCTGGGTCAGAATCGTAATTCTTTTATACTTATTACAAAACTTGTAGGAGCAGACTGCTCTCATTAAATGCTTATCTAACAACGCTGATGCACGCCGGAATACAGCTTGACTTAATACTTCAAAGACATGAGACATACTTCTTTCTACAGCTTGACTTCCTACTTCAAAGACATGAGACATACTTATTTCTTCTGTTTTTTAATGTTTTTTTTTTTCTTTTGGCCTTTTTTAAGAGCTCATTTCATTTCCCTGCACCAAAAACATTGGACGAATCGTTCATACAATGCAGCACGACCACTTGGAAGATTCTGTCGTACATTGAATGACGTCAGCACAAATAGTAAGTGTAGAAATATTTGTTCAACAATAACATTGCATAAACATCGAGTGAAGCCGTAAAGAGCACTTATGCTTATATAATCACTGACGTGGAGTTTTTAGCTTGTATAATCACTGACGTGGAGTTTACGCTTATATAATCACTGACGTGGAGTTTATGCTTATATAATCACTGACGTGGAGTTTACGCTTAAATAATCACTGAAGTGGAGTTTACGCTTATATAATCACTGACGTGGAGTTTACGCTTAAATAGTCACTGACGTGGACTTTTAATCAAAACTTCTTTTTTTTCTTTCTTTTTTTTTAACCTTAGTCAAAATTTAATGCCAAGAAGGTATAATTCTCTTTAAAAAAAAAAAAAAGGGGGGGGGGGGGGGGGGGGGGGGGGGGTACTATGCAGAAGACTGAGACTATTGAACATGAAGCCAGACCCTCACAACCACCCAACGAGAAAAAAAAATCACGCAAACTTTGATGGCGTTCGATTGTCCTGTTAAACAGCAAGATTTAGCCAGCAATAGCTGCCTCGACACGACTTGTGAGCAGAGGAGAACGTTAGCAAACACCGCAGGGCAGGGAGAGGAGGGGAAAGGGAGAGGGGGAAGGGGAGAGGAGTTGGAGGCGAGGGTAGAAGGGAGGATAGCGGTAATGTAGCAGGAACAAACAAGGCAAACACCTGTTTGTCCCCTACCCCCTTCTCCCCCCTCTGTTGACCTCAGAGATAGTATTGAGACATAGTATTGAGATACTGATTTGGATCTTCACGCACGTCCATGTGAACCGTACTGGACCAGCTTCTGTTTGTCCTCCACACACACACACACCCCCCCCCCCCCCCCCCCCCAGCCCCCAGCACCACCCCTTCGCTCTCTTTGGACCTCAGAGACAGCGGCGACAGTCAATAATCTGGATCTGTACACCCGTCCGTGCCAACCATTCCCCTCCTTCACTGTCTTTGGACCTCAGAGACAGCAGACACAGTCAGTAATCTGGATCTGTACACCCGTCCGTGCCAACCATTCCCCTCCTTCACTGTCTTTGGACCTCAGAGACAGCAGACACAGTCAGTAATCTGGATCTGTACACCCGTCCGTGCCAACCATTCCCCTCCTTCACTGTCTTTGGACCTCAGAGACAGCAGACACAGTCAATAATCTGGATCTGTACACCCGTCCGTGCCAACCATTCCCCTCCTTCACTGTCTTTGGACCTCAGAGACAGCAGACACAGTCAGTAATCTGGATCTGTACACCGTCCGTGCCAACCATTCCTCCTTCACTGTCTTTGGACCTCAGAGACAGCAGACACAGTCATAATCTGGATCTGTACCCGTCCGTGCAACCATTCCCCTCCTTCACTGTCTTTGGACCTCAGAGACAGCAGACACAGTCAGATTGATCTGGGATCTGTACCACAGCACCGTCTCGTGCCAACCATTCCCCTCCTTCACTGTCTTTGGACCTCAGAGACAGCAGACACAGTCAGTAATCTGGATCTGTACACCCGTCCGTGCCAACCATTCCCCTCCTTCACTGTCTTTGGACCTCAGAGACAGCAGACACAGTCAGTAATCTGGATCTGTACACCCGTCCGTGCCAACCATTCCCCTCCTTCACTGTCTTTGGACCTCAGAGACAGCAGACACAGTCAATAATCTGGATCTGTACACCCGTCCGGCCAACCATTCCCTCCTTCACTGTCTTTGGACCTCAGAGACAGCAGACACAGTCAGTAATCTGGATCTGTACACCCGTCCGTGCCAACCATTCCCCTCCTTCACTGTCTTTGGACCTCAGAGACAGCAGACACAGTCAGTAATCTGGATCTGTACACCCGTCCGTGCCAACCATTCCCCTCCTTCACTGTCTTTGGACCTCAGAGACAGCAGACACAGTCAATAATCTGGATCTGTACACCCGTCCGTGCCAACCATTCCCCTCCTTCACTGTCTTTGGACCTCAGAGACAGCAGACACAGTCAATAATCTGGATCTGTACACCCGTCCGTGCCAACCATTCCCCTCCTTCACTGTCTTTGGACCTCAGAGACAGCAGACACAGTCAGTAATCTGGATCTGTACACCCGTCCGTGCCAACCATTCCCCTCCTTCACTGTCTTTGGACCTCAGAGACAGCAGACACAGTCAGTAATCTGGGTTTTTACACCCCGTCCATGCAAACCATTCTGGACTAAATTCTCCCCCCCCCCCCCCCCCCCCCCCCAGTTTTCATACTGCTTTGTAGGAAGTGTCTACTGTGCGTGCGCGCGCGTTTATCTATCTATCTATCTATCTATCTATCTATCTATCTATCTATCTTATCTGTCTGTCTGTCTGTCTGTCTATCTGTGTGTGTGTGTGTGTGTGTGTGTGTGTGTGTGTGTGTGTGTTGTTGTGTGTGTTGTTGTTGTTGTTTTGTTGTTGCTATTGTTGTCATAATACGGTGAGAGAAGAGTTTAAGTTGTCTCTTTTGTCTTTGATCCTTCACATTGGTAGCCCTCTCTTCATTTGATAATTAACATAGTTGTTCATTTGTTTGTTGATGAGGTTAACATCACGTCCTTAGGAGCGTAATAGAAGTGAAGCGCTCTGAGTGAAGTCTGATACGCAGATAAACGCGTGTTGCTTATTTATCATTATCATCATCATCATCATCATCATCGTCATCGTCATCATCGTCTCATCATCATCACATCATCATCATCATCATCATCGTGATTGTCGCCGCCGCCGTCGTCGTCGCCGACAGCATCATCAGCATCAGCATCAGCATCAGCATCATCAGCAGCAGCAGCATCAACATCATTATCATTGTCGTCGTCGTCATCGTCGTCGTCGTCGTCGTCATCATCATCATCATCATTATCATCATCATCATCATCATCATCATCATCATCATCATCATCGTCACCATCATTAACAGTAGTAGCCGCATGTATAGCGTTTGAACAAGCTAAACGAATTCCACGCTGCCTGGTCTCTTTTAATTCTAACGGGTCACCAGCGTACATCACTGCTTACTCTCCTGCCACGGGCAGAATTTGCAATATCGACCAGCCAACCAACAAAACCTACGGCCACAAAGTGTAAGTCAGGACATGCTGTGTTAATTAATCGACCACGGAATCCACATCTGGGCTGAGAGCATCATGAGGTGAGAGCGTAGTACGGGAGAATTGAAGTCCAGTGAATACCTGCCACTAAATGTGTCCTGTCTAAAATGGTTTCATTTACTATGAAAATGTCATCAGAACAATTGAAGACACTTTTTTGCCGAAAGAATGAAGAAAACAAAAGTTTTGTGAGAAAAACCCAAATCTTGTGACCAGTGCAACATTCTTAATCCTTCGACAAAACTAACTAAATAAAATGAAAACTCTTAAAATGAAATAAAACAAAACGCTTAAAACAAACACAGCGTCAGTCAGAAATGGAAATTTTGACAGAAGTTACTGTTGAAGTAGTAGAGGCAAACTGTAACACGGACACGGTGAAGAGCAACGTAGAACTTTATCCAAACTCAAGACTCAAATTTTGTGGAGAAAATCCCAAACCAGGTAACAGAGCCAATTAGATTCCTTCCTGATGAGCGAACACGTGATGTCGGATATAGCAGGTTGCAAAATAATCCCAGGCTACAGTAGTACTCGTATTGGCAGTACTAAAGTTTGAGAAGTCTGCTGAGATAAATGTAGTGTGTTTGGAAACTTTTTGTTTGTTTGTTTGTTGTGCCCCATCTTCTATGCCACCTCAGTGGCACTGCACCCACGCCGCTCATTCCAACCCCCCCCCCCCCTCCCCACGTCTACAGCCATAGCCTGGCCTGTCCCGCCTCAGAGCCCCAGCACGGGCAATCCACAGGAAGCAGTCAATATCAAACTACCCTCTACCCTGTTCCTCTGTCCTGTTCCCAAAGCGGTCTCTAGTGAGTGATTCGGGCATGGTGCAGAATCACACCATGGAGTGAATTTAGGCAGGTGCCCGATCTGCCCCGCTTTATGTGGCAGGGATATGGACATGTGCCGGTGATGTCTTCACTCCACTAGGTGTTGGGGGGCCATATTTGTGGCAGGGATATAGACATCTGCAGGTGATGTCTTCACTTCACTGGGTGTTGGGGCCATGTCTGTGGCAGGGATATAGACATCTGCAGGTGATGTCTTCACTTCACTGGGTGTTGGCGGCCATGTTTGTGGCAGGGATATAGACATCTGCAGGTGATGTCTTCACTTCACTGGGTGTTGGCGGCCATGTTTGTGCAGGGATATAGGCTAGGCATCTGCAGGTCACGTCTTCACTTCACTGGGTGTTGGCGGCCATGTTTGTGGCAGGGATATAGACATCTGCAGGTGATGTCTTCACTCCACTGGGTGTCCGGGGCCATGCTTTCAATCACTCACCGAGGAAAGGAAGTAGTCCTGGCTCAGACTCAGAATTGATCCCTCCTCAAAGTCAGGCACAATGTGTTTGCTTCCTATGTTTTGTCATTGGGGACTTTGGGCATGTTGAAAGAGGAGACCAGTCTGGATTTATTCCCTTGAAGGATGGAGTGGGGTGTGGGAGGTTAGGTGGATGGTGAGTTTGGGCACGTGCTTCTTCTCACCCCTCTGTGGAGTGATTTCGGCTTTGGAGTGACTACAACAGATTACACCGGCAATCAGTTATAGGCCATTCCTTGTGTACAGACTGATGCTGTCGGTGTACACGTATTTGCCTCACAAGTAACATACCATTTTCAGGGTGATTTAATGTTATGGTACCTGCCTGATCGAAAGGCAATAAAACAATGCAAATGAAGAAGTACCATTGAGCACTTCACCTCAGAACAGTAATTAATCTCAAACAATAGATGGGAAGAAACAACACTTATTTTACGTTAGAACAGGAACTTGTCCAAAATTTATATTAAAAAAAAGCAAATAAAAAAAATTATGAAGAAACAACACAGATTATTTCACGTGACAAGAGAAATTAGTCTCGTTTCCATGTCGAATATGTCTGTGTCTCGTCTCTGTGGCATTTTATACTAAACAATTAGCCATGGAGAAGCAGGTGGTGGGAAGAACAAAGGCTTGTCAAAGGCTCTCAGTTTCACCCCCGATTACAGCCATTCAGTATCTGAACCCAACCTGCGTAACAGGCACCGACGTGGTGAACTCTGCCCAGCGTATATACCTCATTTGGCTGTCCACAGTTAAACATACAAACTCGCAAATGACTTTAATTTGTTGCATCCTTTCTGCGAAATGTCTGGTGAAGATTAATCACACTTTGTTCCTGTTTGTGAGACGCTAGTTACTTTCAGAGAAATAGCACCCAGTCCAAGCATCATAGACAACCTTTTAACCTCTACACCAAGATTCTTGTTGTAGTGACCATACTGTGCTCGAAAATGTTCTCTTTATTTGTGCAAGACGTCTAAATTTAGAGAAAAAGCAATTTTTGAGGTATGTTCGTTTGTAATCCTTGTTTAATTGCCTACAATGGAGAGCATATCATATTGATTGTACGCTGTTCATATACACCTGCATTATGTGCCATGGCCTATAATGAAGAAGTGATCTTCCTCCCTCCCTTCCTCCCTCCATTTATTTCCTAGTCATCACTCCCCGCTTAATACTTCATTATCTCATTAATCTAATATCAGCTATCGGCATGATAATTAAAATTGTAGTGTGTTTTTTTTTCCAGTCGATCTGTCAACTGACGGATGTGGATCTTCATGGCGTGTGCTTCATGAGGTCAGACAGTAGTACCAGGCCACCGCCTAAAAATCATCACCCGTACCACCCTGTCAGACCGGGATCTCCCTTAGAGCATCATAGGTTTCATTTATCAGATCTACCAACAGAAAAAAACCTTTCACTGTTTTCAGCTTTGTTTGAGACGTATTTATTTATGTTTACCGAAACACCTTGATAGCTGGTTCCTTTGATTTCATTCTTTATAGCACCAGCATCTTTAATACAAGACAGCTACGTCCACCTTTAACACTTGTTGTCTCTACAGTTGAATAGTTGACAACCTGTTGGCCAGTGTGCGTGCGTGTGTGTGTGTGTGTGTGTGTGTGTGTGTGTGTGTGTGTGTGTGTGTGTGTGTTGTGTTTGAGAGACAGACATATAGACAGACAGACAAAAAAAAGAGAGAGGAACGTGACCGCACACGAGCGGCTCACCCCAACACCCTAACTTCACATGGATGAGGATCTCAGCGAAATGGGTCACCAGCTCAGATTCTGGTAGTAGAGTCGGTGATTATCCTCTGGTCTTAAATGAGATGTTTTCTATGTACTAATCTTTATTTCTACTGAGGATTGA
>CM065718.1:17447908-17457908 GCA_033310375.1 Conus canariensis
ACTAATGGATCCTAGCTGATGCAGAGTACACTCCCAGAGAGACTAATGGATCCTAGCTGATGCAGAGTACACTCCCAAACAGACCAATGGATCCTAGCTGATGCAGAGTACACTCACAAAGAGACTAATGGATCCTAGCTGATGCAGAGTACACTCCCAAAGAGACTAATGATCCTAGCTGATGCAGAGTACACTCCCAAAGAGACCAATGGATCCTAGCTGATGCAGAGTACACTCCCAAAGAGCAAACCTCAGCAACACCGAACAGTTTAAATGAAGTACACTTCTTTGCGTAGAAGGGAAAAAATCTCTGTCATGGAAGCCAGACTGACTACATTAATGCCTGATAGACAATGAGCGGCCTGGATGTGTCAGTCCTGAGAGGGGGCATCCTGGGAGTGCCTGGCTGTATGGCACCCGCCCCTGTGATTTGGGAAGCGATCCAAAGACCTGATAAGGCACAGGAAGAGGACCTCGACGAGGTTTGACTCGATCTTGTAAATCCGTACGGATCAGTTCCACGTAAGATGTTTCAACTGGGTTTCAAAATGTGTCAACTTCCAAAAATTGTTTGAGAAAAAGCTGACAGAGTCTGAAAAACAGTGACATAAGAACCAGTCACTCGGGGGATGTATGATGTCTCTGTGAAGGCACGACGTGCGGGAAGAAAACCGGCAGATAATAGACCATCACGGCCTCCATGGCGAACACAAGATGTAATGTGTGCAGTTCATGTTGATCCCGTAGCTCCTCTGGGCTGTGCCGACACACCATATCAGCAGCAGCACAGTGGAATCGGTGAAGGCCAGAATCGATGGCTACTCAAGGAAAGGGCCCAGTGCCCCACTGGTCTCACCCATATTACTTACTATGTCTTCAAGTCAAACTGAAGCTTTCCCACAGATCCATCCTGGACCAGTACTCAGTGGGTAAAGCCAGACTACTGACACAGCTTGAGGACTTGTATTGAGGGAGACGGTTGTGGTTCGGTCCTGCCCAAGTTAAGGACTGGCAGAGTTTGAGGACTTGCATTGAGGGAGACGGTTGTGGATCAGTCCAGCACAAACTAAAGACTGGCAGAACATAGTTCAGGAGGCAGTGGGCATAGGAAAGAAATCCATCAAAGTCAGGCAAATAGAAGGGCATGTACAAACCAACAGACAGGGCTGGGGTCAGAACTATAAAAGTCAAGGAACTAGAAGGACATACACAAACCAACAGACAGGGGCTGGGGTCAGAACTATAAAAGTCAAGGAACTAGAAGGACATACACAAACCAACAGACAGGGGCTGGGGTCAGAACTATAAAAGTCAAGGAACTAGAAGGACATACACAAACTAACAGACAGGGGCTGAGGTCAGAACTATAAAAGTCAAGGAACTAGAAGGACATACACAAACCAACAGACAGGGGCTGGGGTCAGAACTATAAAAGTCAAGGAACTAGAAGGACATACACAAACCAACGGACAGGGGCTGGGGTCAGAACTATAAAAGTCAAGGAACTAGAAGGACATACACAAACCAACAGACAGGGCTGGGGTCAGAACTATAAAAGTCAAGGAACTAGAAGGACATACACAAACTAACAGACAGGGGCTGGGGTCAGAACTATAAAAGTCAAGGAACTAGAAGGACATACACAAACCAACAGACAGGGGCTGGGGTCAGAACTATAAAAGTCAAGGAACTAGAAGGACATACACAAACCAACAGACAGGAGCTGGGGTCAGAACTATAAAAGTCAAGGAACTAGAAGGACATACACAAACCAACAGACAGGGGCTGGGGTCAGAACTATAAAAGTCAAGGAACTAGAAGGACATACACAAACCAACAGACAGGGGCTGGGGTCAGAACTATAAAAGTCAAGGAACTAGAAGGACATACACAAACCAACAGACAGGGGCTGGGTCAGAACTATAAAAGTCAAGGAACTAGAAGGACATACACAAACCAACAGACAGGGGCTGTGGTCAGAACTATAAAAGTCAAGGAACTAGAAGGACATACGCAAACCAACGGACAGGGGCTGGGGTCAGAACTATAAAAGTCAAGGAACTAGAAGGACATACACAAACCAACAGACAGGGGCTGTGGTCAGAACTATAAAAGTCAAGGAACTAGAAGGACATACACAAACCAACAGACAGGGGCTGGGGTCAGAACTATAAAAGTCAAGGAACTAGAAGGACATACACAAACCAACAGACAGGGGCTGGGGTCAGAACTATAAAAGTCAAGGAACTAGAAGGACATACACAAACTAACAGACAGGGGCTGAGGTCAGAACTATAAAAGTCAAGGAACTAGAAGGACATACACAAACCAACAGACAGGGGCTGGGGTCAGAACTATAAAAGTCAAGGAACTAGAAGGACATACACAAACCAACAGACAGGGGCTGGGGTCAGAACTATAAAAGTCAAGGAACTAGAAGGACATACACAAACCAACAGACAGGGGCTGGGGTCAGAACTATAAAAGTCAAGGAACTAGAAGGACATACACAAACCAACAGACAGGGGCTGGGGTCAGAACTATAAAAGTCAAGGAACTAGAAGGACATACGCAAACCAACAGACAGGGCTGGGGTCAGAACTATAAAAGTCAAGGAACTAGAAGGACATGCACAAACTAACAGACAGGGGCTGTGGTCAGAACTATAAAAGTCAAGAACTAGAAGGACATACACAAACTAACAGACAGGGGCTGGGGTCAGAACTATAAAAGTCAAGGAACTAGAAGGACATACGCAAACCAACGGACAGGGGCTGGGGTCAGAACTATAAATGTCAAGGAACTAGAAGGACATACACAAACCAACAGACAGGGGCTGGGTCAGAACTATAAAAGTCAAGGAATTAGAAGGACATACAGAAACCAACAGACAGGGGCTGGGGTCAGAACTATAAAAGTCAAGGAACTAGAAGGACATACACAAACCAACAGACAGGGGCTGGGTCAGAACTATAAAAGTCAAGGAACTAGAAGGACATACACAAACCAACAGACAGGGGCTGGGGTCAGAACTATAAAAGTCAAGGAACTAGAAGGACATACACAAACCAACGGACAGGGGCTGGGGTCAGAACTATAAAAGTCAAGGAACTAGAAGGACATACGCAAACCAACAGACAGGAGCTGGGGTCAGAACTATAAAAGTCAAGGAACTAGAAGGACATACGCAAACCAACAGACAGGGGCTGGGGTCAGAACTATAAAAGTCAAGGAACTAGAAGGACATACACAAACCAACAGACAGGGGCTGGGGTCAGAGGAGATAAAGGGGCGGTCAATAACGAAAGGGAAAGTGAAGGAAGGCATGGTGGTACAGGAGTTGAAGAAAGAGAAGGTTGCAAAGAGTATACTAAAGGCAGATCAGCACGGCCAACAGTGCAGAGGGTCACCTGAATGCAGATCAGCAAGGCCAACACTGCAGTGGGTCACCTGAATGCAGATCAGGAAGGCCAGCAGTGCAGCGGATCACCTGAAGGCAGATCAGCAAGGCCAACAGTGCAGCGGATCACGTGAAGGCAGATCAGCAAGGCCAACAGTGCAGTGGGTCACCTGAATGCAGATCAGCAAGGCCAACAGTGCAGTGGGTTACCTGAATGCAGATCAGCAAGGCCAACAGTGCAGCGGATGACGTGAAGGCAGATCAGCAAGGCCAAGAGTGCAGCGGATGACATGAAGGATGATCAGCAAGGCCAACAGTGCAGCGGATGACGTGAAGGCCGATGAGCAAGGCCAAGAGTGCAGCGGATGACGTGAAGGCCGATCAGCAAGGCCAACAGTGCAGCGGATGACGTGAAGGCCGATCAGCAAGGCCAAAAGTGCAGCGGATGACGTGAAGGCTGATCAGCAAGGCCAACAGTGCAGCGGATGACGTGAAGGCAGATCAGCAAGGCCAACAGTGCAGCGGATGACGTGAAGGCCGATCAGCAAGGCCAACAGTGCAGCGGATGACGTGAAGGCCGATCAGCAAGGCCAACAGTGCAGCGGATGACGTGAAGGATGATCAGCAAGGCCAAAAGTGCAGTGGATGACGTGAAGGCCAATCAGCAAGGCCAACAGTGCAGCAGATGACGTGAAGGATGATCAGCAAGGCCAATAGTGCAGCGGATTACGTGAAGGATGATCAGCAAGGCCAACAGTGCAGCGGATGGCATGAAGGATGATCAGCAAGGCCAACAGTGCAGCGGATGACATGAAGGATGATCAGCAAGGCCAACAGTGCAGCGGATGAGGTGAAGGCAGATCAGCAAGGCCAACAGTGCAGCGGATGACGTGAAGGATGATCAGCAAGGCCAACAGTGCAGCGGATGACGTGAAGGCAGATCAGCAAGGCCAAAAGTGCAGCGGATGACGTGAAGGATGATCAGCAAGGCCAACAGTGCAGCGGATTACGTGAAGGATGATAAGCAAGGCCAACAGTGCAGCGAATGACGTGAAGGCCGATCAGCAAGGCCAACAGTGCAGCGGATGACATGAAGGATGATCAGTAAGGTCAACAGTGCAGCGGATGACGTGAAGGCCGATCAGCAAGGCCAACTTTGCAGCGGATGACGTGAAGGATGATCAGCAAGGCCAACAGTGCAGCGGATGACGTGAAGGCCGATCAGCAAGGCCAACTTTGCAGCCGATGACATGAAGGCAGATCAGCAAGGCCAACAGTGCAGCGGATGACGTGAAGGCCGATCAGCAAGGCCAACAGTGCAGCGGATGACGTGAAGGCAGATCAGCAAGGCCAACAGTGCAGCGGATGACGTGGGAAAACGCACTCACATCAGTAAGAGTGACACAAGATGCGCTTATGCACACACACACACACACACACACACACACCACACACACACACACACACACACACACACACACACACACTCACACACACACACACACACACACACACACACACACACACACACACACACACACACACACACACGCACGCATGCACGCACTCGCGCACGCAAGCACGCAATCGCGCACGTAAGCACGCACGCACGCACGCACGCGCGCACATGCACACACACACACACACACACACACACACACACACACACACACACACACACACACACACACACACACACTAATGGCACAACCAATGTTAGGTAGGCACTCAAGGTCTGACCAGCGCGTCGGGCTAATATGAAGGTCAGGTATCTGCTAAGTCGTGGCCACGAGATCCTCTCCTTCAATTCTCTCATAACTAGTCATTAATTCTTTATTTATCCGTCAACTATAAATCATGCGTAGTGCCGTCTCAAAACATGGTAGATGTGATGTCGCGTATATGGACTAGTCCGCACGCAGTGACACCTCCTTGATGAAACTGAAACTAAAAGGGACGCAAGATGGATGCTGTACTCCTCTCAAACTCATCAGATCAATCCATTCTGCTTTAAACTCAGAGTGCAGTATGAAAGCAGAATGCAGCACAGTCACAGCTACACGAAGGAAAGTATAACGGCCAGCAGCTGGAGACAACCTGGCTTCCAGGCCCAAGTCCTGGTCTAAGAAGTGGGAGCAAGGCGGGGCTGTCGGCTCATCAGCCTATCATCTCAGGAAACAGCCCGGGGTTTCCAGGTAAGAAGAGAAGGTGAACTCTTGAGGCAATGGCAGAGTCAGGTGACAGACGTTCCAGCTGGGTCTGGTCGAGGGAGAACAAAAGTGAGTTTCATAAGGCTTCAATTTCCAGCGTAAAACAGAAGTCCTTTGGTAATGTGGGCACGACGTCCTGTTAGTAAATAAAACACCTTCAGGCCCCCACCCATCCCCAAGTTGCTGGCTCGGATTCAAACAGCGCAAAAATGAATGAATGAATAAATAGATAAATAAGTAGATAAATAAATATATAAATGAATAAATCTGACAGCAGAAGAGCATGTTTGAGTCATGAGATGGATGCTGCCCGCCCCCTCAGAACGGAAGGAGTTCAGGGTCTAAACACATGTCTGAGTGTGTTCTTTGCAGACACGCTGCCAAGCTGTCCATAGAAGTTACTGCTACCATCACTTCCTGCTCATGTGAAAGGTAATATGGTGTCTGTTAATCGTGAATGGTGAGCGACTCAGTGAAATGTAGAATAATCTGAAGAACAAACATCCAGTGTGCACGTATGAACGCAACTGCTTTACATCATTCTACGGGACTCAACTAGTGTTCATCTCTCGCTCAGTAGTCAAGCACTACTTACTCCCCTTTCGGTCTATCCTCCTCTCTCTCTCCACAGTGCTGTTAGTACTCAAGCATATTTCTCAATGTGTGTGTGTGTGTGTGTGTGTGTGTGTGTGTGTGTGTGTGTGTGTGTGTGTGTGTGTGTGTGTGTGTGTATGTGTGTGTGTGTGTGTGTGTGCGCGCGTGTGTGTGTGTCTGTGTCTGTGTGTCTCTGTGTGGACGTGTGTAAGCGTTCGCCCTCATGTGTGTGTGTGTGAATGAACTGCACGCACGCGCGTGCAGGAGAGAGAGAGAGACAGAGACAGAGACAGAGACAGAGACAGAGAGACAGACAGAGACAGAGACAGACAGACAGACAGACAGACAGAGAGACAAACAGAGAGACAGAGAGAGACAGAGAGAGACAGTGACAGACAGACAGACAGACAGACAGAGATCGATCGATCCATTGATTGATTGATTTGATTCATTGATTGATTCAATGATTGATTCATTAATTTGTTCATTACCTTTAATCTCAACGGTAACAGGTAAGCAGGATGATGCTTTTCTGATCTGGACTTTGTTCCTTCAACGACTAAGGATATTAACACTCGGATTACTGCTACACAATACATAACTGATTATGACAAAAACAGCGATGATTCATATTAACATTTTTTTTAATCCACGTGCGCAAGTACGCACGCACGCATGCACGCACACTCACACACACACACACACACACACACACACACACACACACACACACACACACACACACACACACACACACACACACACACACACACACACACACACACACACACACACACAATTCCAGAGCGTTTCGGTATGAGTTAAGTCATCGACATCTACTAAACAGAACTGTTCGAAATCGGCTTTGCTTCGGGTGTGTTACGAGTTCTTTCAGAGTTTGTTTTAACATACAACAATCAGTGGATGACTTGAATTTCAACCGGGAGGTTAAAGATGTCCTGAATGATCATGTACCTGGAAACTGCAATGATTGTGTAAGTGGATGGGGACATTTTAGTGGCTGAAATTCTTTGTGCTGTCCGTGCACTGAAAAACAGTAAAACAGGTGGACTTGACGGTCGGTCCTCTGTTTTATTTTGTTTTTTTCATTCAAACTGAAGATGTTCTTGTTACATTTCTGTATCTGTTGTTCATTGTAATTTTTTTTTTAAATGGGGAGTACCCACGAAGCTGGACGAAAGTTGTCATATTCCCATTTCACAAAAAAGATAATTCATGTAAACAGGGATGATCGTTTGAGAACCTACATTTTTTGCCAGGAGTTTCTGAGTAGGGTTAGCTCCCCAGTCTCCTGTCTTTTTGTTTATTTTCTATTTTTTTTTCTTTTTCTTTTTACTTACTTTTGTATCTACCCTCTCCATCCTACCCACCTTGGCCCCCTTCTTTCCCCGCCCCCCCCCCCCCCCCCCCCTCTTCTCTTTCTTCCTTTCTTCCTTCTTTCCCCTCTGCCCCCCCCCCCCATTCTCCCCCCCCTTCTACCCCTCCCTGCCCCCTACCCCCTTTCCCTCTCGCTCCCTTCCCTCCTCTGTCCCTGTTCCTTTTCAGTCGTCTCCCAGTAGGGCTCCTTCTTCCTGTGCGTTCCTTCTCTTGACATTCCTCCTTACTTCCTGTCTCTCTACTTTGTCTGGTCGCCCCCTTAGAAGGACCCTTCCTCGGGACCTCTCGAGGCTTCTCTTCCTCCTTCTCTCCTTAGCACTTTTCTCAGGCATCTCTCTTTTAGGGCCTTCATACGGGTCCTCTCTTTACGTCTCTTCCTTCTTTCCCCCTCTCCCCCCTCCCCCCTTCCCTCCCGCCCCCCCCCCCTTTTTTTTTTTTTTTGGTCATTGGGAGTGTTGTTAGCGCCTCTCATCATGACCTCATATCTATCTTTTGCGTTAATGCTCTTATTTTTGCCTTTTTTTCTGTTGCGCCACCATAGCACCACCTACCTCCCTATTCTATACCCAAATGTTTTAATGTATGCCTTGTTTGTACATTTACTCATTTACTCTCCATTGTAACCCCCCCCCCCTTTTTTTTTTTTCCTTAGGTATGTGTGTGTTTGTGTGGTTGTGTGTGTGCGTATGGGCGTGTGTATGTGTGTGTGTGTGCGTGTGTGTTCGTGCGCGCGCACTTGTATGTATGTGTGTGTGTGGTTGTGTGTGTGTGTGTGTGTGTGTGTGTGTGTGTGTGTGTGTGTGTGTGTGTGGTTGTGCCCGCGCGCAAGAGCTTTTTCGTGTGTGTGTGTTTGTGGGTGGGTGGGTGGGGAGGGGCAGGGGGGGTGGGGGGCGAGCCCTGCAGCTCTTAGCTGCGTCGGACTAGGGTTGTTGTTTTTTTTTTTCTCGGGGTTCTCCCGTTTTCCCTCTCACCTCTTGGTGCTTGGGTAGGGCAACCTACCCTTGGGTCAGACTTGGGTCGGGTGCTTTAGGCGGCTGACCCCCTTCTCCCCCCCCCCCCCCCCCCCCCCAACCCCTTATCGTTTACAATGGTTTTTGATGCATATTGTATTTCATTTATTGTGTTTTCTCTTGTTCATTTCATTCATATGCAACACACCCACTACATACAATCACACCCTCCCCCTCCTCTCACTCTCCTTCCCCTCCCTGTCCTCTTCTCTCTCTCACTCTCCACTCTTCCTCTACTTCCATTTCTCTCTCTCTCTCTCTCTCTCTCTCTCTCTCTCTCTCTCTCTCTCTCTCTCTCTCTTCCCCCCTCCCCCCCTCTCTCTCGCTCTCTCTCTCTCTCTCTCTCTCTCTCTCTCTCTCCTTCTCTCTCTCTCTCTCTCTCTCTCTCTCTCCTTTTCCTCCTCCTCGCTAAACTCTACCCTCTTTTCTCGTGCCATATTCCTCGAACTCAATTCACCCTCTCTCCCACTGTCCCTCTGTCAACTTCATTCACCACTTTGGCTTCACAAGGGGAGTATTGTGCATGTTAATGTCTATACTGTTTTTATTGTTTTGTCGCTGAGGAAGGCATATTGCCGAAAATTTCTTGTCTTGTTTTGTGTCGTGCATTAAAACTGCGTTACTTCACACTTTGTTTTGTGTGCTGTTCCGCTTTTTCGTCGTGTTCCGGTAACGCTGCAGTTTGTTTCATTTGCGTCATGTAAACAGACTAAAGGATTGCTGTGAAGGAAATGATACATTATTGAAGCTTAAGCAGGTTTTCGCAAAGGTTACAGTAAGTGTTACAATATTTCTCACTTCAGTCACTGGTTCAGAAATACCTCACAAAACATGGTGGTCGCTTTTACACAATATTTGTAAACTTCTCGAAAGCATTTGAAAGTATACACAGACAAAAACTGCTATACCTCATGTTACAGAAAACGGGCATTCACAGGAAAATGTTCAAAATGCTGAAGGCTATGTATAGAAATGTGAATGTTGAAGATTATGTATAGAAATGCTGAAGGCTATGTATAGAAATGCTGAAGGCTATCTATAGAAATGATGTTCAAAATGCTGGTCTATGTATAGAAATGCTGAAGGCTATGTATAGAAATCATGTTCAAAATGCTGAAGGCTATGTATAGAAATGCTGAAGGCTATGTATAAAAATGCTAAAGGCTATGTATAGAAATGCTGAAGGCTATGTATAGAAATGATGTTCAAAATGCTGAAGGCTATGTATAGAAATGCTGAAGGCCATGTATAGAAATGATGTTCAAAATGCTGAAGGCTATGTATGGAAATGCTGAAGGCCATGTATAGAAATGATGTTCAAAATGCTGAAGGCTATGTATAGAAATGCTGAAGGCTATGTATAGAAATGCTGAAGGCTATGATAGAAA
>CM065718.1:17462908-17470408 GCA_033310375.1 Conus canariensis
TAGTAGTAGCAGTAGTAGTAGTAGTAGTAGTAAGAAGAAGAAGAAGAAGAAAAAGAAGAAGAAGAAGAATCATCATCATCATGAAAATAATATAATAATAATAATAATAATAATAATAATAATAATAATAATAATAATAATAATGACGATGATGATGATGATGATGATGATGATGATGATGATGATGATGATAAAGGCTTCAACTAATCAGTTTCTGTGGCTTAAAAACTCAAATGACGGCGTCAAGTCGTGCGAGGACTGTCTCCATAGCGCAAACCACATCAGTCGTGTCACGAGAAAAGCCACTACAAGGCACACATACAAGCATACACAAAGAAACAATGCAGCAACCTTCTACATACAAATGAAACTATATATTGATGAGCATATTTGCTATTCGCTTTTCACACTCAGTTTAAAAAGGTTTTTTTTTTTTTTTTTTTTTTTTTTTTTTGTCAATTAAAATGTATTGGTGCCTGCCTAAAAAAAAATAAAAAAACAAGACGAAATGAAAATGACACATAGATTTCTAACACAACGAGGCGGGAAAGGGGGGGGGCAAAATGATTTCTGGAACAGGTGAAGGAGTCTGAAAAAGAGAAAAGTGGAGGAGGACAGTCCGCATAGATGAGGCAGGAAACAAATGTTTGACCAATCAGGGAACACTGAGTGTCATCAGCTGTGAAGACAGTCCATATAGACTGAAGGCAGAAACAAATGTGTTGACCAATCAGGGAACACTGAGTGTCCATCAGCTGTGAAGACAGTCCATATAGACTGAAGGCAGAAACAAATGTGTTGACCAATCAGGGAACACTGAGTGTCCATCAGCTGTGAAGACAGTCCACATAGACTGAAGGCAGAAACAAATGTGTTGACCAATCAGGGAACACTGAGTGTCCATCAGCTGTGAAGACAGTCCACATAGACTGAAGGCAGAAACAAATGTGTTGACCAATCAGGGAACACTGAGTGTCCATCAGCTGTGAAGACAGTCCACATAGACTGAAGGCAGAAACAAATGTGTTGACCAATCAGGGAACACTGAGTGTCCATCAGCTGTGAAGACAGTCCATATAGACTGAAGGCAGAAACAAATGTGTTGACCAATCAGGGAACACTGAGTGTCCATCAGCTGTGGATACTCTCCGCACTGAAACAACCTCCAGGGGCACCCCCTGGGGATGTCCGGAGGTTTGGATAAGTCGTCTGACAGATATAGTCTAATTTCTCCCACCCCTCTGCCTTCTATCTTCTCCTGCGCTTGTTTTTCCTTTCTCTTGCCTTCTCTTGAAATCGTTATTCTTTTACCTCCCCTTGTTTCTTTCGTTCTTTTAGTTTGAAGAAGTCTCTTTTTTTATTCTTCCTCCAATAGAGGCAATATTATAACAAAAAAAAATCCCTCCTCTCCCTCTACCCCACACTAAATGAATGTGTGTGGATGTGTGCGTACATGTTTATGTATCTAACGGGAGGGAGAGGGGGGTCGGGGGGTAGAGAGAGAGAGAGAGAGAGAGAGAGAGAGAGAGAGAGAGAAGAGAGAGAGACAGAGAGAGAGAGACAGAGAGAGAGAAGCAAGCGTCATCTTCCCCCCCCCCCCCTTACTCCCCCCCCCCCCCCCCCCCCTCCTTCTGTCTTGCATTTGCGTGCACAGGTCTGAATCTCGCGCATGCTCAGTGTGGAGACAGAGCCTGAATGTCATTGGTGGAAAGAGAGTCTGCCGACTGGCGCCAGTCAGCACATTAACGACGCACAGCTAACGCTCAACTGCGCCGCCATTTCATCGTGTTGTCGCTTTTCAGGTGCGTACATTGTTCATACATCTGCTAGTGAACATGATTCTGAGCAGACACGTTATCAGCACGTTTTCGTGAGAAAAGAACCGACAACATCATTATCTTCATCCTAGCTTTTCCTTTGTGGCCGACAGTAACTGGCAAAGTCTGTCTGTGTTGTACCTGGTGCATGCCCTGTGGCTCATGGTAGACGGTGAGTTGGTTTTGAATCGTAGGCTCTGGAGCATAAATGACGATGAAATCAGAATTTTGATAATTATGGTAATTGACATTGTCATCGTCTTCGTAGTCATAACCACCTTCGACATTACAAATGAATTGTTTTCTGACATTTTTGAACACATAACTGTGTACAAGATGGGTTAGACTGGAGGACAGTGTGGAGAACCAATCATGAGAGTGTATATTCAGAATGAAATAAACCTAAATTTTCCCTGGCAATTTTGGCAAACGTTACGAACGAAATGAAAATATGTGGGGAACTAACAATGTTAGAAAATAAAAAGCAGTGAGAAATGTTGTACACATTCAAAAGGAATATTAAGTATTAAGAGTGCTTCAACCAAGACAAACTGAAAACAAAATGCGCATGAGAGAGAGAGAGAGAGAGAGAGAGAGAGAGAGAGAGAGAGAGAGAGAGAGAGAGAGAGAGAGAGAGAACGTACAAGCTAGAGTTGGGGAAGGGGAAGAAGGACGTCAGAGATCAACCCAGTACACCAAACCCCACAATAAAGAACACATTTCTCTCTTGTTTCTGTCTGTTTATCCTTTGTTCCTCCGCTTTCCACCGCCCCTCTTTCCGCACCCTCTTTACAGACTCTGTCAGACCAGCCAGGAAGAGAGGTATCGCCCAGCTCCGGCATCCCCATGCAGTCCATTCGGGAGGAGACGGCGGCCGGTGGAGCCACAGCCATGAGGCAGCTCCAGCAGAGAACCCAGCGGGCCGCAAGAACCGCGTGTCGCTGCCAGAGACCTCGGCTACGGCAGGCGGCGGCCATTCCTTGGGCCGCAAGGTGTCGGACTCTCAGCACCCCAAGGCGGCCCAGTCCGCTGTCCTGGAGCGGATCAGAGGGGGCTGGCTGGACAACGTGTCCCTCAGCCAGGACACGGACACCTCCGTACCCCCAGACAACAAGGCTTCAAGGTGAGAGGGCCCAGCTGAATGTCACCGGTGTTTAAGTGTAATTTATGGTCGTTTTCACCGCCCAAGTTGAATGTTTTCCTCTGCTGCATTCATCTAGCTGCTGTGGATATATTCTCTGTCCAATGGCGTGTACACGTTAAAAGACAGATACATACATGGGAAACATGCTGAGTCAAGACTGGTCAGAACAAACACATCAACACGGGGGAGAACAAATACTCGCATCTACACCACACTGAACTAATATATACATCATTCCAGACAGAACAAACACATCCACACTGGGGAGAACAAATACTCACGTCTACACTACGCAGAACTAATACATACATCATTCCAGACAGAACAAACACATCCACACTGGGGAGAACAAATACTCACGTCTACACTACGCAGAACTAATACAGACATCATTCCAGACAGACCAAACACATCCACACCAGGTAGAGCAAATGCTCACATTCAACGTTAGTCAGAAGGAATGCTCAGATCCGCACGAGACAGAATAAATGACCACACCAACAGTAAGGACTAATGCTTATAATCAACAATAGACAGAACGAATACTTACATCAGAAATAGAACAAATACTTACATCAGCAGTAGACAGAACAAATATTTAATTCAACGATAGAACAAATACCTACATCAATAACAGAGAAAAATACACACTTCATCAATAGACAGAACAAATATTTACGGTAAAAATAGACAGAACTAATACTTGCATCGACAATCTGCAGAACACAAATTCACTTCAGCAATAGACACAGCCAATATTTACGTCAACAGTAGACAGAACAAATACTGAAATCAGCGTTAGACGGTACAAATACTCATCTCAGCAATAGACAAAATAAATACTTACGTCAACGATAGACAGAACAAGTACTTACATCTATAATAGACATAGTAAATACCTACGTCTGTATTACACAGAGCAAATATCTAGTCGATAATGTAATAAATAATTACATCAACGATAGAAAAAAAAAAAAACACGAATGCTCACATCACCACAATGCCGAACGAATTCTCGCACCAACACAAGCAGAATGAATACCCACATCAACACTAGAGAAAAATACACTCACGTAAACATTGAGCAGAACAAATACTCACATCAACAACAGACAGGAAACAAAAGCCCATATCAAAATTAGACTAAATGCTCATATCAAATTCCTACATTAACACTAGGCAGAACAAATGCTTACATTAACACTGGACAAAACAAGTACTCACATCAGTATTAAAGCAGGATATTCACATCAACACCGAGCAGAACAAATACTTGCATCAACCATAGGCAACACAAATACACACATCAAAGCTGGCCTAACATACACACACATCAACTCTACAACAAAGCTGGGCATAGCATACACACACCTCAACTCTACAATCAAAGCTGGGCATAACATATACACACATCAACTCTACATCAAAGCTGGACATAACATATACACACATCAACTCTACATCAAAGCTGGGCATAACATATACACACATCAACTCTACATCAAAGCTGGCCATAACATATACACACGTCAACTCTACATCAAGGCTGGGCCATAAAAAAAAAAAAAAAAATACATGTGTAACATACACACGTCAACTCTACATCAAGGCTGGGCATAACATGTACACACATCAACTCTACATCAAAGCTGGGCATAACACACACACACACCACCACACACACACCACCAACACATCAACACACTACATCAAAGCTGGGCATAACATCACACATCAACACACAACTGCACACAACACACACATCAACTCTACATCAACACTGGCATAACATACACACACATCAACTCTACATCAAAGCTGGGCATAACATGTACACACATCAACTCTACATTCAAAGCTGGGCATAACATACACGCACACATCAACTCTACATCAAAGCTGGGCATAACATACACACATCAACTCTACATCAAAGCTGGGCATAACATAACACACATCAACTCTACATCAAAGCTGGGCATAACATATACACACATCAACTCTACATCAAAGCTGGGCATAACATATACACACACATCAACTCTACATCAAAGCTGGGCTAACATAACACACTCAACTCTACATCAAAGCTGGGCTAACATATACCACATCAACTCTACATCAAAGCTGGGCATAACATATACACACATCAACTCTACATAAGCTGGGCTAACATATACACAATCAACCTCATCAAGCTGGACTAAATTACACATATCAACTATACATCAAAGTCATACATTCAACATCAACTTACAGTTAAACGATAACATCACACACATCAACACGGAGAACAAAACTGCAGCAACAACGAGCAGAAACAGAAACAATTCTTACAATCACACTCGAGGATAAATGGCAGAACGGAGACATCAACAATGAGACAATGTGACGTCAGCAACAGGAAGAACATTAATGCTGACTGTATTTTACAACACCGTGTTGCGTTTCTTGCATTGATTTCGACTGTATCGCACTGTACTGAATAGTATTGTTTTGTATTGAATGTATCACACTGTACTGAATAGTATTGTTTTGTATTGAATGTATCGCACTGTACTGAATAGTATTGTTTTGTATTGAATGTATCGCACTGTACTGAATAGTATTGTTTTGTATTGAATGTATCACACTGTACTGAATAGTATTGTTTTGTATTGAATGTATCGCACTGTACTGAATAGTATTGTTTTGTATTGAATGTATCGCACTGTACTGAATAGTATTGTTTTGTATTGAATGTATCACACTGTACTGAATAGTATTGTTTTGTATTGAATGTATCACACTGTACTGAATAGTATTGTTTTGTATTGAATGCAATTTTACCACACTGCATTGCACAGCATAGTTATGCATTATTCGTTTTGTACTGTATTGCATTTTGAATTGTGCCGTATAATTGTATTGCATTGTTCTCTGGTGCATTGCACTGCACTGTACTGTATTGTACTGAATTGTATTGTGCTGCATGGTGTTGTGTTGAACTGTGTTGTGCAATATTTCACTGTACTGTATGTATTACATTGCACTGTACTAGATTATATTATACTATATTGCAGAGTACTGTATTTCAGTGTACTGTATTGCATTGTGTCTTATTGTATTGTACTTTAGTGTGTTCACTGTAGTACATAATGTACATGTTGTATTGTACCGTAATGTACTTTATTGTATTGTGTAGTACCGTACTATCTAGTACTGTGTTGTCTTGTACTCTATTGTCTTGCACTGTACTGTATTACTCTTGTACTGTAATGTATTGTACTGCATTGGCTTGTATCGTACTGTATTGTACTGTCTTGTATTATGCCGTATTGTACTGTATTATTCTTGTACTGTAATATATTGTACTGTATTGTCTTGTACTTGCTGTATTGTACTGTATTGTTCTTGTACTGTAATGTGTTGTACTGCATTGGCTTGTACTGCACTGTATTGGCTTGCACTGTACTGCGTTGTACTGTATTGTCTTGTACTGTACTGTATGCACTGTATTGTCTTGTACTGTACTGTACTGTACCGTACTGTATTGTACTGTCTAGTATTGTACTGCACTGTACTATTCTGTACTGCACTGCAATGTATCGTGTTGTACTGCAGATATCGTCCCTTCCTGATGGAGAACGAGACGACAGTGGAGGACACTCAGAGCGATCTGGAGGAAGAGAGACTCCGCATCTGCCCCGGCCTCCAGAACTGCCCAGGTCACTGTCCTCTGCCCTCCTGCCACCCGACAGCAGCACTTTGGTTGAACTGATCGGGTGCAGAGGGGTCCGGGTGGATATGCTACTGCTCTGCCTAGAATTAGGATTAAAATCTCCAGTCCATCGTTAAAGTCTGTAACGGAGGGATGTGATTTCCTTTTCCTGTTCTTTGCTATGTCCTAGGTGGCGTTCTCCATGGGGGTGTGTCGGATGGGACGATACACTGAGACCCCTTGTACAGTCATGTCCCTACCGCACGTAAAAGTGCCGATGGCAGCAATGATGCTGTCCCTGAAAAAAGTCGAACGGGAAAAAAATCCGACTCGGGCAAAGTGACCTGGACATAGAAGAAAGAATGTTCCAGGTTTTCTAACATATCCTGAGTGACATGACCACAAGAAATGCACACACTCGAACTAATGTTTCACTCAGTACCCACGTGGCTTCTTGATTGGACCATTGTTATACAGAGCATACACACAAACCTTCGTGTGCATGATCTGAAAGACAATCTGAGTGAGACCGCTGGGCTGGGGTTGGAGAACACTACATGAAGAAGTGTGCGCGTTTCGTTTTGTGTCATTTGGTTCGCATTAGGCTGGTAATCGCCAAACTGACCAAACTGACCAAATCAAGCCTGAACAGAAATAGGAAAACGTTAACAATGCATCTTCATTTTCTGCCTGTTCATGTTCATATTGACATAGCTTTCTTTATACTGAGTTTACTGTTATTGCTGTCATCCTTATCAACTAAAAACTCCATCATCATCATCATCATCATCATCATCATCATCATCATCATCACCATCACCATCATCATCATTGTCGTC
>CM065718.1:17475408-17522908 GCA_033310375.1 Conus canariensis
TTGATGTCATGACAGTGTGTTCAGAAAGATGTTGAGTCATGACAGTGTGTTCAGAAAGATGTTGATGTCAGTACAGTGTGTTCAGAAAGATGTTGATGTTAAAGACACAGTGTTCAGAAAGATGATATGATTGTTCAAGAAGTTTGTCATGACACGAAATTGATGTCATGCTAGTTGATTTCAGAAAAGTGTTCGATTGTCATGACAGTGTGTTCAGAAAGATGTTGATGTCATGACAGTGTGTTCAGAAAGTGTTGATGTCATGACAGTGTGTTCAGAAAGTGTTGATGTCATGACAGTGTTCAGAAAGTGTTGATGTCATGACAGTTTGTTCAGAACGATATTGATGTCATGCTAGTTTGTTCAGAAAGTGTTGATGTCATGACAGTGTGTTCAGAAAGATGTTGATGTCAATACAGTGTGTTCGGAACGATGTTGATGTCATGACAGTGTGTTCAGTAAGATGTTGATATCATGACAGTGTGTTCAGAAAGATGTTGATGTCATGACAGTGTGTTCAGAAAGATGTTGATGTCATGACAGTGTGTTCAGAAAGATGTTGATGTCATGACAGTGTGTTCAGAAAGTGTTGATGTCATGACAGTGTGTTCAGAAAGCGTTGGTGTCATGACAGTGTGTTCAGAAAGTGTTGATGTCATGACAGTGTTCAGAAAGTGTTGATGTCATGACAGTTTGTTCAGAACGACATTGATGTCATGCTAGTTTGTTCAGAAAGTGTTGATGTCATGACAGTGTGTTCAGAAAGATGTTGATGTCAAGATAGTTTGTTCGGAACGATGTTGATGTCATGACAGTTTGTTAAGAAAGTGTTGATGTCATTAAAGTTTGTTCAGAAAGATGTTGATGTCAAGACAGTGTGTTCAGAACGATGTTGATGTCATGCTAGTTTGTTCAGAAAGTGTTGATGTCATGAAAGTTTGTTCAGAAAGTGTTGATGTCATGAAAGTTTGTTCAGAAAGTGTTGATGTCATGAAAGTTTGTTCAGAAAGATGTTGATGTCATGACAGTGCGTTCAGAAAGATGTTGATGTCATGACAGTGTGTTCAGAAAGATGTCATGACAGTTTGATCAGAAAGATGTCAGTCTGTGGAGAACCCAGTCCCGGATAATCACTGACCCAATCAGTCAGTCCAAAACCACCATTCTTCACCAGCTTGCCGCGCACGCGCGCGCGCACGCACACACACACACACACACACACGCGCGCGCGCGCGCGCGCGCGCGCACACACACACACACACACACACACACACACACACACACATCGAAACAAAGGCCGCTTTTGTTCGTGGTGTTTTTTTTTTTTTTTTTTTTTTTTTGACAGATAAAGCGTTGATCTAGTGCAATTTGACTCCACAACTGGAGAGAAAAGAAGTACTTAAAAAGAAAATGAAGTCGCATTTCAAGCATCAGTTGCCACGTACAGATGACTTGAGAGCTTGATTCATCGGGGAATGTCTTGTAGTAACCATTCGGCTCAGACCATGAAACAGGATAATGACTGAACCTGATCAAGTCAAACTGCTCCTTGCTATCCAGTGCACCATGAGACTGAGTGACGAAGCGCTTGGAGAAAAAAAAAAAAAAACTTGAATCAGTACCGGTAACTCAGTAAAAACGTACCAGAATGGGAATGATTACCAAAACCAGAACGAGGGTAGATCGAAAAATTAAACCAGAACCGGAACCAGAATCGGAAACGGAACAAAATTAAACCAGAACCGGAACCAGAATCGGAAACGGAACAAAATTAAACCAGAACCGGAACCAGAATCGGAAACGGAACAAAATTAAACCAGAACCGGAACCAGAATCAGAAACGGCACAAAGCTAAACCAGTACCAGAACCAGAATTGGAATCAGAACCGGAATGGGAATATCCACATGCTAATTCAGGCTTAAATCCCAGAACCAGAATTGGAATACCAGAATTAGAATCAGAACCGGAACAAATCTTAAATAAATGTCAGCGAACCGCCCAGAGAACGTGGACAAACGAGTCACAAGACGAAACACAACTAGTTTCGACCTCTTAGGTCTTCATCAGGTGAGACATTAACGAATAAAACAATGAAAATTCACTTAGCTTTGATCGCTTCAGATCACTTCGTAGGGTTCAGCGCAAGGAAGAAGGCGTTGAATGAGAACGAGGCTGTTGGAAGGGAAATAGTGAGCGAGTCAAAGTCGTAATGAAGATAATAATATTACTGATAGGAATACTAATAATGGTCAAAATACTGAGAGAAAAAAAAAAAAAAGGGACAAGATTACTACCAATCTGTGTCAATAAGTATGGGTATGGGAGAAAGGAGAGTGGGTTAGAGGATTCTTAAACAGCAGGGTTGCCGTGGCAACAGTCCCAGAGGCGAAGGCGATGGTGATGTCAATGCCAGTGGTAGTATCAATCAGAACCGGAACGAGAATTTCAACCGGTTTTCTGGTTCTGGCTTAAAGCTGGATCCAGAACGGGAATTAAAAAAAAAAAAAAAAAGCCGGCACGAGTGCCAGAATCAGTACTAGGCCTAGCACCAAAATTAAAAATGGTACCAGTATTTGTACCAGATACGATAATTCACAATCAGAATAGGAACCTGAACCTGGACAGGAATAAATCTTAAATAAATGTTAGCGAACCGCCCAGAGAACGTGGACAAACGAGTCACAAGACGAAACACAACTAGTTTCGACCTCTTAGGTCTTCATCAGGTGAGACATTAACGAATAAAACAATGAAAATTCACTTAGCTTTGATCGCTTCAGATCACTTGGTAGGGTTCAGCGCAAGGAAGAAGGCGTTGAATCTTCCTTGCGCTGAACCCTACCAAGTGATCTGAAGCGATCAAAGCTAAGTGAATTTTCATTGTTTTATTCGTTAATGTCTCACCTGATGAAGACCTAAGAGGTCGAAACTAGTTGTGTTTCGTCTTGTGACTCGTTTGTCCACGTTCTCTGGGCGGTTCGCTAACATTTATTTAAGATTTGTTTAGATTTCCGCCTGCAGTCCTCTCGCTTTGCAACTGGACAGGAATATTAAATTCAATAAAAACACGAAACACCGTCTGTTTTAGCGCAAGCTTTCGAGCCACTGCTCTTCTTCAGGCCGCATGACAACAAGTGACGCAATAGAAAAAATGACGTCCATTGGTTACATTATCTGTGACATCATCTCTCTCTCTCTCTCTCTCTCTCTCGTGCACACCTCCATCATCCTCCGTTTCTCTGTTCAGTCAGACCCACACATTGAGCCCTTGTGGATAGTTCGTCTTGAGTTTGTATCTCCAGAACCTCTCCCTCTCTCTTCGCTTATTGATGTCAAGATTTTTCATAAGTTCGATGACTGTGCAGCGGAGGTCGGTCAACTGGTGACCGGGGCCATTGAAGTGTTTGGCAACCAAAGTGTCCTTCTTGTGCCTGATGTCGTACCTGTGGGCATAGAAGCGCTCCGCCAGGGTATTGCCAGTTTCCCCAACATACTGCACGTCATGACACGCTGCACAGTCAATCAAGTACACCAGATACAGAAAGAGCAGCTGGACAGGAATATCTGAACCAGCACTTGACCCAAATTAGAATGAGCTTGAGTACAGAAACCAGAATAAGAACAGGACGAACCCGAGACAAAAATCGGGATCAGAATGTGAAAGGAGATCTAAATCTGAATCTGAATTGCGACGTGACAAGCGAAGAAGATTAAACTAGGCTAACCATCTGATTAAGGCTGCTGAAACCAGGGCGTGAGTGGACGGGACGTTTACGCGAGTCAACATGGAATGTGCTTTGTGAAACGTATTCTTGCCGTCATGGTATGTGCTGATTTTGTTGTTTTTTACATCACACTTTTTTTTTTTTTGATTCGAATGGCAGTAGAATATATCTGTGGTCAATGTACTGTTTTCAAGCGGCCGATGTGACATTTTCAATGCCCGGCCCCGTCGTCTCGTGGTGTCTCAGCCTTGGCAGTGAGCTGATACACAGACGCTGGTTTGAAGGCAAAAACTAGACCGGCGGACATGTTTGCAGTCGGAAAATACATTGCAGACGACAAAATGGTCCAGCGTTGAAAATTTTAAGATGGTGATGTGTATGCAATGTTCCTAGTGAGGCGGGCGTTTGATGGCACCATGAAACAAATTTCAAGTCACTAGGATCTATTGGTCAGATCTAAGCCTCGCCTACCACCATTGAACATTAGTTGAACAACGTGCAGTTTCATGAGAGCACTCTTTTTTGACAGTTCGAGAGAAACGCTAGTAATAATTGATCCCAGTACGGATATATTGTTGAAAGATAATAGAGACAAGGCGCGCGCGCTGCATTAAGATCATTGTAATGATATTTATATTGTACCCACTATTCCATTCTTCATTTTAGCACGATCGTGGGTGTTTTTTCTTGTGTGTGTGTGTGTGTGTGTGTGTGTGTGTGAGAGAGAGACAGAGAGAGAGAGAGAGAGCACACGTTCGCATGTTGGGATTGATTCAGTGATGATTAGCCTACATTCTAACTACTGCTCCATTCATTTCTTGGTGTGTACCATAACCAAATCTCTTATGCATGACAAAAAGTTGTAAGTGTGTGCGGCTTTCTCTTCAAAGACCTTGAAAAATGATTATAGAATCCGCAAGACTTCCATTCCTACTGCGACTCCCTTTTATCTTATTCTCATCATGATACTTTTGACAAAGGCATCAACTCTCAACAATTTTTGAGTTTTTCACACTTTTTTTGCAGTAACTATGCAGCAGTACTAAAACGCTTATGAAATTAGAAATTGTGGACCAAGGTTCATGTGTAATATGGCTTTATGTTCAGAATGAACTACATTTTAAAATCTAGCTGCAAAGTGAGGTGACTGCAGGCGGAAATCTAAACAAATCTTAAATAAATGTTAGCGAACCGCCAAGAGAAACGTTTAAAAGAGTCATAAGACAAAAAATGACGCGTCTCGACCTCTTAGGTCTTCTTCAGGCAAGACACAAACAAATAGGACAATGAAAATGAACGAGTTCGTCACTTCGCGTTATCTCTTTAGCGCAAGGTAGGCGTTGAATGAAAAAGTTTTTCCTGTAAACATGAACTCCAGCGACTCTTTTACTGAAAAAGAAGCCTTTGACTGCTCCGATGAACAGATAAATGTGTCTTTTTAGGTTTCTTTTCTTTTTTTTTTTTTTTTTTTTTTTTTCTTTTTCTTTTTTTTTTTTTGTAAGTGATTGTTTTGGGGGGCAATAACTGTTTTTGCATATAATTTCCGAAAAATATTCATCGATCACCGGTGGTCGAAAATCCAGGGAAAGAACTGCAAGGAGTCAAGTGTATACATGTAGACAGTAGTTTCCTTACGCGTTCTCACTGGAATGATACTCTGTCATAAAACTAAATGAACCCAAACCTTTCCCTGACGAATGTTTCTACCATCTTCTTCTTCTCCCTTCATACAACCAACTTCAGTTTGCTGATGGTTTTGTCGTAGTTTGGGGGGGGTTGCCGAAGATTGCGCTGTTGTGAGGATTTGAGAAAAAAAAGTGTGTGTGTGTGGGGGGGGGGGGGGGGGGGGGGGCGGGATAAATAGTAGGGAGGAGGGGGGGGCAGGAGTGGAAAAGTGACTGGCAAGATGGCTTGTAGGGAATGGTGGTCAGGAGGAGGGTAAGGGGGTGGGTGATGGGGAAGGGGGGGGGGTGATTTCCATGAGTTTTGATTTGGGGGATAGAATTTCCTTCTTTGGCTGGAAGGTTCAAGTTCTTGTGCTGATTCTGGAAAGTAGTAGAAGCAGGTTTTGTGAGGTACCGTTCAGATGTAATCGTGTTTAGAAAACCAGCCGTCGGCGTCGTATCGCACACACACATGGCGAGTTGTGGTGGCCAAAAAGGCAAAACAGCCGCTTGACTCGTTTTTCCGGCTTACGTGACCTCGCTGCGCGCTCAGTGTCCAGTGCACGTTTGAGGCGTTTTAACAAATGAAAAAGATGACGATAAATCATGACTGGAAGCAACAACTGAAGAAAATAATCACTCTGGCATAAATGTTTTAGCTAAAACGTGTTCCTGCTATAGTGCACAGAAAGCGACAAAATACGAAAATAATCTCCCTCTACCCCCCTCTCTCTCTCTCTCTCTCACTCTCTCTCTCTCTCTCTCTCTCTCTCTCTCTCTCTATATATATATATATATATAATGACTGAAGAATTGTTAGCCTGCACTTGTTTTCCCCACTACTTAATTGTTCAGCTTTATATATATAGATAGATAGATAGATATATCGCGCGCGCACGCGCGCGGGCATGTGTGTGTTTCCCCCTTTCTCCTGTGTGCGTGCGTGCGCGCGCGCACGTGTGCACGCTCAGACGCGCGTGCGTGTGTGTGTCTGTGTCTGTATGTGCGTGTGTCAAAGTGTGTGTGTAAGTGACATAGTGCATAAGTGTGTGTGTGTGTGTGTGTGTGTGTGTGTGTGTGTGTGTGTGTTGTGTGTGGACCTAGTCAAGTCAAGGTAAATTTTCTACTGATCTTTTTTTGTAACAGGAACAGATTCGTTACTGCCCATTCCTTATCAATGATCTTAAAATGTCATCAAAGTCTAATTTGTAACCACTTATTAAAGGATTAGAGCCGACCACATTTGTGGAATTATTTCCTCTGATCCGTGTGTGTAACAGATTGTCTGCTTGTCTAACAGTTATCAGGTTTCGCCTTTCTTTTCGCGCACCTCCTCGCAGAATATGTAATGTCTAAAGAAAATAGACAAGTGGATCCTTCTAGTGGCCCATCAACATCTAGTTCTTGCATCATATATTGGACTATCTGTGTTCTTTGTCAAGTGAAACAAAAAAGAAAACATTTGGCATGCCCAGCAGTAGGTGCAAGAGGTGGCCATGTGAGGTGACATGATTCTCTTGATGGAAGCATAGAACAGTTTGTAGAATGAGGTCTGCCTATCCCACGTCTGTTGATGTTGGACATCTGAATGATGGGTCTGAACGTAAGCAGACACTAATAAAACATAGCGCTTCACATCATAAATCATGTTATTATAAACTGAGTCAACGAATCTTTGACACGCTGATTAGGGTGGCGGGGGGGGGGGGGGGGGGGGGGGGGGGGGGGGGGGGGTTGAAAGCAGATAATACACAGAGCTCCTGTAGTCTAGGAAAGATATGCCAATCACATAGTCCCATGGCATCTAAGTTGCTTTTGCTTCGATGAGAGCTCTATGTTTGGGTAGATGTGCTGAAAGTTTTCTGAATGACGATACTTGATTTCAAAATGAAAATGACAATCGGAAATATGGTTGCAGCAGATTCTCAGTATTATACTCAGAGGCATAAAAAACGCGAAAACAAACTGTATAGAAATTTTGATGTAATTTGGCCAACGATTCCTTTGAACTGGTAATAGAAAGTGAGAAAAAGCGATCAAACACCGCAAAAGTGTCCTTTCAAAGTTCATTCTGGTAGAAAATAAGGTCACATGAAACTTGACCTTGACCCTGTGTTAACAGCAGAATGTCAGTATCTGGTGTGACCACCTCGAGCATTGATCACGGCTGTGCACCTGCGGTACATCGAGCGCACCAGAGTGTTGGTCTGCCTCTGGGGGATTTCCCACCACACCTGGCCCACAGTGACAGCAAGCTGAGCTGCTGTCTGGGGTCTGGGGTTGAGCTGGTTCAACTGCCTCTGAAGGGCATCCCAGAAATGCTCTATTGGGTTAAGGTCGGGAGAACGGGCTGGGTAAGGCAGCAGATTGATGTTGTTCTGCCTCAGGAAGTTCTGCGTAGCACGGACAGTGTGCGGCCTTGCGTTGCCCTGCTGAAACAGGTTCTGTGGATGCTGCTGGAAATGCGGCAGGATGTGGGGCCTCAGAACTTGGTCGATGTAATGAACAGCAGTGACCCCGTTACCACGTCCTGGACCCACATTCTGGAAGATGACTGGCCCAATACGGCGATTCATGCCGATAGCCCCCCCAGATCATGATGTTTTCACCACCCCATGGGTCCCTTTCGGTGATGTTGGCATCTGTGAAGCGTTCCCCCGCTCTTCTCCAGATCCGGATGCGGCCATCGCCTGGGTCGACGCAGAACCGGCTTTCATCACTGAAGAGGACTCGGCCCCAGTCCCGATGGCGCCAATGCACGTGGATCTGTGCCCACTGCAGACAGTTCTGGCGATGCTGGAGTGTCAGGATAGGTCGCCGGGCTGGACGCCTGCATTGGAGACCAACTGTGTTCAGTCGGCGACGCACGGTCCTGCTGCTGATTGGCCTGCCATGGTTGCCGACGGTGTTCCTGGCTGTGTTAGCAGCGGTTTGGTAAGGCTCCCGTCGATGCTGACGCAGAAGATGGCGGTCTTGGGCTGCTGTGGTGACCCTCGGTCTGCCGCTCCTCGGTCTGTCATCAGTGGTGTTTCTTGCTTGAAAGCGGTCCAGAAGGCGATAGACGGTGGAAATGTGGACTCCGAATGCGATAGCGACCTGCCTCATTGGAACCCGGCCTGCAGTTGCCCCATTGCTATGCAACGATCTTGACGAGAAAGTCTCGGCATTATGTTGGCGCCGCTGGAAGGGATAATTTGAACTTTTTGGGGTTTGGAAATTTATAGCCCCACAATCGGGGCCACATTGAGTTGCAATTCACATTGATGCACGTGGCGTAGGTAGTCCACATGGCAAATGCATTCCTCGTGCCAAAAACGCTGACCCGGCAACATTCACCCACTGTTACGAGGTTACAACCGGCCAAGACACCACGTACTGCTAATGTTGCACGTGCCAACGACATTGCTTACGTCCTGTTCACAATGTGAACAATCGTGCACTGTCTCCATTTTTCGCGTTTTTTATGCCTCTGAGTATATTTAAATCGCTGCAGTCTGTCTGTTGGCGCCTTAAAATTTCAGAGGACGTCAGCAGCAAACATGAGAGACTTCTGCTGTTCATGGCATTGTCTTGGCTGATCTGGTGTCATGCATGTAGAGTTTTGAGGAGGACCTAGTGACAGCCCCTATATTCCGAATGCCTCAGTTATAGTCACTGTACAAGTTGAGACTACAAAGCCCTGGGGTTGAGAGTAACGTGCACTCTACAAACCTCAGACTACCACTAGCTGCTTGTCCCCAGGTACAAGAGTGTAACATAGCTTATGGGAAAACGGCATTCTTGTTTTTAAGGAGGATTTGGAGTACGCTGTAAACAGGGTTGTCGACCATGATTCTGATGCTCTGGAGCTTGCATGTGCAGCTGAAATTGTCCAAAGAGATAAGTTTCTGACACAGCTTACTTTCAATGTAAACCTTTCTAGCTAACCGCCAAGAAAATGTTGTACTATCTGTGTTCAAAACTCTTGGCATGATTGTACATGGACCTGAATCTTTACTGACAGAGAACAAACACAAGAAAAAGCTATGCTGGATCAAAAGCAGTCACATGCAGCACTGACGAAACCTCAGCACTTGAACTTTTTAACAGCTGAAAGTCTGCACCTGGAAATCGTAAGAAAGAAATACGTCGTTGCCATTCTAAGCGAAAAGGAACACCAGTACATGTATGTTTCGGGGATGAAAGTGCACGCAAAAATCAGGAAACATGGACCTGTTGACACTCTGTACAATTTAGGACTGTCAGTGTCAAATGATAGGGAGTTGATCATTTTACATGACATTGTAATCACCGTGTGCTCCAAATTTAAGAAGAATGGTGGTATGTTCCCGCACAGCTGAAGATACACACATTTGTTGTTGTTGTGTTGATAAGTTTAATAATCCAAGCTCCACAGCAGGCCATTACTCCTTTCCTGTAACCAGCATTCCAGTGTTCAACAGAGAACTGACGCTGAATCCAGCACAGATATCGCTTTCATTGAAATTCCAGTTCAAGGGAGATGATAACTTATACCACATCCCACTACATGGACGCTTATTTCCCCTGTACAACTGAAAAAGAACTCGTAATCCCTCCTGTATTTGGACTCTGTACACATTCAGCAAGTAGAGAATCATGCCAACATTCTGAACAGTACAACTGGCTTGAAAGAGTGAAAAATCTATCGCTCAGTGGAAGATGCTGGAAAACTCTGTTTCATGGGGAGCATATCATGCCAGTAAATAAGACAGATCAACACAGCACAAAATCGCACTTCTGCCCCTTTTGGTGGGCAGCGCACACTGTCCAGCACTCATTAAGTGCGTGATGCAAGTGGTGGAAGATGGCATCAATACACCTCAGTCCAAGCCAACATCTGTCATAGCACTGGACCAACCACTTTATGCCCGAACCAAAGAAATATTCAGCGGTCTTTTCCAGAGTGATTTGGAGAAAGTATGTTCATTGTCACGCTGAATGCTTTACACATTGAATTGGCAGGCTTGAGACTTCTGGGAGAGTGGCTTAACGAAAGTGGTTGGACTTCAGTGATTGAATCAGCCAGAATTTTTAGATAAGGAGTTGCTAATTCATTGCTAAAGGCACCTAATGTCCTGAGAACATGGTTAGCGTTTAAGAGAACTGCAGCAGCACTGTGTACTCTTCAACACATGGCATTTGAAAAGCAGAATATGACAGACACTTCCATTGACGACTTTGGTGACTGGTGTCAGTAAAGGGTAAAATGTCTACCAACGTTCGCCTGCTGAGTCTTGTTCTGGATCTTGAACTGCGTGCACTCCAGTTCATCTGTTCAACCCAGAGTTCAAACATTGAACAGTATATTGATGCACTGACTAGCTTCATGCAATGGTTCTTCTCCCTTGATCACATTCAATACCCATGCCAGCTGTCAGTACGTCCTTGAGACTTGTTTGAACTGAGAATATTGCACCCGTCTGTCTGGCAAGCTTTCTGCTCCAGCCTTTTCTTTATAGTGAACAAAACAGAATGCCCTATTTCTGTGACAAGTCTGGATCATGTACATGATTAATGCAGCAATGAAACGTGATGGAGGCACAGTGGAATCAGCCTGCAACCCATGGAGCTTTGAGGAGGGCTCAGAAATGGTACATTTGCAGACCTGTCTACCCTACGATCTTTTAGCGTATTTTACGACATTTGACTGGAAAATACGATAATACGCCGAATACGACAAAACTCGGCAGCACTGGCTCAAAACAGTGCTATTTCCGTGTTTGAAGACGCGAGTTATTGCCATGCCCCTAGTTCCAGTTTGCGCGCACTCGCTTACACCGTCCGGATTGAGTTTTACGCCCTCACAGCATAAGCCTTTAGGGACAAGTTTGTCGCCGCAGCAAGCTGCAGCATGGAGTCGTTCGTCTTGGCAAGACTTGAAAGCTGGCAGGTTTGGTCTGAGTTGGGTGTCGCTTACACCATGGTCGTCCATCTTTTGTAGTGAGCGATTGACACAGATAGTCACTAGGAGAATGCCGCCACCAGCGAAAAAACACGTTCATGAGAGTGACGAAGAGCTAGATGTTGAAAAGAAGGTTGCCAAAACGAGGAAGCAAACTTTCCTGAATGCATAACACGCAACTTGGAAGTGCTTAGTCCCAAGCTCAAAAAGGTCCAACTTGGGTGTGGTGCACTTTGTGCGCAACGGATTTTAGTTGTGCTCATGGAGGGCACAACGACTGCATGAAGCATGTTTCGTCAAAATGGCATAAAAAAACTATCAGCAGTGGTGAAAGGAACACCTTCAGTTGTACAAGCATTGACAAAGGCCGAGGCGAAGTGCAGTGGCGACCTGAAGCAGCAGATGACAAACGCAGAGGTGATGATGTGAAGGCTGGTGGCTGACGCGAATCTGTCCCTGTCAACGACCGATCGTCTTGTTCACTATTGAAGATGTTTCCTGGCGCTAGTGACAGCACAATTGCTCAAGGTATGTCTGTCACTTTTACTTCTACTGTTAATCAGCTCCACCCCACCCACACCCCCACACCCCAAAAACAGGAGAGGGGGGGGGGGGGGGGGCAAGTACAAAGAGAAGAAAAAAGATGAAAAATGAAAACTGTATGAAGGGTATACATGTGTGTGACTGTCACTATGTGTATGTGTGTGTGTGTGTGGGGGGGGGGGGGGGGGGCGTGGGGGGGAGGGCATTGTAATATATATATATATATATATATTTTTGTTAAAAAAATATTTTTAAAATGAAGTGGTAAAATCTACAAGCTTGTTTCTAGCTTTGCTATCTTCAGGATGTCTTTTGGAGCACGCCAACGGTCTTTTATGGCGTGCGGGACTTGATTTCAACTCTGTGTGTGCAGGCGGATCTCATTTGCTGCACGTGCGGCCTGTGGTTCTTATTGGGGCCTGTTCAGGTGGAATGTGCTAGCAAAGATTTCCACTTGTGCCTGCAATTGTTTACAATTTCTACCTTTGTGTTCAGAGTTGCTAAGTGTGGTTTGCATAATATTAACCATTTTTCTGTGGAGCATAGATTGCATCTTTTTGAAATATTGTTGTATGGTGCTGCTCTTTTTATGATTTTCCATGATATGTTGTAGTCTATTTTTTTATCTTTGAGTCTCCAGATGTATTTGCTCAGCTCTGTTTGATTTTTGTATTTTTCATTTTTGAATGACTGTTTATGGTTTGCGTATCTGGTTTTGAAAGTGTTTTCAGTAATCCCTACATATGTTTCTTCTTCATTTTCTGATGTTACCGTAGCTTGGTATACAATGTTGCTGTGAAGACATTTATTGCTCAGGGGGCACTGTTCTTTTTTTAGTGCAGTTGCAAGATGTCCTTTCGGCACCCTTCTCTTTTATGTTGCTTTTCATTTTGTTAGATGAATCAATCATGTTTTTGAGGTTGGGCATACATGAGTATGACAGTTTAATGGTGTTTTTGTTGAATATTTTGGACAGTTTGTGTTCTTTTGGGAATGATGTTGCTAAGATTTTAAAGAATTCTTTTCCTACATTTGTTTTTACTTGTCCATCGTATGGTGGGTTGTACCATATGATCTTTCTTTTCCTATTTTTCTTAATTCTGTTCGTGTTGTTGTCTGGACTGTATTGTAGTTTGTAATTGTAACCACTTTTTTGTAATGCTTCTTGATATTCTGTTGCTGCATCATTGAATGCGTTTTCATTGCATGACAGGTTGGATAGTCTCTTGTTTATACCATTGGGTATTGTTTTTAGTATAGATGGTGGGTGGTTGCTTTTGATGTTTACGTAGACTGGTATGTCATTGGGTTTTTTGTATGGTTTGTACACATGGTCATTGAGGTCTAATGTTATGTCTAGGTAATTCACTACTTTTTTGTTTGCTTCTATTGTGATTTTTAAGTTGTGGTTTTTAAAGATTTTACATAATTCTTTTTTCTTGTTTTCAATGGTTCTTGGATTATTGTTTAATGCAGCGAGGCCGTCATCTCTGTATAAACCGGCCTGTTTTCCAAGTTGTTTTTGGATGTTGGATAGCATGAATAGTCCGACTAGTTCACATGTTTCGGCACCATCATACGATCCCATGGTTACATCAAATGTGGAGTTTTTGCTCGTTTTTTTAATCAAAGTTTCATTTCTGCTATGGACCCAATGACATACCAGTCTACGTAAACATCAAAAGCAACCACCCACCATCTATACTAAAAACAATACCCAATGGTATAAACAAGAGACTATCCAACCTGTCATGCAATGAAAACGCATTCAATGATGCAGCAACAGAATATCAAGAAGCATTACAAAAAAGTGGTTACAATTACAAACTACAATACAGTCCAGACAACAACACGAACAGAATTAAGAAAAATAGGAAAAGAAAGATCATATGGTACAACCCACCATACGATGGACAAGTAAAAACAAATGTAGGAAAAGAATTCTTTAAAATCTTAGCAACATCATTCCCAAAAGAACACAAACTGTCCAAAATATTCAACAAAAACACCATTAAACTGTCATACTCATGTATGCCCAACCTCAAAAACATGATTGATTCATCTAACAAAATGAAAAGCAACATAAAAGAGAAGGGTGTGCCGAAAGGACATCTTGCAACTGCACTAAAAAAGAACAGTGCCCCCTGAGCAATAAATGTCTTCACAGCAACATTGTATACCAAGCTACGGTAACATCAGAAAATGAAGAAGAAACATATGTAGGGATTACTGAAAACACTTTCAAAACCAGATACGCAAACCATAAACAGTCATTCAAAAATGAAAAATACAAAAATCAAACAGAGCTGAGCAAATACATCTGGAGACTCAAAGATAAAAAAATAGACTACAACATATCATGGAAAATCATAAAAAGAGCAGCACCATACAACAATATTTCAAAAAGATGCAATCTATGCTCCACAGAAAAATGGTTAATATTATGCAAACCACACTTAGCAACTCTGAACACAAAGGTAGAAATTGTAAACAATTGCAGGCACAAGTGGAAATCTTTGCTAGCACATTCCACCTGAACAGGCCCCAATAAGAACCACAGGCCGCACGTGCAGCAAATGAGATCCGCCTGCACACACAGAGTTGAAATCAAGTCCCGCACGCCATAAAAGACCGTTGGCGTGCTCCAAAAGACATCCTGAAGATAGCAAAGCTAGAAACAAGCTTGTAGATTTTACCACTTCATTTTAAAAATATTTTTTTAACAGATGTTGCTCCCCAAGGGGTTGAGCACCTTCAGATTTTTTAAGAACTTTTTTATATTGTTCATATATATATATATATATATATATTTTTTTTTTTTTTTAAAAATGAGATGGTCAACTAGATACATAAAGTGTGTGTGTGCAGTGCACTTGTGCCAGTTGGTGTGAGTGCTTGAGTGTGAGTACAGCGCAGTGAGTTGGCTGCAAGAATTGCGCGATAGAAGATCCATATTAAAGTTCAAGGTAAGAAAAGTACTCTCTTTTGTCATGGAATACTAACATTGACTCCATGGAATACTAATGGTTCAAATTTGAGGTAGACAGGTCTGCGTTTGGTGGAAACGGGGTTTGGCATCAGACGTTTGTTTCAAAGGAGAAAGTTACAGACCACCATGAAAAAAAAAATCCTTCATTCATTGGTTGCAATGTGTGGTTATGACCAGATGGTTTATTCATAATGATCGATATGTAACAAAATTACTTCAGCTAGATAGTAGGATGCATGTGCTGCCTGCCACGATCTCTACCCCGTCATGTGTTGTTAATTCATAGCTTTGCAAACATGTCAGCTACCATCCAATGAAATTAAAAGTTCATGATCCGGAGCTTGGCTTAGATGTATCATACATCTTTAATTTGCTACTTTTTCTTGTGTTTGTACACGTACGGACTACTCTGCACAGTTTGTACTATTTGTGAACAATAAGAGAGTTACATATCTGCATTGACGGGAAAAGTAATTCAGATTCAGAGGCTCGTTTTCATAAGGGGCGATAATGAAACAGTGAAGGATTCAAAGATCGAAACACGCGTGCATGCACCGTGCGAACACACACACACAAACACACACACACACACACGCACACACACACACGCACACACACACACACACACACACACACACACACACACACACACACACACACACAAAACACACACACACACACACACACACACACACACACACACACACACACACACATTAAGCAAGTGCTCAGAATGTGCACATTGTTGTTTACCACACACAGAAGGGCACCAGAGTTATCTTTCCGTGTATCCTCTAAAGAAAACATTCACAGATCGGTGTGAAAGAAGGTTGTGATGGCATTATTTCATTGTAATGGCACTATAACACTATGTATTGCAATGTATTTTGCTTAAGGATATGTTATGCAGCATTCAGCTGCATTCTACTGTATCATATGGTATCATACTATACTAAATATCATGCAGTAGTATTGTGTTGTGCTGAAATGCGTTGTACAATTCATCGTCAATTGTATTGCGTAATTGTCACGTCAAAACAGTTGGTTCAGGGGAAGGAACGTCTTCATTTTACAGTGCTTTTAAACCACGGCTCAGCAAAGTGCAGTTCTCTCGTTCTCTCTCTCTCTCTCTCTCTCTCTCTCTCTCTCTCTCTCTCTCTCTCTCTCTCTCTCTCTCTCTCTTTCACCACACACACACACACACACACACACACACACACACACACACACACACACTCTCTCTCTCTCTCTCTGTTCTCTCTCTCTCTCTCTCTCTCTCTCTCTCTCTCTCTCTCTCTCTCTCTCTCTCTCTCAAATTACTTCCACGCCGTGAATATTCTTATCAATAATAACCATTAACAAATTTAGATCAGCACTCACCGGATTCAGGTTAGGCATATATGGTTAAAAGATAAACAGACGCTACTGGTAAAATGATTCTGAGGATATGCAGTGCCCATTTTGTAAGAATAGTGAAGATGAGCTACATTTTTTCTTTCGATGCGAAGCTTACGCATTACCAAGAGATAAATATATATCAAAGCATTTAATTTTAAAGGTTAACTGATCAACCGAGGTAAAGTGCCGACCTTTATTGTGTAGTGAGGAAATCAGAGTCATTCGTGATGTAGCTATGTATACTTTTCATGCACTGAGACACAGGGAAGAACATATCATTGCTACAAATTTAAGTTGATTCCTATCATCCGCCTGTTTGGATAGCCACTACATTGTTTGCGTGTACCTATGTTTACAGGCTGGAGGCCTAACATTAAAACATTGTCATTGTCATTCTCTCTCTCTCTCTCTCTCTCTCTCTCTCTCTCTCTCTCTCTCTCTCTCTGTCTTTCACAGGCTACTCTCTGTTGCTGCGGAGTCCTTAACGTGTTCTGAGTGAAAGCTGCAAACTGGGGAGGCTTGTACAGGCTGAGTCTTAGCCGATAGAGATTCTGCTTTCCACCGTTAAATGTGTAATAAATCCACGTGTTTTTTTTTCTTGGTTATATTGCATTCTCTTTGCTACGCGTTTAGAAAAAACATGTCATCGATCCATAATGCGATGCAGCACAGGAATAATATGCACTTTACATATGAAGATTCATCCCGGTCAGTGCATATAGTGAGTGAATTGTCTGTCAGTCTTTTCTGGTCACTAGTGTCGGATCCTTAGGCAAACACAGTGCAGAGACTTTTTTTTTGTCTGGAACAAACTTATCCATCAATCTAAACTAATACGATCGATTTGTATGTTTATCTGTCTCTTCTCTGCCTGTCTGTCTGTCTGTCTGTCTGTCTGCCTCTTTCTCTCTCTCTCTCTCTCTCTCTCTCTCTCTCTCTCTCTCTTTACACACACACACAACACACACACACACACACACACACACACACACACACACACACACGTGTGTATGTGTGGGTGTCTCGGCGCCTGGAATTGAAGAGGAAGAAAACAACAAAATGAGTTCATCAGCCGAAGACGTTGTTTCTCTGACCGTGAACACGTCAAATGGAGCAGGTCTCTGGTGTGCACCATGGTGCCAGTCAATGGAGATTCCAGAGAGAGAGAGAGAGAGAGAGAGAGAGGGAGAAGCTAGGTCATACGATGATGTCTGGTATCCAAGAAATTGCTTGTTGCCAGCCCAGCGTCAGAACGGGTTTGTGAGGGCTGTGCTGGCTGCAGACTAGTATCAGAGCGGATGGTTGCAGACCAGTGTCAGAGCGGGTTTGTGAGAGGTGTGCTGGTTGCAGACCAGTGTCTGAGCGGGTGGTAGCAGACCAGTGTCAAAGCGGGTTTGTGAGAAGTGTGTGGTAGCAGACCAGTGTCAGAGTGGGTGGTCGCAGACCAGTGTCAGGTAGGTGGTCGCAGACCAGTGTCGAGTGGGTGGTCGCAGACCAGTGTCAAGTGGGGGAGCAGACCAGTGTCAGAGCGGTGTCGAGACCAGTGTCAGAGTGGTGGTAGCAGACCAGTGTCAGAGCGGGTGGTTGCAGACCAGTGTCAAAGCGGGTTTGTGAGAGGTGTGCTGGTTGCAGACCAGTGTCTGAGCGGGTGGTAGCAGACCAGTGTCAAAGCGGGTTTGTGAGAAGTGTGTGGTAGCAGACCAGTGTCAGAGTGGGTGGTCGCAGACCAGTGTCAGAGTAGGTGGTCGCAGACCAGTGTCAGAGTGGGTGGTCGCAGACCAGTGTCAGAGTGGGTGGTAGCAGACCAGTGTCAGAGCGGGTGGTCGCAGACCAGTGTCAGAGTGGGTGGTAGCAGACCAGTGTCAGAGCGGGTGGTTGCAGACCAGTGTCAAAGCGGATTTGTGAGAAGTGTGTGGTTGCAGACCAGTGTTAGAGCGGGTGGTCGCAGACCAGTGTCAGAGTGGGTGGTCGCAGACAGTGTCAGAGCGGGTATGTGAGAGGTGTGTGGTTGCAGACCAGTGTCAGAGCGGGTTTGAGAGAGATGTGCTGGTTGCAGACCAAGCCTTGGAGCAGCTGTCAGACTGGCCGGTGAAGAACGACATCCAGCCCATGTTCCAGTCCAAGAAGGACTTCCAGGAGTTCCTGCAGGAGCACCGCAACAACCTGGACCCCACCAACTACGACATCTACGTGGAGATGGACTTCTACAGCTTCCTCATTGAGAGGTCAGCATGGCACATCCTCCTTGGCTTTGCTTTTAGGCAAACACATGTATGCTTTAATGACAAAAATGGAGCGATATATCCAGTCATAAACACCTGAGAATATGTCGTGAAGGTTCTCACTCCCTCACGTCAAGACCCCACCCTGCACACCTCATTCCCGTCAACTCCACACCCAAAGACTCACGTCTTTGCTATCCCCCACCTTCGTGTGTGTGTGTGTGTGTGTGTGTGTGTGGTGTGTGTGTGTGTGTGTGTGTGTGTGAATTTCTTTCTTCGTGTATAGATGTTTATCAGACTTGATAAGTATTAGTTAGTTCTTTAGTTTAACGTCTATTCACTATGACTGTTATTAGACGGAAAAAACCGTATGATTGTGTGTGTGTGTGGTGTACGTGTGTGTGTGTGTGTGTGTGTGTTGTGTGTGTGTGTGTGCGTGTGTGTGTGTGTGTGGGCGTGCGTGTGTGTGTGCGTGCGTGTGTGAGTGTGCATGCGTGTGTGTGTGTGTGTGTGTGTGTGGTTGTGTGTGTGCAAGAGAGAGAGAAGACTGTTAGGGACAAGAGGGGAAGGTTGGGATGGGTGGTAAGATAGGTAGATATTTACTTATCCTGGTCGTTTATCTAGCCTTTAATGTATGTTGATCGGGGGAATTAAAGTATATCAAATAAAACAAGTTTAGTAGGATTGAAACATAATGCAGGGGGATGGATGGAGGAAGGGAAAGTTTATGGGGGGGGGGGGGGGGCATCAGGGTGGAAAGGAAGACGGAATAGAGGAAAGGAGTGGGAGGGTGGGGGTGGGGGAATAACCATATATATCATATAATCGTAACTCTTTTATATCAATGTCATACAACACAACAATTTTAGTTTAAAGTACATCAGAGATAGATACCAAGTGGACCGGAATTTGAAATTTCAGAGAACACGCAAAGTAGTGAGTGATTATTCAAAAATATTTTCAGTGGATAATGGTGCACTGGCTGACAATTGGTCTGCTAACTTTATATTAGGAACAAAGTGCCTAACTCCTGGGCAGTGAAGAAGTAGGTGGTTTACAGTAATTTGTTTGCCACATATGCAATGTATATTTTTAGAATACTTTCTTCTAAAAGCATTTAATCGGAACCTATACATCAAACTAGTAACATGTCTGGAATGCATTACAGATAAATTGTTTAAAAAGGATTTCGGACTCGCTGCATTCTTTACTTGTACACAGTACTGGTAATACTGACTATTTGATAAGTGTGTGTGTGTGTGTGTGTGTGTGTGTGTGTGTGTGTGTGTGTGTGTGTGTGTTTCAATGCATGTTTAATCATTTATTCATTCATAGTTTTCAATTATGACAGTAATGACAACAATGACGTCGAGTGAACGACAAAAATGGTGATAGTAGTGAGTGATGGTGGTGATATTCATATCAGTTTAATGTACTCCCTCTTGTTGGTGATGGATTAATCTCTTTGTGATGTGCCACCATGTATGTAGTTCTGTTGTTATTCGGATTTTGATATTGAAATGTATTAATATCATTGCCACCTTCATCTTCATGCTTTCAGTTTGGCCTGCAGTTATTATACTTTGGAACTTGATACTGACTGTAGATATCTTTTTGCAAGTAATTCTCCTGAAGATCTGGACGAGTAGGTAGAATACTTAAAAAGCTGAGTGACCACTAAATATGTCTCATTGAACATGGCCGCCAACACACCAGAACCGTCAGTAAGTTTCCTTAAAAATAATAATTTATGTTTATGAAATTGTGAAACTGGTAAAAGAAGAAAAAAAAAGAAAAAAAGTTTTATTTCTAGTTTTTGTTGAACAGAGTGATTGGGGTCGAAAACATGAAAAATAATCTAATTGCTGTTAAACAAAATCTGGGATTAGGGGGTCTTTTGTCATCTCCAGATGGTTTAAACTATTGTCAAACAAGGTTTGCCATACGTTTTGCAAGTGAAACTAGGTGTCTTTGCAGATGATTTTCGTCCTGAGTCATTCTTTTCACCAGCTTGAGCAGGAAGGAGTCAACATGCTTTATTTTAACTGCCAAACTGACCTATCCTGCGCAAGCTTCCGAAGGTTGACCCCCCAGAGTTGCTGGACATGACAAATTGTGTGATATCTCTTTAATTCTTTCACGATGGACTCAACATATGGAATCATTTCCCTTGGCGGCCCGTGATGCTTTATTTGAATTACGCCTGTTAATGCAAACGCGAAAGCCTATTGTTACATATCAACAGAAAGGGTAGGACATGAATATTTCACTCAGTATGCTTTAGAATACCTTTAAGCTGATGTCAAAACGCTGCTGTGGCTTCAAAAGCAACTTGAAATTTTGACTGCCTGATGAAAAAATGTCCAACATTTCCTTTCCCTGTGCTCTTTCCATCAAAAACACCCTCTCTGCTATTAAAAATTGTGATTGCATCTATCAGTTGGTAGAACGAAAACCATGAGATCTATTTTTAGACTGCTGTCACTTACTCATGGCACAGCCAATAAGAGCAGCAGCCTGGCCCTCATCAGCACATGGCACGTCGCGAGAAGGTCAGAGTGAGGGGTCAACATAGGGGCTGCCAGCTTTGATGCGGTCGTGTGGTTCGCTTTAAAGTGACAGATGATCATGCCTGTCGGGAAAAAACTAAAACAGACAAGGAAGAAAGGTCTGTGGCCAGAGTGTGTAAGACTGGAAAGTTTGACAATTAACGGGCGGGGTGACTCTTGCTCCCACAGGAAACTGGGCGATTCAGTGTCGTAAGCAGCATTCCTTTGGAGTTGTGTTTTCTTGTGGGAGGGAGAGTTGCCCTGCTTGTTAATTGTTCACTGTTGCCTGCCTCATTTCATATTTACTTTGGAAAGTTTGAGTTGCCAAAGCACGCAGGCAGTTTTGTGATGTGGCAGTGACCAATACTCTGGCTGTGATGCTATGGAGTGATGTCACAGACAACTGAGCTGTCGTCTGAACAATGGAAAAGAAAAGGTCTGTGCTAGTGTGTGAAATACTTCATAGTTTGAGCTGCCGTCATGACACATTCCAGACCACAAGCAAACTGTGATTCACAATTTGGCGTCATTGTTACCAGCAGTTTTTTTTTCTTTTTCATTTTTTTTGTTTTTTGTTTGTTGTTGAAAGTGCAATTTCTTATTGTCGGAATTTCTTTGTTTGATATGTGTGATGGAGAACAGCTGTCTGGTTGTTTTGTTTTTTACTTAATGAAGAAGTCGAGTCTACATTCTGTTCGAGTCTTACTGTCAGTAGTTTCAGCAGTTGGGAGTTGATGTGTTTTCAGCTTAAATGTTAACTACCCCCTGCCATTGCCCAGCATCTGAATTTTACCTTGAGACAAGGTTGTGAGTTAGGATACAGTCCTGTGATATCAGTTGAAAGTGACCAGTGATTACAGAAGGTTTCCCTGCATGAACGCAGGCATAAAAATTTTGCTCACGTAAAAGCCCATCACATACTTTTGGAAGATTAGACCAGTTTGGCCGTTGGTATGGATGATGAGTATAACACATAGCAAGCAACCTGTGTGAAAAATCAACAGAACGGGTCGAAAACTTAGTGATTGATATTACACCGAACGACACAGGAAACAGCTGAAAGTAATGCCAGCAGGCAGCTCTTCAGTCAGCTCTGCCCGCACAAGGCAGCCCATTGTGTTAACAAGAGCATGGAGTGTAAAGTGCTGAGATCTTGGTCTCTAACTGAGGATGGATGCTGTACACGTACTCTTGCTGATAACCATCAGAAGACATAATTTGGGGACACCTGTGTGAAGCGACAGTTTGAGCGTAGGTGGCTTGCTAGGAAGCAGTCGTGTGATTTCAATTTTTAAGCGGCAGATTATCACAGAAGGTTCCCAGATGTGATGAATTTGTGTGGTAACACTTTATAGTGACAGATCATTGGAGCGGATTGTCAGCTGCAATGAATTTGTGGGGCATCACATTACAGTGACAGGACATTGCAGCGGATTGTCGGCTGCAGTAAATTTATGTGTTGTCACTTCAAAGTGACAGATCACCATAGAGGGTTTCCAGCAGTGATGCGTTTATCTGGCATCACTTTAACCCTTTCAGTCCTGACAGCACCACAGGCTGCGTGACCCTCCCAGTCTGGTACACGTTGACCAGTCGCTCAGAAAATCTGCTCTGCTCAGGTTGGCATAACTCTGGAATGGCACAGTAATTAAAAGGGCAGACAGCTACAGAAATATACTTTGGCTTGAACATGTTGAATTTTCGTCGTTTGAATCGTCCAATAAGGCGTGGTCCCTTGATGAATAGGGGCCACACACGGATCCTTTGTCACTTCTTCGACACTCTGGACTACCTGTCTTATTACATGGGGATAAGATGTCAATGAAATTATGACTGTGTGTTAGTCAAAATACATTTTCTTTGTGAATTTTTGTGGGGTTTGTATGTAAGCTTTGGATTTTTTTTAAATTACCCGCAAAGATTTCATCTAATACTTGCTTCAGTGTCAGATGTCGTTATTGGCCCATGCTGTCAAGAAGAAACGTGCAGAAAAAAAAAAAAATTGCAAAATCATTGAAAGTTTGGTAACGCAAAACACGCATGATACCAGAAGGATATACTTTCAAAGTACTCTCCCTTTCCTCATTGTTTATGCATACAGACCTCATTGTTTATGCACACAGACTTAGGGTTAAATATGCCAGATTTGAACAAAGATTAATGCCTGACCTCTATGTTTTTGTGCCGCCTGACTAGAGTCGGGTGTCGGTCGAAAAGAGTTCAAGTGACACATCGTAATAGAAGGTAGCCAACCATGATGTAATTGTGCCATGTCACTTTAAAGCAACAATCATCATGCATATTTGAAAGCAGAATGAAAAACAAAGGCCTGTTTAATATGTGCAATACTTCAGAGTCTCAGTTGCCATAACACACTTCCCCATATCATTTGCAAGGTTTGTTGATGAACAACTAATCATCATGCATATCAGCAAACTGTTTCTTTTTTTTTTTTTTTTTTTTTTTTTGTTCTTTAAGGTGCAATATCTCACATTTTTGCCAGAGAGTGAAAAATACTTTTTTCCTTTTTTTTTGCTTCATGATGTGGAAGCTGAGTTTGACATTTTGGTTTGGAATGAGTTGGAGAGGAAGAGAGAAGAAGAGAGACAGAAATGGACAGAAAAAGAGAGGAGTGAGAGAGAGAGAGAGAGAGAGAGAGAAGAGAGAGAGAGAGAGAGAGAGAGAGAGAGATATTCAGAGGCATCATCTCAGAGTGACATGTATTGATCTGGAACTGAACTTAGTATGTAACTGGAATGTTTGTTCTTTTTTTTTTTTCTCTCTCTCTTTTCTTTTTCTTGTTTTTCTTTTCTTTGAGTCTTTTTTCTGGGTTTTGAACAGAGTGTTTTCTTAAATGAAGGTCAAAGTGAGTCAGACCATGTTGGAATGAGCCAGACTTAACTGTGACGTAACTTAAGTTTCCTTTTGATATACTTTTTTCCAGAATTAATTACTCATTTTTATTCTGTCTCTCCCTTCTCCGCTTCCTTCACCCCTTCCCCATAAATTCAAATGTCTTTGAAATTGTGTGTGAAAGCACAGGAAATGTAATCGGTATATACCAAACAGGTCACAGGGTAGAGTTTATGTATGTGTGTGTGTTTGTTATTGCTTGTTCTAACTCCAGTCTTGCAAGTTATTGGACTGTGGTTAGTATCATTCAGCTGCTACGTCTGTGTATACACAATATGCTTGAGAACTTCTCTTGCTATGCGAGGAGATAGGTGAGGGCATTGTCTTAACATTCCAGCTATGGATTGTATGAGTATCTTTTGACGGTTGAATAAGAGTCTCACGAGCATCGGCTTATTTTCTAATTTTGTGTTATTAAAGTGAATATTCTGATGTTTGGTTTTCCGATCGTTAATAAGCAGTTTCAGTAATTAAAAAAAATCAGTTTAATGAACCATAAATATACTACATCCTTCTCCTCTTTACCATAACCATAATCATCACTATCATCGTGATCAACGTCATCATATTTTCCTCTTCCACCTGATCATCATGATTGTCGTCATCAAACCTTCCATCACATCAGTGCGATGACTGTGTCAGATTCATAGAGTGGATGTACGGTGCAATCCGGGAATCGAACATGGCATCGATCTGGAAGATTCTGGTGGCCTACCAGAAGATCGTGACGGTGATGGAACACATCGGCATAGAACGAGCTCTGGGCACTGTCTTCTTTGTGGAGGGCGGCTTCCCCACCCAGAGCGTGTATGAGAGGTACAACAACAGGTAGGTCACGCTGTTCATACAGGTGCAACAACAGGTAGGACACGCTGTTCTTACTGTTGCCACAACAGGTAGGTCACGCTGTTCATACAGGTGCAACAACAGGTAGGACACGCTGTTCTTACTGTTGCCACAACAGGTAGGTCACGCTGTTCATACAGGTGCAACAACAGATAGGTCACACTGTTCTTACCGTTGCCACAACAGGTAGGTCACGCTGTTCATACAGGTGCAACAACAGGTAGGTCACGTTGTTCATACAGTTGCAACAACAGGTAGGTCACATTGTTCTTACTGTTTCCCCAACAGGTAGGTCACGCTGTTCATACAGGTACAACAACAGGTAGGTCACACTGTTCTTACTGTTAAAACAAGAGGTAGGTCACGCTATTCATACAGGTGCAAGAACAGGTAGGTCACGTTGTTCTTACTGTTACCACAACAGGTAGGTCACGCTGTTCATACAGGTGCAAGAACAGGTAGGTCACGTTGTTCTTACTGTTACCACAAGAGGTAGGTCACGCTGTTCATACAGGTGCAAGAACAGGTAGGTCACGTTGTTCTTACTGTTACCACAACAGGTAGGTCACGTTGTTCTTACTGTTACCACAACAGGTAGGTCACGTTGTTCTTACTGTTATAACAACAGGTAGGTCACGTTGTTCTTACTGTTATAACAACAGGTAGGTCACGCTGCCGTACTGCTACAACAACAGGTAGGGCACGTTCTTACTGTTACAACAACAGGTAGGTCACGTTGTTCTTACTGTTATAACAACAGGTAGGGCACGCTGCCCGTACTGTTACAACAACAGGTAGGGTACGTTGTTCTTACTGTTATAACAACAGGTAGGTCACGCTGCCCGTACTGCTACAACAGGTAGGGCACGTTGTTCTTACTGTTACAACAACAGGTAGGGCGCGTTGTTCTTACTGTTATAACAACAGGTAGGTCACGCTGCCCGTACTGCTACAACAACAGGTAGGGCACGTTGTTCTTACTGTTACAACAACAGGTAGGGCACATTGTTGTTACTGTTATAACAACAGGTAGGGCACGTTGTTCTTACTGTTACAACAACAGGTAGGTCACGCTGTCCGTACTGCTACAACAACAGGTAGGGCACGTCGTTCTTACTATTACAACAACAGGTGGGTCACGTTGTTCTTACTGTCATAACAACAGGTAGGTCACGCTGTTCTTACTGCTGCAACAGGTGGGTCACGTTGCTCTTGCTGTTACAACAACAAGTGGGTCACGTTGTTCTCACTGTTACATCAACAGGTAGATCACAATGTTCTTACTGTTGCAACAGATCGGTTTCGCGAACAGTTGAAGTAAATAGCGGATAGATAGGGTAGCTCTTACTCCCACGATGAAACATTTGCACTCCAGTAATTTAATGCTGCTTGCGACACCAAATCGCCCAGCAGAAATGACAACACAGAGCATACCGAACAAACTAGGGATTCTGTGTGTTCTGTGTTGTCATTTCTGGTAGGCGATTTTGGTGATGTAATCAGCTATTGTTTGGGATTGTAGGCGTGTAATTGTTTCATCGTGGGAGCAGCACTTTCCCTCGTTGTTAGTCATCAGTAAAGTTGACCAGAAACTCATCGTCATCGTTCAGGGTGTCTGGAGTGCCAAGGAGACTGGAAGAATTTCTGCGGCCCCGATTATAATGAGACCACCAACGACAGAGGACTGCTTCTGCTTGAATGTGTCAGTGATGATAACTTGATTCTTGCCAGTGCTCTTGGTCACCATGAAGCATTCCGGCTATGGACACGGCACTCCCCACACAGTCAGTAGCACAACCAGATAAACTATATTCTTGTAGAGAGAGAGAGAGAGAGAGAGAGAGAGAGAGAGAGAGATCTAAAGCACGAAAATTTCCAGGAGCTGACCTCATCACAGTAAGGCCCTGGTAGTGACCAGGGCCTCATTGTGATGAATTTAAAAACACAACAAGAACAAGAAGGAAGACAAAGAAATAGCCGATCGAAAGCCGGTCTTGATTGACAAAGTGAAAGATCCTGACATCGCTGAACGATTGCAAGTGGCCGTTCACCCCACTACTTCCCCGGTAGGAGAAGATTTAGAAGCCTTCTCAAACACACAAACAATTTCAACCAAATGGTGACTGAAACAGCGACAGAGGTCTTACGAATTGGCAGATGGAAATTGTGTGTGTGCGTGTGTGTGTATGAGAGTGTGTGTGTGTGTGTGTGTGTGTGTGTGTGTGTGTGTGTGTGTGTGTGTGTGTGTGATGAGACACACACCTTTACTTTTTTAGTGTATATGTAAATCCTTTTTTCAATGCTAATATGGATTGTTACTGTTCTTGTTATTCTTAGATCTAAACCGTGTAATAGTGTTCTGAATCATGTGATAGTGTTCTATGTTAGTATTGTTAGTCCCTGGATGGACATGGGGCAGATGGAAAAAGGCAACCTCCTATTTATCTCTCGCCCATCGAAAAAAAAATTATTAATCTCTCTCAAGGTCAAGACATTGACATACTATTCCTTTGTCTTTGGTGAAAAAAGGGCGTTGAAGTTATCAGCTGCAGTTCTCTCCCTTTAATCCATGGAGCTCCTATGTCCTTTCCTCTCTGATGGCAGGGTCAATATCTTCAAAGCCAATTATCGCTCGGCAGTGCTGTATTCCAAGATGGTCGATCCCATTTTCCAGCAGGGGGTGACAGCTACTGGAACCAACCTTACAGAGGTGATCGAAGGCTTTCGTTTTGAAACCCAGCACGCCATGATGACCGAGGCGTCCATCACTAAAGGTTTGATCCTGGTGTCGGTGAAGATGGTGACCATGCTGCTGCTGCTGATGATGATGATAATCATGATTAGGATAGGTTGAAGCAGCTACTAGCCCTACTACTGGTTCTGCTACTGCTACTACCACTACCAATGCTACTGCAACTACTACCACTACTACACTACTACTACTACTACTACTACTACTACTACTACTACTACTACCACTTGTACAATTTCTGCGACGGCGACGACGACTACTATTTCATCTACTACTAGTACTAGTGCTGCTGCTGCTGCTGCTGCTATTATCGCTATTTTTGCTGCTGTTGCTACTACCGATGATAATAATGGTGATGATGATAAACAGTGACAGAAATGATATTTTGAAAACAGCGGTAATGGTGATGATGCCTCAATGATGATGATGGCGGTAATCTGAAGGCATCAGCTGCTAATGGTAACGATGGTGACACGTTGTTAAATGTCGAATTGTACCACCTTCCCTTGGGACAGACAATCTCCAGACAGCAGCCTGCTAAGCGTGGTGTAAAAATTTAACGACATAAGACATGCGCCCGAGCTCTACCAGGGCTCCCCTCTTCCTCCGCCCCCCTTCCCCAATTCCCAGCCATGCTACATCCCTCACCTTCGTCCCTTCTGCTAATTATTAGTGTGTGTTAACAATTAGGCTCTCCACCAGACCAGTTATATCTGTCACAGTCAGTGTGCGTTAAAGTGTGGCTCTCTACCCGACCAGTTCTATGCTAATTACTATTCTATGCTGATATATATATATATATATATATATTATATATATATATATTATATATAATATATGTATGTATGTATATCTGTTTACATACATAACTCGTGTGTGTGTGTGTGTGTGTGTGTGTGTGTGTGTGTGTGTGTGTGTGTGTGTGACTGAGTGAGTGAGTGAGTGAGAATTCCAGTGTCTGTACAGGTCAGTGACAGCATAACTGTCCGCCTGTCCATTTGTATCAATTCCCCTGATTCCCTTGTTAAGGTCAATACTGTGATTTGACAATCTAATTGTCTGCCTTTCCATTGTGTACTTGTCCATTGTACGTTAATTCCGTTGCGGTTTGACAACATGACTCTGTGCCTATCCATTGTACGTTAATTTCGTTGTGTTCACACAGGTCAGTGGTAGTTTGACAGCATGACTCTGTACCTATCCATTGTACGTTAATTACATTGTGTTGTGACAGGTCAGTGGTGGTTTGACAACATGACTCTTTACCTGGACACGCTGCTGATGATCCAACGGGAACTGGCCTACCTCATCAACGGGCAGCTGGAGGAGATCATCCAGGCAAGAATGACAGGAATGACGGAAATGACAGGAATGGAGACAAGCACACTGCCGTCACAATAGGAGGAAAGAGAAACGAGTTTCCAGTCACGTCATGAACTGAGCCGCTATGTCGTAAAAGCACATTATTAGATGTTGTGTTTTAGTAATTAGTTTGACGAGTAAGGGTTTAATTCTAATGTTAAAAAGTTTATAGAATCGGTTTTTCTCTGCAGTATTTGAGGAACAGTTTCATATATTGAAGAATGGTCATTTAGAGACATTAAAACTGATCTCCAAATTTAATGAACAGACGGGACAAGTTCTTTCAATCGTTACATTTTCTTTCTAAATTTGAAGCTTTTGTTTCAGTGTTACAAAATTTAAAAAGATGTGTGTTGAAAGTTTGACACTTAATTTTGAAAATCTTCGAATAAATGCTTTGATCACACATCAGTCCACTGTGCCATGTACTAACTACTGAAGTCAACCACATCTTTATTTGTTCTTCTGTAATATCCAGACTCGACTAATGCAGCTCTCTGTTGTTTGCTTGTCCATCGAACATCATTTGTACGCTTCAAAAAAAAATTAAGCGTTTGTGGCCAGGCTTGTATTGAAAGTTCAAAAGTGCAGTCATGTCACACGTTTCTTAAAAACTCTTCACTGGAAAAAAAAGTCCAGAAGAACAGTCCCATTGTCCTCCCTCACCTTACCTTCTCCCCCCTCCCCCCCCCTTTCCCCCCCCCCCCCCCCTTTTGCACACACTGCCCCACCCAGTTTGGTCATGTTGCAGCGTCAGTTCCAGTAGTCCGCGAGGAATCATCAGTGTGGTGTCGTCAGGCAACCCATCACCGGAGGCCTGCTTCTAAGTCACCTCCTTACTGACTGGCGGAGGCCCTGCTTTTAAGTCACCTCCTTGGTGACTGGCGGAGGCCCTGCTCCTAAGTCACCTCCCAGGTGACTGGCGGAGGCCCTGCTTCTAAGTCACCTCCCAGGTGACTGGCGGAGGCCCTGCTTCTAAGTCACCTCCTTGGTGACTGGCGGAGACCCTGCTTCTAAGTCACCTCCTTGGTGACTGACGGGGGCCCTGCTTCTAAGTCACCTCCTTGGTGACTGGCGGAGGCCCTAGAAGCCACCTCCTAGGTGACTGGCGGAGGCCCTGTTTCTAAGTCACCTCGTAGGTGACTGGCGGAGGTCCTACTGTCTAAGTCACCTCCTAGGTGACTGGCGGAGGCCCTGCTTCTAAGTCACCTCCTTGGTGACTGACGGAGGCCCTGCTTTTAAGTCACCTCCTTGGTGACTGGCGGAGGCCCTGCTTCTAAGTCACCTCCTTGGTGACTGGCGGAGGCCCTGCTTCTAAGTCACCTCCTAGGTGACTGGCGGAGGCCCTGCTTCTAAGTCACCTCCTTGGTGACTGGCGGATGCCCTACTTCTAAGTCACCTCCTAGGTGACTGGCGGAGGCCCTGCTTCTAAGTCACCTCCTAGGTGACTGGCGGATGCCCTACTTCTAAGTCACCTCCTAGGTGACTGGCGGAGGCCCTGCTTCGAACTCACCTGCTTGGTGACTGGCGGCCAGATATTTGTAGCAAACGTGTCATAGACTGATCCGTTCAGTGTATTAACTCCATGGTGGTACTACGGTCTTTCCATTTCTTTTCATAGCAAGCAACAAACTCAGCAGTTATAGACAGAAGTCGGTTGGGTTAAAAACAAATCGCCAGATATTTGTCTTCGGACGGAATCAAAGCCGCAACCTCCAGTTCTCCACCTGTTGGGGTAACCTCAGCACTGTGAGGACTGGTTTTTACCGCTGAATTAACAGGTGGTGTCCGGGGTATGTTGAATCAGAACAGGTACCGCTGGACACCACCAAGTGATTCAGCAGCAGTGCAGTGTCTCCTCTGGTGGGTTGCTTCATGATGATGTGGTGTTTATTGTTCCTCGACAACTGTGTAACACGCCAGAATCACTTCCCATTGCGAAGTTAAACGCGGTATCTTGCCCATGCAGGCGGAGGAGAAGAACCTGACCATCAGCGCCTGTTTCCTGGTGATCGTCATCCTGATGTGCCCCCTGGTCATCTACTCGGTGGAAGCGCTGACCAGCGACATCCAGAAGTACGCCATCGCCCTGGTGCACAAGACCAAGGAGCTGGGCAAGGAGAAGAAGAAGATGGACGAACTGCTGTACCAGATGGTGCCCCGACCCGTCGCCCAGGCCATGAAGGTGCGTTGGACAGACGATGGAGGACGGAAGGGGAGGAACGAGGAACGGAGTGGGGGTGGGGGGGGAGGGGATGGGCGTGCAGGCAGACGGACAGACACACCTCACGGCCCTTGTATGGGCCATGAAGACTTAGAGGGATGGAGGGGCACATGGACAAAGAGGTCAACAGTGCTCAAGTACTCCTGGATCAGGGGGGATGGAGGGGACAGGGGGGCGGATGGACGAATTGATAAACAGAGTTCAAGTACTACTGGATCAGATGGTGCCCGGTCAACACACCAAGCCACTCGCGCTGCTGTAGAGGATGGTATCGCCCGGACCAAAGGAAGAGGCTGAGAGAGAGAGAGAGAGCGGCGGGGAGGGGTGGGGGAGTAGAGGCATGGAGTCAGAACTGTGTGTGCGTGCGTGTGTTTGTGTGTGTGTGTGTGTGTGTGTGTGTGTGTGTGTGTGTGTGTGTGTGTGTGTGTGTTACGCCCACGTGCACGCGAATGATGTATACGTAAGTTTTTTCGCCCGGAAATATACGTCATTTTCCCACAGTATCACCCTAATGTTCGCCTCTTCCTCACGGAAATGTAATCATTTCCCAGTATCACCTAATGTTCGCTCTTCCTCACGGAATATACGTCATTTTCCCACATATAATCCCCTAGAAATGTTCAGCCACTCCTTGCCTCCACGGACAATGATAATCATCTTGTTCCACATTCACTATGTTCCTCTCCTCACGAATGTACATCATGTTCGATTCCCTATGTTCGCCTCTCCTCACGGAAATGTACATCATGTTTCCACAATTCACCTTTTCCACCCTCAGATGTATCAGCCTACCTCCTCACGGAATGTACATCATGTTTCCACAATATCACCCTAATGTTCGCCTCTCAGGAAAGTCATCTGTTTCCAAATACCCTAAGTTGCCTCCTCTCGGAATGTACATCATGTTTCCAGCATATCACCCTAATGTTCGCCTCTCCTCACGGAAATGTACATCATGTTTCCACAATATCACCTATGTTCCCTCTACGGAATGTACATTGTTTCAATTCCTAATGTTCGCCTCTCCTCACGGAATGTACATCATGTTTCCACAATATCACCTAATGTTCGCCCTCCTCACGGAAATGTACATCATGTTTCCCAATATCACCCTAATGTTCGCCCTCCTCACGGAAATGTACATCATGTTTCCACAATATCACCCTAATGTTCGCCTCCTCTCACGGAAATGTACATCATGTTTCCAATATCACCCTAATGTTCGCCTCCTCACGGAAATGTACATCATGTTTCCAATATCACCCTAATGTTCGCCTCCTCCTCACGGAAATGTACATCATGTTTCAAATATCACCCTAATGTTCGCCTCTCCTCGGAAATGTACATCATGTTTCCAAATATCACCCTAATGTTCGCCTCCCTCACGGAAATGTACATCATGTTTCCACAATATCACCCTAATGTTCCCCTCCTCCTCACGGAAATGTACATCATGTTTCCACAATATCACCCTAATGTTCGCCTCCTCTCACGGAAATGTACATCATGTTTCCACAATATCACCCTAATGTTCGCCTCCTCACGGAATGTACATCATGTTTCCACAATATCACCCTAATGTTCGCCTCCTCACGGAAATGTACATCATGTTTCCACAATATCACCCTAATGTTCGCCTCCCCCTCACGGAAATGTACATCATGTTTCCACAATATCACCCTAATGTTCGCCTCCTCCCACGGAAATGTACATCATGTTCCACAATATCACCCTATGTTCGCCTCTCACGGAAATGTACATCATGTTTCCACAATATCACCTAATGTTCGCCTCTCCTCACGGAAATGTACATCATGTTTCCACAATATCACCCTAATGTTCGCCTCTCTCACGGAAATGTACATCATGTTTCCACAATATCACCCTAATGTTCGCCTCCTCCTCACGGAAATGTACATCATGTTTCCACAATATCACCCTAATGTTCGCCTCCTCCTCACGGAAATGTACATCATGTTTCCAAATATCACCCTAATGTTCGCCTCCTCCTCACGGAAATGTACATCATGTTTCCACAATATCACCCTAATGTTCGCCTCTCCTCACGGAAATGTACATCATGTTTCCACAATATCACCCTAATGTTCGCCTCCCTCACGGAAATGTACATCATGTTTCCAAATATCACCCTAATGTTCGCCTCCTCCTCACGGAAATGTACATCATGTTTCCAAATATCACCCTAATGTTCGCCTCCTCACGGAAATGTACATCATGTTTCCACAATATCACCCTAATGTTCGCCTCTCCTCACGGAAATGTACATCATGTTTCCAAATATCACCCTAATGTTCGCCTCCTCACGGAAATGTACATCATGTTTCCACAATATCACCCTAATGTTCGCCTCCTCCTCACGGAAATGTACATCATGTTTCCACAATATCACCCTAATGTTCGCCTCTCTCACGGAAATGTACATCATGTTTCCACAATATCACCCTAATGTTCGCTCCTCCTCACGGAAATGTACATCATGTTTCCACAATATCACCCTAATGTTCGCCTCCTCACGGAAATGTACATCATGTTTCCACAATATCACCCTAATGTTCGCTCCTCCTCACGGAAATGTACATCATGTTTCCACATATCACCCTAATGTTCGCCCTCCTCACGGAAATGTACATCATGTTTCCACAATATCACCCTAATGTTCGCCTCCTCCTACGGAAATGTACATCATGTTTCCACAATATCACCCTAATGTTCGCTCCTCCTCACGGAAATGTACATCATGTTTCCACAATATCACCCTAATGTTCGCCTCTCCTCACGGAAATGTACATCATGTTTCCACAATATCACCCTAATGTTCGCCTCCTCCTCACGGAAATGTACATCATGTTTCCACAATATCACCCTAATGTTCGCCTCCTCCTCACGGAAATGTACAATCATGTTTCCACAATATCACCCTAATGTTCGCCTCCTCACGGAAATGTACATCATGTTTCCACAATATCACCCTAATGTTCGCCTCCTCCTCACGGAAATGTACATCATGTTTCCACAATATCACCCTAATGTTCGCCTCCCTCACGGAAATGTACATCATGTTTCCACAATATCACCCTAATGTTCGCCTCCTCCTCACGGAAATGTACATCATGTTTCCCAATATCACCCTAATGTTCGCCTCCTCCTCACGGAAATGTACATCATGTTTCCACAATATCACCCTAATGTTCGCCTCCTCCTCACGGAAATGTACATCATGTTTCCACAATATCACCCTAATGTTCGCCTCTCCTCACGGAAATGTACATCATGTTTCCACAATATCACCCTAATGTTCGCCTCTTCCTCACGGAAATGTACATCATGTTTCCAAATATCACCCTAATGTTCGCCTCTTCCTCACGGAAATGTACATCATGTTTCCACAATATCACCCTAATGTTCGCCTCTTCCTCACGGAAATGTACATCATGTTTCCACAATATCACCCTAATGTTCGCCTCTTCCTCACGGAAATGTACATCATGTTTCCAAATATCACCCTAATGTTCGCCTCTTCCTCACGGAAATGTACATCATGTTTCCACAATATCACCCTAATGTTCGCCTCCTCCTCACGTTGGCAGGCCAACAAAAGCGTGGACGCCGAGTACTTCAAATCAGTGACCATTCTGTTCTCTGACATCTATGGCTTCACACGGCTGACCGTGTCCATCCCGCCCATGGAGATCGTGTCCATTCTCAACACGCTCTACACCGCCATCGACGAAAAACTGGACAACCACGAGGTGTACAAAGTGGAGACCATCAACGACTCTTACATGGTAGCCTCAGGTATAGGTACGTCGTACACCTCAGCAGCCGATGTCCTCTCTCTCTCTCTCTCTCTCTCTCTCTCTCTCTCTCTCTCTCTCTTGGAAAGTTAGCTGGAGGCGGTGGGCGCCCAGGACTGCTGCCAAGGAAAATCTGGAGCTGGGATCCCTGCAGGGCGTGGTAACTCATATCATTCATCATCATCATCATCATCATCATCAATCATCATCATCGTCATCATCATCATCGTCACCACACATCATCATCATCTGCTGGGATCCTTGCAGAGCGTAATGACTCATATCATTGTCATCGTTATCGTCATTTCATCATCATCATCATCATCATCATCATCATCATCATCATCATCATCGTCATCACATCGTTATCATCAATCATCATCATCATCATCATTTCATCATTATCATCATCATTATCGTTGCTGTCGTCGTCATCGCCATCATCATCATTACCCATCATCATCATCATCATCATCATCATCATCAAATTACAGAAGGCATCACCGATAGGTCAAAGGCTGAACAAAAAGGGTGTTGTTGTGTCAGGACGTCTTTGTTGGTGATGCGGTCCTGCCAAGTGATGCCCAAGAGTCTTCTGAGGCAGCGCAGGTGAAGGCGTTCAGTCTGCGTTCATTTTGAGAGTACAGGGGCCATACTTCCCTTCCGTAGAGAAGAGTGCTCAGCACGCAGGCTTGGTACACTTCCATTTTGGTGTTTGACGTGAGCATGGTGTTGTCCCAGACTCTCTTCTCTAGACGATCTGTCGATCTGCACGTTCAGCTTGGCGTCCAGTTGCTTGAGATGATAGAGCCCAGGTAAGTAAAGTCGTCAACCACTTCAAGGGTGTGAACGCCGATGGAGATGCGGCGAGTGCTACTGATGTCTTGGCCTATGATGTTTGTCTTATTTAGGCCGATTGTGCGGCCGAACTCAGTGCAGGCATCAGCGAAGAAGGCGATGAGCCGTTGTAGCCCCTTCTCGGTGTGGTAAATGTTGAGGGTTTTTACGAAGAGAGTTCCTTCTTCTTTTGATGAGATCAATGTGCTGTAGGCTGAAGACTCTTTAGTGTTCGCAGCCTTGGCTTGCTCTACGTGTCCTCTGACATTCACTGTGCTGGGTCTTTCTCTTTTCTCTCTTTCTGTCCATCACCATTCTCTCTCTCTCTCTCTCTCTCTCTCTTCTCAAAATCAGATAGAAACTTGCAGCAGGCATCTGATTTACCTGGGTAAACGGTAAATTTTCAAAAAATAAAGATAATGGTTTTCAGAAAAGGGGGGTATCTTAGTAAACATGAAAAATGGTACTACAAAAGGCAGGAAATAGAAGTCGTAAATAGCTATAAATATCTAGGATTTACTTTAAGGACAAAATTGTCTATAGACATTTGACTTACAGAGTTTACAGGAAGAGCCAAAAGCAAAGCGATAGATATCATGAAAACCATGTACAGCCTGGGTAATATGGATATGTCAACTTTCTTTAAATCATTTGATACACACATTAAACCATTGATATTCATCAGAAATATGGGGCCTCACACGTTTTAAAGCAATGGAACGCATGTATCTCTTTGCTTGTAGAAAGGTCTTGGAAATTGGCAAAAAGACGCCAAATACTCTTGTTTATGGTGAGCTAGGCAGATACCCTCTATATATTGATAGTACTTTACGGGCAGTGAAATACTGGTTCAAGATTTAAAAAAATGACGACAAACCGAATACCGAAAGAAGCATACGAAAATGAATTGAAATAAGTTAGTAAATCCCCCAACTGGGCATTAGACATAACACACTGCTTTGACTCCTACGGATTTTCAGAAGCGTGGATAAATGGAGGAGTGGGAGACAAAAAGCATTCTTCTCAGTGTTTAGACAGAGAATGGTAGACTGTTTCAAACAGAACTCGCACAGTAAATTAGAAGGTAGTGATCGTTATACCGTCTACCGATCTTTTAAATCACTGCATCAACCTGAGAAATACGTATATGATATCACAATTACAAAATTCAGAAGGGCATTAGCAAAAGTCAGATTAGGTGTAAATGAGCTTCGAACAAATAAAAATATACTGATACAACAGCAATAACCACCTGCCCTTTTTGTTGTGAAGAAGAAACCGAAATACATTTTCTTCTAAAATGTCTAAGTAACAAAAAAATTACGAGAAAAATATATTCATAAACACTATAAAGATAGCTTTCCTGTCCAGTTGAAGACATTTGCAAAACGAAAATGCTGTCATAATGAGGGATGTTGCTATGTTTGTACATTACGCCTTACGTTTTAGAGAGGAACAGTTGAAATGTTATAAACCTAAGTTTGCTACTTTTGTTATCGCCAAATGAGCATCCGTCTTTTTGAAAATTTTTCTATATAAATCATTCATTTTCAATAACATAAACATTGTCATGTTACGTGTCTCATGTGGATAGGCTGGAGGCCTCACATTAAAAAGTCACGAGTTCACACGTTCACGATCTCTCTCTCTCTCTCTCTCTCTCTCTCTCTCTCTCTCTCTCTCTCTCTCTCTCTCTCTCTCTCTCCACCCACCCCATCCCCAATTCATCCATCCCCCACTCTCTGTCTGTCAGTGTTTCTGTCTGTCTCCGCCTCTCTGTCTCTATCTCTCTGTGTTTATCTGTCTTCTCTGTCTCTCCGTTTCTAAGTCCCTTTCTGTCCGTCCATTCGTCCGTATGTCTGTCTGTCTCACTCACTCACTCTCTCTCTCTCTCTCTCTCTCTCTCTCTCTCTCTCTCTCTCTCTCTCTCTCTCCTCTCTCCCTCCCTCCCTCCCTCTCTTGTATCATATCTAGACATGCACGTGCAGGTGGTAATACAATTAAGTTTCTGCAACATTTTGTTCATGTAAATGAAAATATCAGGTGAGCTTACTCACGTCTGTCCGTGAACATGTTTGTTCAGCTTAAAATCTAGCCCATGCATACTACTGTTTTACATTGCGCGTATTTTGTTTAGCCCTGATCTTCTCATCGTATTACACTGTTTTCTATGAGTGTTGTGGCAGTGTGGCCCACACACAGAATCACGGACGAACCATTTATGACACAAAATCATGTTGATCAGGTCTCCCTACCCGGCTTGACAACCGACACTCCGCAGAGGTAGCCAACCTGGCTCTGGACCTGAGACACATGATGTCCGAGCCCCGCTTCTCTGCCATGCAGGAGAACCAGATCCAGCTGAGGATCGGTATAAACACAGGTATGACACAGGGGTACTTCTCTGCCATGCACAAAAACCAGATTCAGCTGAGGATCGGTATAAACACAGGTATGACACAGGGATACTTCTCTGCCATGCACAAAAACCAGATCCAACTAAGTATTGGTATAAATACAGGTGTCGGTGCTTGCCTACACTGACAGTGAAATACAGGGGTCTGTACATACAAGACAACCCCTGCAGAATTCTTTTGTTTACGATTTTCTGTTCTTTGCACAGAACGGGTCTATAGTGTCCTGTTGGCCTGTTCGCTCTGACCATTCTTGCAACAGGACCGTAAACCATAGGATTACTACGACATTTTCACGTGTATTTCATCCTGATTAACATACAGTTTTTTTCTTGTCTGTACAAAAAGTAAATGATAGTCGTGTATCCGGACACCCCACCCCTCCCTCCCTCCACCCTGCAATCTGCTGTTGAGAAGAAGAGCAGGACTTCCATTCTTTAACATCTTCTTCAAAGTATCTACACTGCTGAGTTGACATCTTGTTCAGAGTATCTACACTGCTGAGTTGACAGTGTTGTTCAGAGTATCTACACTGCTGAGTTGACAGTGTTGTTCAGAGTATCTACACAGCTGAGTTGACAGACTTGTACAGAGTATCAACACTGCTCAATTGACATCTTGTTCAGAGTATCTACACTGCTGAGTTGACAGTGTTGTTCAGAGTATCTACACTGCTGAGTTGACATCTTGTTCAGAGTATCTACACTGCTAAGTTGACAGTCTTGTACAGAGTATCTACACTGCTGAGTTGACAGCCTTGTTCAGAGTATCTACACTGCTGAGTTGACAGTCTTGGTCCTGGCTCTTAAAATGGTCTCTAAATCAAAACGATGATTTCCTCATTTTGTTGTACTCCCTTTCTGCTTTGGAGGCCATCGCCAGCCGTAACCTCAAGCACCCTCAACTGCTGACATTATTCGAACTGTACACCTCTCTGAAATCAGATGGATACAACGTAGCTTTTGTTTGGGTTCCCAGCCATGTGGGCATTCAACTTGCCAAGAGTGCCACAAAGAAAACATTGAGCTGATTGTCTATCCCTCACAGTGATCTGACACCCAAAGCCCAGGCTAACGTCACAGACCTCTGGTTAGAGGAAAGGAGCTCGCAGACAGATAACAAACTGTTCAAAATCAGTCTAAACCTGAAAGAGTTTTTACTATGTTCCAGCGGCGGCTTTAAAGAAGAAACAGTCTTGTGCCGTTTGTACACATGCTACTCCTTTTACACCCATTGTTATCTTTTAAAGGGAGAAGAAACTCCATGGTGCATTCCATGTCATGTACCACTCACAGTCAAACATATTCTTTTAAGTATTGGGACTTGCATGATGTGAGACACAACATTTTACAGCAGACTCCTTTAAAACATTGCTCAGAGATGTCCCACCTAATGTGATCTTTACATTTCAGAAAAGATCAACTTTTTTCATCTAATCTACGCTTTTACGAAGAAAGGTTTTTAACAAAGTTTCAGATGGGTTTTGAGATGGTGTATTTTAAAGAGTTGTGTGTACGGGCTTTTTTTTCTTCTTTTTTAATGACTTGTGAGTTGACTTCAACGCAGTGACAGCCCTGATATGGCCCTTTGCGGTCGGCTGGTCTATAAAACATTCTCTCTCTCTCTCTCTCTCTCTCTCTCTCTCTCTCTCTCAAAGTAGGCTTCAGTGTGAATCCAACATGTCAGGCCAACAGTTGATTGGTGGACAGAAGTCACGTGCTGTGATGGCAGGTCCCTGCATGGCGGGCATTGTGGGAACGATCATGCCGCGCTACTGCCTGTTCGGCGATACGGTCAACACGGCCTCCAGAATGAAGAGCTACTGTCTGCGTGAGTTGTCTTCTCCTCTGTTTTTGTTTGGCCGTGTGACAACTTGCTTATTTTGATCTTTAGTTTTGATTGGGTTTGATCTGTTTGCGGCTGAGTTTTGGTATGTCGGGTGCGTGCGTGTGTGTGTGTGTGTGTGTGTGTGTGTGCGTGCGTGCGTGCGTGCGTGCGTGCGTGTTTGTGTGTGTGTGTGCGTGCGTGCGTGCGTGCGTGCGTGCGTGTGTGTGTAGTGTGTGTGTGTGTGTGTGAAGGAGGGGGTAAGGGGGGAGAGTGGAGTGCAGGAGGGGAGGGATGGCATGGAGAAGATTGTGTCCGTGCAGGGGGGGGGGGGGGGGGAGGCATGTGGAGGGATTGAATGTATACAGTATTGCTTGTGTGTGTGTGTGTGTGTGTGTGTGTGTGTGTGTGTGTGTGAGTGTATGTGTGTGTTGTGTGTGTGTGTGCGTGTGGTGTGTGTGTGTGTGTGTGTGTGTGTGTGTGTAAGTGTGAATGAGTGTGTGTGTGTGTGTGCGCGCGCGCGTTTGCACAGCCATGTGTGTGTAGGTGGGGATGTTGGTATGGGTGTGTGATTCTGAGTTCTCCCATCGTTTGCATTAATGTGTGACTTTTCTGGATAAAGTCCTGACAAATACAAAAGTGACTGGGGGTCGGGTAACAATCAGAAGTATTGAAGGAGGCCATTAAAGATGCTGTCAGTGATGCCGTTGACGGCAGAACGTGGCTGCATAGAATGAGAGGTGGACACAGGTAGAAACAGGTAAAGATGCTATCAATGATGGCGAACGTGGCTGCATATAAAGAGAGGTGGACACAGTTACAGTGTGGTGATGATGTGACACAGTTACAATGTGGTGATGATGTGACACAGTTACAATGTGGTGATGATGTGACACAGTTACAGTGTGGTGATGATGTGACACAGTTACAATGTGGTGAGGATGTGACACAGTTACAATGTGGTGATGATGTGACACAGTTACAGTGTGGTGATGATGTGACACAGTTACAGTGTGGTGATGATGTGACACAGTTACAGTGTGGTGATGATGTGACACAGTTACAATGTGGTGATGATGTGACACAGTTACAATGTGGTGATGATGTGACACAGTTACAATGTGGTGATGATGTGCAGCCAACAGGATCCACGTCAGCGCCAGTTCCTATAACTCCCTGCGCAAACACAGCATGTACGTCTTCAAACATCGCGGGGTCATCGAGGTCAAGGTCAGAACTCTGTGTGTGTGTGTGTGTGTGTGTGTGTGTGTGTGTGTGTGTGTGTGTGTGCCCGAGCGTGTTTGATTTGTGTGTGTGTGTGTGTGTGTGTGTGTGTGTGTGTGTGTGTGTGTAATAATGCGTGCATCTCTCTCTCTCTCTCTCTCTCTCTCTCTCTCTCTCTCTCTCTCTCTCGCTCGCTCGCTCGCTCGCTCCCCCCACCCCCATCGCTCTCTCATCTGCATATAATTAGGTGTGATTGGCTGGAACAAAGTGGCCTACTGGCATCGGGTATTCCTGGCTTCTCTGAAAAGGCCCTGCCAAAAATCAGGGCAACGGGTGTATAGTTTACTGAAGACATATTTCAGCCTGGAATCATGTACAGGTTTTATGGGTTTTTTTTACATGCATGCGCTGAGAACTTTTGAACCTTGTGGAGAATTACAACATTCATACTATTCCTGAAATAATATCGTTGTAGATCTAGTAGCAAAGTGAGACGAGTGCAGGCGGAAATCTAAACAAATCCTAAATAAATGTTAGCGAACCGCCAAAAGAAACGTGGATAAACGAGTCACAAGACAAAACACGACGCGTTTCGACCTCTTAGGTCTTCTTCAGGCAAGTTACAAACAAATAGGACAATGAAAATGAACAAGCAATCACGTAGCTTTGATCACTTCAGCGCACGGTTGGCGTTGAACGAGAACGAGGCTGTTGGAAGGGAGATAATGTATGAGTCAAGGTAGTAATGATGATAATTATATTACTAACATGAATACTAATACTGGTCAAAATATTGAAAACATAAATTAAGACAGGATTATTACTACTTTTGGAGATATAAGGCAATAGCAGTTGTAGTATGGCAGAAAGGAAAGTGGGTTAGAGGATTCTTAAACAGCAGGGTTGCCGTGGCAACAGTCTTAGTGGCGATGGCGATGGTGATGTTAATGCTTTTGGTGGTAATATCAATACTAATAATAATATTACTGATGATACTGCTAACAACTATTGTGAAGGTAAAGGTAATAAAAGCATGATTCAGAAATATGTTTATAAAATACATTTTTATAATAATCACAATGAATAAGATAATAAATAAATAGATAAATGAAACTTAAATGGTAAAACTAACATTAATGATCAATAAATAAATAAATGATAGAAAAATAATAATGATAATGAATAAATAAATAAAAATAATTAAGAAATTAACAATATTAATAATAGTAATAACGCTAAAGGTATTCATACTAATACGAAAGGGATATAAAACAACAACAACAATAACAACAACAACAAAAACCAAGGGAAGGAGGGAGAGGGGAGGACAAGAAGAACAGAAAGCAGATAGAAGGTATAAATTATGGGAAGGATAGAATTTAATAGGTATGTTAATAATTATGATATGTATATTAATAGTTTTGTTAATAATTGTGATTGTAACCATACAGCAATGATAGTGATGCTACAGGAGGCAGGGAAAGTGGTAAGCTGGAATGTCAGAAATATTGTAAAGAATAATAATTATATTCATGATAGTCATAACATTAGTAATAGTTACTAAGTTGTGACAAGAGGTATACTGATTGAATGAATACATTTATAAATAAAATAAAATAGATATAAATAAATATATGTATATGTGTCTGTATGTGTGTGTGTGTGTGTGTGGGGGGGGGGGGGAGGGTCGAGTGAGTTCGTGTGGGTGGGTGGGTGTGGATGTATATGTGTGTGTGTGTGTGTGGTGTGGTGTGTGTGTGTGTGTGTGTGTTTCTGCATAGTTACAAACATCTACACAACATATGCACAGGAAAGAGGGGAGATGGAACAGAAGCTATGGTAGAGGAAATAGTATATGAAATTAAAACAAAACCAAATGAAGAAAATGGAGTGGACAAGTACCTGAATAAACAATAGACTGATGTGAGAATTACAGAGAGTGTAGTGAGAAGGGAAAGGAAGATAGCTGTAAGTTATGTGTGAGGTAAATAGTGGGAGATATGGTAATATGTGGGTGGTTGGAGGATATTGAGGGCTGAATTTGCAGTGGTGGATAGGTACATGTTACTTTATGGTGTTGATGCTATGAGGATGGAGGGAAGAAGGGGATGGGTTTACAACTAACTGGGGGAGGGGAGGGGCAGCATATTCACACCTATACACAATCTCTCTCTCTCTCTCTCTCTAATAGATAAGTTATTGTATCTATGTATTACTACTATTTTAATTCTACAATTAATGTTGGCAAAGGTATTAGTGATTACCACACACACACACACACACACATATATATATATATATATATATATATTATTGAATTATAAACAAAGCTTGCTCTTATGTCTTAGATTGAAGAAATAGGGGGAGATAAGCATTCATATCTGCAGTGGTAGATACTTCTGCCTAACTAACAGTATGTGCTTGAGTGGGTGAATGGGGAAAAAAATAAAATAAATGCTTCTCAAAATGAGCCTTCAGCAAGCTTATAGCCTCCAAGGGGGAGACATTCTCCAATAGGGAGAAAACTCACTAGCATATAACTCCTGGTCAGATACCGATATTTCGAAACCTGATTGTTTCTCCTCAGTGACCGCGGAAAGTGGTAATTTGACTCCTCTGCCTTTTCGGTTTTAACAAGAATGCTATCCTAGAAAAGGCTGGTGTGCAATACCGTAGTATGTTTGTTGAGTTTTCAAAAAAACAACCAAAGGTGCCACCTAAGAAGCAAAAGAAAATCATGAAAGAGCAAAACAAGCTACATTTTCTTGTGAAAAGTAGAAAATATAAAAAATAACCTCTTAAGACACAAGTGCTGAGGGCCAGTTCTTGGACTGAATCCACAAGGGACTAAATTACAATAAACTAATAAATTCCAAGGATAAATACCGAGCGCCATTCCAGCAACTTACAGAGCAGCTTGGTGTTGCAGTGACTGCAAGAAATATTGAATTATAAACAAAGCTTGCTCTTATGTCTTAGATTGAAGAAATAGGGGGAGATAAGCATTCATATCTGCAGTGGTAGATACTTCTGCCTAACTAACAGTATGTGCTTGAGTGGGTGAATGGGGAAAAAAATAAAATAAATGCTTCTCAAAATGAGCCTTCAGCAAGCTTATAGCCTCCAAGGGGGAGACATTCTCCAATAGGGAGAAAACTCACTAGCATATAACTCCTGGTCAGATACCGATATTTCTTCAATCTAAGACATAAGAGCAAGCTTTGTTTATAATTCAATATTTCTTGCAGTCACTGCAACACCAAGCTGCTCTGTAAGTTGCTGGAATGGCGCTCAGTATTTATCCTTGGAATTTATTATATATATATATATATTATATATATATATATTATATATATATATATATATATATATATATATATTATGAACAATATAAAAGTGTCCTTAAAAAATCTGAAGGTGCTCAACCCCTTGGAGAGCAACATCTGTTAAAAATATTTTTAAAAATGAAGTATTAAAATCTACAAGCTTGTTTCAAGCCTTGCTATCTTCAGGATGTCTTCCTGAAGATAACAAGGCTTGAAACAAGCTTGTAGATTTTAATACTTCATTTTTAAAAATATTTTTAACAAATATTTTAATATATATATATGTATATATATTGTCACCTGCATTTTATACTGTTTGCATAATGCTTTTACTTTTTCAGCAACTTTTTTCCTTTCCATACTTTCGTTTTGTTCCATTTACTACCCTTCGCTGGCTGCTTTGGGGGTGCTGTTGGATTCTTTTTTGAACCCTTGGTAGTGAGAACACCACAGAATTATGGACTGTGGTGTGTCTCTATTTGACACCAAGAGCACAGACACAATCAGCCGTGTCTCCCTGATGAGTCCGATCCAGCGGACGAAAGGCCTAGGAGCAGGCAATACAAATAGATCTGCCTTCGAAGGGGAGTCCGATTGTTCCCTCAGGCAGCTAGTGAAGGGTTTCTCATATTAATGATATATTCCCCCCATTTTCTTCATTTAAAAAAAATTTGTTTTTTTAATTCAAATCTTTGCCTAGTCATTACTGTAATGACTGAAGAATTGTTAGCCTGCACTTGTTTTCTCCCACTATTTAATTGTTCAGCTATATATATATATATATATATATATATATATATATATTCATTTTTTTTTAATTTCATTTTATTTAGTTATCTACTTACCTAATCAGTATACCTTTTGTTACAACTTTATAACTATTACTAATGTTATATTTACTACTATCATTGATATAATAATTATTCTTTACAATATTTCTGACATTCCAGCTTACCATTTTTCCTGCCTCCTATAGCATCACTATCAACACTGTATGGTTACAATCACAATTATTCACAAAACTATTAATATACATATCATAATTATTAATTTACCTATTAGATTTCACCCTTCCCACAATTTGTACCTTCTATCTCCTTTCTGTTCGTCCTGTCCTCCCCTCTCCCTCCTCCCCTTGGTTTTTATTGTTGTTGTTGTTGTTGTTGTTTTGTATCCCTTTAGTATTAACACCTTTAGTATCATTACTATTATTGATATTGTTAATTGTTCTTATTATTTTTATTTCTTTATTCTATTATCATTATTGTTTAAGAATCGTTTATTTATTTGTTTATTCTATTATTATTATTATTATTAATGTTATTATTATATTTTTTTACAATCAATGCTACATGTATTTACTTATTTATTTATTTGTTTTTGTCTATTATGATAATTATAACAATATGAATTATAAATATATTTCTGCATCATGCTTTTACCTTTACCTTCACAAAAGTTGTTAGCAGTATCATCAGTAATACTATTGTTAGTATTGATATTACCACCACTAGCATTAACATCACCATCGCCATCGCCACCAAGACTGTTGCCACAGCAATCCTGCTGTTTAAAAATCCTCTAACCCACTTTCCTTTCTGTCATACTACAACTGCTATTGCCTTATTATCACCAAAAGTAGTAGTAATCCTGTCCTAATTTTTTTTTCAATATTTTGACCATTATTATTATTCCTATCAGTAATATATTTATCATCATTACTACCTTGACTCACACATTATCTCCCTTCCAACAGCCTCGTTCTCATTCAACGCCTACTGTGTGCTGAAGAGATCAAAGCTAAGTGATTGCTCGTTCATTTGCATTGTCCTACTTGTTTGTATCTTGCCTGAAGAAGACCTAGGATGTCGAAACGCGTCGTGTTTGTCTTATGACCCGTCTGTCCACGTTTTTCTTGGCGGTTCGCTAACATCTGTTTAAGATTATTCTCGTTGTAGTTTTGAATGCTTGAACGATTCACTTTGTTCAGTGGGGTAAGAGGTGAGTCTCAGTAACTGGCTTGGCTACAAACAACATGACTGAACATTTTAAAGTTCTATGTCATCAAGAGGAAATAAGGGGAGAATAGAGGGGGGGGGGGGGGGGGGCTGCAGTTTGTGAGGTAGTACATCCATTTAATTATAATGTACTAACACTAAGGCAGACTTACAAAGCGCTGACTTTCTGTGACGTCACAGGGGAAGGGCTCCATGATGACGTATTGGCTGGCCAACAAGACAGGGGAAGACACGTCAGCTGAGGGCGACCTGAAGAACTCTTCTGCCATGTCCGGCGGCACCGGCACTGACCAGAAAATGCCAGGTGACACTGAACACGTCTCTGGAACTGTGTCTTAGTGTGCTATCATGAGATTCGTTGTGTTGCACTGCGTGATGTAACACTGCCGTACAGCACTGCAATGCAGACGTTGTTCTCTTGTCGTGTTGTATTCTATCCATACCATTTGTGTGTGCTGGAATTTCATGTCTTTTCCCTAGGGGAGAGCTGGTCGCCACGGTACAGTGCCGCCCATATCTGTTCATAATTCCATTCATGTTAAACGTCCATACTTGTCTAAGGTGATACCCTAGGTGGAGATAACCATGCCAGAGCAGTGGTGGAGGAAGGTCAGTCTTAACGCCACACCACCAGAACTACAACACATTTAGATAGGTAGAAACATAGCCATTTGCATATTGGGCGCTATGTGATTCGAACTCTCGACATTTGACTTTTGATTCGGTGCTCTAGCCGCCTGAGCCAGTATGGCACTATGTTTCTCTTTGTGACTTTCGCATGTTTGTTTTAGGTCGTTTTCTTTGTATATGCACATGTTTGAAGACTGCTGTCAGCCATGTTGGAGCCTCAGAAGGAGATTGGGCTTTCAACAGCACAGGACTTGTTTCCATGTCAAGGGGATTTGTCTGCAGATTTCTGTCACACAATTCT
>CM065718.1:17527908-17537908 GCA_033310375.1 Conus canariensis
GAAAAATGTAGTATATCTGCGCTATTGAGATGACTGAATTGGCGAATTCCCAACAATTCTTTTAATACCAAACTCGACTGGGTTTATTTTCTTGTAGATAACGTAGATGCGGCATGAAAGCTTGTACGCAAGTGGTCAGGCAATATTAGAACAATGACAACACACACAATATTGTGCAAAAATGACGTCATCACTTTCTGGGAAGTTAATTTTCCATAGTTAAGTAGTACACAAGTTTGATACATGCCTCTGCTCAGACTACAGCAACAAAAATATTGGATTACAAATGTGTAAAGCCTTGTTTGTTTGCCCATTCACTAAGTGTCTCATTCAGGACGGAAAAATAAAGCTGTGCAAGGTGGTAGAAGCAATCAAGCCCCAGCTGAAGACATGCAGAAAATGGAAAGTTCAAGAGGCGATGGATTCTGCAAAAGAAAGTCTCAAGATCAGAGAAATAACAAGGCAAACACAGACCAACAGACAAGGACTGGGGGTGACCAAAACTGATTAGTGGTCAAAGGCCAAAGGAAAAGCCAAAAGAGACATGATGATTCAGGAGATGAGAAAAGAAGAAGACCAAAAAAGACTCCAAAAAGCAGTCCAGCAGAGCCAGCAAGGGTAATGGACAACGTGGGAGAATGCACTCCAAAGAAGTCTCACTTGGAATGACATTTGGCACATGGCCTCTCTCAGGATCAGCTTCATTCTCAGCAGAGCCAGCAAGGGCAATGGACAACGTGGGAGAATGCACTCCAAAGAAGTCTCACTTGGAATGACATTTGGCACATGGCCCCTCTCAGGATCAGCTTCATTCTCAGATCTGCATATGACCTTCTGCCCTCAAATGCAAACCTGGCGAAGTGGGGAAAAACAGACGATCCTGCATGCCCCCTCTGCCATGAAAAACAAACAGTGGAACATGTCCTAAGCTCATGTAAAGTAGCCCTGGCTCAAGGAAGGTACGCATGGAGGCACAACCAAGTGCTCAAAGAGATTGTACAAGCAGTCTGGGCTAGTATCAACACCTCAAAAGGGAAAATCAGGACTACAAAAGCACCCGCAGCATTCTTCACGGCAGGAGGTAGCAAATCATGGCCAAGAACAACAGTGCCACTCGGAACATGCAGGCAGAGTCTGCTGGACGGGGCAGATGACTGGGAGTGCACTGCAGACCTCCCAGAATGGAAGAGTCACCCAGAGATCATCAGCAAGAGTGACATGAGACCAGACATAGTAGTCCACTCTCAGTCAACCAAGCAGCTGATCATGATCGAGCTCACAGTGCCATATGAGAACAGAATGGAGGTAGCTCAAATCTGCAAGACTGAAAAGTATGCTGATCTGGCAAACAGCCTGAGGAGAGAAGGCTATCAGGTCAAAATCCTCACTGCAGAAATTTGAGCTGGGGGTTTGTAGGAACGTCTGCATACAGCCTCATGAAACAGCTCTCAGTTGCAGGGAGGGAAAAAAACAGAGCCCTGAAAGCAATGGCAGAAGCGGCAGAGAGATGTTCAAGCTGGATCTGGTCAAGGAGGAACAAAAGTGAACTTCATAAGGCTTAAATTTCCCTACAAATATCAGGTGCCCCAGTGGCTCAGTGGTTAGAGTGCGAGTCATTAAGTGGAAAATGAGCATGTCCAGAGGGTCATGGGTTCGAATCCCAGCCATTGCTCGTCCCAAGATGGGGAAAAAAAGGGGCAGCAGGGGGACATCCGGAGTCATGAACTGGGTGTGGCCCAACCCCCCTAGAGTGTCAGGAGATAAGGGCCGAAACACTTGCTTGAAGGGGGCTTCTCTTCTGAGGACTCTCTGCTGCCACGCTCTCCACGAGTTTCTTTCTACTACTAGTATTAGTGCTCAACTGATGGCATGTAGTGTTAGTGTTGAACTGATAAAATGTAGTATCAGATCCTCAACTGATGGCATGTAGTATTAGTGTTGAACTGATTGCATGTAGTATTAGTGTTTAACTGGTGGCATGTAGTATTAGTGTTGAACTGATGGCATGTAGTATTAGTGTTGAACTGATGGCATGTAGTATTAGTGTTGAACTGATGGCATGTAGTATTAGTGTTGAACTGATGGCATGTAGTATTAGTGTTGAACTGATAGCATGTAGTGTTAGTGCTCAACTGATAGCATGTATGTTAGTGCTCAACTGATAGCATGTAGTATCAGAACTCAATTAATGGCATGTAGTATCAGAGGTCAACTAATAGCATGTAGTATCAGAACTCAACTGATGGTATAGCGCTGTCTTGACAACGCTGACGATACTGAACCGTTTCGGCATGGACGTGGAGAGGAATTGAAAACCGGGTTACCATGAAGGTAAGGTAGAAAGGGCTTCTGAATATGTAGTGTTTTACCTGGTCTGTGAATCCGTAGTGTTTTACCGTCTGTGAATCCGTAATGTTTTACCTGGTCTGTGAATCCGTAATGTTTTACCGTCTGTGAATCCGTAATGTTTTACCTGGTCTGTGAATCCGTAAAGTTTTACCTGGTCTGTGGATCCGTAATGTTTTACCTGAGCTATGAATCCGTAATGTTTTATCTGATCTATGAATCTGTAATGTATTACCTGATCTATGAATCTGTAATGTATTACCTGATCTGTGAATCTGTAATGTATTACCTGATCTGTGGATCTGTAATGTATTACATGATCTATGAATCTGTAATGTATTACCTGATCTATGAATCTGCAATCTTTTAACTGATCTATGAATCTGTAATGTTTTACCTAAACTGTGAATCTGTAATATTTTACCTGATCTGTGTATCTGTAATGTTTACCTTATCTGTGAATCTGTAATGTTTTACCTGATCTGTGAATCTGTAATATTCTACTGGTGTGTGAATCTATTGTTTTACCTGATCTGTAAATCCGTAATGTTTTACACTATCTCTGAATCTGTAATGTTTTACATGGTCTGTGAATCCGTAATGTTTTACCCTTTCTGTGAATCTGTAATATTTACCTGATCTGTGAGCCAAATGAAGATTTTTTTTTTGCTTTACTTCTAGGATGAGATGTTACCCACGGAAAGAAAATTGCTACATCGACATCATGAGACGATGAATCTTTTTATTGTTTTGGGTGTGCGTTATGATCACGGACGTGTTAATGTTGAAAGAAGTCTGTTTCATTGAAAAGTAAGAATTGTGCATTGTTTTGCGATAACACGATCACACAGATTTTAGGGACGTAATGTAGCTGTCAGTGTATTATATATTTTGTAACGTGCAATGAAATACTGTGAATGTGATTCAGTTCTAAAACACGAATGTTGAATAATAGTGCCACTGTGTTTTAGTCAAGATTTTTGCATCCTGAAAATGATATCTGCTAGACTAAACATTAATCAGTACTTTGTAATGTTTCCCGTTTGTCAAAAGGATGTTTCTAAAGACCAGACGTACAACTCGGAGGGAACAGATTTCTAGGAAATTAAATGAATGGAGATGGAAGCGGATGGTGATCGTGTCCGAATGAATAAAGTACAGTCCTTCACTATGACGTGCTTGCAGGGCAATTTCTTTGTTTCCAGAATGAACTCTTTCAGGCGATTTTCGCCTTTCGGTGGGCCAGGGAGGATGAGTGTGTTCCTGAACCCCGGAAACACCTTTGACCCCTGACCCTGCTTACCCACGCCTGTATTTAGAGTGAGCAGAAGGCTATACGTCACCATTACACAATAATTATCTTAGTCTGATTGACCTTGACTGGCGCGTTCATGCTAATCGTACTCTGCACCCTACGTCCATCGCCTGCCCCCTTAAACTGCATGGCTTTTATCCAATCCACACATGGTGGCAGTGCTGCAAGAATAACAGTTCACCTACATGACCGCCAACAGCCAGGTCCCTTCATTGACGGCCCATGAGGTCTCGCAGATGCCGGGGTCAGACTGACATGTTGTGGAAGCTCTGTGCTAGGTTTTCCTAGCGATTTGGCCATTTTGGGGGGTCAGAGCTTTGTGTATCGTCATCAAGGTTTTCTTGTAACTGTGTCCTGTTCCCATGTCTATATCAAGAAAGATTTTTTTCTCTTGTAACAATTCAAAATGTACCTGCTTTTTAGTACCGTGGAAGTCTGATAGTGACACTGTAAACATTGTTCAGGGTGAACACTAGATGTGGAAGTCAGACAGTGACACTGTAAACATTGTTCAGGGTGAACTCTAGATGTGGAAGTCAGACAGTGACACTGTAAACATTGTTCAGGTGAACACTAGATGTGGAAGTCAGACAGTGACACTGTAAACATTGTTCAGAGTGAACACTAGATGTGGAAGTCAGACAGTGACACTGTAAACATTGTTCAGAGTGAACACTAGATGTGGAAGTCAGACAGTGACACTGTAAACATTGTTCAGAGTGAACACTAGATGTGGAAGTCAGACAGTGACACTGTAAACATTGTTCAGAGTGAACACTAGATGTGGAAGTCAGACAGTGACACTGTAAACATTGTTCAGAGTGAACACTAGATGTGGAAGTCAGACAGTGACACTGTAAACATTGTTCAGAGTGAACACTAGATGTGGAAGTCAGACAGTGACATTGTAAACATTGTTCAGAGTGAACACTAGATGTGGAAGTCAGACAGTGACACTGTAAACATTGTTCAGAGTGAACACTAGATGTGGAAGTCAGACAGTGACACTGTAAACATTGTTCAGAGTGAACACTAGATGTGGAAGTCAGAAGTGACACTGTAAACATTGCTCAGAGTGAACACTAGATGCGGAAGTCTGACAGTGACACTGTAAACATTGCTCAAAGTGAACACTAGATGAGGAGGTCAGATAGTGACACTGTAAACATTGTTCAGAGTGAACACGAGATGTGGAAGTCAGATAGTGACACTGTAAATATTTCTCAGAGTGAACACCATATGTGGAAGTCAGATATAGTGACACTGTAAACATTGTTCAGAGTGAACACCATATGTGGAAGTCTGATAGTGACACTGTAAACACTCAGTATGATCACAAGATGACCTTTCTGCAGTCTGTCTTTGCCCGCACGGCGATTTGATTGTTCTTGTGTCATCAATATTTTGTTTTTAAATCTCAGAGATAAAATTCAAGTGGAATGATTGACTTCCTTAGCACGGCCCAGTTGTCTCTGTGTTAAGGATGTCAGTGATGTAGCCATCATGATATGACTTGTTGTTAAAGAATGACACTGATGTAGCCATCATGTTATGACTTGTTGTTAAAGGATGTCAGTGATGTAGCCATCATGTTATGACTTGTTGTTAAAGGATGTCAGTGATGTAGCCATCATGTTATGACTTGTTGTTAAAGGATGTCAGTGATGTAGCCATCATGTTATGATTGCTGTTAAAGAATGTCAGTGATGTAGCCATCATGTTATGACTTGTTGTTAAAGGATGTCAGTGATGTAGCCATCATGTTATGACTTGTTGTTAAAGGATGTCAGTGATGTAGCCATCATGTTATGATTTGTTGTTAAAGGATGTCAGTGTTGTAGCCATCATGTTATGATTTGCTGTTAAAGGATGTCAGTGATGTAGCCATCATGTTATGACTTGTTGTTAAAGGATGTCAGTGATGTAGCCATCATGTTATGACTTGTTGTTAAAGGATGTCAGTGATGTAGCCATCATGTTATGATTTGCTGTTAAAGAATGTCAGTGATGTAGCCATCATGTTAGACTTGTTGTTAAGAGGATGTCAGTGATGTAGCCATTCATGATTATGACTTGTTGTTAAAGATGTCAGTGATGTAGCCATCATGTTATGACTTGTTGTTAAAGAATGTCAGTGATGTAGCCATCATGTTATGACTTTGTTGTTAAAGGATGTCAGTGATGTAGCCATCATGTTATGACTTGTTGTTAAAGAATGTCAGTGATGTAGCCATCATGTTATGACTTGTGTTAAAGGATGTCAGTGATGTAGCCATCATGTTATGACTTGTTGTTAAAGGATGTCAGTGATTAGCCATCATGTTATGACTTGTTGTTAAAGGATGTCAGTGATGTAGCCATCATGTTATGATTTGCTGTTAAAGGATGTCAGTGATGTAGCCATCATGTTATGACTTGTTGTTAAAGAATGTCAGTGATGTAGCCATCATGTTATGACTTTGTTAAAGAATGTCAGTGATGTAGCCATCATGTTATGACTTGTTGTTAAAGGATGTCAGTGATGTAGCCATCATGTTATGACTTGTTGTTAAAGGATGTCAGTGATGTAGCCATCATGTTATGACTTGTTGTTAAAGGATGTCAGTGATGTAGCCATCATGTTATGACTTGTTGTTAAAGGATGTCAGTGATGTAGCCATCATGTTATGACTTGTTGTTAAAGGATGTCAGTGATGTAGCCATCATGTTATGACTTGTTGTTAAAGAATGTCAGTGATGTAGCCATCATGTTATGACTTGTTGTTAAAGGGAATGTCAGTGATGTAGCCATCATGTTATGACTTGTTGTTAAAGGATGTCAGTGATGTAGCCATCATGGTTATGACTTGTGTTAAAGAATGTCAGTGATATAGCCATCATGTTATGACTTTGTTAAAGAATGTCAGTATGTAGCCATCATGTTATGACTTGTTGTTAAAGGATGTCAGTGATGTAGCCAACATGATATATGACTGTGTTAAAGAATGTACAGTGAATGCACATGTTGATTGTTGTTAAAGTGATGTCAGTGTGTAGCCAACATGTAGACGTGTAAAGGATGCAGTGATGGTAGCCATCATGTTAATGAACTTGCTGTATAAAGGATGTCCAGTGCATGTGCCATCTGTATATGACAGTGTAAAAGGAGCGTGTGATGTGCTCGTTATGAACTGTGTAAAGGCTGAGGTGTAGCCATCATGTAATGAACAGTTGAAAGGGTCCGTGGTGTAGCCATCTGTAATGAACATGGCAACAAAGGCGTGGTGTCAGGTGCTGTAATGAAAAGTGCAGCAAAGGGCGTGTGTAGCATTGTGTAATGAACATGAAAGGGCGTGAGTGGTCAGTGGCTGTAATGAACAGTGGCAGACAAGGGCCAGTGGGTGGTCAGGTGCTGTTAAAGGATCAGTGGTAGCATCATGTATGACATGAAAAGGGCCGTGGTGCTCATGTTATGACTTGTGTACATGGAATCTAGTGGCAGACAAGGGCCGTGGGTGGTCAGGTGGCTGTAATGAACAGTGGCAGACAAAGGGCCGTGGGTGGTCAGGTGGCTGTAATGAACAGTGGCAGACAAAGGGCCGTGGGTGGTCAGGTGGCTGTAATGAACAGTGGCAGACAAAGGGCCGTGGGTGGTCAGGTGGCTGTAATGAACAGTGGCAGACAAAGGGCCGTGGGTGGTCAGGTGGCTGTAATGAACAGTGGCAGACAAAGGGCCGTGGGTGGTCAGGTGGCTGTAATGAACAGTGGCAGACAAAGGGCCGTGGGTGGTCAGGTGGCTGTAATGAACAGTGGCAGACAAAGGGCCGTGGGTGGTCAGGTGGCTGTAATGAACAGTGGCAGACAAAGGGCCGTGGGTGGTCAGGTGGCTGTAATGAACATGGCAGACAAAGGGCCGTGGGTGGTCAGGTGGCTGTAATGAACAGGGCAAAAAAGGGCCGTGGGTGGTCAGGTGGCTGTAATGAACAGCGCAGACAAGAGGCCGTGGGTGGTCAGGTGGCTGTAATGAACATGCAGACAAAGAGGCCGTGGGTGGTCAGGTGGTGTGATGAACAGGCAAGACAAAGGGCCGTGGGTGGTCAGGTGGCTGTAATGAACAGAGCAGAAAAAAGGGCCGTGGGTGGTCAGGTGGCTGTGATGAACAGGCAGACAAGAAGGGCCGTGGGTGGTCAGGTGGCTGTAATGAACAGCAGACAAAAGGGCCGTGGGTGGTCAGGTGGCTGTGAATGAACATGCAGACAAAAGGGCCGTGGGTGGTCAGGTGGCTGTAATGAACAGCAGACAAAAAAGGGCCGTGGGTGGTCAGGTGGTGTAATGAACAGTGGCAGACAAGGGCCGTGGGTGGTCAGGTGGCTTGTAATGAACAGTGGCAGACAAAGGGCCGTGGGTGGTCAGGTGGCTGTAATGAACAGGCAGACAGAAAGGGCCGTGGGTGGTCAGGTGGTGTAATGAACATGCAGACAGAAGGGCCGTGGGTGGTCAGGTGGCTGTAATGAACATGGCAGACAAAGGGCCGTGGGTGGTCAGGTGGCTGTAATGAACAGTGGCAGACAAAGGGCCGTGGGTGGTCAGTGGCTGTAATGACAGTGGACAGACAAAGGGCCGTGGGTGGTCAGGTGGCTTAATGAACAGTGGCAGACAAAGGGCCGTGGGTGGTCAGGTGGTTGTAATGAACAGTGTGAGACAAGAAAGGCCGTGGATGGTCAGGTGGCTGTAATGAACAGTGTGGCAGAAAAGTGCCGTGGGTGGTCTGGTGGCTGTAATGAACAGTGGCAGACAAAGGGCCGTGGTGGTCGGTGGCTGTAATGAACAGTGTGAGACAATGAAAGGCCGTGGGTGGTCATGGTGGCTGTAATGAACAGTGGCAGACAAAGGGCCGTGGGTGGTCTGGTGGCTGTATGAACAGTGGAGACAAAGGGCCGTGGGTGGTCAGGTGGCTGTAATGAACAGTGGCAGACAAAGGGCCGTGGGTGGTCTGGTGGCTGTATGAACAGTGGCAGACAAAGGGCCGTGGGTGGTCAGGTGGCTGTAATGAACAGTGCAGACAAAGGGCCGTGGGTGGTCAGGTGGCTGTAATGAGAACAGTTGGCAAGAACAGGGTCATCAATTTGTCCTCAAGAAAGCTGAAGCCAAAATGAATTCTGAGAGAGACTTGAACTGAAAATTCTAGAAATAAAAGTAATATCTTCTTCTAGGCAGCCTAATACACTCGCTGGTACATGCTTCTAGTTCCATTTTCCAAGGACCCCTTTAAAGTGACACTTTCAATCAGTTCATGTTCTTTCTGAAGTGAAGGTCTGATCATAGTCTTCCTTGAATCTTATATTTACGGTAAACGACATGATATCCCGGTCAGACAAGACTCAAATGTTCAGAAGTACACCGAAAAACACCCGTGAGGAGTTACCTGACCATGAGACAGCTGACACTGCCAGCAGTGGTGATACTTTTACGCCTAGCTTTCTTTAAACGCTTATGTGACCAGTTATCAAATGGATGATGGCCTGGGGGTCAGTTAGGGGTCAAAGGTAAGGCTCCTGTTGTCCACTGTCACGGAGTTGCACGCCAAGTACGCAGTTCACATATTCTTAATCTGACCTCATTTGTGCATTGCTTGGCTTCGTCGTTGGTGTCAACTTGGCTTGGGTTGGACGTTTTGGACATTGATCAACGTTGACAAAAGCACGTTGAAGGAATCTCTCTCTCTCTCTCTCTCTCTCTCTCTCTCTCTCTCTCTCTCTTACTGGAAATGTGTCCTTTCTTTCCCTGGTCTCTGTTCTTCAATGTGAAACAGTGTTGTCCTTTTATCCGTTAAGCTTGCAAGTGAACCCTTCCACCCCTCTTCTTTTCTCTGTTTCACTTCATGTCCCTTTTAGTTTTGTTCTGCTCTGTTTATAGATTTGCCTAACTGCAACTGAAACGGTCCATGCCGTGTGTTGTCTGCCTGCAGTGGTGTCTTTGTGCTTGTGTTTGTGATGTGAAGAGATGCACACATCCTCCTTTTGTGTGACACCTGAAGAAATGGTAAATGTGGCATGCAAACGACTCTCCGTTGTGTTTATTTTTGGTAAGAGTCATCGATGCGTCTCCAGTCCAAAATCACCGTAAGGAATGCAGTCGACCTGTCCTCTTTCTGATTACTCCATACCCTCTGGTTTGGTGGTATCTTTTTTCCATTGCCTCCTCCGTTCTCTGACAAATCATGTATATGTTTCAGTGGAAATAAAATGGTTGGTCCTGTCATTTACAAAAGAAGTGTGATTTTATTTGTTTCTTTACGTGTGTTAGGAAACATCAGTATCTGCTTGCCCCATTCCCACCACTATCACCAATTCCCATCTC
>CM065718.1:17540408-17545434 GCA_033310375.1 Conus canariensis
CGATGCTATCACCAGTCAGTATCTGTCTTTGCTGGGGCCTCCTCTGGGTTCTCTTCTGGGCTAACGCATCACACTGGAAAAACTATTCGTGAAAAAATCAGTTGCCTTTCAGCAGGTTAAGGGGTATACTGAATATTCATAAATACATTCAAAACACACACACACACACACACACACACACACACACACACACACAACACACACACATACACACACACACATACACACACACACACACACACACACACACACACACACACACCACACGCTGCACGCACGCACGCACGCACACACACACACACACACACACACACACACACACACACACACACACACGCACATACACACCCACACTGCCCCCTCCTCTCTCCCCACTCCTCCGTCTTCTGTTACCACCACCAGAAAAGTTTTAAAGATGTGCCGTTTAGATCAAAACAGAACTGAAATTTCCATCAATAAAATGGAAATAAACAAACACAGCTGTAGTTACGACAAACACAAACGAGCACGTGCATTGATTGGCACGTGCCGCTATGAGCATTCGCCCCTTTCCAGGGCCTCACAGGTCGTGCTCGCCGTGCTCTGTGACCTCAGCTGGACGATAACGAAGATGTGGACAGGTGGACTTTCATCCCCTGCTGCTCTGTATCAGCAGGGAGCAGTCACAAGTCAGGCCTATAAAAGATGGGTGGTTAGCGGGTAGGTCATACCCAGCTCCAGCCTTCGTCCGGTGACCGTCAGCATGAGGGGTCTCCCCGCCCTGGTCACTGTCTTGGCCCTCCTGGCACCCGCCAGGGGAGGTGAGTTCCTTGTGTGTTCAGGGTTCAAGTCCTTCGATGATCTGAAGTGTTTGTTGTTCAGTGCAGTATCTCTGCAATACAATTTCCTCTAGATCTGTTACTTCCGATCTGGAATTATTCTCCTCAGTGTATTTCTCTCCAGTTCAGACTGGTGATTTCAGATGTGCTACTCGCCATTCAATATCCAATCATATTGAGTTTGCTTGATGCTAGATAGGTCCTCTAACTTATCATCCATTTTTCTATGACAATTGTTCGGACAGTTTGTTAGACAGACACACGCTGTACCAGAAGCAAAGAGTCACTTGTATTGTTGTATGCTTTTTATGTTTACGATCCTAGAAAACATTTGAAAGATTTCGTGAGGCATTCAAAGCATCCTAAACAGCATTATTATTTGTATATGTAAATTGATTGTGTTAGATATAGGCATCGAAAAAGAAATAAAACAACATCGATTGCAACCCAAGGACAAAACTTCAAGTGTCATTTAAATCAGCGTTTGAATCCATTGATACATACTTATACTGGATTGGTGGCTTCGTATCTAGTCTCTACATGACAGACAATAGCTGGTGACAGTTTTCCATTAACATGTCCATTTTACTCTTAGTGAAATAACAAGGGTTCTCAAGTGTGCCTTCTCCAGTCACATCTGTATAGAAAGACAAAGGTTCGCAATAACCGCATTTTCCTTTTCCAAGCTTAAACAGTTCTGTATGGAAAGACGATGATGCACAGTGACTACATCTCTATCTTAAGCTCTAGTCACATCCGTATGGAATAGCATGGCTCACAGTGACTACATTTCCATCTTAAGCCCTAGTCACATCCGTATGGAATGATGATGGCTCACAGTGACCACTTTTCCATCTTAAGCTCTCGTCATATCCCTATGGAATGACGATGATCCACAGTGACTACTTTCCACCTTAATTAAGCTCTAGTCAAATCCGTATTGAATGAGGATGGCTCACAGGGATGGATTTTTCATTTTCAGGGTCCTTTCAGATTTGTAGATATGGTAATTGTTCACAACGACTGTTTTCCATTTCCAGGTAGAATTAATTCTGTACAGAATGACAATGGTTCATAATGGCTGCTTTGCTACTTACAGATCCAGTCAGTCCCCTATGGAGTGACAATGGTTCATAATGACTGCTGTTCCATTTCTAGGTCCAGTCAGTTCTCTTTGGAATGACAATGGTTCATAATGTTTGTTGATTCATTTCTATGTCAATCAGTGCTCTATGGAATGACAATAGTTCACTATGATTGCTTTTTCATTTCCAGGTCCAATGAGTTTTCTATGGAATGACAATAGTTCACTATGATTGCTTTTTCATTTCTATATTAATCAGTGCTCTATGGAATAACAATAGTTCACTATGATTGCTTTTCATTTCCAGGTCCAATCAGTTCTCTATGGAATGACGATGGCTCACAATGCGCAAAGAAATGTACCGGTGAGTCTGAACACCGTGTTTGAGAGTTTTTATCTTCATTTTTATAGTTTTAGCATTGAAGGTAATGCAGATCTTATACGCTGGATTTGAAGTCTTGTTGAACTATTAACCCATACTGTTATATCTTTATATATGGCACCGGTAAACATTTATTTGCGAAAACCTAGGGCTAGATCATATAGGAGTTAAACGGTTCAGTAAAAGGAAAAAAACATGTACACATCTAGTAATGTCTACATGAATCAAAATGGTCACCATTTCGGAACTAGTTACATGCAATATTGAATTTCTTGAAACATACAGGTAGGGACTCATTTCTCTAGGACAGTTGACGGCACTGCCAGATTTCGTAACACGTAAAAGAGTGGTCAAGCTTGGCACATTTCAAACGTCGTCATTGAGTGTTGATGTTCCCTGCCGCAGCTTCCAGCAAGTTCCAGTACGCCCGAGACACGACCTACGAATTTGATTACCTGGCAGAAACAGCCACCTCCATGGAGGACGCCAGTGAGGACACAGCACGACTGTCTATTGCCGCCACAGCCCTTGTACACGTCATCAGCGAATGTGACATGGTTCTCCAGGTCAGATGAGTTCATCCTGTCAGATCCTTTGTTATAGTGTCAAGTAAGGTCCCGTTGAAAGCTTACATTAATGACTTGACAACATTTTAAATAAAAGAATAAAAAAAGGGGGGGGGGGGGGGAGGGAGAAGAGCATAAAGTCAGGGAAATAATATTATAAATGTTTAACCCTTTACTAGCACCATATGGGAACCATCGTAATCCTTTCTGAAGATCGATCAATTCATATTGCCTGCTCCTAGGCCTTTCGTCTGCTGGACTGGACTCATCAGGGAGACACGGCTGATTGTGTATGTGCTCCTTTGGCATCAGATGGAGACACACCACTGTTTATAATTCTGTGGTGTTCTCATCGCCAAAGGTTAAAAAAAAAAAATCCAACAGCACCCCAAAGCAGCCAGCGAAGGGTAGAAAAGTAAAACAAAAAGAAAGTGTGGTAAGAAAATAATTTACTGAAAAACTAAAATCATTAAATAAGCAATATAAAATATACGGGAAAATATTTAAGCTTATGCTTGAGGATACATTAAAGAATGCAAGGGAGGTCAAAAGAAATCCAACAGTCCGAGTGGTCAGCTTGCTGTTTAATAACCCAAGCATTGTCAACGGTTAAGAATTGTGCAGAACAACCTTTGCTTGGATCTTGTAAGAGATGCAATCTTCCACTGATTGGCCAAACAATGTTGTGCTGAACAATTTAGTAGTGGTGGAAAACAAGTGCAGGCTAACAATTCCTCCGTCATTACATTAATGACTTGGCAAAGATTTAAATGAAAGAAAAAAGAGGGGGGAGGGAGGGGGGAGAGGACGGGGAGGGAGTAGTAAATAAGAACATTAAGTCAGGCAAATAATATTATAAATGTTAAACCCTTCAATAACAGCATATGGGAACCATCGTAATCCTTTCTGAAGACAGATCAATTCATATTCCGCTCTTTGCTTTCAGTTGCGTGACGTCACTGTGAAGGAATCAGACCCCAACTCACAGAACATGCGCAGTGCGCCTGAATCCGCACGTGCTGCCGCTCTCCTGGAAAGACAACCTCTTCGCTTCTCCTTCCAAGATGGCGTCGTGGAAGAGTTGTGTCCCTCTGAGGAGGAGGAGTTGTGGGCCCTGAATGTGAAACGTGGTGTTCTCTCTGCCTTCCAGAACAGCATGAGTCGTCTGGACTCCGACCAGACCGTGACTGAGGTGTGTGTGTGTGTGTGTGTGTGTGTGTGTGTGTGTTGTGTGTGTGTGTGTGTGTGTCAGTGCGTGTGCGTGCGTGCGTGCGTGCGTGTGTGTGTGTGTGTGTGTGTGTGTGTGTGTGTGTGTGTGTGTGTGTGTCAACGTGCATGTGAATGTGTGTGCGCGTGTGCACGTGCATATGTGCGTGTGTGTGCGTGCGTGCGTGAGTGCGTGTGTGCGTGTGTGTGTGTGTGCTTGCGCACGTGCATGTGTGTGTGTGTGTGTGTGTGTGTGTGTGTGTGCGCGCGCGCGTGCGTGTGTGCGTGTGTGTGTGTGTGTGTGTGTGTGTGTGTGTGTGTGTGTGTGTGTGTGTGTGTTTGATGCTGTGCTGATATTCAAGTATGAATTAATGTATGCTGGCATGTTTACTTCTTCATTTTTGTAACTAGTGAGACACATAGGACACAACTCTGAGTATTAACAAAAGATGTGTAAGATTTGATAGTATACATAAAACGCAATTAAAGGAAAGCTCCTTCTGTTTGTTGCCATTCTTGATGATGATGATGATGATGATGATGATGATGATGATGATGTGAAGGCAGACCAAGGAATGTTGTCATTGATGATGATGACGAAGATGATGATGATGGTGAGGAGGAGGAGAGGAGGAGGAGGAGGAGAATGAGGAGGAGGAGGAGAAGGAGGAGGAGGAGAATGAGAAGGACGAGGAGGAGGAGGAGGAGAAGAAGGAGGAGGAGGACGAGACGACGACGATGATGATGATGCGAGGAACACTATGTGTTACAGGTGGACGTGGCAGGTAAATGCCCCTCCCAGTACCAGGTGCAAACCAAGGGATGGTATTCCACCACAGTGAAGAGAAGCAAGGATCTGCTGGCCTGCACTGACCGTCACGACTACAGCACTGCCCTGCAAGCCTCCCCTTACCTCGGGCAGTCTGTGAGTCCGTCCCTCCCTCCCTTCCCCGCAGATCTCTCTCTCTCT
>CM065718.1:17545534-17563034 GCA_033310375.1 Conus canariensis
CGCATCAAGGCGGGATCCAATGAGATTTACCAACAGGTTGGTGGAAGGGACAAAAAACCCCCCCTCAAACCATTTTGTCCAAAACCCAGCCAGCCTTATAACCAAAACAGGTTTTAAACCCCCACCTAACCTGAGTAAACTTTATGCCATCGATATTCATTCTAAAGAAAAAACATGCAAATCAGTATCTTAGCTTTTTTCTGACAAAAATGTTATATACTCCTCTAATTTAGGTCGTGTGAAGCAATTTTTTTTTTTTTTTTTTTTTGGTTACGGCGTATTAATCTTATTCGACCTGTCACATGTGTCGCAATTGTAACAGTTTCTTTAAAACCCTAAGCCAACAGAATAAGTGGAATCGAGAAGTTACACAATACACAGACAAACACTCACACACACACACACACACACACACACACACACACACACACACACACAACACACACACACACACACACACACATCCTCTTGCGCGCATGTACAGATAAAGAAAAAAGGAGAGAGACGGGGGAGGGGGTCAGTCCGTCTATCGATCAGTCTACCTCCCCATTAATTCATCTATCTTTAATTATATGTATTTCTCTCTCCGTCTTTATCTGATGAACATAGTATGGTCTCGGGATAAAGTGATTGTCGTGTTGATCTTGTTGTACTAGTTACAGAAGATATACCAATCTATCTATCATCTGTCTATCTGTCTGTCTATCTGTCATAGAGTTATAAAATCCTTTAACCCTCTTCATGCGTGGAAGATAACATCGTCTATTGATGAGGTGATTTTCTTTTTGATCTTGTGCCAATCACCTAAGGATTAGCTCTGATCTGGTGTTCTGTAGTGTTCCTAAACTTCTGTTTTGAATCCTGATCATAGTTTTTGTTGTTCAAAGTACATCATTGATCTTATCTAATTGTTAATCGACGACAACAGATAGATCAGATGAAGACTGTTAAGAAAAACGGTCCAGTCATAAAAATGAAAGACAACCAAGTAATTTGTCCTAGATTGTCAATGATTTTCAAAATTAGTGGGACTAGTACTGGCAAACATGTAAATCATCTTCACGGTACTTCAAAAAATATTTCCTATTACTTGATGGAATTTGATGCCCCTGTCTCTTGACGCTCCTACGTGTACATATAGATGTACATATATACAGGTTATACATGTGACGTGCAGGGCGTGTGGGCCTACCACTACTGGCAAGTGGAGGAGAATCTGAAGAAACATCTGCAGAGCATCGCCACACTGCTGAAGGAAATCATCGAGGAAGAATTTGACATTTACACCCGTCACTTCCGCTTCCTGCAAAAGAGCCACGTGACCGTTTGGGATCCTGACCATGGGGAGATCCAGACTGAGATCCACCTGCCCCTTGCCATGGAAACGCTGGATTCCATGCCCGATGTGACGCCACTAGTGACGCACTATAATGAGGTCATGAAGACTGTCCCTGACATGGACACCGTGCAGTATTTCTACGATCATGTGAGTTGGACCAGCTCTTCTGTGTGAAGCTTTATTTGTGGTCAGTGTCTTCTGTGGTGTTTGTCGTCACATCGCCTCCAGTGAGTTGAACCATCTCTGCAGCGTCTGTGTGAAGCTTTGTTTGTGGTCAGTGTCTTCTGTGGTGTTTGTCGTCAGTTTCTCACCAGTGAGGTGAACCAGTTCTGCAGCCTCTGTGTGATGTGTGCAGTTTGTTGTAAATATTCCGCCAGTTGGGAAAAGTATAAAAGTCGGAAATTTTGCTTAAAGCTACTATAGAGCAACATTTCTGACACGCTCCAGATCGAAGTAAATTGTTATGACTGTCTCTTATATCAAGCTTTATTCTGTACATCCCTTCGATGGAACAAACATTGAGGTTTGATCCTCACATTTCCCTCTTGTTTAATTATGCGATGTAATTATAGCCAGCATAGAGGGATTGTCCTCTTTCTCGTTTTTTTCTTCACTACTTTGATTTATTTCAATGCACTTTAGTAGAAACCGTTTAATATAAGTTCAATAGCCGGTGTGTGTGTGTGTGTGTGTGTGTGTGTGTGTGTGTGTGTGTGTGTGTGTGTGTGTGTGTGTGTTGTGTGAGAGAGAGAGAGAGAGAGTGTGTGTGTGTGTGTGTGTGTGTGTGTGTGTGTGTGTGTGTGTGTGTGTGTGCGTGTGTGTGTGAGTGAGAGAGAGAGAGTGTGTGTGTGTGTGTGTGTGTGTGTGAGAGAGAGAGAGAGAGAGAGAGAGAGAGAGAGAGAGGTGTGTGTGTGTGTGTGTGTGTGTGTGTGTGTGTGTGTGTGTGTGTGTAATTGGAAGGAAAAGGAGTAAAATCATACCACAAGGTGTTTGAATGGTTACGTTTATGATTACAGTCTTGATGACTAACATAGAAATGCCTGGTGGTAGAAAGAGATTTCCGCTGTCGATCTCACCATTTGAACTTTCTGTCCACAACACGTTCCACAGACGTGAAGGCAGTCGCTGACATGACATGATTCCTTAATGGCACAACAGTGTTTCAGAGTTATGAAGTTACCACGACTCCTTTGTGTCTGACCCAGTACAAGACTCACACTGATAAAACGTTTTCTTTGTATCCAACCCAGCATTTTCCAGATAGGTCAGGACGAACGATACTAACACAGCATGATTCATTTCTGTCTGACCTTCACGTGTAGTCGCATGATTCATTTCTGTCAAACCGTGACGTGTAGTAGTATGGTTCCTTTCTGTCTGACCTTGACGTGTAGTAGCATGATTCATTTCTGTCTGACCTTGACGTGTAGTAGCATGATTCATTTCTGTCTGACCTTGACGTGTAGTAGCATGATTCATTTCTGTCTGACTGTGACGTGTAGTAGCATGATTCATTTCTGTCTGACCCTCACGTTGCCTACAAGTCAAGACAACCGTCACCAAGATAACATGACTCCTTTTTATGTCTGACACAGTAAAGATAACATGACTCCTTTCTGTCTGACACAGTAAAGATAACATGATTCCTTTCTGTCTGACACAGTAAAGATAACATGACTCCTTTCTGTCTGACACAGTAAAGATAGCATGACTCCTTTCTGTCTGACACAGTAAAGATAACATGACTCCTTTCTGTCTGACACAGTAAAGATAACATGACTCCTTTCTGTCTGACACAGTAAAGATAACATGACTCCTTTCTGTCTGACACAGTAAAGATAACATGACTCCTTTCTGTCTGACACAGTAAAGATAACATGACTCCTTTCTGTCTGACACAGTAAAGATAGCATGACTCCTTTCTGTCTGACACAGTAAAGATAACATGACTCCTTTCTGTCTGACACAGTAAAGATAACATGACTCCTTTCTGTCTGACACAGTAAAGATAACATGACTCCTTTCTGTCTGACACAGTAAAGATAACATGACTCCTTTCTGTCTGACACAGTAAAGATAACATGACTCCTTTCTGTCTGACACAGTAAAGATAACTTGACTCCTTTCTGTCTGACACAGTACGTTCCAAAGAATCCCTGGTGGTCTGATAACTCCACAGAAAAGGAACAGTTGATGGAGGAACTGGAGGTGAGTTGCTTTTTTCCCTCATTCATTCTATCTATTTTAATTTTGATAGATTTGTAAGCATTTAATTGCTTCCAATTTAATGACAGTTTACTTCGAAAGTATCTTTATATACGCAGATGTACATAGGACTGACATTATGATATTGCTATATCTACTGATTCCTTACAGGTGCTTCTGTTTTCATTATGTAGTTTGCCAGGATGCTTTTAAACTAATTATCAAAGACTAGTATGGTATAATAAGTAGACGTGTGTATGTCTTGGTGTGTAAATTATGAAGATAGAGTCAGAAAGGTAACGACCCTCAAATACAAAGGATCTTCTTCTTACTGTATATCTTTTGAGGAAGTACTGATTCTCAACTACAAGTTACGATTTTCATCCATATTGGGTCCATCCATACCATCTTCCAACAAGGCAATCTTCCATAACGCTTTGGTGTGTTTTATGAATGAAATAAAAAGACCAACAGACGGGGCAGTGAGTAATTTATAATTAGTCTTCAGTGATAGGCTGCAATACTGAGCATGTGAGCAAAGGAGTGATTGTGTGACTGCTGTCAGCGTGGCTAGTCAGTCACTCTTTGATAGACGTTATGACATTCAATTACAAGAAAATCAATCGTCATAAATTACATCAAGCCACACTGGACGAAAAACGCATCTCCGAAAACATAACATAGAAATGTATATATAGAAATGTATGTTACAGACAATGCATCCTGGCTGATATATGAACTGTTTATACATTACTAGGAAGAACTGACAAGATGGCAGGCAGATGGTTGATGACACTGGCAAAAAGATGTGTTTAGTCATTACATGTGCTGAATATTCCTCGTTATTCATCACAAAAAAGCAAAAGGGTGACAGCTGTTCTCAAATTACAGAAAGCACTCGCTAAAACCCAATGAGCTTCAGTCTGATGATACCGTACGTCACGTATATTTCATGTTTCAGGAGTACACACCTACCCCCAGGCCAAACAGACCACTGAAGAAAATGAACTACAAAGGCAGGAGGACAGTGGTCGCCATCTAATGACGTAACTACGTCTGCACGTGCAGTCTCTCCTTTGAACCGACCGACCTTGGCTTTGTTTTGGAAACACGAGAACTGACCTCTCTATGTTGTTAAGTTGTTTTAGTGACCTAGTCTTCCTTCCTCCCCCCAGTTCCAGCTCCCTTTCCCAGTCATCCTTCCTCTCACCTGTTCTTTTTGTCAGTGAATTGATCTCCACAGAGGATGGTGAATAAAATATTACAGCATGAAATATGGGTGTCCGATGTTGCATTGGTTTAATAATTACGCTATGCGGCACTTTACTGTGACTGCTCTCTATCTGTCTATCGAACTACATGAAACTCTCTCTCCTCTCTCTCTCTCTCTCTCCTCTCTCTCTCTCTCTCTCTCTCTCTCTCTCTCTCTCACACACACACACACACACACACACACACACACACACACACGCACACACACACACACACACACACACACACACACACACACACACACACACACACACCCTAAAAAGCACAAGAACCGGAGGTATATTTCCCAGCATATGCAACTGTATTCAGTCGATTTCGACATAACGTATTCTTCCACCAAATCTTAACAGCATCTCCAATTCAATCAAAATGTAGACATTTCCTAGTGTATTTAATCAATTTGCCATATATTAAACACACTTATATTTCAATGAAAATGATGTGACCAAATAAAGACAACATCTCCCATTGTGGTCAAACAGTCAGACCTTATCTTCAACAAAGTTACCGTGCAATGACTACAATTCAGACAAAAACGTAGGCAATATCTTCCAGGATATTTGATCAACTAAACACTGCGTTAAGCAAACAAACAAACAAAAAAAAACCACTGCGCACAGAGAACAATTCAGTCAAATGTAGATAACATCTCCCACTACATTCAACCAGTTTAACATTACGTTAATCAAATAAACCGCACACAGAAATCGATTTAACAGAATGGAGACAACAGCTCCCCCTGTACTGAACAAGTGAAACATCGCGTGAAACAAAGGAACTGTGCACAGAAAATCATTCAGCCAAATCTAAACAGCATCTCTCTTCACTATATTCAACCCGTTAAACATTACATTAAACAAAGAAACAGCGAAAAAATCACCAAAATGAAAATAACGTACCCCAGTATATTCAATCATTTAAACATTTTGTTAAAAAAAAAGCCAAAATGGAGGCATTTCTCAAAAAAAAAAGCAGTTAGAATTTACATTATACAGAGTAACCGTGCAAAACGATCCTGCCAAACTGTAGACAGCATCTCTTAGTATATGCAGACTGTAGGACATTACATTCAATAAAAGAGTACTGGTAAGAAAACAACACAGCTAAAATGTAGACATCTCCCAGTGTATTCAAGCCATCAGACTTTACATTAAACGTAGAAACAGTGCAAAGAAAATAAATCAACCACAAAGCAGGCAACATTTTCCATTTCTCCTAAAGGATTCTGTGGAGTCTTCTCAGAGGAAAGCGCACTTTTCTAAAAAGCAAATGAGTTCCAGGATGGCCAATGACAAGATTCACGTCATACGCACCTATGCGCTGAAGAACAAGTTGTTCTCCAAAGCAGATCCAGTACGCGTTCGTGATGAATCTCACGTTCAAATCTCACACTGGTCACGGTTTTATTCAATCCTTCATCATAAGCCCTGTGTATAGAAAAGTGTTTTGGTCTTATGAAGGGGATTATAAAGATAAGCTTTGTCTGCGGTGAGCAACATGGCTCAAAATTATGTTAGACAATGGTAGGCAATTTCCCGTTATCTAATGTGTTTGCCTGTCCAACAATGTGTTTGCCTGTTGAGAATATTGTTCTTAAATGCAAAAACGGTATATCTGCCATGTCGATCAGCTAAAGGCATTGAACAACGCCATCTCTACCGACTGTATCACGCACTTGTTCTCAGTGTGACTGATTATGGATTGGGGCTTACAACACTGTCCAACAGCAATCTCCTTAAATTAGAAAGAACTAAAAATGAATCAATGAGATTGCTCCTGGGAACCACGAAGGATATACCAGTTGAAACTATGCGATCCTGCTTGACCTTCCTTCAATGTAGGCGAGACACAAGCTGGAACAGGCGAAGGCATATTTCAGAGCACTTGAAAATATCCCAACCCGCTACATGCGGCGGTCAAGGTAACAAAAGGCACTCGGTTAGGACGAGAAAGTATCATGGATGGGACAGACAGAAGACAATACAGAGCTAGTGTGCCAGTTAGCAGAACTCATTTGTAGGCTTGTGTGAGCATACGCACATATCTGCATATGTATATGCACATAATAATATATATAATATATATATATATATATATATATATATATATATATATATAATATATATATATATATATATGTGCCTATATGTGGGCCTAAACGCATGTGCGTGTGTGTAAGCGCGTGCGCGTTCGTGTGTGCGCGTGTATGTGCGCGGTTGTTTGTGTGTATATGTGCATGTGTATGCGCGTGTGTATATGTGTGTGCATGCATGTGTGTGTATGTGTGTGTGCGTGCGCGCAAGTGCGTGCGTGCGTGCGTGTGTGTGTGTGTGTGTGTGTGTGTGTGTGTGTGTGTGTGTGTGTGTGTGTGTGTGTGTGTATGTGTGTGTGTGTTCGACTGTGTGCGAGTTTGATTGTGGGAAATGAATGTTCAGAAGACGACTTAGGGACTAGAACAATAAAAAGAACAAGAACATTAACAACACACACACACACACACACACACACACACACACACACACACACACACACACACGCGCGCGCGCGCGCGCGCGCGCGCGCGCACACACGCGCGCGCGCATGCACGCGCACAAACATAACAATAAGAATAACAAAAACGACCAGCCGCCATGGCGAAGTGGTTAGCGTCGCGGACTCCCGGCTGGGAGGTCGTGGGTTCGAATCCCATCAGAAGTCATGTGAGTTTTTCTACCCCGACCGGCTCCTACCCAGAGTTGAGTTTGCTGCGGACTCAGCTGGGAAGACTGGGACCACACAGTCGAGTTTCATCCACTTAATGGATGCGTTTCTGAGAGTGTTGCTCAAATTTCCTGACCAACACTGCAGGTGCCTGTATCTCTCGGGCCTGATGGACGCCGGGATATATTATGAAAGGAAGCGTAGAGTACAGCCCTGTCATGTAGTCTCAGACCAGAATGGAATTCCGTAGCATCATCTTAATCATCCTCATTCTCATCGATCAGCATTAAAAAAAAAATGTCTCAAATTCTGTGCCCTTCATGCCCTGCTCTCATGGTGACCTCAATTTCGATGTCCTCTCCACGTCTGTGGTCTTGGTTTGGTTCCGTCGGGGTCACCGGTATCGGCGAGTCCATGGGGGCTGTCGTTGGACGGACTTGGTGGCGCCCTCCGGAGGGAGAGCTTACTCACGCCGGCTCCGCGACTAAGCAATTATTGTCGTCAGTAGGGGGCTTAGTAGGTGGTGTCCTGCGTATGTTAGATCAGAACAGGCGCCACTGAACACCACTGAAGTGACTCGGCAGCAGTGCAGTGTCTCCTCCGGTGGGTTGCCTCTTGACGACTTAACATTGACTGCTTCCTGTGGATTGCCGGTGCCGGGGCTGCGGCGGGGCCGACCGAGCTGTGGCTGTGGACGTGGTGTAGGAATGAGCGGCGTGGGTGCACTGCCTCTGAGGTGGCGCAGAGGTTGGGACAGCAAAAAAAAAAAAAAATAACAAAAACGACCCAGACACACGCACACACACACACACACACACACACCGCGCGCGCGCGCGCGCGCGCACACACACACACGCACCACACACACACCACACACACACACACACACACACACACACACACACACACACACACACACACCACACTCACTCACTCACACACCAAGGCTCGCGCACTCACATCTGTGGAGTCTTCAGTTTATACACCTGCATCACCCCACCAATGAATACACACCAGCGCGCACACACGTGTGCTGTATACACTGGGGTCCCTGAGAGATTTGAAGTCTTATCTCAGTTGACATCTGTTTGGTTATTTGTGCCCGTTACTGAAAAGGCCCAGTATGAGTTTGCCCCCAATCTCTAGGAGTCTTCGCACTGTTGGCCTTGAGATTATTCCAATGTTTGTTTGGTTGATGATGTTTCTTGCTCTTCCTTTAAGTCTGGATGTGCGGCCACTACCTCTCTTGATGTTCAGATCTGAAAGATGGTCTATGGTATAATGGTGTTACTCTTGTTTGCTTGGGTGATTCTTCAGATTTCTTATCACATCAGATCGGCCAAGCTGCAATCCAGTTATCGTTGCCTTGCCAGCCAGTGTGTCGACTGTCTCGTTTCCTTTAACTCCTGCATGTCCAGGGCAGTACATCCATACGAGTCTCTCCAGTGGGAGATTGCGCATTACTTCATGCCAAGCAGATTGCGCATTACTTCATGCCAAGCAGGGCTTCCCATTCCACTCTCCACTTTTTGAAGTAGATTCATGGAGTCAATCAGTGGCATGGCTTATTGCGTTTGAAACTGGCCTGTGGATGAAAGCCAGTGGAGCGCTTATGTCACTGCTTCTACCTCCATTGTTAGACTTGAAGTTGTGAAGTGCTAAACTGTGCGCGCCATTTTTTTCCCGGATGGTTCGGCCATTTTGAATCACTGCGTATCCCCAGCCTGACTTACCTCTGGTGACAGAACCGTCAGTGTATAGAACAATATCATCTTTTGGGCCAACGTCTTCTACCTGCATCTGAATTTCTACGTTGGTTTTTGCCTTCTGGTCATTCTCGACAGTGTCTTCCAATGTCTGGAGCGATGGCAGTTTGGTAGAGGTGCTTGAAGTGCTCTGGATACTTTTCCCAGTGCGTTGTTACTTTGAGTTTTGCTGACACACATACTGTATAGTGTCTTCTGTCCCATCCATGATTTTCCTCGTCCTTCTCTCCTTCCTTCTCCCCACCCCCGCCCCCTCCTCCAAGCTCCTCTTTCTCTATCATTCAGTTTCTGTATCTCTCTTTTTTAATTTCTCCTACTCGTCAGATACATGGATGGATCTTCTCGAAGTGACTATGCATCTGACCCGTAAAGGAGCTGGTCTCTATTAGTGCTGGGCCCTGTCCGACTACGGACACAATGTGAGTGGGTCCGAGTATTAAAAGCTCTATAAGAACTGGGCTCTTATGGAGCTGGAACCTCATGGGATAGCTGTGACTGGAATAATGTCGCTAGATCCCGGAGGGATGAGCTGTTGGACTGGAAATAATGTCGCTAGATCCTGGGATAGCTGTGACTGGGAATAATGTCGCTAGATCCTGGGATAGCTGTGACTGGGAATAATGTCGCTAGATCCCGGGATAGCTGTGACTGGGAATAATGTCGTTAGATCCTAGGACAGCTGTGACTGGGAATAATGTCGCTAGATCCCGGATAGCTGTGACTGGGAATAATGTCGCTAGATCCCAGGATAGCTGTGACTGGGAATAATGTCGCTAGATCCCAGGATAGCTGTGACTGTGAATAATGTCGCTAGATCCCGGATAGCTGTGACTGGGAATAATGTCGCTAGATCCCGGGATAGCTGTGACTGGGAATAATGTCACTAGATCCCGGGATAGCTGTGACTGGGAATAATGTCGCTAGATCCCAGGATAGCTGTGACTGGGAATAATGTCGCTAGATCCCAGGATAGCTGTGACTGGGAATAATGTCGCTAGATCCCGGGTCTAAACAGGCCCAATGTCACGTGTCCCATATCAGGCCTCAGCTGTGCCTGGGTCCTATCGGATCTGGGACCTAGCGGCATTATCCTGAGAGAGGAGGGGGGGAAGAGAGAGAGAGAGAGAGAGAGAGAGAGAGAGAGAACAGACAGACAGACAGACAGACAGACAGACAGACAGACAGACAGACAGACAGACAGAGACAGAGACAGAGTGGGAGTGACGGAGAGAGAGAGACAGATACAGACAGAAAGATACCAAGAGAGAGAGAGAGAGACATACAAACAGGCAGACAGACAGAGAAAGAGAGAGGATTATAAAGATTAAGACCGCAGTAGCCCACGACAATGTCTTGACGTGAGATCCTGAGTTCTCAGGTGTTTCCTGCATACTTTGTAAACTCTTCTATCATTTCAGCCTTCAAGTCATTTCAAGAACAGGCTCAGACTCACGTGGGAAAGAAAGATGTAGCGGGATTTTGCACGTGTCCGCACGCACGCACTCATGCACAAACAGGCAAATAGAAACAAGGGACTCTCTCTCTCTCTCTCTCTCTCTCTCTCTCTCTCTCTCTCTCTCTCTCTCTCTCTCTCTCTCTCTCTCTCTCTCTCACGGTATGCATGCATGCATTGAAACACACACACACACACACACACACACACACACACACACATACACACACACGCACACACACACACACACACACACACACACACACACACACACACACACACACACACAACACACACACACCTGCAGATACATAGACACAGGGTGAACAAATAGAATTGGGAATATATATCCAGGGGTACACAGAGTTTGGAGACATGGAGACAGGGGAACAAAGTGCCAAAGAAACATAGATACAGGGAACATAGAGCCAAGGAAACATAGATACAGGGAACATAGAACGGGGAACTCAGACACTGGAGAACATGGATCCAAGGGAACATAGATACAGGGAACATAGCGCGGGGAACTCACGACACTGGAGAAGATGGATCCAAGGGAACATAGATTCAGGGAGTATAGAACGGGGACACGGAAGAACATAGAGCTAAGGAAACATAGATACAGCGAACGTAGAACGGGGAAACTTAGACATAGAACATAGAGCTAAGGCAACATAGATACAAGAACATAAAGCGGGGGAACTCAGACACTGGAGAACATAGAGCTAAGGGAACATAGATACAGGGAACATAGAGCGGGGGAACTTAGACGCTGGGGAACATGGAGATGACCCCTCTGGCACCAATGGTGGTTGGACCCGATGGAATTATTTCTTGAAAAAGTGATTCCATCACGTTACAACGCAGGGCACTATTGGAACTAGGCCTTAATGGAAGTACCACGCTGTGACATCAGCCTTAGCCACAGCTATTCCATTAGGATTCCAGTCCCACTAGGTCCCAGGTCCAATACAGCCTTAGTCACAGCTATTCCCTTAGGATTCCAGTCCCACGAGGTCCCAGGTCCAATACAGCCTTAGTCACAGCTATTCCATTAGGATTCCAGTCCCACGAGGACCCAGGTCCAACACAGCCTACTGCTAATCGTGCCCAGGACCATCTGAGGATCAAGTGCACCTTCATATTGATGAGGTCCGTCTCTCGTCTGAGTTATTAACATTTTCCTTGTCTACAAAGTGTTGGTCTATGAGTATATTAAAAGGGACGACTAAAAGCAGACATGGTTTGTTCTGTTTGACTAGCTTGCTAAAATCAAAATCCATATATAATTGTCAGATATAATCTGAGGCAAACATTTCAGATTATTTAGATAAACACTTCAATTCTTGAGATTCTTTTTTAGAAGCGGAGCAATGTGTGTGTCAGGCTCACGAACTACGGCGGGGTTTAAGCCAACACATCTACTGACAAAGATGGAGTTTCACTCCCCACTTCCTTGGGATCTGCCCAGGCTTTTCAGGTTGGGTTCAAATGAGTTAGAAGTATTTTATTTTCTGTGGTGGTTTTTTTTAATAACATTTTTTTTCAAGGTGCTATACATGTGATTTGAATATTTCTCAAATGAAAAACTAAGGGAAAATATAACTAAGCCCGGGACAGAAGAAAGGAGAAATCAGAAAAAGAGCAATACAAACAAATCGAAAACACATATATACACGAATGAAGAATATGAATAGCTGCCAGCCATTCTCCCAAGAATAATTCCATATCATTACACATTGTGGATATTTCAGAGAATCAAGGAGTAATCTTAATGAACACGCAGACGTTATGATCACATTATCTTACCTGGCTCGAAGGTTCTTATCGTTAATATTTTTTTCATGAAGTATATATTACTGTGATGAATCTGTCAGCAGATGCACAGGATGAAAACTGAAAATTCGGGTTGGAGACTGTAACTGGCACATCAGCTAAACCTATGATGGTAGAGTCTGTGAGAGAGCGGGTGAAACTAAACCAGTTGGCCATCTCTTCAAGGATAATGTAACTGCTGAAGTCAATTTCTGAAACAAAACCCATTTCAAAGAGGCAACAGATAATGATATGAAACATGTAAACATTTATAAATCATTATGGTACATTTTTCTGTTGGTTCAATAATCTGTTTTACCATAGGAGTCAATATTCTATAAAAGGAGTCGATACTTTCTGTATAAAACAGAATCAAAACCTGCAGACATCGGATATGGTTTATTTTTCTCCGGAGAAAACTGCACTTGGGGTCAGTTTTCTGCAGAGTGAAAATTCTCTGTGACACCGGCAAATGTTTAAGGTTACATCTAACATAAATATTTTTTTTATAAAAGTAACATAAATAAAGCAGTTGAAAACATGATTCAAAATTCTCCAAGAATTTTAATTTCTGTCGAGAACACAAACACACACACACACACACACACACACACGCGCGCGCGCGCGCGCGCGCACGCGTCTGTCCGTTTTACATGACCAAGAACCTTTTTAATAAGCCAGGCAACACTTCTTTCTCATTTCATAAACAGTGAATTCATTTGCATATTAAGCGGACATCAAGCTTGGAAAACATTCTAATATCATCGTTTTAGAAAAGAAAAACATGGCACAGTCCGATGTTTAATGCATACTGTTAAACATAAGCTATATTTTGATAAAATAAACATTGAAACCAAAACTGTTAAATGAGTAATATACGGTTATCGAATAAATGATTATGTCTTGTGAACAACTTCAATTTCCTTTTTCTCAAGAAACGTTCCCCAGATACGCATAAGGTAAAAAGTTATGTGGTATAATGAAAACAAGGAAAACGATGGGAGTATATCAACTCATACTCGGATTTAAAAGAAAACAGTAGCAGTAACGGCTTTGAGTGTGATCATTAGCTTAGTTGTAATGAGACACAGCTATTGGCTACTTCCTTTAAGAAGAAATACGCCGCGAACAACAAAACCACAAGCAGCATGCAGTCATGCATCTGTCCATCTGCCTGTTTATCTTTCTGTTTCACTGCCTGCGTGTTGTCGCTTTGCCTGTCCATTGCGATACGCTTGACTGACATGACCATCCGTTTTCAGGTCTACTGACTATTGGTAAAAAATTAGTCCTGGAGCTTTCAAGTTCAGTCCTGCTTGGCTTCGTTAACAGTATTTTTCCCTCCGATTCTTATTTCTTTGTAAGAAATTTGTCAACAATTGTAACTGAAAGAATCTCTCTCTTCCTTCTCCTTGCCACGTCTAGTTGTCTTTCTTTAGTATCACAACTGTACACAGTCGTTAAAGTAGAGAACGTCGTGAACAGGTGTTAAATGAAGATGCACAATTATGAATAAATGTTTAAATAATGTACAAGTGTGAAAAAAGCGTTGAGTAAAAGAGAACGCAATGGTCATTACATGTTAAATAAAAAGACATGATTTTGAACCAAACGTCTACCGGCCGACCAAATATTAGACAGCATCACACATGTACCCAAACAATATCTTAGCTATCTCAGACAAGACAGGAACTGGGTGGTTGGTGGGATTCTCTGAGGCTATGGTCAGGTCCCAGGTGTCCAGGTACCACACCCTGTCTGACAACTCTGCAAACTCCTCCCGCCACAGTCTCTGGTACCAGTGAGCAAACTTGTCTCCAATGGCAGCATGGACATCATTTCCCTGGTACAGGGCGTGTGGCCCTCTCACCAGGAACTTCACGTGTGGGTACACATTCAGGTACTCCTGTATAGTCTTTCGCGCACTCTTCACAAAACTGCGGTACACCTGCACTGGATGAGTGGAGAGATGCATGTGGTAGTGGAGAACTACAGTCAAGTGCTTGTTGTCTCTGTAGCCCAGTTTCTGGATGTGGTCCAGGGCCACTGGAAGAGGCATGTTGGTCACTGGATAACCTCCGTGAGTTCCTGGACTGAAGGGGAGGGCGTGCGTGACAAAGAGCAGCGTGGCCTTCAGATCAGCATTCTGTAACCATCAGTGTATGTGGTTATTCAGCAAAAAGATCTGTTTAGGCTGGCATTCCTAACACAGACAACGATACTACAAAAAAGTCTTTATAAAGATTATGAATGAAAAGAACAGCAAGGAAAAAAAAGGGCCAAGAAACATTTTAAACGAACAACAGAAAGAAATGGTCACTTCATTTATTTTCAATCTACAACGTGCAAATATTTGTTATTGTTTAGAGGTAAATCAACAGAATACAGCTACATTTATGACTACATCAATCACATGGTGATCTTAACTTTCACCAAAGGTTACGTGGAAAGGTGAAACACTTCACAGGTCTCACGTATTTCCATTGCAGGATCAAGCTTCATCGTGGGTAGATCATCTCTTTCCAGCGAGTAAGTGATGAAGTCCCCTGTCGGTTCAGCAGACGAGCAGACAAGCGGGTCATGTGGCAGAATGTGCCTGATGTGAGAGTGGAGCCATGTCTCTTTAAGGTCCACTGTGACCCACAGATGCGGCCTGATGTGAGAGTGGAGCCACGTCTCTTTGAGGTCCACTGTGACCCACAGATGCGGCCTGATGTGAGAGTGGAGCCACGTCTCTTTGAGGTCCACTGTGACCCACAGATGCGGCCTGATGTGAGAGTGGAGCCACGTCTCTTTGAGGTCCACTGTGACCCACAGATGTGGCCTGATGTGAGAGTGGAGCCACGTCTCTTTGAGGTCCACTGTGACCCACAGATGCGGCCTGATGTGAGAGTGGAGCCACGTCTCTTTGAGGTCCACTGTGACCCACAGATGCGGCCTGATGTGAGAGTGGAGCCACGTCTCTTTGAGGTCCACTGTGACCCACAGATGTGGCCTGATGTGAGAGTGGAGCCACGTCTCTTTGAGGTCCACTGTGACCCACAGATGTGGCCTGATGTGAGCGTGGAGCCACGTCTCTTTGAGGTCCACTGTGACCCACAGATGTGGCCTGATGTGAGAGTGGAGCCACGTCTCTTTGAGGTCCACTGTGACCCACAGATGTGGCCTGATGTGAGAGTGAGCCACGTCTCTTTGAGGTCCACTGTGACCCACAGATGTGGCCTGATGTGAGAGCGGAGCCACGGCTCTTTGAGGTCCACTGTGACCCACAGATGTGGCATGATGTGAGAGTGGAGCCACGGCTCTTTGAGGTCCACTGTGACCACAGATGTGGCCTGATGTGAGAGTGGAGCCATGTCTCTTTGAGGTCCACTGTGACCCACAGATGTTGCAGTGGAGAGCGTTCATCCAGGCTGCATCCTGCTTCCTCCTGTTCCCACTCTGTAACTTCAAGTTCTTCACACCATGATGGCACAGACGTCTTTGAAAAGAACAATATCTTCCGAAGCGACCGCTTCCATGTTGCAGCTTTTGAGTTGGCCTTCAAAGTGTCTTTCATTTCATGGAAGATCGACTCTAGCCATACTGCCCGCGCTTCAGCTGGCCGTACAGCAGCAGTGCGGGAACCGACTGTCCTCCCTGCGGAAGTCTTGTACCGCCTATCGTGAGTGACTCATGATGAGTAGACAGCTGATGCCGGAAAGTCCACGCTTCTCCATAATCTGAAAGTTACACACTTTGTCTTGCAGCCTGGCGTAGCAGAGGAAGCACTGGTGGACTTGTTCTAACCGCTGAAAGCGTTGCTGGTAGGTGGCCCAAATCTAAAAGCAACGCAGTAGAACACTCAGGACCACTGATGTCTCTAGAACACTCAGGACCACTGATGTCCTTTGGAGGTGAAACTGATTCCTTGTTGTCCTAACAGTTCGCGGGCGGGCCGAAGGCAGCACTGACCTTTACCTTTTACGGCATCACCTCAGCTTCCGGAGATCGATTGTCCTAATAGTGCTGCCAAGATGGCGAGACGTATCCACAGTCTTGATCTCTGTGTTGTTGATGACACCAGGTGGTGAAGATGAAGAAGTGGTCTTGGTGTTGCTGACACCAATAGTGAGCTCCAAACGGCTGCAGGCCGAGGCAATTGCAAAGCATATTTCATGCATTGGATATCCCCAGGGGAATATGAGACCAGTGCGCAATCGTCTGCAAAGAAGTCATACACAATGGCTTCTTGCACTCTCGTTGTTGCCTGAATGCGCAGCAGGTTGAAAAGTTTGATATCCGTACAAAACTGGATAGACACCTTGCTGTCCTAGTCTCCAAAGGTATCTGACAACACTACAGCAAATGAAATAGAAAAGAGGGCAAAAGAATGAGGAAGGGGAAAGGGATGGGGTGGGGAATGCGAGCTGATATGCAGCTTTGTTTGACTTGATTTTTTTCCACTGGGAATAAATTTGATATTTCCCCAGTTCAGTTGCCTGCATGCCCTCGTGAAATCAGGGTGATGATCACCTTGCCACATCTCCACTTGTGCTGGCTCTTCAAAACGTCGTGCCGATTCACTGTGTCAAACTCTGTCAAATCAACAATCACCGTATGGATTTGTGGCTCTGCTCTCAGACTTTGTCTTGCAGCTGCCAGATAGCAAGCATGTCACTCATATCCGTTCCTGATCATAAACAACACTGAGATTAAGGGACAAAGGTGTGAGTGATGTGATTGACGGTGAGGCCGAGGATGTCGTACATCAAAATAATATCCCACAATTGTCACACCATGTTCTGTTTCCTTTCCTCTTGTAGATGTACACTGTAAGGATAGTCCTGAAGTCTTACAGTACTTCACCATTCTCCCAGATGATCTGGAACAAAGACGTCAGATCCGACAGAAACTCTCCTCCATTGTGGTCAATGTCCACAGGAATTCCATCAGCTTCAGGTGCTTTAC